>OU696473.1:12042500-13292500 GCA_916048165.1 Spilarctia lutea
GCAGTGTGTTCATGTTCAAGACTCGTCATCGAACTGGCGCAACCTTTACACTGGCGTCCCTCAAGGCGGAATTTAATCTCCTCTTCTATTCTCTATTTTAATCAACCTCATTACTGATCACCTTCGATGTTCGTATCACCTATACGCCGATGATCTGCAACTGTATTCACAGGCAAGGGTGGAGGACATTTTGCAAGCCATCGATAATATCAACAGGGACCTTGGTCGATGAGATTCGGGCTGGTAATTAACCCTACTAAATGCCAAGCAATAGTAATAGGCAGCAAGAACATGATAAATCGATTGGATAGTACGTCAATATCGTCGGTCGACTGCAACGGCTTAGTTAGTTATGCCTTGGAGCCACGTAGTCAAGGACCTTGGCATGTTCATCGATTCAACTCTTGATTGGCGGGCCCAGATTAGGTACTCATGTGAGCCAGAAAGTAACAGGTAACCTACGAACACTCTACCGTCTTAAGAGCTTCTAAAACGAAACTCTCACTCACACAGTCCCTCATTGACTTAATCGACTATGGTGATGTGTGTTATTTCGACCTGCATGCAGACCTCCTTAATAAACTTGACCGTCATCTTAATAACTGCATTCGATTTATATTCAATCTCCGCAGATGCGGAGATGATTTGCGGATACTTGCTTTCCGTTCTCAATTGCAATGGTTACCTATTCGCCAGCGCCGCAGTCGGCTAACGTTGACCTATCTCTTTTCGTTTCTCATCTCCCCATCTTCACCTACTTACCTTGAACCCTACCTCCGTTTCTTATCTTCGAATACCTTCGCTTTCTAGCCTTTGTGTTTTGGTTGCCTTAACTTGCACATAGAAATACTGTTGTCAAAAACAAACAAGCTTTGTATGAATTATTTGAAAATGAAAATGTGCACCACATGAGTTTCTCACCAGCTCTTCTCATGAATGCAATACCCATCGGAGCTGGTACTTGGATTGATTTCAATTTAAACCTTTGAGTTGAATCGAAATCAATTTAAGCTCCGGTAATTCAAATCATCTCAGTGCATTTAGTATTAGTACCTTTTATCACTGAATTGATTACTTGAGTTTTGTTTTATATTTTGATGTTTGTATTTTTGACGTGTTCAAGTGCCTTCTGGGGCCTATGGAAATAAATGATTTGAGTTTGAGTTTGAGTTTAAATCACGATAGAAATCTTCGCTCATCTAACAATTTGCTTGTCTTGTGTCCCTCTCACAATTCCGACATCATGAACTCCTCGTTCTTTATACAAGCAGTACGGTTATGGAACACGCTCCCACTCAAAATCAGGATGTCAACAAGTCGTGTTTCATTCAAAACGAACGTCAAAATCTACCTCTTGACGAAATGGCAGGAAAACTATAATTAAGATACAATTTTGTTCCTACTCACAGTGTACGTATGTGAGGTTTATGTATTAGTGTGTAACTGTGTATGTATATCCATATATGTATGTATTTTTTATGTATATGTATATGTTTATTATGAATTAAGTTAGTCTATGTCACTTCCATATATTGATGGCAATTACAATCTCTTACTTCCACTACCTACCTCACAAAATTTCCACATCTCCCGAAGGTTGGCTGGTAGAGAATGCCTTGGGCATTAAGTCCGCCGCTGTACATGGGTGCATAAAGTTTTAAAATAAATAAAAATATGTTAGCAGATTACTGCTGTAATATCTTAGGAGAAACGGACACTAATCGGTATAAAAAAATAAAATTTTGTGCCATTTTAAATTAATTAAGGATTTTAATACCTACGTAAAAAAATGCAAAATGAAAATATTAATATTTTCAAAATTTGACGTCCTAATTTTTGTTTACTTGAATATTAAAATAAGGGTTAATTACCGAGTTTCATTGGTTTCATCTATGGACAAAAAACGTATCATCAAAATACCGAACTCAGGGTAAAGCGTAAAACGGAAGAATAACGGGGAAAAATTAAAATAGTATCTAAGATCGAACAAATGTACCATGCCAGACGTTATTTATGGTCTGACTGTATTGCACGTTTTATTTTGTCTAAACAAATATCGGTAGTTTTTAAGAATACCTATCAGGTGTCATCAGTGACCACCCGTTACTTTTTATGTTTCAATGATATAACTAGCGTCTTATTTGTTTATACGTTTATACCTGACCCTCGTTCTGGTAGTTTTTTTTTTTGGGACGGTGTGGAAAAATCCCTTCGGATCTCCGGCTCCTCGGGTACTGGGGAGCCAGGTATGTGGTGAGTCCACTAAAAACCACCCCGGTGGCCGGTCTCAGGCGCCCTGCTCAGGGGAGGACCCGGACCAAGTTATTTCAGGTCCCCCCCAGGAACGACACCGCGTCTACAAGACTCTTTCCTGGGGGAAGTCTGGGCTTACAGTATAACCTTGTCGTTATATAGTAAGTATCCCAATTTGCAAATTATCAAAGGCTTGCAATTCTGTCTAGTATGTCAGCAATGATGAGTCTAATTTGAATAAAAGGCTATTAGGAAGTTAGTGTAGATAGAGATGATTTTAGTACACAACAATTCTCGAATGTACAAGCGCATGAAGCGGTCGGGTGTGCGGATTGAAATGTTTTATACGATATTTTGTTACGAAATTATAGGATTCTAGAATCTAAAATAATGTTACAAGAAATCGTAGAAAACATTACATATTTGCATATTATTGCTATAACAATAACAAACATTGCATTATTAACTTTTTATTACGGTTTCGTGAGTGTTTTTAATTACATGCATTGGCTAAAGTTTCGCAAAGGACAAGAAAATTCTTCCGATAAATCGTTGGTTTTGGTAAGTTAGCATTTTTGTAATATTTTGTTATTTATTTGTATGCAATTGACCTGTAGGTATAACCAAAAAGAGCACTATATTGCCTCGGTAAAAAATACAGGTTACGATACCCACTAGGTATGGAATATCATATAATTATTAGAATTAGATACAATAGGCAAAAACCTTTCTCATGAGAGGCCTATGTCCAGCAGTGGTCTAGAAAAGACTTTTGATTCATAGATTGATTACCTACATATAAACATGATTCATAAGAAGGAAATTAACTTATAACTAGCAACTCTTGCGGTACCTATCATAATGTATAAGTTTTTTTAAATGTGCTGTCATAACGTTTAGTGAGGCGACAAAAAAGTCTTGAAGTCCGCTACTCTCGACTTCTTTTTAGTTGTGAAATCCACTGATCACGTTGTTACTTAACTACTGCGTCCAAGTTCTCTTTATATATAGAACTTGAACGCAGTATGGGCAGTACATGCAGTGTCGTGCTTAGTTGCACTGATGAAGCCGAATGTTTGTTTAATCGGCTAGAGTGGTTGCCACTTACGTGGGTATACCTACCTGTTGTGACCGAGAATGCTGGTTCTATTCTGTACCACAGGGGTAAACGGCTAGATAGATGGATCTCCAAATGGTAAATGACACAAGTGCATAGGTACTTGTCTTGTAATCCCATGCAGTCGGTGCAAAGAAACAAAAGAGCTGCTTAACGTCTGTTTTCAGATAGACCGTGGTTTCACCCCGGTTGAGCCTGGCTACATGGGATGAAGCATGACTCTTCTACGACTGTTGAAAACCCCATAATTGCTATATAAGTGGCTGGTGTTGATGTTGCTTATCAGCAGTATCATGATCAGTCGATCAGATACCTCGAATGTCTATTGATGTTATGTATCAAATTAATTTCGATTTCGTTTTATTCGTGAACATTGCTTCTCGAATTTACAAGGAGATTCTTTATTATTGTGGCGACAGCGCTCCCGCGCCGTCACGTCGCGCCAGCCGCCCCGCCAGTCACAAAGCATGCGCCGTAAATGAACGGATTCTCGGCGTGCGCTCGTATTTACGCTAAAAGTTCCTTCGCTCCAATTGGCTGAGGTTTTTGTGTAGTTTTGTAAGCTCGCTTTCACTGTCCTATGTTGTCGGCCAAAATGTAATTATAAGAAAATGCATTTGTGTAAATAAATCAGATAAGTCGTAACCTCCTCGAGTTTCACTACTATTCTAACTACGGTACGAAGGCTAATAGCTGGGCCGGTTAAAATAGTTACCATCACCTTTCCCTGGTATTAAGGCTACGGATCGAAGGCTAATCAGCTGGGCCGGCCAATATACCTATTCCAGTTTCTGCTGTATTTAAGCCAGCTGGCATAGTGTAGGGCCGGGTCAGTACACAAACCAACGGGTCAGCAAGCCTCTCAGCTGTCCCAAAACTGGTGACCCCGGACGAACGCTCCTAAGTATTCACGGCGTCGACTCAACATACCCACGACAGTCCGCGTGAATACCTACAGCCATGACGAACGAAGCAAACACAGAATTTAGCGATGCCCAGGGAATGGAAGTTAAAAGCGACGTAGCCACAATCTCGCTGCCTGCGCGTCTACCACCATTTTGGCGCCAAAACCCACGACTATGGTTCGCACAATTTGAAGCCGCCGTCGCTGCAAGCAAGATCGGAGAAGAACATAAATACAACTTAGTTATCCCACTACTCGGCTGCGATGACCTTGAACAAATCTCCGACATTATATTAAATCCGCCTGCTACAGGGAAATACATAACATTGAAGAACAGACTTATATCCACTTATCAAGAGTCAGATCATTGTCGGTTACAGAAACTACTTAGTGGTCTAGAACTCGGAGATTCAAAACCTAGCCAATTACTTCGTAAAATGCGTGACCTCAGCGGAAAGTTACTAACAGACGAGGCGTTACAAGTATTATGGCTCAATCAATTACCTACACAGATCCGCGGCATCCTAGCCATCAACAAAGAGACACTAGAAAGCCTAGCTGCAATGGCCGACAAAATGTTAGAACACTTCGAGCCCCCAACGGCTGCCGCCATTACAACCACTATGTCGTCGTGCCAAAAGAACAAGAATAATACGGAAATAGGAAACCTCCAAATTAACCTACTAACTAAAGAAATAGAAAAATTGTCACTAGAAGTAGCCGAACTACGATCAAACCAGCAACGCTCGACATACTTCCCGCCTCACCATCGCTCGCGCTTTGAAGGTCACTCAAGAGCGCCGAGCGAACATCGCCCGCGGTCGCATTCCCGCCGGCGAGGGCCCGACGACGCTGATTGGCTATGCTATTATCACTACCGATTCGGTGACGACGCTCGTAAATGCGAATCACCGTGCTCAAAAAGTAAGCGTAATAATATCAATGTCACGAATAAGAACCAGGAAAACTAACAAAAGCACCGACCGTGGCGGGCGTCGGTGTGATCCTTGGAACCCACCGCCTGTGCATTACAGATAGCAAAAACACAGAAAAGTTTCTTGTCGACACAGGAGCCGACATATCCGTGCTGGCCGCAAAGAAAACGAGATTTTTAAGACCTAGAGAAAATAGTTGTAAATTATACGCTGCGAACGGAACAGAGATACGTACCTATGGCGAGCGTACATTAGAGCTCAACTTAGGCTTACGAAGAAGTTTCAAATGGACATTTATAATCGCCGACGTAAAAACTTCAATATTAGGTGCAGACTTCCTCGCAAAATATAAGTTATTAGTCGACTTACACAACAGAAAATTAATAGATAGTGTCACCGAACTCAGCATTAACGCCCTTGCAATATGTAACAATGAAGAATCGGTCTACCTAATTAACCGTAATCACCCTTATCATGAGATACTGAAGCAATATCCTGACCTGTTACGACCAATGTCACTAAAAACTACAGTTAAGCATGACGTCACACATCGCATCGAAACCACGGGACCGCCTATATTCTCAAGGCCGCGTCCGCTCCCACCCGATAAATATAAAGCCGCGAAGATTGAGTTCGAGACGATGATGGAAATGGGTATATGTAAGCCATCAAACAGCCCTTGGGCCAGCCCACTACACGTCGTAAAGAAAAAAGACGGTTCACTACGAGTGTGTGGTGACTATAGAAGACTCAACGCCGTTACAATACCAGATAGATATCCTATACCTAGGATTCACGACTTTACTTACCAGTTACACGGAAAGACAATATTCTCGAAGCTGGATATGAAAAATGCTTTTTACGCTCTTCCTTTGGAAAAAACAGACGCCGCGAAAACTGCAATCATCACACCATTTGGGCTATATGAATTCAACCGCATGCCCTTTGGATTACGTAATGCTGGTCAAACCTTCCAACGTTTTATGCATGAAGTGTTAAGGGGACTCGATGACATCTGTTTTTCGTATTTGGATGATTTAATCATATTCTCGAACCCTAGTGACCATGAAAAATACTTACATAAAGTACTTGAACGCCTTAACCAGTATGGAGTCACGCTTAACATCAATAAATGCGAATTTGGCAAAAACAAGATACAATTCCTAGGCTACGAAGTATCATCAGACGGAATCAAACCCACGGAAGAACGCACGCAAGTAATAAAAAGTTACCCGAAACCCACTACGATACAAGAACTAAGAAGATTTTTAGGCATGATTAACTTTTACCGCAACTGTTTACCTCATCAATCAGAACATCAATGCCTACTCAATAAATACTTACATAACTCTAAGAAGAATGACAAGTCACCAATTCAATGGACGCCTGAAGCTGAAAAATCTTTCGAGCAATGCCGCCAAAGCATACTCGAAGCGACTACACTCACTCACCCAATACCTAACGCGCCACTGTGCTTACTAACCGATGCTTCCGACACGAGCCTCGGCGCCGTACTACAACAAAAAGTTAACGACGTATGGAAACCTCTTGCCTTCTACTCAAAAACAATGAGTGACACACAGCGAAGATACAGCGTGTACGATCGCGAATTATTAGCAATGTACACCGCTGTTAAGAATCTACGCCGGCTGATCGAGGGTAACGACCTCACTATATGCACAGACCACAAACCCCTTACCTACGCACTTACGAGAACGCCGAATAGCAGTGATACACCGAGACGAGAACGTCAACTACACTACATAAGCCAATTTTGTTCAACAATAAAATACATTCACGGAGATAGAAACGAAGCGGCCGACGCGTTATCACGCATATCAGAAATAGAAATACTTAATCACACAATCGACTACAATAAATTAGCAATAGAACAAGAGAACGACACAGAACTACAAGCTTGCATGAAACAAAGTAATCTCAAGTTTTCACACATTACACTACCCGGGGGTCAACGACCGATATGGTGCGAAATATCTACAACAAACATTCGGCCATACCTACCACTGAGTTATCGTTTTGTAGCATTCAAAGCGCAACACGAACTTAGTCACCCTGGCATACGAACAACAAGAAAAATAATGACTACAAAATTCTTCTGGCCGTCTATGAACAAAGATGTAACTACGTGGTCAAGGTCATGCATCGGTTGTCAACGCGCGAAAATACAAAGACACGTAATTAGTCCACTCGGCGAGTTTCAACAATCATCGCGTTTTGAACACCTACACGTCGACATAGTTGGACCGCTACCACCATCAAACGACTTTAGGTATTTAGTTACTATGATCGACCGCTGTACTAAATGGCCCGAAGCAATACCTACTCGTGACATCACTGCCGAGACAGTAGCGAAAGCTGTTTACGAAGGATGGATAACACGATTCGGTTGTCCTTTACGAATCACTACCGACCAAGGCAGACAATTTGAGTCATCACTATTCCACTCACTAATGAAGACACTCGGCGTTTCTCGCATACGTACCACTGCATTCCACCCACAGGCAAACGGACAGATAGAACGATGGCATCGTACTTTAAAAGCAGCACTAATGGCAAGAGCCGCAAGTATCAGATGGATCGAGGAATTACCTACTGTGCTACTAGGACTGCGTACAGCACTTTGTCAAGACTCTTCCGTTAGCCCTGCCTTAATGACCTACGGTTCTACACTACGCATCCCGTCGGACTTTTTCGTGCCTACAAAGCCGAACATAAACGACGCAGAGTTCGTTCGTCAGCTGACCGAAACAATGTCGTCATTAACACCTACAAAAAGATCGCATACATCGAACCTACACACATTCGTACATAAGGACCTACAAACATGTACACATGTGTTTGTGCGGAACGACACCGTTCGCCGTCCACTTACACCGCCATACGAAGGTCCTTACAAAGTATTACAACGCAGCGCAAGTGGCAAACAATTCACTATTCAACTACCATTACGTACGACAGTAATATCAATAGATCGATTGAAACCAGCCTATACATATAGCGACGAGCAACACACATCACAATCATATTCCAATACAACAATGCAGACAACACCGCCAACTTCGAGTACCAACACTACGAGTGCAGCCGCCGCGACATCGAGCAACAGAGATGAGCCAGCCACGAAATGCAACACCTACGTCACTCGAACCGGCAGGATAGTTAAACCTAACGTACGCTTCGCTTGAGGGGGAGTACTGTGGCGACAGCGCTCCCGCGCCGTCACGTCGCGCCAGCCGCCCCGCCAGTCACAAAGCATGCGCCGTAAATGAACGGATTCTCGGCGTGCGCTCGTATTTACGCTAAAAGTTCCTTCGCTCCAATTGGCTGAGGTTTTTGTGTAGTTTTGTAAGCTCGCTTTCACTGTCCTATGTTGTCGGCCAAAATGTAATTATAAGAAAATGCATTTGTGTAAATAAATCAGATAAGTCGTAACCTCCTCGAGTTTCACTACTATTCTAACTACGGTACGAAGGCTAATAGCTGGGCCGGTTAAAATAGTTACCATCACCTTTCCCTGGTATTAAGGCTACGGATCGAAGGCTAATCAGCTGGGCCGGCCAATATACCTATTCCAGTTTCTGCTGTATTTAAGCCAGCTGGCATAGTGTAGGGCCGGGTCAGTACACAAACCAACGGGTCAGCAAGCCTCTCAGCTGTCCCGAAATTATGTACAAATAAATCTAAGGTTATAAATTTTAATAAATGTTTGAACACTGGATAGTGATAAACATAAAATTTTATTGATACATATAACTTTATTTACTTTTGTAAAACAGTAGGCTTAAAGGCAGGGGTATTCTCTTCAATCTACAATAAACATTTCAGTAGGTAGCAACTATCGACCATTTACCCCAAAAAATACTTCAGATACCTCTTATAATCTTATTTACAACACTTCGCTTGTTTCACATAGGTACTGTAGGCCATAATGGCTTACGTAAACGTTAATTTAGTCTAATTAACGTATTCACCGTCGATAAAGTAAATTAATTGATGAGGTCACTTGAAATAGTACTAAACATAAATTGTTCTAAATTTGCGTATCGCATAAACAAGTTGTGCTATTCTATTCACAAGCAGCTTATATTAGCTGAATGAGTAAGGTAAGACAAAGGGTTTTTAGGTTAGTTTAGGTTTGCGGGTATGTAAGTTAAAAAGGCGGCAAAAGACAAGAAAGCAGGCAGGCATAACATTTTAAAATATAATAGGCCTGGAGTTGTAGAGATAGTTACTAAAGTGTCGTCACCTTGTCAATCGATGTTCAATTCCGAGTCATCATACTTTGTAGAGGCTTCGTTTTTAGTATTTTCTCAAAGCGTTTTCTTGTCTACGTGTTTACAGGCTTTTTGAAGTTTTCTTCCAGGTCGTATTGATTAGGTACCATTGGTAATAAGGTAATTTACATAATTCATTGCGTCACATCCAAATCGTCAGATTATTGAATGAGAGCTTTTTAAGGTTCACTTAGTATCCCCTTAGAAAATCTGACGCACTCGATTATTTATTTTTTCATTTTCAGCTCTTACGTACGACTACCCCCATCACGCAAATGATCAGATTAACATACGTACATTGTTAAAAATACATTAGATAACAATATCTTACGCGTTCGGGTATGTCCATGCAATTTTTTTTTTACATTTTTAACCATCCATTGCCGCTCTCTACACTGATGAAAGTGATACATTATATATTTTTTTCTTTTTATCATCTAAGCTTTGCAACCCAATAGGTCTCTATGTCGCTCGTGTAAATCCCCACCATCACATCCTTCTGGAGTACTCCAGGAGCTGGACACCTGAAGGGCCTTAAAATCATATGATTTCAAGGTAGCCCTGTATTGACATTGCTCCTATCCAGGCCTTGTATTGACATCACTCCTATCCAGGCCCTATGCCAGGGAATGCTCCAAGCTTGCCCTTGCTAACCGACACATCCATAGTGTTGCAGCTGGATCGTGTCTTGATGAGATCAGGCCGCCACTAAGGCATCCTATATAGGAATATAGATAATTCCTGTACTGGTGCAAAAAGTGTCCAAATCGAATTACAAAATAGCGAGACCGGACACAGGGGCAAATACTCAAAACTTTGATCAGGTTAGGCACTGTACTTCACACAATTGCTGACTAGCAAGTAATGAGACTGAGAGTTGAAAGTTAAAGTGAATTTCGTTTCACTTAATTCAAGAAAGTAATATATACACAAACTAGCCTAAGTTTACCTACAATGCTATTCGCTCAATGCTATGCTATTCTCAAGTGTCTCATAACTCAATATTATTGCTTGAATAACATTTTTAAACAATATCAGAGTAGGTACCAACAACCAACGTAGGATTACTCTTTGACTTCTTTGCTTCAGTGGAAAACATGTTATTGCATATCTAATTGAACGTAATTGGAGTTTATGAAGTAAATCACGGGGAATACCCATCTACAGTTTTATTTTAGTGGTGTAATGTTGTTTAATGTTGCCATGTTTAGCTAATCGTAGTCGTTAAATTAAGTAAATATCTTAACGAATTATTATTTTCATACACATACGTAATTACGGAGTTTTATTTTTCAATTACGGATTTAAGAACTTGTCCGTAATTTCGTAGTTAAGTACCTACTAGAAGCTCTAGCCGCCACCCTTGCCATGCCGGTTCCTAATCACCTTTTCCATCCTAGTCGTCTTTGTTTGACCAATATTAAGATTCTTGATGGACGGCAGGTCAGATTTTCAATTTTATTTGTAACATGGAATCGAATGTTGTCATTTCCTACAATACTAAACCAGTTAATAATATTCTTTAATATACCATATTCAAATTAAGCAGAGCTACGGATTCCTAAACACGGATGAAAATACATGCCTGATTACATTTTATTTTATTTAAAAACTTTATGCACAAATGTACAAAAGCGGACTTAATGCCAGAGGCATTCTCTACCAGTCTACCGTCGGGACTAGTCGGGAGGTGCGGAAATGAAACTTAAAATAAAGAAGTAAGCGTAAAAAAAATACTGTATATAATGGAATACGATAAATCTACACAACCATACAAAAATAAATATAATCATACACACATACAGTTATACTAAAATACATACTCGTAGATACATATAAACAAATAAATAAAATTGGAGTGTCTGTTTGTAATATTAAAATAACCGCTTTCTACTACATGCATATGAATGTATATACGGTACACATACCAAAATATATATATTTTTAGAATTTTTGTCTGTCTGTCTGTATGTTCCGGCTAATCTCTGGAACGGTTGTACCGATTTGGACGGGACTTTCACTGGTAGGTAGCTGATAGTACAAGGAGTAACTTAGGCTTACATTTTTTAGACTAGCTTCGCCCCGCGGCGTTGCCCACGATACGACAATAACCGCGGGTAACACCGCGGGGTTCAGCTAGTACAGTATATAATAAATATCAATTTTGTGATGATTCCGTCATGCTCCCGGCAAGGAGAGCCCGCACATTGACTCTGAATGAGTTACGACTGGGTGCCATTCTGCCATTTTCTTGTATATATGTTACCGGCAATCTGTATCCAGGCAATGCATGAAATATTATTGTCTATAACATACTTTACCTAGGTATTTTATATAATCCCTACGGATTGTATAGAATACCTACTGAACCACTGGCGTTGTGTAAAATAAATAGAGTTAGGTTTGTATTTATTAATTTATGTAACTAGCTACCTACTTGTACAATGACGAGCAAAGGAAACATGTTATGTAATATGTTCGCTTATAATCAACTTTATTTAGAATCATGTAGGTTTACAGTGACCATCCCAAGTGAGTTTGGATGGATTGTTTTAGATCTGTTCCCATAGATAGTCTATTACCAACTGCGCATTAGGCATTGTATAGAATACCTACACAAAGTATAAAATAAATAATATTTCACATACATATTTTCTAGACGTTTTAGGTATTGTGTACATTGTCTAGGTAATGTACAGAACATCGAATTGTAGAGATTGCCGATAACAAATACATATTGTATGGAGCAGTCCAGCAGTGGACTGCGGCTGATGAAAATAATCAATTTCTAGACTTTCACGTATAAAGCTGAACCAACCTTATTTAAAAAAAACTCAGAGGATAAAAGTAAGCTAAGTTTATATTTTTCAGTAATGTTCATCACTTATTAATACATAATTATGATGCTGATGATCGAAATGTAATTCTTTCATTTTTTCTTAAACTGCCTCGGTGGCGCGAGTGGTAGCGTAAGCGACTGCTGTGCTTGAGGTCTCGGGTTCGATTCCCGGGTCGGACCAAATGTTTGTATGATCTGCAAATATTTGTTTCGAAGTTTGGGTGTTTTCTATGTATAATATGTATGTATTTACAAAAAAAGTATATATGTATTTATATCAGTTGTCTAGTACCCATAACACAAGCTCTGCTTAGCTTGGGACTAGGTGGCGTTGTGTGTTAAATTGTCCGAAATATTTATTTATTTATTTTTATTCTAAGGTTTCCTTTGTTAAACGGGGTCTGTCAAGCCACATCTTTAAAAATGATTGTGTATAACTTACTATACTTTTTTGAGCGGTTTGAACTAGGTAAGTACTGCTTCAAATTAATTTAATAAATATATATTCTAGGACTGAACAATACTTTATTATTTGTCCCAAATAGCGTTTGAGCGCTACAAATTCTTCGCGGTATTAGCGTACCGCACGCTCTTCCTTTCGTATTTCTCGTCCCGGTCCGGCGCCCTTGCGGGGGGCGTGAGGCGTGCGCCCGAATGTCGGGAATGTTAGGGACTTCAAATTTGTATCCAGGAGAGGCGAGCTAACTTGCGTAGTCAGGAGGCGCCCGGTCGCTCGTTCGCACGCATGCGTGCGCTCCCTTATCCTGTTGCACGGATTACGTCGTCGTAACACCTTATGGTGCCGTGCGATGTGTTTACGCTATATTAGATAACGAATGCAAATTGTTTCACATTATTTTATGTTCTAAATATAGTTGAGACATGTTAATAAAGAACCTCGTAAATATGGAATAGCGTGTGTGAATTAGTATTTTAAATGTTGTGAAAAAGTCAATGCAAATTGCAAAGTACCATCATGCCTTGGAACTGTCCGTGGTCGCGCGATCACCAGCAGCCTATTGTGGTCAGTCCAGCACTACGTTTAATACCAGAGGTTTGTTTATAATATTATCAAAATTCACAATTAATATTTTGTTTTGATTGTAAATGTGTACTGTAAGCCAAAACGTCTTTTTGAAAGAGAGACCAATGCCCAGCTCTGGACTATATGGATGATAAGATCGCAAATGAGGATTGATTTGTTATCCAACTTATAAAAGGACTCGGTCCGTAATTGAACAGGCATTTTTACTCGACTATGGAGAAACCAATAGGAAGGGTAAAGTTTTGTGAATATGTATGTTTGTATGTTCTATTATAGCACCTAATCTACTGAACCGATTTTAATGAATGAAGTGTCAAAAGATTTGTAATAATGACCCGGGTGACATAAGCTATTACCGATAGTTTTTTTAAACAAGAAAAAAATGCAAAAATTATAACTCGGTTGAGTTAAGCAATGTCTTCATCAAAATTATAAATATATATCAAATTCGAATGATTTAAGGGCCTAAACTTATTATAATTTATAATTAAGAATACATAGCTTATTAAGATTTAGGCATATTGAGTACGGTATCACGTTTTCAAAAAAAAATATTTTCTTATATTATTGATTGATTCTGATATTATTAGGTGAAAAAGTTTATTTACCAAGGAGAGTAGTTTTCTTTAGCTCTCCTTGCTCTCCTCCCTAACTATGTCGAACATCGTTGAGCCAAGAGGACAAGAATGTATTGACATGTAAATTTATTTTATTAGGGTTTCCGTTATTAAATTAGGATAAAACTGTGAGCAATAATATGAACTCCATCAATTTGGTATCTACTTACATTGAATAACTACCTGATTATTAACACTTATCCTTTGGTATATTTAGAGACAGAATAACATAATATGTACTTTGATTCAAAAAATTTTTATACCTACTTACCTATTTTATTAGATTATAATATGTATATAGATTGCAAGTCAAGGACCTCATAACAAAGTGTCAAGCTCCTTTCCGATTCGAAAGTTATATTAGGACAACCGTACAATAATAGATAACGCTTGTAGTCACTGACATAATTATGCCGGGAATGTTTTAATGGATTTAAAGTGTTTTATGCATGTTAATATCATCTCCATAAAATGTAGAAATGCTCTCTATACATGATGACCACACTTAGCTCTTTAACTATGTTATTATCTTCGGTTTATGTTTTTCTTGTCAGTCTGTATAATTATTTATGTGCCTAGTTACAAATATTAGTTTGCTCTGATGAACTTACTTGGATGGATTTTTATATAGATTTGTTAATGACGGGACGGCTACTAACGGTATTAGACAATTTCGACAGACATACCTATTCATTAAAATGTTATTTGTGAAAAGATTCATAATAGCAGAAACGTTAAACTTTATCTAACAGTAATTCTAGATTTAATTTCTTTATTCTTCGTCATAAAGTTTTGATAAGCCTTGCAATAAATATGTGAGACAGGGGTTAATTTTTAAACATATATATGTCATGGTTACCAATGTGATGAGATTCACATCTGCCTACCACAAGAGGTGGTGGAGTTTTTTGAGAGAGATCAGCTGGATCGCGGCTGTGCGGCTCAGTCACTCAGTCAAGAGGCGTTAGTGGTCGCGACTACTCGCATGTGTAGCTGGAAACACCGGAAAGACACATTAAAAAAAAACTGCTTTACTTTTTTAAATGGCAGTGACAATTCACTATTATAAATATAGGAATAAAAAACATTTACTTTTTTTACTGTTGTGTATTGTGTTGTAATGTGAAATGTGAAAAGTCAGTTTAATAACAATATTTTAGTTAAAAATATTTTCTATTATAATGCTTCGATAAAATGCCTTGGAACTGTCTCTGGGGTTACCAGGCTCCCGCACCGACATGCAGAGTGAGTGGTCCACTGCATTTAGCACTGCAGGTACATAGTTCAAACTGTTTATATTATCACTTACAATATTTATGTGCACGATTTTGTCTATGAACTAGGTGTTCATAGACAAAATCCAGCACTGCTATTATCGTTATTCGAAAACAAATTAAATTGCAGACATAGTAAGCTATGAATGTTTAATGAGTTTTCTGCTACCAATGTGTATTGCATGAAAAGTGAAAATGTTGTGGCAATGTTAGTTTGTTATTTTAACTACTTTATCTATTTTTTTTTCTTGTAAGAGAAAGAGAGTGAGAAATTCTAGATTAATTCACGTGGGCTAAATATTGATATCAATCTTATCGGAAACGTTGTAACCGACTTTAAAATAGGAGGAGGTTCTCAATTCGACTATATTTAGCAGTCATGGAATGAAAAGTAGGCAAAGTAAAAGTAATTAAAGTTTCAAGTGGCATAATTATAACGCATTGGTGGCATATTCGTGGTTGTTACGTAATACAATTATAATTTTAGCTATACGATGGATGTATTTTAATAAGCATCTATAACTCCAAGAATCTCGACGAGAGCTCTCGTGGGAACATACTCTAATGCGTCGTGTTATTTGGATACTAAATCACTTACGACTTCTTAAAATAAAAACATAAAAAACTAATATGTTTAAATGGAGTCATTTAAATAATTGTATAAGTTATTGCCAGTTTCCTACAGTCAAAGAAAATTACCATTTAAGTTGACAGTGACCTTTGTGTTCTATTGTTATGGGTACCTAAGTAAACATGACTGCTTGTTTAAATTAGTATAAATTATATATTTGTCTATCAAGTAACTACCAATAAAATTCTGTTAACTAGGTACCTACTTTTATTTGCTTCGTTTGCAAGATATAGGTAAGTAAATATATGCATGTGTACAGAAATATTCTTAAAAGTAGAGGGCCTTGTTTAAATTATCCACAAACTTTAAATGTAGGTATACAATGTATGCCAACTGGAAACTGAAATAAAATTGCACAGCAGTTCGTCTAGCTGCTTTCTCATCTTTTGTTAAATTTACTTTAATGTGAAGTAAATACTAACCAACACGTATTTGTTACCGGTATTTGACTGCCTCGGTGGCGCAGTGTAAGCGTATGCGACTGCTGTGCTTGAGGTCTCAAGTTCGATTCCCAAGTCGGACTAAATGATTGTATGATCTACAAATACTTGTTTCGGAGTTTGGGTGTTTTCTATTTTTTAATATGTACGTATTTACAAAAAAAAGTACATATGTATTTATATCAGTTGTCCAGTACCCATAACACAAGCTCAGCTTAACTTGGAACTAGATGGTATTGTGTTTTAGATGTCCGAAATATTTATTTATTTATTATTATTTTCTTCGATATTAGCTTAAGAACGATTGTAATAATATGTTATCTATAATCGGAACAGAAAAAATTAAGTATCAGATCTTATAGCCCTGGCTTGTCACTTGACATGGATTCAACTGTCAATCGCGCCGTATTAGCCTGTGTAATTAAAATAGGCAACGCATCCTAAAACGTACTATATAATAGAGCACTTGTATTGTAGTGGCGTCGTATCATTAAGTTACCTTGAAGCATCGGAGTTAACGGTAGAATGCTAATGTGAGCCGACTTCGTAGTATTGTCGCATGTGCGCTTGGCCCTTGCATCCCAAAACGTTGCGCAAGAACAAGTGCACCGCCCACGGGCCACACTAGCCACACTGGGCTTGTCGGGGCCATAGCGCCGTCTCCGGACGCATACTGAGTCGTCTCTCTAAGCAAATATCTTCAGACAAGTTCATTGTCAACAGTTCAGAATGAATTATACGGAACGAAATATCTTCATAAACATTATGTCATTAACATACTTACCTAAAAGTAAAACGTTTAAAACGAGTTATTATCTTATTTCTTATTTATTAGATACCTTACTATGTACTCGAATGTTGCTAACATTATCAAAAGTTTAGTTTCTTTTTTGAAGGGTTGAAGACAGCTGAAAAACACTAGAGAGAGATACTCGTAAATACTAATAGTGAGTTGGGTCTCCAGACACGTGTGTCACATCAGCTGTAATCCAAGGGTTGTTGTTGATAATTCATATTTCACACGAAAAGCAACCCGGATAGGGTTGTCCAAATGCTAGTAACGTAACTGATTAGATACTAAAAGGTTTTGCAATATCGATACTAAAGGAAACAAACATAACAGTTAATTAAAATAAGTCTTCAAAATTTATTCATGTCTAAATGAATTTTCCTTATTTTAAGCATTTTAACCGGTTTCATCAAGGCTGGTCAAGATTAATGGAAACATCGACTACCTAATTCAATAAAGAGGCTATCATTGATATAATACAATTACAATCCCAGAGGAAATTATGTTGTTTCATTATTTATAGTTAGCTACGGGTGTGCACCTACCGGGTGGGGAACAAACCGATCGTGTCGAATATGTGTATTCATCTGTATCTAGCGTTTATAAGTTAATTATGATCGTGCGGGGCTGCATGTGCGGCGCTAGCACACAATAAACCCTTTCAGCGCGCGGCGCCTTTGATACTTGCGTTATTAGCTGGTACATTCATACATAATACTTACTGGATCTCATTGTGTTGTGTTTATAATATTATAAACAATAGTTATAGCCCTTCGTCTCATTTTAATAAGTACTATTTTAAAAACTAAAAAGGCACAGACAGGTGGGTTATGATACAAAGATAAATGTGATGACAAAAGACATTTAATCGTCTACTAGATTCAGACCGATGTTCCATTTAAAGTAGGTATAGTAAGTGAAATAAATAAAAAATATAGAAACACCAAAAAAACGATCTGTAAAGTATTTTAATGGTTTTTAATTGTAGTCGTTAATATCTAATTTGCTCATATTATTTTCTGCGTGTATTTTCCATAAAATCAGAATCTTGGAATTTTTAAAAGTAAAGTGTATCATCTAATTAAATCTTTGTATTAACAATAAACGAACGTCTTTTTTAATTCCGAAAAAGTTTTGTAGGATAATGGTCCTAATTGTAATGTTCAAAAACTCTCCGAATTAAACTAAAAGTTACAAAATGAGTTTTGTCTTGTCAAACGATGTCCTAAATGTCAGTGTTTGAGTAAAAGTATATATCACATGAAAAACAGAAGTTACCCACGTATGTAATACAAAAATAACATTTCGGAAATCGCTTCACTAAATTAAGAAAATAGAAAATAAGACAAAATTAAGTTTAGTGACGCCACAACAAAATTAGCACCAATAAAGGTTCTTCTCCTTCTTACGGTGCCTCTTCACTAATGAAGATTGGCCGTCAGCTCTGCATATTCCTGTCTGTCCTTTGCCAGACGAAACAGTTCTTTTACGCTGGCGATCCTGACCATTCTCTTCTGATCTTCTTCTACTTCGGCTTTCGACGTGGTTAAAATTTTGCAATACTTTACTGAAGTTACTAAAATTTTCTGCCCTCTGGATTCTGATTAGTCAATACTTGAATATTCTTATGAATTTATTAGTTTTTTTTTTTAAATCTTTATTTAAGGAATTTATTAGATTTGTTTCAACTGAAAAATAAGAGTGCCCGATTCGTTTATAATGACGTAATTTGTCATTTTTAATGTTTTAATCTCTTCGTAATCCTGTAGGTATAGTGGTTTTGTACTGTTCGTTATCATGTTTTTATTCAGATATTACATCTATATAATTAGTATAATTTATTTTAAATCACGCGATCTTTAGGTGTGGTCAAACACACTTGTCTACCACTTTCTTTACGTGGTAGTCCTCAAATGTAACAGTAAATTTAACTGAACTGATTTAGTTTTAGCAGACAAATATAAACAAGATTTTGTCAAATAAAGAATTACTTAACTCACTTCTCGAAATATCAACAAACAACTCTAAGGACAAAAATGAAAAACAACTATTGTTTCAGTTTTGGTAACTTGCAATAACCATATTAATTTTATGACAGATATGTGGAAACTACAGACTCGGAATTAATTCATTTGCATAAAATTGATGACTAGAATTATTATTGTCACTGCCTCGTTGGTCTAGTATTCTAGTGGTTAGGGTAAGCAACTGCCGATCAAGGTCTCGGGTACGATGCCCGGGTCAGACTGCTGTTAGGTTTTTCTTGCAGCCCGGAGTATGGAAGATGGCGGTATTTCCCGTCCGTGCCTCGGAGTGCACGTTATGCTGTCGGTCCCGGTTGTCATGAACATCTATGGCAATCGTTATTGGGAAGTCAGTGAACTCAAATATGCCAGCAACTAGTTCAATCTTCGAATTCAGTTCACCCTCAGGGTCAGTCGCTCCGTGGAAAAACTGATATTCAAGTAAAACCGGTCGAACTAGTAGCCGACCCCAAATAATCTTGAGAATAATTAAGGCTAGGAAGATGATGATAATTATTTTTATCAACAGTTTAAACATTGCATTTACGGTGTTTTGACGTGGGTTATAAGATATTCATGTAAAATAACACTAGGTAATACCTCCTAGAGTCCAATGGAGATTATAAAGTACGTCATTTGTTTGTGATGTACCGTCAGCCGTCACGTACTGTTCGTAGTCCACGTCTGCGGTCATCGGTCTCCATTTGTAAATGTTGTCACACCATACTTTGCAGAGCATTGAATCTGTATGATGTAATTTTTATTCAAGGTTCAATATGGTTTGATTCGAGGTCAACAGCAGAACAAATTGTCACCACTCCAGAAAATACCTTCGAGAAAACGTTTCACTTCATTGCTTGATATCTAAACTGATTTCGTGGCTTTCAATTACAAAACCAACTGCGTGAATGCAGTTCATAGAACAAGTCCATTATTGAAATTGTGTCGCGCTGATCTTATTTAACTTTCTTAATAAGCAAGTACTCTTTCTTCTTTTAATTGTTACAGACCATGTTTAAGAGGGAGGGTTTAATTTAACTCTAAAAAGCTGAAAGTTTGTATTGTATGTATGTATATATTATATGTTTGTAAGTATATGTTAGCTAGCAGGTTCTCTTACTCATAAGTGATTGACAATGAAGATGATTATTTTTTAAAGATAATCAATATGATGACAATCGTAAAATTTCTGATGTAGAACAATGTATTTTGTTATGTTATCGTTAACTTAAATCAGGTACATATTTATTGTTAATTTAGGATCTTAGAAATATTTTTAACCAAAAGTCATTTACTATTTCAAAGTTTTCTTTCAGGACAATGATGGTACATTCTCGTACCCAAACTAAACAGCAAATGTTATATTATGTGTGTGATTTTATTTGTATGTGAATTCATCACGTTTTCTTTAGGTTATATTTAAAAGATTTAAGAACTAGATTCCACTAGAAACGTAAAATTGGTTACATTATAGCCAATATCGATGACTGTACATTCTCTGAAATCTAAATAACTTTAATTTAAGATCGGTACAAAGTTTCCTCAGGAAACGGTGGCCTTTTAACCTCAACCGCCCAAGTGGGAGATGCCAATAAACTGTTTGAATAAGTTAACGCTATTCTCAAGCCTATTAGTACCTACTCATTCAATACGATAAATAATGTTTTAGCGTAGGTACCACACGAAAAATGAATCATAATCGTATACACTTATTAAGTTACAGTAAAGAAACGTCTAGGCGTATAGGATTCGCCCGTGACCAGATTTTTAAATTATGAGTACGATACTGAAATTGGTAGGCAGTTATAATGTGCAGGAAGCTTAAGGAAAATCTTAATAAATCCTGCAAAACTTTCTGGTATGTTACTGGCTTTAACTTTTTTATATCATCATATTTAAATATCATATCATAAAGTAAACTTCAAACTTGCGAAAAGATATGATGAGATTCATATCAATGTTTAAATGACAAGATTGAGATTAAATGTTAATAGATGTTGGGCTTGCTGTTATGAGATATGAACTCTTGTTTGCATAATTAACGGTAGGTCAAATAGTTCATACAGAATAATGTCAAACACTTTAAAACTATAATCTCAAGCCGTTGTGATTTCTGACTTAACTGAGGTTGACTGATTTGTACAGTTTTTTATTCTACAATTAGAAAATCTAATTACCCTTTTCTATCAATTCAAATAATAACTTCAGATTTTGTTGGCAATGTTTCACGTTCGTACTAATTTAAAACGGTATTTTACTTGATACAGAGGCAGTTACATATCTGTTTATAAATTAACTTTAGTGACAGGCTGCGACCGATGACAGAGGACCCGACTCTCCCGCGAACGGGTATAAGTGGCTATATAGCATGATTTACGACACATTCCTGTGCAGAGCGCGACGAGAATCCATCAGTAGTATGCACTGCTGATGGGAACGAGATTAGTTCTCACATATCCTACCGCTGACAAACAAAGCTCCTTGTGGCATCATTGTTCAAAATCGTCTGATGCTCTTGAGTCCCGTATTACTCACCGCGCCCATACTCTATCAGCATGGGACTATGTTATAAGCAAACAACTCATGAATATCAATAGAACACATATGTATGTAGGTATGTAAATTTAAAGATATTGAAATATTTATTGCGATCTTTCTTTTAGCTTGCCATAAAAGTTTTACATCTGTGCAAACTTACAGCGTATGAGGCGTGATCCTTTTTATATAAAGTAATATATAATGTTATACTTACAAATAAGTAGCATTTTAAATAGGATGATGTTAGTTTAACAAATGAGGAAGTTTCGGGTTCCATCATAAATGTTGATATGAATGTTCCTGCCGTCAGACTTTTTACAATTGAATTTACTATTCGAAATATATATAATGGTTTCGAATATTCTAGTTTATATCTATGTATTAATATAAAACAGTTAACTGATTGTGTTCAAATAATGCTACTGGAACCGTGCATAGGAAAGGATCTTACCTAATCTTTTATTTATAAATATTAGTTAAAAAGAAAAAAAATTAAAACAATAACCCGATTATATGAAAACTTTTTATAATATTTATAAATCTCATGTCCTATATCACGCGGGCTTTTGTTATGAATCTATTGAGACCTCATCTGTACAAATTAATAAAATTGAACTGTCCATGTGTAATTTCAAATAAATAGCTTTTCACTAAATATATATAAAAGTATACACGGTACTTTATTAATTTGCATTACGGGAATTTTTTATTTTTTTGTCTGTCTGTTTGTCCGGCTAATCTCTGGAGCGGCTAGACCGATTATGACGGGACTTTCACTGGTACATAGCTGATGATATACGGAGTAATTCATGTCATGCTTTTTTAGTTATACTCAATAGTTTCGTGGCATTTCTCGTGATTGCGGCATCAGCTAGTTGATTGTAATTGGTTCATTAGTTTAGGCGCTACGGTGGACCATACAAACATACATAGACTGCTAAACCTAAAACTTTTACGTTTGACTTTGCCATAGTTCACACCCATCATTTCCCCTCTTTTTTAAGTTCGTCAAATAAATTGCTTTAAACATTGGGGTCGAAAGTTAAGAAATAGTTAAAATAGATACAAAGTTTTTGTTGTTCTCTAGAGAACTAAGTGATCAAGAGATGTTTCTTTACTTCGACACCGTTCCTGTGTTAACTAGGGTTGACCTCCATCGTGGAAGTGTGAAAACGTACTTTACTTTGTACGTGCACAGCGCGTATTTGTAAGCAGATTGATGATGATTAGATTAGGCATTTGCTTTTGCAGTTTCGTCGTGATACCAAACGCATCGTCGATACTCCCGATAAACTAGGAGTATAGAACATAAAAATTATTTTCTAAAAAAAAACCGATTTCAAGAACTGAACCACACGGGAACCACCAGCTTTCAAATAAAAAAAGCATCATTTAAATCGGTTAACCCAGTCGAAAGTTATGAGGTAACAAACATAGAAAAAATACAGTCGAATTGAGAACCTCCTCCTTTTTTGAAGTCGGTTAATAAGGGATAATCCGTATAGAGTAGCTCATCATGGCCCCTTAGGACTTTTAGAATCAAGTTCAAAGTTTCTTCGCGACAAACTTTTGGGTCCAATCTAATAACACCAAGTAAACTATGATATAGGTTTATTCAGTAGTTGTTATTAAACATATGCTTCTGTGTGAGTGAGCGGATGTAAAATAAAATGTATATGAAAATAAATATGTTTATATTCACGTTATCTCAAGGCTATATAAAATAAAAGACTTGGGTTTTGGATTAAAGTAAGATTAATCTAACAAGAGAATCGTGAATAAATAAAAATATAAGTGGGTTTCCGTGCGAAGCTGAAAACAAAGACCGATTAAATATCTTATTAACCTCCTGGTTTTCAACTAGTTAATATGCTTTTTTTTTTTTTTTTTTTTATTTTTTATTTTTTTTAAAAAGACAACTCCCACATTAGGAATAAACATCCTGTGTCGTGGGGGACTTTACAAACATACATGAAACGGACACAAAGAACATCCAGACTCGGGACAACAATTCGTGGATCACACAAAGTGTTGTAGGTACCGCGTGGGATTTGAACCCACGACACTTGGCGCAGTAGCAAGCGGCATGGCGACCGCTGACACCACTCGGCCAACCGTGCAGTCATTGCTTTTCATTGCGAACTCTGGCATCCCGGAAACGTTGGTAGGATACCAATTTGTATATGAATAAAATTCTAAACAAAACAAGAATACAAATTAAATATGCTATAAAAATTTTAAACCAACAAACAAGCTTTTAAAATGTTTTCACGTTTATATTTGTAATTGCGAGCGGATGTTACGCAAGTGCGCTGGAACTACCCAAATAAAGCGTTTGACCGGAAGTGCGCTCCGACGGGACGCGCGCCTTGTACCAGGGTATCAGCGGTCACAGGTACTTATTAATTCCACTAATGAACAACAGGAACCTTGTTATTGGTAATGCGCAATGCATTACACACAATTAGTTCAACAACAGCCTATAATTACCGTATGCTCTGGGCATGTTTCGTAAACATGTACCACTTCGTTAGGAAACCGGTGTTATGAAAGTGGTATCCCGGTGATTTACAGAATTGAAAGTGAGTTTTATTTACCGGGTTGCTCTTAATGATAATTCTATATACATTATGAAAACGTCTGTATATGTTTGCACTAGTCGATTTGCGAAACATAAAATCGCTTTGATAAATGATGTTCAGGATTAAACATACATAGGTACGTTGAACTCAGGATCGACGCGGGAGGTGCCGCATGCAAAAAATAATGAATAACTAACGCCAATTCTGCTAAATTTGTATAGCACAACCAATATTAAGCAGGTTTGAAACTCCATGCTTGACGATATTAAGTATGGAAGTTTGTACAGTAGCTACATTCAGTAGAACAAGATGGAATTGTGTGCTTACCTACTCATGTATCATGACTTCAATAGTGTGTTAACATATAGACTACGGGCCCGTGTCGAAAATTGATGGGTCATGTGAACCACCAGGAGACTTTTTTAGAAAGATACAGGGGCATAAAACAATAACATTTAGCACTATGCTGTCACTTGGAAGCTGTCCAACTGAGTATAGGTAAAGGGGAGGGAGTAGGAACCGTCGATTTTTCTCCCTTGTCACATAATTCTTGTACGGCGTTGTGAGATAATGAATTAGAAGAGATATTGAAATTGAATGGGACCGATGCCGTCTAAAATTAAATGACTAAATTGAGCGAGACAATCGCCGGGAAATCAAAAAGATATCCAACTTTGTGGCTCACTATTTTTGTACGGCATCGGTCCCATTCAATTTCAATATCTCTTCTAATCCATTATCTCGCAACGCCGTACAAAAAATATGTGACAAGGGAGAAAAATCGACGGTTCCTACTCCCTCCCCTTTACCTATACTCAGTTGGACAGCTTCCAAGTGACAGCATAGTGCTAAATGTTATTGTTTTATGCCCCTGTATCTTTCTAAAAAAGTCTCCTGGTGGTTCACATGACCCATCAATTTTCGATACGGGCCCGTAGTCTAATACCCTATATCTAAAGTTATTGGCAAAACTACAATTATCCAATTTCAGTAGCACGTACAAGATGTACAGTTGACTCTTTTGTAAAATAAATCACATGTACAAGCCAAAATATGTTGTGGTATTGAGTCCTCGAAGAACATTGTCGTTTCTAGGTTGCCATCATATTATCACTGAGAAAGAACTTGAGTTCTTAAAATCGGCATTTGAATTAGCATCCGCGGGCTTGCATTGTTAGCGAGTCGTATTATCAAAGAGGCACTGGACCCTTCATGTTACAAGGAATCTATGTCGGTTGACTGTTGCTTAAGAGTTAAATGAGCTAGCAAGTAAGTAATTAAACATAGTTTTAAACTTAAGACTTTGTAACTTAACTTAAGGACCTTACATGCCAGGGATTATTACTGAGGACAAGCATAGTTCTTGGTTCACAGTTTGTCCGTAGAGTTTGATTCGGATTTACACTGGCTTATATTATTGCGGTTGTTTTAGATTCATTGTAATTATTTTTTTTTCTTTGAATATTGCGTTCCTAGATAGGCTACTGAGCAGTCTGTGATAAGGATAAGGCGATAAGAATAATTGCGATTTTTATGTATAAGAAACTAGTAGAGAGTTTTTTTGCCTTTTTACTTGCGTGAATGTTTACTGCTCCGGTCCTAAGTGTAGTAGTGTGTTGATACACAAAGTGTCATTTTCCTCAATAAACTTTAATATTCTATATATCTTAGATGGTTTTTAATTCTAACTGCTAATTGCAGATATGTTACCCTATCATCACATTTGAAGGAAAAAATAATAACAGCTTTTCATCTTTCTTGTATTTAATTTTATATTTATAATCTTGGAAAACCCTACAAGGATTAAATTTTTAGTAGATATGTATCTTAATTGCCTAGATTATTTATATAAACGTAATTTGGGCCTCAAATGGCTTTAAAAATATTTCAACATCGTAATTAATGAATTGTTACGATCCACGTCAGTGCGATATAAACTTACTGGCTGGTATAAAATTTCGTTGCTGAAATTTAAACTCTTGTTTGGTACAAGGTCTCGCAAAAAACATCACGGTTCGCGGAGCATGCTCGCCAGCTGTCAAACAGACTTTGAACATAAAAAAAGTTAGTGCTTACTGTACTGTAGAGGTTTCACATATCCCACGACCGTCGAATGTCTAACGAACTCGATAGTAAAAGTAATTCTTTGAATAATGAATCAAAAACCATATGAAAGGAACACATAAAATAAATTTTATTCCCTTATTGGTACATAAACAGGGTTTAAAAATAGTTGGGACCACCTGGTGCACTCCGCTCCCGACTTCGAGTGCAGGGAACTTGATTTATGGGACCGTGGGTTCGACACAATGCAACCGCAAATATAACCCTTGACTGTTTTCCTAGAGAACAAATTGTCCTTAGGTAGATATTTCAAGTGGTTACGTTTGTTGCATTAGCCCTTGGTGTACGGGCACGGCATATTGTTCTCTTTATCACCCTGTTCGACCCCTATGACAACACGCAACACAAATGCATTAAGTAATTTGTTTTTGTAACACCGATGGCTGTGTTTTATCAGTGATTTAATTATGTATTATTTAATATGTACTTTTTAAGTTTTTTTTTGCTAAGCCGCTTACGATAATCATTAATTGTTTTCTCGACTGGTCTATTGTTCTAGTCAACCAGAGTCAAGGGTTTGACTTCGTTTGGCAAATAATTCTGCGTTAAAGGTCTTTTGTTCAGTATCTAGGCCTAAATCATATAAAATATGTATACCTATTTCTACTAATATTATAAAGATAATTTCTAACTTTGTTTGTATCAACGATCCTGAAAATTATTTCACTAACAGAAAGCGACACTATACAGGAATGACATAGGCTATTTTATTGTGATTGAACAACAAATTGAGTTAAAAATAATAGTATTTGTAAATCAAGTCGAAGAAAAAAAAGTTAACGCCCATCGAAAGCAAAGTGGGCACGGGTCGGCTGTAATTAGTGTAGTAGTTACTAGTTAGTAAATTTATCGGGAGTCTAATTAATACAGGCTCTGCCTAATTTAGAATAAATCAACTGGAACAGTGTGTGAATATCTGAAATAATTTAATAAAATGCACTGAAATACGGTTATAATAGTTTTCTTTGTAATATATTAATAATAGCCTTTATACACATTCTTTAACATAAAATAACATGCAGTATAATAGTAATTATGTAGTAGTATACTAATTTACATGTCACTTATAATAAAAACATGTAATATATAAAAAATGGTAAAATAGTAATACATGTGATTTTTTTACTTAATTGACACCGGTGTCGAGATTGTGTGTCTGATTTTTGCCATAGCTTTCGATCTGGTGTCTTTGTCTTCCATGGGACCCCAGCCCTTTTCCTAGAATCATCCTCTTATCTTTGACGTTGTCCACCTCCCTTTCTCTTTTGATGCCTTGGACATCAATCTGTTACGTCCTTAGTCCATTTATCTTTTTTATTTCTCACCATGTGACAAGCCCATTTCCACTTTGTTGTATGTTATACAGATATTAATCAGACATTAATACGTATAACATATAGTACAACAATAAGTATACAAATTTTGCACTAAATATTTACAAACAAGCTGCATCAGTAGTACAACAATACTTTTTGTGGTGTGGTAACACTTTGCTGAAGGAACTGAACTGGCTGTATTATTTAAACAGTTCAAATTTCTTAAAAATGTTATAATATGCTGCTGTTACTAATATATTGAGGCACTATAATATTCAGCTATAAATAACATAATAAGTAACTGTTCGTTAGTTGTTCACGGTCGAATAGGGGCCACTTTTCCTAAATTATTGCTTTGTATCCACTACCAGAGGTGTTACAGATTGTTTTATATAATTAACTACATGGGAGGTCTTATATTGTTTAACGAATCAAATAAGATTCAAAAGTAGTTTTGACATAATCTTTGATCGTAACAGTGACATTCAAAGTCGAAATTTGAGAATGAAGTCTGTTCATACAAAAAAAGAAATCTACAAGTTAAGCTTAATGTATTCGTATGAAAAATTAGGTACGTGATATTTAGTCTACAATTCAGTATCTATGAATCGGAGAGACGAAATTTCATTCTGGTAACCCTGGGCAAGTTTGATGAAATGAATTTCGATCGATAATCTTAAAATTTATGAAGTAATTTGTTGCTTTAACCCAAACGAAGTTTTACATTCTCAACGCTTCGCCGCACTGTTAAAGAATTCCTTTGTATGTGGTATAGAAGTGCTAAGCACGCGGAATCAAAAATATTAATCTCCAGTACTTTAATACTTGCACGTTTTAGTCTCTTGATTCATTGAAAGGTCCGTATTCTAGGAGAATTGGAAAAGAGAATGAAATTGTAGGTGAATTAAACAGGACACGTTGTTTTTTAAACATACAACAGAAACGAACAAAAATCGTATTGTGTACATCCAAAAATCTTAGTTTTGTTATTCTCATTCCATTATAGAGAGAACCTTTCGTGTTTTTCTGAACTTTGTTTATCTACTTGTTACTGTTAAGTTATTTTTGCGAGTTTATGACAGCACAAACTTAAAACAGCGCTTTCATTTGAGTATAGCCAGTACGGAAAAAAATGTTTAAGCATGTTTTTGTAGGAGAACCTATTATCAGCTGGAGCAGTGATAAGCATTTTTAGTTTTCGGTCACATAGTCACATGAATAAATAATTTAAGAACCATATTTGTTTTCGTACGTACATCCACTAGCAATTAACGTCCAGATACCGTACACAGTACTGCTGTGAGGGGACAATCCCCACCCACATTGCGGCGACGTTATAAATAACTTTGGAACAACTTTTTCACAAAGAACACTCCACTAAAATGTGTATATATAAATACTATATAATGATGTAATGAAATCAGAGGGATCTTCAGCATTACAGACTAAATTCTAATTCAAATTTTTCTTGTTCGATTTACATTTTGTTATAATATAATCTATTAGACATTTCTTTACAATATAACTAAGTGCCGGTTATAATTTATTGCTGTATCTCGTGGGGCGATAATAGCAGACATCATCCCCTCGTCAAGTCATACCTTTCACTCACACTGTGGTAACACATTAAGCACTCTTCCCGCGCTGACACTTCTAGCAATCAAGTTGTCACTGCACAATATTTCCGTTAATCGGTTTGAGTTTGTTGCTGTTTGTAAACATGCTGTTTCAACTAAATTGTTATACATTTTATTTATAGAACACAAGGTATTTTTTAATTTATAGTTAGCATGTGAAACTATTTTGGGTATAATGTTGTTTTGTCAAAACACACAATAGGAAACCCTTTAATTCTTTTCTGAAAAAGTGTTTAGACAATACAAGGTTTGCTCCGAAAACTAATTGGGTTACGTCATCCTTGCAAGGTTTCCCTTTGTATCGTTAGTACTATGTTTAGTCTATTAACGTGTATTTATCAATGATTACTTCTGTGCCTATGTTAAGGATACATTGTAGGAAGATATGTGAGGCTGTAAAATCACACGAAATGTTAGTTTCCGGTAATCATAGCGTTGCGCTAACTACAGTATAAACTGTATTACAGTACTTATATGACGTCACATCATAGTTTCAACATTGAACAAACAAAGCCGCAAGTCAGCCTCTGGCACACATTGCGTGCTCATTTCCAGGACAAACAACGAATAAAATTTGGGAATTAATCTACACACAGAATTAGCTGACGGGAGGTCTTCAGGATTCATTTTTGTTCATAATAGTTTAATATTATAGATACAATATGAATCATGCTTTCACCAGCACTTGATCGAATCATCGTCTACGCTTATTACAACTTAACCCGTATAACTGAAGATTTAATTTAATTGAAGCCCCTTGTGTTGAGTACTTTTTAACGAAGATGAATAGAATTCTGATTGAAATTTTTAAACGCATAGTTAAATAGTGGCTAACGATATTGAGTCAAGTATAAGTGCTATCAACATGTTATTTTAAAAAAAAAACGTTGCGCTAACATATTGCTATGGACGTAATTAATAGTGTAAAAGGTACACATACAATATATGACTGACCTGTTTTTTTAAAGTATTATTATTTTTGACTTTATACTACCTAATATTCACATTTTCTTAAGCTTCGAACTGTCTTGTTTCTTATTGAAACGAAATCTTAATTTTTGGAATTAGGTTACAGGAACACTTTTGCAAGTCAAACTTTTTTTGAGCAAATGAGTTCGGTCTTTCCTTATTGGATTAGCCATGAAAAGAAAGAACGAAACAAACTCAGGGATAGTCGCCACTTTTAACGTCCAGAAAATCTTCTTAAAATGCAAAGGACAAGAAAGTGAGTTTTGAACTTTCTGCGGTTGTTAACGTTCTTCTTAAAAATGCTTTAACTTTAAATTTAGGTCAGGTCACATAATGAAGTATTATGGTGGGTCAAGGGTTCAATATTTTATCACAGGTGTATAGTAGACATGACGTTTAATATACGTACATTGTAGAGCTGTATTATCAGTACAAAGCGAGCATACATACCACCACAAACATGAGTTGTACGACGTTCGTCATTACCCACGACACGGGTGGTCTGCCGGAACCATTCCATTACTAATAAATGTACAATTTCTTTTTAGATTATCAGGTACCTTATAATTTTATATTTTTGGAGACGTTTCTTTAGAATCACGTGTTTGTTGAGTTCATAAAATATTTGTAAACAATATTATTTATATGTTACTTTATTACGCTGGCATAAATCAATCACGTTACGAAACAACAGCAGGCCGAGTTTTGAGAACAGTATATCAGTTCTAAATAAAGAAATTGTGAAACTAACGAAATGCATTATCGGTTGTTCATACACCGGTATCACTGTTCGCCGTACATTCCATCTGAAATCGTGCGGTGAAACCACAGACCCGTATTGGTTTCGAAGCTGTAATCAAATTACATTAATGTCCTACTGTACCCACTAGACCCCAAGTACCCACGACCCACGCAACATCTACTTTTTGTAATAAGACGAGACAATTTATTTGTTCATATGTTGCAAAAGGTGCCACATATTATCGACACTACTTTCATGAACAAGACTAGACTTTCTCTACATAACCATATAAGGAAATCGTCGAGTATTTGATAAAATCAGTTATGGGTAAGAAAAAGTCTGAGAATGGTTCATCGTTGTTGACATTTTATCATTGACTTGACAAAACTGGCTCGACGTTTAGCTATGTAACCATCACCGCCACATCAGTCGATCAGAATAGAGATAAATTGGCTCTATGAAGTTTTAGATCAATAAGCACATAATTATATAACTAAAAATATCAACACTGTATTCATAACTAAAAGACATTAAGCTGTAAAAACGTATCTTCTTTAACAATTAGAATAGACAAATCGCTTTATTTTTATTTTTTGAAGTTTAATTTAGTCGGGGCTAAGGTTTTTGGGTTTCTACACAATAATTTGCGTTTTATTCATGTCATTGCCTTATAGAATTCATAATGCATCCAAAAATAAGAAATTACGGAGCAATTGATTCAATCGTATTAGGGTGTTGTACCCGTGGCTTAATTTGCTGAAAATTAATAATGGCAATAGGTAGACAGTGAAATGTTCACGAAGTGTGTATTGCTACAATAATATACGCATTGGCTACATAAGGTTGGCTACGAAATCTTGTACGATCGATGGTATTTAACCACGAGTTCTTTTGGTTAATAACAAAGCTTACGACTTAAAAAAAAAACTAGCGAGCCCTAAAATAATTCGGGGACTAGGAATATTGAGATCGTATATTAGAAATAAAAAAGATACAACCGATAAAGTGGAAAAAATTAATGAAGCGGAAAAAATGTCTGTCTCATATTTTATGTTTTCGAAGTTTAACTGCATTATTATGTCACGTGAAATAAAAGGTTATTATAATATGATATTGATTGTTGTTTTGAACTTGAGTTTATCTGCGGAGAATAATTTCCTTGAACCTGCTAAGCTGTTAGCAATCAATGCAATTTAGTTTACAAGATCAAAGAGGACATACCTAATTATGATATGCTTATTACGTGTACAAATATCACAAACAACAAGACGAGTAAGTAATGTTACTATCATTTTATGTTGAATGCAGGCGATATACAGTTCAAAAGGTTATCGAACAATATGATTGCATCAACACAATTATTAAGCTAATCACAATTGATGCACGTAAATGAATATTGCTTTCACCTCTGCCGTGATCGTGGCTGGCCACCCTTATGAGGGTTCGTCCCTTATATAAACTATAAAGTAAAGGGAGTGGCGGTCATCATCATCGCTCACAGGGGCGAAGAAGACAATATTAGTTTATAACCGGTCCGTCCGCTTCCTCATGCAATTATTTAAAACATTTTAGGGCTAGTCACGCAAGCTTTGTTCTCGTCATAGATTTATGTTTTTCATATACAGCATAAAACTAATTTGTTTTAATTTGACAACACGACTTTGCAAGTAATAAATAACGTTATGTACAAAAACTGGAATGTGTTCCTTGTAATATATTACAAAAAGTATTTCTAGCAGAGCGTGGTTTCGATCCACGGACCTCTGGGTTATGGGCCCAGCACGCTTCCACTGCGCCACTCTGCTCTCAGCGAAGGTTGTGAAATTATGGACTACTACATGTAGCACCTAAACAATATAAAAATTGTTTAGTTATAATAAAAAGTAAAACTGAAACCCAACTACGACAAAAAACGATGCCGAAAAAGTATGAAAAGGTTTGAAGAAAAGCCGTAGTCCCGCGTTGTTAAAGTGTTATGGTATGTTTCTACGTAATGTGTGACTATGGTTTTAACGTCGTTTTTTTGTCTTAGTTAGGTTTTACTTTTTAATTGCGTATGTAAAACGTTTTGGTGTCTTTATAAGAATACAAAATATATTTTAAATACCACAGTAATATCCAAATTACCGAATATATACGGACAAAGTCACGAGCAAATGCTAATAATAAATAAATTTTTGAAATGTATAAATAACCCACTTTCCAATGATACCAAACACGGCATATTTATCTCAAATTTATTTTTTAACACAGTTTTTTATGATTGCTAGAGGGCGCCACATTAGATTCAGTGACACGTCATAATGGACTATAACCAGCGGACGATCAAGACGCTTCTAACGATACCTCTTTTGACCAGTCCAAATTAAGTAGTTGAGGAGCTATGAGGGAACAGATGAACATACATACATACGTAGGTACATATATAGCCTGTTAAATCATAACCCTCCTTTATCTTTGCCGTAGTAAAAGTGCCGTTTCGGGTAAAAATAATCATTTTCAATCATTTATTACTTAAATATTTCGAATATAACTGTCACAATGAAGTAATGCTTAGTTAATTTTCTGACATTATATTGTTTCCATTTAAGAAAGTTCCGTTAAATCTGTTATAGTTTATTGACACATTATTTATCGATAGAATACCAGTTGTCGACAGTTAGAACTAATTGCAATTAACAATGACATGCATACTTATACGAATACCGATTCAAATCAAGTTTAATTTCAAACAGGAATTCGCGTGCCAGATATCTGAAACTGCATACCTTTAACACATAATGTGTTAACCGTCCCATAAACCTAACTCAACTCGAAGATACTACAAGCCTGTCTAGGAGAAAAGCCTATTTAACACGCCTTCAGAGTTCTGTCTTAAACAGAAGAAGGTTATAGTGGCTGTAAATTGTTGTATCTATTAATATCGTGTTTGTGCAATGCGATATGTCCTTCATTCAATAACATTATAGAGAAAGAAACATTTTATCCTTTGATAGTAGTGTGTATACGAACTTATTTTTTTACTTAGTAATCGTAGAAATCAAATCTAATTTGACAAAATTAAGTTATTCCTCATTTTTAAAGATTTTTGTTAGAACTTTTCGTTAAAATTTACGCTCCTTATTTTGCAATTGCTTCTCACGTATATTTTCTATTAGTTTTGAATCATCATCATCATCATGGGGTGCCATCTTCAAAATGAAGTTTAGAGGTCAGCAGACGGTATCCCTCGCGATCATGAGCGGCCTCTTTCAGTTGGTGATATTTTTCCAGACCAGTCCAGGACCTGATGTCATCTATCCACTTCTTTCTTGGTCGACCTGGTGTCTTCCAGAAGATTGTTAATTTGCTTCTTCTTCTTATAGTTTTGAATACCAATAATAAATAAATCGATTCTTATTTACCTACTTCATGTTATTTAATAGCTGTGCGTTCACGCTTCACTGTGGGACGTTGTATTTGTACTGATGAGGAATGGGGAAAACTCGGCTAAAACTGCTGGAAAAAGTTGACAAAAAATCTTTGGATTTTAGGTATATCGTGTCAAAATTTAAGATGACAAGATAAAAACTTGATGTGTTACTGTAAGCGTATGAGACTCCTGTGTTTGAGGTCTCGGGTTCGATTCACGGGTCGGACCAAATATTTGTATGATCTGCAAATATTTGTTTCAGAGTTTGGGTGTTTTCTATGTGTAATATGTATGTATTTTCAAAATAAAGTATGTATGTATTAATATCAGTTATCTAGTACGTATAATACAAGTTTTGCTTAGTTTGGGACTAGATAGTGTTGTGTGTTGGATGTCCGAAATATTTAATTAATTAATTTAATTTAAATTTTTTAAATTTAATTTTTCCCCTTAGCAGAAGAATAAATGCCATATGGTATAAGTTAAATGACGCCTACTACTATCGGTCCACAATAGGAAAGAATTTTATCAGTGACGTGGCGTATAAATGTTACAAAAGGGTCGGGTCTACTTTAATTGGTACTCGTAATTAATTAAAGTCAGTGACCGAACAATAGCGGGCTATTGTTTCAACTGATTCCAATACCAGCGATCAAACTGTCTCCTTGAATCGTATTGCATATTAGGTATTTATTACCTCGGCTTTGGAAATGTTGTGAGTTATTTATTGTATGTTATCAGTAGCAGCAGAACACGCGCAACAACGAACAAACAATAAAGATAACGTTTACACTATGCTATGAAACTAAAGGTTGCATATAAACAGACATAATTAAATTAAAATAGGTTATGGTATACTTTGTATTTTTGTTTTATTCATAAGTAGCTGGGGCCGGTGTTATACGCGGTACACCATCACAGGTAACTCCTTATATCCTCAGTTACCTGCCAGTGAAAGTCCCGTCAAAATCGGTTCAGTCGTTCCAGAGATTAGCCGGTACAAACAGACGGACAGACAGACAGAAATGGTAAAAAATGATATTTTGGTAATGTACCGTGTATGCATACACATATTATGCATTTAGTAAAAAATGGTTATTTTAATATTACAAACAGACACTTCACTTTTATTTATTTAACACCAAAATTACTATAAAATAGGCCTGATGTCGAGGGCAAAAATGTATAATTGGGGACTATAAAACGTGTTCGTACGAAATACTAGAAAAGCAAAGGCAAATGAACCATAGCTTTCATTGTTTTAAATTGTTTTTAAAATGTTATACTATAATCTTTAAATAATTATATTATATTAACACGTTATGTGTTGAATGTAATGTTATATACAATAAGCCCATAGCATTAAAACGGCTCGTCTAAAATCAGTAAATGCAAATTCTTGATAAAAGAATTTGTATCGCGGTTTTCTCAACAATATCATTCACTATTTACTTTGTTCCTATTGTTACGTTTCTGACCAAGTTTTCAACACTTTTCTCCTCTCGCCGCTTCAGTTGTGTTTTATTTAACTTTTAAATTTTGGCTTGGAATAAAAATGCGAGCGTACTTAACTATCGATGTACTAAACGGCCGCTGTACAGGACATGTACATGATTATATCTATATTAAACAGAATAATTTTAATAGCTCATTGAAGAAGCTTTCAAAAACGCAAAAAAATTGTGCAAACACAAGAAAGATAAATAAAGTTATCAATTGTGTTGTACATTTTACTTTTCCACTTGCAATGGACTCCATTTTAGTACCGACATTTTATGCTTACTTTTGAAAGTTAGAGGTATCGTTTTTCAAGTTATTCATTTATAACTGACAGATAAAGCTTGCACAGTGGGTTCATAAACATTCAACTAAACACATACCTAAATGTTTAACCAGACACAGTATGTATTAATGCTGGTGGCAGGTTTGAACAAAGTTGAGTGCCGATGCGGGATCGTAAGCTGCTTGAGTTGCATGACGCGTGTGACAATTTTGTATAGCTTATAACGCCTCGATATTAAACGGAAGTCACGTCCCAAAGCCTTGAGAAAGTGCCGACCGTTGTGACAGATGGCCCATGCCTAAATCTTAGTTATATGTGTTGAGAGAATGAAAGACAGAAGAGTTGCAACGTTTTGTCTCTAGATAAATAAGCCTAATTTTATTTTGATCACGGCACATGTCCCATTTACGAAAGTTTGCTAAAGTGTAAACAGATAACTTGGAAAATGGAACGTCGCCGGGTCGCGCTAATACCACCGTTATCATCTTTAATACCTTAAATTTTTATCTTCTACGCACAAGCAGTATTTTAAATCACTAATCAGGTTACCCACATACCTTAATGAACAAATATTTCTTTGTAAATGTTTTCGTGCTGGTAATAAATTTGGTTAATTTACAAATTGTCATGATGCCCCGCATGCGATCGAATCGAAATATTTTATCAATGCTATATTTCTTGTTTATACTGTTCAGTGAACATACTAATATAATATATGTGTGTGTCTTGATTAAATAACAGTAACAAAAGAGAATATAAATAAACCAGTGTCCAATAACGAAACACATATCTATGTAAATTAGACGTTGGTAAGTTTATTAAAGAACCGAGTTGTTTTGTTAATTTCGATGTTATCGAACTATGTGAAGCAGTTATTCATTACAAAACAATGAAGTTTAATATCGAAAGGGCACCGCATTTCGTTGATTTATCATTCCGACACTGAGCCCTTTGTTTTCTTCCATGGAGTGGTTTCAATCACATGTCGCGCGGCCAAAGGTTGTCCTACATACAGACGAATATTAATTTTCGTTTAACCCGCTTAAGATCAGAATAATTTATAACCCGCGCTTTTTATACTGTACTTTATATTATATAATAATCTGCTTAGTATCCCAAGGAGAGAAAAAAGTAAAGGAATTTCTTAATCGAACTCGTTCAAATCAAAACGATAATACTCAAAAGTTACAGTTGTATCGGATGTCTATATTGTTGAAATTTTTACCAGGATTAAAAGGCTTGTTCATGTTTAACGGAAGGAATAAATCAAGGTTCCAACAAAAAAGGCAAAAAAATTTAGTTTCAAATCTAATAAATGGATACAGGAAACCAAAACTCTCATCATAGTTAGTATTACTGATGTGTTAAAATAAACAACTTATCTCATAACTCCCTGTCTTTTCTTTATACATTTTAAAAACAAATGTATTATATGTATTACATTGTCATGTTTCGATGTAAAGGTGCTAGTAGCATCGGTAGAATCGGGGCCCGTGCATCGGACGACGGGTTGCGGGAGCGGGCGGGTCAGTCCCCAATGCCCGAAGCGCGCCACTGGGCCTCCGCAATTACCACAGGGATATAGCGAATTACTCAATGATGAATATGTTTCCGAGAATTGAGGACATCTTAACTACCCCACACCTACTTTGTATTTACATTCCGATTTGGTACTCTAGAAAGAAGAGCTTATTTAATAGAATAGACGTATGGATATGTTACTGTAACGTACTTCCTACCTCATAAAATAACCAGATGTTTTGATTGGCATGAACAGCACATGTTGTTGTACTTACTTGTGTATCTTGTAATAAGTGACCTATATATATAATACGTAGGCGAGTTTTGTGTATCGGCAATCGGAATATAAAAATATCGTTTCGGGATGGGTCCTATAGGTCGTTATTTCACTTGATGTATCCAGCTGTTCAATGTTATTTGATGCCGATATTTAATGGACCGCGTGTAATAGGAGTATTGTGGTATTCGTATCTATGCTCCGAACTATACTGCAGCTTTACTACGGTGATGTTTTTTGTGGCTCATCCCTTAATGGGCGCACGCGCACGATGCATTTGGCATACTGTGATTTTAGGCAGGTGTTTTGGGAGCACGTGTCGATCTAACGTATGGTAGGTAAGTATATTGTTGAATTTAGAAAGTAGGAGTGGCAACGAGATGTAATGTAAGATAGTTGCTTTAATTGAATACGTTGCTATCCGATGGAATCTAAATGTATTCATTACCTTTTGACGGCAGCTACCCAATTGGCTCCATAGATACATATGTTTTGCAGCTGCAGAGATTTGAGAAACCATTCCAGATTCCATTCCATTCTGTTAGTATGTTATAAGTACAATACAGCTAGAAACATTCTCACTCTAAAGACTAACTTAAATACAATTTACATAATCAAAGCTTGTATGTATTATAAAATAGCCACTCAAAGCATAATAAGCTTAGTACGTAGCAACTTACGCTAAAAGCACTTGAGAGTGCTCTGCTCGGCGTTCGGCGCGATAACACAAAGGAATGATTTATTTCAAACACCGATTTCAAGTACGATGTCCATCTATCATGTGCTGCAAATGTGGCGCCTGTGGTCGGCGTCTGCGCAGAAATCTGTGACGTCATAACTAGAGCTCTCTGACCCCATACAAAGAATATCGTTCAGCCTTAACTAATTAAAGCGTATTTATACTATATTGTTGTTTCAATAAACGAAAGGCAAACAATTTTCTTTCATCGTTCTAATTCGAGAAAGGTAAAACGTGATCCGATTTATAGCTGTCAGTTACAATTTGCTAACGAGTGTAAAACATGTCAGGGCTTTCCGATAAAGATCACGGCTCAAAAGGCATTATTGAATGCAAATTGCAAACAGAAACGACAAGTATCGTATTGGAGATAGATTGAATAGAAGCTAATTATTTACTCACGCATTGTCCTGTCAACTACTTTGCAAACTGTGTTGTATTAGGCAAATAGAGAGCCAAGAGAATAAAAGTAAGACATTTATAAACTACCTTTTGAATTAATAGGTTTTTAAGAAACGGGCCGAGATAATACGGAAATGCACCAAATAAACCAACGAGCCGAGTCGTACATATCTCGTAAATAGAGCGCATATTCTGTCGGAGTTGAATGGGCTTGGGTTCCACCTCTCGTCTATTGTACGTGCGCTAACGAAGGGCAAACTGGGCAGGTAAGGCCCGTAAGGGCTAGATGGCCGGTGATTGTACCGCCATAAATACCCGCGGGCATGCATCACCCGAGCTTATACCATCAACAATGGCGCTGTCATTTCACGCATCTATGTTAAACGTTTTCTAGTCTCGTAATCTGCCTGCAGCGCAGGTATTTGTTCTCGTTAGTTAGTCAATGAGAAATGACACTTTCTAAAAAGGACACACTGAGGATAAGATTGTGTTCATTTTATAAAAGAACGATTGACAATCGTGATATTGAGTTTAGAATAAAGCGTGTAGCGTCTTAATAATCTAGCTTTCATATTGTTTTAATATCTCATTTGTAACTATGCAAATTGTAATTACCTTGCGTTTGTTTTAGTTGTCTCATGGTTTTTATTGTGTGAGGTACTGTAATAAATTTATGAAAAGGAATTTAAAAATATAAGTGGAGGTTACGGTCTTTTGTTATTCTGACCTAATCAGACGTAATCAATACAATCGAAGTAATATAATGTAACTATATTAAAATATTCTAAGAAATATTCTCATCGCTCGTATCCGCCACTCATACTTAAGTCTTTTAGTTTGGCACGTGATGAAAGAAAATTATGATAGAGGCGTAGGCCTTTGGTAGGTCAAGATAATATCTATCAAAACCTTTCTCAAGTATGCTAGACTTATATGTATTGATCCTGGATGGACCCTCAGATAGGTACAAAACGTTGGTTTCGTGGAGTCTTAGTATTAAAGCTCTCCAAAGGAAGTTCAAAGCAACGGCTGATCTCTCAATATTAACGGTTAAGGTTTTTTCTTTACACATTGAATTAGCGTTGGTATGCAACGTAAGTAGTAATGCTCTCAGTATTTTAAGAACATTACTATTTAGACATTGATGGAAAGGAAACCTTTGATTTTAGTACCTACTCACGACCTGAAGAAATGACCTGAATTATTTAAGTTAATCATTAAACCTGAATAATCGAATCTTGTATTTGTATTGCACTTTGTTCATAAATAACTGTTTTGTTATTATATTTACTCATTATAGTCTTAGCTATAAAAAAGCTAGTATGGTTTTGTAATAAAAAAACTCACTTAGTAGGTACCTCTCAATTATAACTATAAAATTTTTCTTTGTAGAGTGTGAAAATTAACAATTTGTTGATAAGTTTATTCTATTGATAATTTTAACAAATTAATGTGAACAAACCTAAGGGATTTCTCGATATAATGGAAATATGTTAATAAATAACATATGAATTATGTTTTTTCAAATTTTTCGTCATATTGATTTGAAATATGAACTTTCTGCCGCGCACAGCTAAACTGTGGAATGAGCTGTCGCCTGCGGTGTTCCCGGACCAATACGACCTTCAAACCTTCAAGAAAAGAGCGTACTCCTTCCTAAAAGGCCGGCAAAGCACTTGTAACGCCTTTGGTGTTGCGGGTGTCCATGGGCGGCTGTAATCGCTTACCATCAGGCGATACGTCTGCTCATTTGCCCCCTATATAATAATAAAAAAAAAACTGGCAATAACCTTATTAATGTCAGATAAAGATGATATATACCTACGTATGTATAGTAGGTACACTATTTCTACGAACGGTCTATGACCAGCAGTATATCGTTAAAGACTTTTGACACTTTTTATATTTACTGACCATACCATGCAGAGGAATTGTGAATGGTCTTTGTGGTACTCGACTTATTGCGGACCACGACTAGTTTTATTGTCACTGTATGTGCAGGTACAAATCTAATGAATAGATTGAAAAAAGAATGCAAAATGTTAATGGAATAAAATATAATGTGATTTAAAGGCCAGTCTCAGTCACTGTTCCTAAAAAAAAATAGTTTTGTTTAATATCAAATAGTTATTCAGAGCTGCGCAGTGGTTTAAATCAAAGTCAAGCTATACATGGTCACTTTTAATTTAAAGCATCTATATATAAACCATTACCATCATCTGTGCGTTGCTGAAAATAGAATCGAGATAAATAAAAAAACACGTGTCCAAAGAGACAACAGTTTTCGAGATAATTGCATAAACAGATATATTATTATATACGTTTAGATTTATATCATTCTATGTAGCTCCATGAACATTTATGTACATAGATTTTGGAACACGTTTATATACTTGATATTTTTACCCTTTAACTTTTGATCCATACTTTACTTTTGTCTATTCTGTTTTGCAGAAGGAGGGCGTTCCTCAGGCACATGCATTCCGCAGTAAATCGTTCCGGAAACCACGACCATGCCACTGGTGCCATCAGCCTGTACACAATCAAGGCTCTTGCTGCAGAGGTAAGTTGCAGTAACTCAGTTGCTATGCATTTAGATATATAAATGACTATGTAAACATATCAGTTTATTTTAGCAAAATATTATATTCCTGGTTATTCAACTGTCAAATGTTTTGTCCTTGAATATTTCGTACCTACTTAGATTCTTACACTAACGACGTGATTATTATAAGCCTTAGACTGCCTAGTACAGTCATTATTACAGTTAACTGTGCTCTTAGTTAGCTTAACTGAACTGCTTTGAACTGTGATACACAGTACTCAGATGTTATTTCGAGACTGTCGATGTTTTTGTGTTCCTTTTTTACCCGACTGCTAAATGAGGGTACATTATTTTCGAACGTAGGTATGTTTATACAAAGTTATATAAATTCCTTTATACCAATACGGACTGTCACTTGCTAATCCTCAAGAACTGAGCGGAATTTTAAACGATGATCACAATTGTTAGTTCAGACAATACATTCGATTTAATAGCTTTACTTGTCTTATAGTGACATACACAGCGGGGAAAATTCACCAATATACTGACATAGACGTAGACAGACTTGTAATCAAACCTACTTTCGCAGTGTGTCATGCGGTGTTCTATTGTGCTAGAATGCAGTTGACATTCGAACTATCATTAGAATACTGAAAGAATATTCGCCAACTTAAATCCATACTATATACTATTATAATTTCGAAAGTAACCCCTGTCGCACACGACTCATAAACGTAATCGTGTCGTAAGCGTATCGTCACAACTTAACGCGTACTAGACGTTTACTCTGTCTGTCTGTCTGTTAGACTTTCACGACTAAACTGCTGCACCGATTTCAGTGCAAATTGGTACGCAGAAATTTTGATTCTTAAGGAGGGACGTAGGCTAATATTTACCGCGGTAAACGGCATACGGCCGGTGTCGCGGTAAATAGCTATATAGTTTTCAATAAAAAATACTTCAATGACGAAAAATGTTTACGAATAAATTAAAATGTGCCATACACTTTAATTTATTCGTATGTACTGTCTTTCATTAGTATTTTGAAGCTGAAATGACATCGTTAGCTGACAGTAGTGTTTACATTAGCTTGACATTAAGAATGTTGTTGATCGATTTCGGAAATGTTTTGAATTCCTAAAATTATTATGTAGGTAAATATTGAAATACTTTAAAAAAGAAAAATATAAGAAAATCAAACGACAATTGGAATGATAGTTATTAAAAATAAACTATAGAAATTTAGAATTTAGAAGACTCGATGGGGGTATATAAAAGTCTAAGAAACATCTTCGAAGGAAAAAAAGAGAGTACATGTTTAGTGACTGCAGGCAGTGTAATTGAAGAAGATAGTTCATTCAATATTGATCACACTATCAACACAATTTTTTTAAAATTATTTCTTACAAATAAAAATTAAAACAAATTCTAAGCAACATGACCTACATGCATATAAATAACAACAAATAAACTCACATCTTGGCCAGTATAAGATTTCAGTAAAAGTGTTTCTTTTTAATTTAAAAAGTTAATGTTATTAGAAATTTTTAATGAAATAGAAATTAGGTCTTGAGGTATGAAATACGAAATATGATATATGAAATGCTTGCTAGAAACATGCCATTTTCTGAGTTTTGCACAAGTACAACCAGTATAACCAGCAGCCTTTAACAGCCCACTGCTGGACATAAGCCTCTCCTTACCAGGCCAGACGGGTTGGTATTGGGTTTGTTTCAAGTTTTCCTTCTCTACGCAGTGATGTTGTCCCACGTAGTTTACCTTGTCGCCTCTTACGACACCCGCGGGTCGAATAGGGGTGGTAACTCCGTATTCTTAATATGGAGTTACCACCCCTATTCGACCCGTCACCACACGGATTTACACGACTACTAGACGGAATAGATGTACATGACACCCAAATTATCACAATCATCAACTTAAATCGTAAGCCTTACAAAAATCAAAAGTTATTGCGGAGCTATGAAGCTATTACTTATCTCAACCATCCTTTTTAAATACAGGGTGTCTCAAAAGAAATTTTATATTTGTTTAGCTTACTGCGTGAACGCTGCGTACTTGAGGGGTGCGGGGGTTATGTCAATTGGTAGCTTGGCTCTTGGGGATTCAGTCGCTATGGAGCGTTTCTCGGGAGCAGACCGCGCGTTGTGCGTGCGAGAGTTTTACAAGAACGGTGATTCGACAACTGTCGCGCGTAGAAAATTCTGCAGTATTCGAGGTTTTCGCCACTTAAATGATGCGCCAAACCTTCCTCTCATTCGACATTGGGTTAAAAAGTTTGAAGAGACTGGATCAACGCTGGATAAATCAAAATCCGGGCGACCTAGGTCATCAAGAACGGTAGAAAACGTGGAGAGTGTTAATCAATCTGTACGTGACGACCCGAGCCTTTCAATTCGGAAGCGCGCGAGTGCTTTAAATGTGCATAGATCATCATTACATCGCATTATGCACAAAGATCTAAAGCTGCACCCCTACAAAATTCAATTGGTGCAAGAATTAAAGCCCCAAGATGCCGGTCAGAGGCTTAATTTCGTAAATCAGATGACTGAGCGATTTTCAACGTTTACCAACATTTTGTTTTCGGATGAAGCTCATTTTCATCTTAATGGCCACGTAAATAAGCAAAACTGCCGCTACTGGAGTTCAGCCAATCCGAAACGCAAACATCAGAAACCCCTACACTCGCCTAAAGTGACCGTATGGGCTGCCATGTCGGCGCGAGGAATTATCGGCCCTTACTTTTTTGAAGACGAAATGGGGCGTACAGTTACAGTGAATTCAGAGCGTTATGTGGAGATGTTAGACAACTTCTTGGTACCTGAACTGCAAAACTTTCCTGGCTATAACCAAAGAACCTGGTTTCAACAGGACGGAGCAACTTCACACACGTCCAATATATCTCTGCCACGTGTTCGTGAAATTTTCTCAGGAAAATTGATCTCCCGGAGAGGTGACATAAATTGGCCTCCACGTAGCCCAGATTTAACCCCTATGGACTTTTTCCTATGGGGTTATCTTAAATCTAAAGTTTACGCCAATAAACCAACTTCACTGGCGCATTTGAAAGAAAATATCCGTCACGAAATGGTATTTAGCAGCAATAAGTAATTTTACTGTTCGATTAAATGAGTGCCAACAACGTGAGGGTTTACATTTAGACGATATTATTTTTAAGAAATGAATTCCCAAAAAGTGTATTTTAACAATAAATAAACATTTTTTCTATATACCGCTTCCTTTTTTTTTAATCAATCCACTAAATATGAAATTTCTTTTGAGACACCTTGTATAAAGTAGTCGTTTGACTTTGCCAGGATTGATCGTACGTATATAACATCGTCTCGAATATTATGACATTCAAGAGTCGCTTCCAAGGTGCGCTTAAATAAAATGTCACGTTCCAAAAGTCATTGCATTTCTTGGGCTTGGAACTACACAAACCGCGAAATGTTAGATGTTCTTAGTGCCGTAAATATCACGTATAACAACTCATTGAATCAACTTGGAAACGATCACTGCATAATAAGTGTTTGTTCTAACAACACATTTGACTAGCAAGCAACTAGCTTTTCTCTAATAGACCTGAATATAAATTCTGTAGGTACCTATTTAATTTGTTTCGTATGTTTAGTTCGGTTGTTTAAAACATAAATAGTATATAGATTATGAATAAACTAGACTAATTGGTTATTCTGTAATAATTTTTTAATAAAATGTTAAAATTTTTGTATGAAATGTAAAATTAGTTCTAGTATGTAGTGCCATTCAATAAATGACCACTGTCTTTACGTTGTCTTGCGACCCGCCCCGGCTACCGCCACGTTGTATATAAAACATAGCTGACCCACGCAACCTCGTTTGCGTCTTATATAGCCCCTAGCATGAAAATTTTTGCAAAATAAGTAACTTTTCTGGTTGATTTTTACACCTTGTGTCCGAAAAACCCAAATATCTTACGGAACCCTATTTTTTTCCAAAATAAAATATAGCCTATGTTACTCGTGGATAATGTAGCTTTCGAATGGTGAAAGAATTTTTAAAATCGGTCCAGTAGTTTTTGAGCCAATTCATTACAAACATACAAACATACAAAAATAGGTACAAATCTTTCCTCTTTATAATATTAGTATAGATAAAATTAAGGCGACTTCGCTGCTCGCTTAGATCTTTTAAAGTACTCAACGAATTTTAATTCAGTTTTTTGCAATGGATAGAATTGTTTGAGAGTAAAATGTACGAGTATATTAGAGTAGGGAAAATTACAAATACTTCCATGCGAATCAGGGCCGGGTCGTTGGTCAAATACACTTTATAAAACAATAGCAATATGTAAGTACAATAAAAATATATGGATACATTGAATGAATTCCCCATCTATAACCAGAAACACTACGACACCCATAAAGCTTTTGTAGAAAAGTAAACAAACGATTTTAGTTATGATCCTGTGCTACAATTACAATCAATCATTTTATCTTACAATCAATGTAGTTTACCTGCCGCCTTTTCTCACAGTAAAGCTATTTCCTGCTAGAATATAATGAAAAATGCCCAATGAAAATGTATGAATTATAGCTTATTTATACTTGTAAATAACTCAAGCTAAATTCACCATGCCAGTAAACTTATACAATATTAATTGTACTGCAACGTATCCTGTTACTTGCATGTAAATTTCAGCTTATTCTAATTACAGTTACATTGCATCATAATAATTGCTCATGAAACTGTGCCTAAAGTTTGTTTGGCAAAATATCACATATCTGCCTTAAATCGTATACTCGTAATATGTGTGCGTGCCATAGATTAAACCATGTTTTCACAACCCGTGTCATGGTTTAATTTATTCATGGTCATTATATTGTCGTTTGTTCTTAAACAGTTTTACTGGCAAACCTGTTTTAACAAACTTTAGAAGAGCAGTGATGTACATCTTAATTATCTCTATGATGTAATAGATTTCGTATCATTTTAATTATTTCGGTTTCTGCGAAATTTACAGTTCATATGCTAATTTGAAATGGCTACAGATACACAATATGAAGCTATCGTCGCGTAATATCTACCTTTTTTCTTAAATAACAACACACATCGAAGTTATGACAAATTAGCGCACGTGAGAGATTTCTTTAGGGAATTTCTTTTGTAGAATGACGATATTTGTAATTCGGTTATTTTTTTTTAAATTGTTTTTGTTTTTTTTCATTGTCAAACTTTTAACGCTGTCAGTCAGTTTGCGCGTTGCGCGCACCTGTTTTTATATCAATGTGTTCTTAGAATTCCTTGTTACGAAAGACGACGTTTTGTGTGTCCTAAGTTTTGTGTATAATGATTTTTAACTTGACCCAATTTAAATGACTGGTAAACAAAACATAATTGATTGGTCAGAGGAGCTTTTGTATTGAAGGCCATAAAAGTTGTTCTTCCGCACCACGCTTTTGTCTATAATACTATTAAAAAACAGAAATTGTGTATTTTTTAACGTAGTAAATTCGATTCGAAATCTTTTTTCTTAGAAGACCTAAAATAAATCTCAGCGAGAATCGAACATCTAAAACCCACATTCTTCAGGGTCATTGCCACAAGATAGTAAAGATGAGTATCTAATACTAAAAAACGTTCCAAGATTCGTCAACGTCGCAGTTTGCGAGCTCTGACTTGTCTATTTTCTTTTCTCAACTTCCCATCATTACCCAAATACCTTGTTCCACACTTCCGTTTCTTATGTTTCAACCATAACCGAAGTCTTCGGTCAACAAACAACTTGCTTCTTTTATGCCCCTCTCACACTTCCAATTTTATCAATTCTACCTTCTATGTACAGTCAGTACTACTCTGGAATGCACTGCGCACACACCACCTGAAATCAAGATGTTAACAAACCGCCTCACATTTAAGAGAAAAGTAGGAGAACACCTTAAGGGAGAATTGGCAACATTGGTTACAAACACAACGCTAGTACCTGTCTGTGTACTTTTATATCATACTAGCTGACCGACGCAACCTGGTTTGCGTCTTTTATTGCCCGTAGCGAAAAATTTTCCGCCGTATAGGGTTGATTTTTTACACCTTGTGTTCGAAAAACCCCAATATCTTACGGAACCCTATTTTTTTCCAAAATAAAATATAGCCTATGTTACTCGTGGATAATGTAGCCTTCGAATGGTGAAAGAATTTTTAAAATCGGTCCAGTAGTTTTAGAGCCTATTCATTACAAACAAACATACAAACAAAGTTTTCCTCTTTATAATATTAGTATAGATTAAATACATGTATGTGTATGCTTATACAATTATATATGTATAAATAAATTTAGTTGTAGATTTGTATATATTAGTTGTATTTGATGTAAATATTTTTTTATTTACGTAACTACTTATTGTGATTTTTTTCAAATTTAGTCCTTTGTTGTTGCACATACCACATCATACTTCCACATCACCTGAAGGTTTTCAGAGAAGGGAGAGAATGCCACATGGCATTAAGTCCGCCTTTGTACGTCATGTGTAATAACTTTTACATAATTAAATAAATAATACATACCTACAAGTTAATTACGTACAAGTCCCGAAAATTTTAAAATATCATTAATTTAATTTAACAAAATCAATAAATAGTTGCCAACCATCGAAATGTGTAGTACTGGTACAAAATGGAACAAAAGACATGACAAATAATTACATGTAATATTTTCTGTTTGTTTCAGTGTGCAAATACGTCTGCCATACCACCTGTGAGAGCAAGGTATGTATTACATTATTATACCTTGGTTTTTCCACCTGCACGAATGTCACCGGACAATAGTAGGTACATATGCAATTAAATTCTATCTAGAATAAGGCCGTTGTACCAAGGCCAGTGTTTATTCGTAATCAAATCATTATAAGTACCTAGTTTTAGCGATGTTACCTAGACACAATCAGTTAGAATTTTTCTCTACTTAAAAGTTGCATTGCAAATAAAAAAATATGATTAACATGGCTCCATAGTCAGTACTTTTGGTAAAAGTGTTGTTAAGTTGTGGGCGCATTCATCATTGTTTAAATGGTCCACTGCTGGACAAAAGCCTCTCCTTAGAAGGTGTGGGTCACCATGCTGCATTGTTGCATTGTCCGCATTCGCAATAAGTATGGTGACCACCACTCTGGATTCTGCTTTTGCTTTCCATCAGGCAGAGTAGTCATTTTGGCAGGCCCATACATAAAAAATATGGAGACTTCATATGTTTCATAAAATATTAAAGAACCAAACACTGTCTAAAATTGTGTGTCTGTCTGTATCTCTGTTACGATTTCATGGTTAAGCCGCTGCACCGATTTCAATGAAATTTGGCATGGATATACTTTGATTGATAAGGGAAGACATAGGCTGCTCTTCACCGCGATAATAACCGACATAAAGGCTGGCGGATCCATCACTTTTAATCGGTTTTATTTAGCTGTTTGTATTTTTGGGTCAAATCTAGTACATAATTGAAATTTGAGCTTCCTATTGACAGATTGATCTGAAATTTAGTACATACCTTTAGCTCTGGTGACAATACAATTAAATAAATTATGTTTCATTGTAAATCCTAGATGGCAGCCGCTACAAAATGGCGGTATTATAGTTTTAAATAATTAAACCTACATATTTGCAAACTAATGTTTTATTGATGAATTACACACAGAACGTGATCTACATACAATCTTTATCCAGGGAGGAAATTGTACCAGGACTTAAATCATCAAACTTGTTGTTTTTTATATGTTTTAATTGGTGTTTTAGTGATTTATCTGAGATAGTAAGTATAGTAAATAGATAGTAGAGTATTCGTGAATAGATGGTACCTAGAGATCATGAAAACTTCTTATAAAACCCGAGCGTTGTTAGTTAGTACACTTAGAAAGAATCCTTTTGCAAAATGTTTAAAATGAGGTTATTTGTTTTTCCTAACTATGGAGATAAAATTGTCCAAGTACACACCTATTGAAAAATATCGATTTCAAAACTTATAACTTAGGCATTTGGATCCAATTGTTATCGAAACTTATGTAAATTTATATAAATACAAAAACCATGCGGATTTTATACGCCAATTCTTGATACAGAGTTGTTTCATGGCATAACTATTGTTAGTAGCGCCCTCTGTTGTGTTTATTCATTAACCTACAGCGATACTTATTGACTCATACCGACACATACGCATCGTTATGATCAATATTACATGTGAATACTGATAGATGGCGCTGAAGATTAAATAAAAAAATGTCGATAGGGGAAAATAAATACACGTTCTCTCATAGTTACTTTTCTTATATAGATTTAGCGAACAGTTTAAACCTTTGTACCTGTTAAGTTAAAATATTCCACGGACCTTTCTATGGCACTTCTATCATTTGCATTCGTGACTGCACTGTAGCTGTTCATATCGCAAGCTTATCCGAGTTTACCGGCTTCAATTTATTCATACACTAGATAATAGTGAAGTTCTGTTTCTCTGCCTGTCCATGTTTAGCAAGGAATGAGCATTGATGGCAATCAGCTGGCTGCCGCTGGTCACGCTTCCATTGTTCCACGTCTTGCCCGAACTTGGACACAGAACGAACATTCACCGTTATAACAATGTCATGTTACAAATTGACATTGTACTACTACAGCTTCACAAATCTTGGGTGTTTAATATTTATGAGTCATCATTTTGACTACAATAACGCATTAATTATGAAATACTTTTCGCATACCTTACATTTTCGCATGCTTTAGCGGATGCAATACCTCCAAGACGCCTATTAACGCCTCAGACGCTTCTGTGCTTCAAAATGCCGTACATACATGCCGTAGGTACTAGGTGGTACCCTAGAAATAATCCCTCTTATACCTCTTTTTTTTCGTTAGTGGTTATTATTTTGATATAACCACGTGATTTAGCGTTGCGACGACGACATCCTATACTTTTGTTAAAATGACTGCACGAATGCTGTCATTTTAGGTTGATCTTCTGTACGAGGATAGAACCGCCCCGGTCCAGCCAGCTTGTTCGTGCTGAAATCAGCGTGGCTCTACTGCCTTGAAAAACTTTTTTACGTTGATATATTCAAAAAACTCTTTCACTTAATCAAAAATACATTAAAATAAACGTAAACGCAACGATTATTATGAAATAATTTATTACAATACAATAGTTAAAATTGACTGCACTATGCGGCACAATACATCGAATAGTTGAAGTCGAGTAATTTGACTGCAAGGTTTCCGTTGTAGCTTAAGCGATTACCTCGCCGCATTGTACTACGCTGAGTGTTGTGGGTTCAAATCCCACATGGCCAACACTCTGTGTGATCCACAAATTGTTGTTCTAAGTCTGGGTGTTCAGCTAGTACATGTAATAAAAGGTAACGCTGTTTGCATTATAACGGTCTGTGTGAATTATGTAACTAAATGGATTCATTCTTTCATTCATTAAAACATTCTAAAATGTATTCCAGAGTATTCTAATTCAGTTCGTAATAAACCTGCGCATTAAAAATCGGTAACGAAAAACATGTTTTGCGCACAATTTTTGGTTTACTCTAAATTAAAACTGGTAAATTGACCCCACAGCGATTATAATTTCCACGGAAAGGTTCCAGTTCTGTTATATGCAAGTTTCCTTTTCATTTATGAAAATTGAGGCTTCATTTGAGCCGGCTGCGAAACCATTCTGAGGTTTAAGTGTTCCGTTTAATTTGGTAAAACACATGGCCAAAGGGTCTTTTCTACCCCAAAATTCTAAGACTGTAATTACATGCCTTACCAATTGGTATCACTGTAGAAATTATACATACATTACAATATAATATGAACAGTTTATTACTTTGTACATACTCGTACTATAACTATTTTCGTACATCACGATAAATTGCCATCGTGTTAAACAGAAACAATGACTTAAATGTGTTCAAGCTAATTTTCAGGAACGTTACAAAATAGATAAATATTAAACTTTTAGATAGATTATACGTTAACATTATTTGCACTTATAAATATATTATAGCGGACTATTTATTTAAGTAATGTAAATAGACTTAAATATTTAAAAAGTATATTACAAAATTCTCTATGAAAATTTTGGCCTCAAACAAAAGATTAGAAGCTTAGAAACTATCCTAAAGACTGGAAATTGAGTAACAATACAAGTACGTAGCGTGTAAATGATGACCGCAATGTGGGCTTGGACCATAGAAGCAGCAAAAGGTTTAGGTAGTCCAAAGATTAGGGAGTTATTATTTACAATCCAAGTTGTATTGTTGTGTTCGAGATTGATAATAATAAGTATGTTTTATAGCGTTTGCAACTCATATAGCATTCGTATATTTCTTGCATTTCTGTTGAAAATAAAATTAACGTAGCGCACGAGTAAAACGTATATAATATATACGATATATATATAATAGTAATATATATTTTGTATATTTCATAAATATAGGCATGACAAAACATATACAACGGTAAAAACGAAAAACAAACACGGGATACATAATTAAATTCTGTTTTTATTTGCGAGGAGAAACTTTGCACGTAGAATATATTATGTTAATGTACCTTCACGTAATAATATGAACAGTAACAATCGACTCACTAATATTTCTTTCAGTGGGAAATATTTTTACAGAAAACAGTACATTTTCAAAAATAACGTCTGCAGTATGCAAAATTATGGAAATGGCATTTACAATTTACAAGTGACAGTAAATAAATGCTAATTTTTACAGAACAAAGTTGCTTTCGTACTCGTGTGTATTTTGTTCGTCGAGAAAAATGAGCAAAAACATCAATTTTAATAGAAATTATTTACTTTACAGTCCAGGTTAAAGCGTTGCGTATAAATAACAGAGATTTTAAAATGTTTGAGAAAAAAGGAATTATGCCAATTTTATAAATCCATAATCCATATTACTCGTATCTGTAACTTATGTCCATAGGAAAGAAGTGAAGCTGGCCGACGACGACGTTTCCTGAGCTAAAACCTTGACCTTACTCTGGCATACAGAATGAATACCTATTGCTAGTGAACGTCCCAGTGTTACAACCCTTTTTGGATACGCTATAAAGTACTCTGGAAGCGGAGGAATATTATGTCGGCGCGAATGAATATTTTAGATAGTTGCTTTTGTTTTAAACAGTTAAAATAAATATTGAACTGTTTTGGTTTTATCAGAAGAAATTGTACAACACGCTCTCAGCACGTATACAACCTCATATTGAAAAGGGTCGTCTTAGTCGTTTTGTACATAGACTGAAAAGTATAAATTTCTCTATAGAGTACGGCATTAATATTTAAACGGTACTGTAAAGGTGCATGACGCTATCGTTTTACAGCAGGCTAGGGACTTATTTGAAGTCCGAGCATACCGGTATTGCGTCATACAATAAAATGGTTCCAAGGTTGGACAACTACTGAAGTCAAAGAACATGCCTTCAGTTTTATTTGCAATCAGAGTATGCGTTTTGCTGTATGTCGAATAAGGTAAGGTAGGTGTTCTTTATCTACACAAGATACTTACTCAATTATTCTGTTTTTCTACCTATGAAACTTGTATGCATGAATGATAGATGATACACGAGTGACGTCATGTTTTTCATTGGGCGTATTTCGATAAAGCATTTTCAGTAATTAAAATTTTACGTATTGGATGTGTTAACAGTTTCAGTGTTATTGTCAGTTGGACGTTCTCTCGCGATATCGTGAATTTGAATTGCTAATGAAACCCGCCAGGGCACCGGTATATGTATATATATATATATGTCTCACGTATCGACACAATGTTAAGTTAAACCTTGAAATTGAATTATCGTTTCCTTATAGTTAAGATTTTAAACAAAACTGGTTTTGGTATTAACTGTTTAGCTCAATTTGTAACGCATCAAACCATTTGATTGAACGCAATATATAAGAAATACGAATGTCTTACGGATGAAGTAATTTTGAAATAAAATTGGTATTTTGTATTGGTCTTGTTAGTAATCGAAAATCTGGAGTAGTACAGACTATATAACATAAGCAAATATATATCTATAATATCGATATAATATCGGTTGCGGAGGGTGAAGATTTAAATGAGATTATTGAGTGACCTAGTCCATCACACATTTTCTTCATCGGTTTTATATTTTCTTATTGTCATACTGTGTATTATACACAGCGTAATGTACACGTTCTTTTCCTTTTTCAAAAGAGATTGAAATATCGCTGTATCTTTCTTCATCCAAAACTATGTAATAGATTACAGAAAAACAAACGGATTAAAACAGATGTTACTGTACCGACTGCTCCTGATTCACTGCAAAATGCAATAAGATGTTTTCTACACCTTTTGGTCACTTTAAATTGTAACTTATTTTTCACAAGTTTTGGATATTTCTTTTGCATTCTCTTTTTTATTACTCAAATGTGAATTCCTCGTAGATGTCCTTTACTTCATTTTTTCTTTCTCTATCCTGTTTCATTTGAAATACGCGGTTCTCTTTGAGTTCGCTGGAGTAAGCTCTTTTATTTGAGCTTTTGTGTTCGCTTAAATTTGTTGAATTAGAGAAAGCTAGGTGTGAACATTTACCTTAAAATAAATGTTGGAAACTAGAATGATTTTGCATAGTAGGCTATTAAAATATTTTGTACATTTTCTGACTGAAAGTCCCTCACTTTTAAAGTTTTTAATTACTTGCCAACAAAAATTTTCTATATTTCAAATAATTCTTAACAAGGTATTTTTAAATGTGTAGTGGATACAAGCAGGTACAAAAACATTAATACAAAATACATATGATATTCCAAATAAAGCAGTACCAAACAATACTAAAGGAAATTGTCTATCATTCTATACTGCTATTACCAAAACATAGAGTTAGTTGAAAACCCGTTACTTATACTTTTTAAATGTAAATTGAATCGTAAAATGCTCGTAAATTCTACAGAACGACACGTAGGAGTACAGACATGCAAACAGATTCTCGGACACCGTCTTGTGTTTGTACGTCAAAGTGAATTGTATTGTGACAATAGACACGTCATAAAGTTTAGTGTGAAGTTCTTTGCACAACTGAAATGAGTTTGTGAGAAAAATATTTTAATGTAAAGTTGTTGCGATTGGTACAGCGTTAACTTAAGGCATCATCTCCGACAGTGTTGAGTGTTGTGTGAGAGTTGGCTAAAGAATGTATCGCCTATCAGGCACAATCAGCAATAACCGTTTTATTTTATACGCGTGTCCACTCGCGAGTTTGAGGGTTCAACACTCTACGGAACATTGATTTCATGTGCGATATAATACGACCAGCAAAACCTTCTAGATAACAAGATATTCTCATTTTGAAGAAGCTTTTCATGTTTAATACTTTTTATTAGTTGTCACAAGAAAGTATGAGTATAATAGTTAGAATGGAATCTAATATTTTTTTTTGCTTATTGGTACACAATAAATATATGCATATATGTATGTTTGTGTGTGTATATTATATGGGTATGTTTTTATATGTTTACATGTAGTAACTCTTAGCTTATATCAATTGTATGTTGTTCTGATCAACTATAACCTCGATGCACCACCCTACTCTATGCTAGATCTCTACACCCTCACAGGTTGGCTGGTAGAGAATGTCTAAGGCATTAATTACGCCGATGTACATAAGTGCGTGAAGTTGTAAATAAAGTCTATATACCAGTAAAAGAAAGTTAACGTTCCCATATTAGCAAAATAATTACGAATTTCTTATGTTTGTTTGATCTGTGACCAACAAGAGAGACAATTACATTTTTCGCTTACGTTAAAATACGAATAAGCTAAGTAAGTTTTTCATGTTATTTATTCCTTTGTTTGCCGTAGATCATTGATAAGTAAGTCTTTGAAAACATCCGTGCAGGAAATCATCAATATTGTACATTACATTAAAATAATATAATTAAGGAAGTAAAAGAGCCTTGCAATATTTGGACACTCCTGACTTTTTTAATTAATGCTTAGTTGTGTAATCGTTATTCTTAAATATTTCTAAAACAAATTTTAATTTCTAATTCTCATAACCCTTTATTAAAACTACATGACCTTTACTTTCTAAGAACATTGTGAAAATGTATTATAAAATAAACAGCATGTCTTAACCTAAGAATAAAGTTCTACATTTTAATTAGTTGTGGAGCATACCAAATCTCTGTCGAGATAATCGAGAATTCAGCGCACGACAACCACTTAGGTATACTGCGGGAGAACTTATTTTTAAACACTTTCGAGCAGAGAACAACACTGATTACCTTTAACGAATTCAGCTCTACATAATGAGTTTCCCGATGATTTATAACTTTAATGTAGTAGTAACCGTGTTTGTTTAAAACGTGAAAACAAATGTTTTTTAAATAGCATTGTTCTTATTTGATTAGATAAGAATAGCAAACAAAAATAACGCGATTACTGCGACAAAATTTGTCATAACAGTATTATTTTATACTCGTAATATCAATGAGGAGAGCATTGATCTAAAGTCCCTGTTATTGGTATTCTTATTATTTTGTCCGTTACATATTATTTATTTAGACTTTTATTCGAATGTTTATCGTTATGCAAAGTCTCTATTTTTTTTCAATCGAAATCATATGTCTCTCTGTCACCGACATCTGTGTTTATGTTTTACCATTTTTAATTAGATTAATGCCCTGGCTTTCCTGTCGAATACTTTTATCACTATATCCTCGGCTAATGCTTAGATCCATTTTGCATATCGATAAACACGTTTGAATTTTATTATGCTCATGTTCAAAGGAACAGGCATGGACATACATTGAAATAAACAATTAAATCAGAAAATTAGGTCCACCTCTATAGAAGCCTCAAAGAAGCCAGAAGCAATAATGCCACTTGTTAATTTAAAGAAGAGCAATAAAGGAAGAAAACGGAGCAGCAATTAAAAATAAATTTCAAAGCGAAAATGAAGTTACAACAGGAATAAACGTCGTAGTAATAGAAGTGGTTTACCTATTGGGTGCCACTTACACAGGAAGTGGTCTCTAATCTGTGCGTCTTACTGGTTCCACGACCTTAGGCGCGGCTTTAATAAATATCAAGGCTAGAAAATAAGTGTCATTTTTTATTAATGGATATGGCAACACAAACAAGCCTGTATTCATATTTCAAAAATGCGACGAAGAATAAGGGTGTCATTGTGTACGGTGCCGTTAAGAACGATGTCAACGGTCCGTGTGACGTCACTCATTCACACACTTGTCCAAACAAACTTGTTTTGGCAGATAAGAGACTAATATTTTATGCTCCACAATCACCAGCAGTGCAGCCTGGGTCTCTATGTGTAACTGTTTAATGACAATCGATGAAAGATATGTGTGACTTTGAGATCTGCTATGTTCCGGTTTGCTTATTGACACACATTTAAGCAGATTTCTAATTAAATATGAGCTGTGTGCCTGTCTTTGGCGTTTTATTAAAGAGCAGACGATAAAGTATGATGTACGACTAGATGACGTGTGTGGAGAGTTCTTGGATTGCGGCAGGCTGGCAAGGCGTGAGTGAAAACAATGTAGGTCTTGTGTGAGTTGCTTGTTGTTGTACACATTGTATTATTGTAATCTCTTTTAAACACACAGTCAACTGAAATTTCGAATGTTCTCGGAACTTATTCCTCATTATGAAGAGACCTTTGTTGTTTACAAATATCAACCAATATACAAGCTTTTAAAAAATGACCAATATTGAAAGTAATATTTAATTCCGTATATTTACCATACCGTTAATATTTACCGCAATAATGAACATCAATTAGCTAAGTATAGTTTATTAGTTTATGTAGATATATAATTATTTTTGGTGTACCTAAGGTTTTGATGTCTAACAACATTATGATTAGAATTGATTTGAAGTTTAGACATAATGATAAATGCAAATAAAGAAGGGAAACAGCGTAGTTTACGTCTACCAATGACATCTTTTGTTTTATAAAATTTCATTAAAGTTGATGTTTAAGATATTACTAGATATTGTTTTAACCTATAATAGGTTTAGTGGTAGTGATCTGGAAGCTGCGGGCGCGCGGAGCCGCGGGCGGGATTCAGGTGCAACGCACGCTGCTCACGCGCACCGTTGCCTTCGCCAGCGGCGAGCGCGAACAGTGCCTTCGCGCGCGCCGCCTGGCCCACGCGCACCACAAACCTGCGTTTCGCGAAACACATTCGCACAAATGCAAACAGCTTCCCATTTTCAAACAAAATCCTTTTATAGCAAAGCTCGGTCGCTCTATAAATAACGCCAACCGGTGGGCCGTTGTGCTCTACTCGTGAAATCTGTGCAAATGTTATGTTATAAACTTGAGATATTGCAACAATTTAAAAACTTTGTACTCTATAAGGAGAAGTTAGCGCTAACTGTGCGTCTTGGGTGATTGATAAATCATTGGTTTGACAACATTTTGGATATATTCAATAGTTTATATTACCAAAGTACATACCTCGTGAAGTGTGCGAAATATGTGAAGTAGGATAAACTTTAGAAACGAGAGCTTTTATTATTATTATAAATGAACGTGACAACTTTATGTCTATACACTTCTTTTCTTATTTACAAAATGTACCTAGGTACTCTCTATTAAAATAGTGCTACTAAAAGTTGCTTGTATATGTTTTAGAAAATAAATACTATTTGTTACAAAAATATTCAGTTACATCATATATTATACACATGTATGCGTATTACAGCATATGTACATTAAATACATTCAACTCGTCTACAACTGGGTTTAGTACCTAGGCCTAGGTAGGTACACAATTTAAAATTAAATTTCGGTTTACGACTATTTTCTAATCAATTTCAAATTAAATTCAAGCAGTATAATTGTAAGTGATGTTCATATGTTTTACTTCCTCATATGTGTATTTATTTTTGTAGCAGAATATCTTTAAATCATATCAAAATAAATTAAGAATGCGATTAGTTGAAATCGTTCAAGGTGAAAGCGATGTTTCGTTATCACAGTACCTACTCAATATAACCGCGAGTGACGATCGCACACGATAACACTGTTGTGTTTCAGTTTTATCGATATATAACTCCTTGAGTCACGTATGCCATTGCACCATATACACACAGGTGTTGTGCGCGACTGTACCTTTGTACCATACCAGCGACTGACTGATTAGCACTTGTTAGTAAATATACTCCAGTTTATATAACCCATACTGATTAAATATTATATTCTAATTTCTAAGAACTGTTTATACCGAGTGTTAGTTGCAAAGTGAAGTGATGTACTTGTTAAGAAGCTTGTTTTAATGGTGTCAAGTATTCATTAAGATGAAGACATACAATTAAATAGGATATATTAAAACAATGTGTATGTTGGCCGCAACTCGTTAATTGTAGCTAAGTGTACAGCAAACAGAAAGTTCAGGCGAGGCGAGTGTTTTGTGGAAACGAACCAGTGATATATGTGAACTTGAGGTACTTTTATGAGACAGTTTTTTGAGCACTTAATATGTATTACAACGGAAGGTTCGATAGCAGCAGTACGTCATCAGGGAGTTCCGACCTACGGGTGAGTTATAAAGATATTTCGATTTTATTAAATCCTGTTCTGCATACCTACGCAGGATATCTACCTACGGTATTGATCAGTTTAGCAGAAACAATTGAGATAAGACAGAGATATCATACAATTTTTATTCGTCGAGATTAATACTGTTATATTTACAGAATGCATAATTGGATACACATGTTGTAAACAGCAGTAATGTAGAGTTTTTGCATCTCATTGACTGAGGTCGCGAGTTCGATTCTTATCCATCCCGTTTCAATATGACAGAGAAGTGAAAAAACAACAATTGCACTATAAGTACAATTAATAAGAAAACGTTTAAAAGCTATAACCCGATTACATAAATAAATAAAATTTATATACATATAACCGTGTTACCCGAGCCTTTATTTGCAATCTATTGATACCTCATTTATTAAAATGGGTTCAGTCGTTTAGACGCTACGGTTGAACATACAAACCTATACAGAATTCCAAAAATACTACCCTTCCTTTTGGTTTCCCCGTAGTCTAGTAAAAAACATTTTAAAGCATATATATCATATAAAAATAGACAAGTTCATATAGATAAAGCTAGTTGCTATACAAGTAGCTACCAATAGTGCGTAAGGGGCCGTCCTTTAATCACGTGATTTAACATTTTTGACCCCCTTCCCCCATAGTGATACGTGGTGAGGTTCAAGACTAATCACCCTCCTTCCCGAAAATCTTATTTTAGCGTATTATCTTTAAATATTTATAAAGTATTATCTAATTTTATTCTCAAATTAAGAACCATGATTAAATTGTTGAACATTGTTGTTTTTGACGGCCATAAAACTATTAATAAAGGAATGGTGTAATCATGCGAGAAACAAATATTGTACTAGTACATAATACGCCACGCAGAGAATCTCTCTCGGAATAAAAATAAAAAATAAATATATGTGATTTCTTACTACACCACACACTTTCAAGCTTTACGTGATTAATGGACGGCCCCTAAGATTAAGAAGGGTCAAAGGTCAGACCCAGCGATATCCCCACGGGCAATTTGAGACACTACCTGTACAAATCCACAATCGTAGAGGTTGGCAATCCCCACTACGAATAATCGTACTCGGAAATACCTATATATGTGAAGTTAATTCCATTCACAATGTTCAGGCTTATAAGATACCAGACCGTGTGCTATTATAGTTCGTCTCTATTCTGCACTATTGTCTCTGGGATCGTAGGTAACCTAACCACAAGTAAAAGCTTTACCTCCAGAACGACTTATTAAATACTAAATATCTCTTTCAATCGTGAAAAACTGCATATTATCGTAGAGACTAGATATATCAACAAGAATATAGCTAGAATTAGGCTATAACTGTTTAGTATAGAGATAGAATAAAAGACAATATTGTCACTATAAAAAGAAAAGATCAGGCATTTCATCAGGTATGCTACTGCTATACATATATACTATATATATATACTGCTAAGCTTGAGGTCTTGAGTTCGATGCCCGGGTCGGACCAAATTTTTGTATGATCTGCAGATATTTGTTTCGGAGTTTGGATGTTTTCTATGTATAATATGTATGAATTTACAAAAAAAACGAATATAAGTATTTATATCAGTTGTCTAGTACCCATGACACAAGCTCTGTTTATCTCGGGACTATATGGCGTTGTGAGTTAGATGTCCGAAATATTTATTTATTTACTCGTATTTATCGGCACAGAAATAACTGTAATTTTCTTTGATAGTTTTTTGCTTAAAAAACGTAGTTGGTTGGTTAGAAGTAAAGATTTGCTACCCCATGGTATCAAATCTTTACTTCTAACCAACCAAACACAAAAGATATAACGTATCTTCGATAAAGCCTGTTAGCCCTATATTCAAAACGAGTTTCCTGTTCCTCCAGGCTACGTTCAATAAACTAATACTTAAAGTTCAATTTCAACATCATAATCTTAAGTGCAAATTAAGGCATTGAATGGAATTTGTAAATTATGCATTTGTTAAATCGGGAATGCGTTCTGACCGTGGTACTCGCCTGAGGCTGAACGCGCGATGCAATAGTGGCGCTGGCGCAACTCGCCCGTGCAATATCAAAGCTAAAACGCACATTATATCTTTATTTACCGTTTCCCTAATAACATGTTTAAGTAATATTTCAAGATAATTAATTAATGGCTCTCAGAGATCTGGTGCTGTTGATAACTATTTGCTCCAAGCATTAATAGTATAATGAGCCTTTATAATACTTGGGTTTGATTTAACGGCGTATAATTTGGAATTGATATGAACTTTATTCGTTTTCGAAGTAAATACATGTATACATCACCGAGTGAGTGAGGATACCGTAGGCCTATACTCCAAGGGGTCCGGTCGTGTTTATAACAGCAGTTCTCGGACCCCTCCCTTCTCAGGCGCAGAGTGGCACGCCGTGTGGTTTTAGTCGGTTCGATTCCGACACACCCGGCGGGGTGACGGCCCGAGGGGGTTTCCACACGTTAAAAAAAAAGGCCCATACTCCAACCCCTCACCCCATCCCCCAAAAGCCGGCAACGCACTTGTGACGCCTCTAGTCACACAATGTTAAAGTGGTTATGGTATGTATTCTTATTATTGTTTCTATGTAACGTGTGACTACGACTTTTCAAACTAGTTTCATACTTCTTCAGTGTCGTTTTTTTTGCCGTAGTTTGGTTTTAGTTTTTACCTTTTTTTTAAATGTTTTGGTGCCGTTTTAATATCTAATTATTTTATTGCAAAGTATATTTTAAATACCATAAATGTCACGATTATCAAATTAATACGAACAAAGTCACGAACAATTATTATATTTTTATTATTAATAAAATAAATATTTTTGAAATGTACAAGAAACGCATTTTCCAATGATATCAAACACGGCATATTTATCTAAAATTATTTTTTTAACACTTCATGACCACCAGTAGAGGGCGCCACATTATATTCAGTGACGCGTTATACAGCCAATCGGCCAGCCAGCGGACGATCAAGACACTTCTAACGACAACTCATTTGTCCAGTTCTAATAAGTAGTTAAGGAGCTATGAGGAACAGATGAACATACATACATACATAGTCTGTCAAAATCATAACCCTCCTTTGGCTTTACCGTAGTCGGGTAAAAAATAGGATTTATATAAAGGAATCCTTGCATTTGCTAATCTATTATACCTGGTTTTACTGAATATGAGGTATATTAAAATCCATTTATCAAAATTTGATTTGTTTAACGAAACTCTTGACAAGTTACTCAATAGCTAGACTATGAAATATTTAAATGTCGAATCCGCCATCTAGGCAAATATTAAGAAGTGTAGAATGGTAATCAGAACGACGCGACGGCGAGGGAGGAATGTCGTTACGATGGTTTTTACGTAACTGAATCGCGATCCCGGCGAAGTCAGCGTTCCAATTTCCCACAAATCTCCCCTCATTACTTTGGCACGAAAGCCTTCGTTTGTGATCAATAGCTACCGGTACAAAAGGAAAACCGCAGAATTTTGTCATTTTAAGCGCCATCTTGAAAAGTTCGTAATACTAATTACCATTTAACTATTTTATTCTATGACCATTGTAATTTGCATGCAACAGCGTGAATATTAAGCGAACACTGTGCCCATTGTGTCGCTACATCTAAATTGAGTAACTTATTCATTCACTTTATAATATCAACCCGTAATGTACAGTAGATTATACAATTTGAATATAACACCTCATTGTTGAGGGTATTAAGCTTCACAAACGTCGTCGTGTTATACTGTCGTAACAGTTTATGACGGGGAAAATATATAAGGGTATTACGTCTGCTATGTAGAAAACAAGAGGGACAATATGAGATTTCTTGCTTATTTTCTTTCGTGACAAGTTATCTATGGTGAGAAGTAAAAGGGTAAAGATTTGCGTCGTAGACGAAGTATATAAGGGAGAAGATCAGAAACGAGTAATATACCTATGTAGAATCACTGAGCCTTATATAAGAGAGTGATAAAGTGACATGGTATACCTAGTACCTATAGCATATTAACGTATAGTATAGTGTAGTAGTCATGCTTCGGATCGGTATAGAAAATGGGACTCACTTGTGATTCTTCTAGTTACAGATATCGGTGCTCATACCTACATTTTCGTACATAACGACGTATGAGTATCAAAGTTGTACGTGATACAGTTGCGATCCGTTGTTGTTCTATTTTATATTATACTTGCAAGTTCTTACCTAAAATACGGAGTGTGAGGGTAAAAATATAATTATTGAGACAAAAAATATTGCTATTGATTTATTACTAACTTACACCTGCGATAGCGATGTTTTTCCTAAAGATTTCGGTTAATTTTACAATAGCTTTCTTTTTAAAACTGTTTTAGGTACCAGAGTACAAAGTAAAACAGTCTAAGGCATTTCAAAAGTTATCTAGCCTATCTAGGTTTCATTTTCAATTATGTTGAAGCCTTAATACGGTAGTTATTAGGTCAGGAGTGTCAAGGCAACTACTACTGGGGTATTTGGATCTAATAGGAACATCTAACGGTTAGGTCGCTCGATATTTTAAATGTCACCCAGTTTCCGAGGCTTAGCTGTTGCGCCGAACATTATTAAATTCTCTAGACTGATCTCAACGAGGAAAATGAAGCTGCGATTATATTATTTACTCTAGATTGCCAATTAAGAGAATGTTAACTATCTATGTTGATTATTAGAAGTTATTTGTTTTGTTAGGGGAGTAATGATTCGGGTTCTGAGATAGCTCATTCATAATATGTTGATATAGAAATCATAAATTAATAAATATTCCTGGACATCTAATACACAACGCCATTTAGTCCCAAGCTAAGCAGAGCTTGTGTTATGGGTACTAGATAGCTGATAATAATAATAATAAATCCGAAACAAATATTTGCAGATAGTTACTAAGGCTATACTATTACTTATTGAGGCGACTTCCACATACAACACAACAGTAACCTACTACCATCTACCGAAGATACACTGAACTACGAAATAACGCACTACACGGAGTACTACCAATCCTGAATCGCGCAGTAGAAGTTCTCGCGCCGATTATCATATGTACATCATCCCAACATCAACTGTTGGGCAGTGGCCAGCCAGGCATGATCACCTCGCCTGGTCGGAGGATCGTCCCTTTGTATGTAGGTGGATCACGACACCCGTTCCCCCACACTTATTATACTAAAACAGTCTAAAAAGTACTAAGGTTATACCGTACCTACTCGCATTAGTATGTATAATTTATTATGTAACGTTAACAATAGTCTATGTTAGATCTTTATGTGCGTTAGGCATGTACATGAATAAATTAACTTCACGTAATTTTATATAGTTTTGTTTGACTAACATTTCGTCAAAAGTCCAAAGATTTCAATAATTAAGTTAATTGGAACGTTTAACAATACAAAACTTAGTTACATAAGTCTTATATTTTATGTAAGGAGCCTTAATACATTTTCTTAAATAAACGTCGTCTAAGATACTCCTTATTTATAACATCAGCTATTTACCAGTGTGAGATCCATTTCAAGTCAAGACATCCGTTTCGAAGGTAAATCGGAATAAGCAGACATACATTCTTTTAAAAGCATATGTATGCAGTATTTTTTTAATTACCTAGCTACTTACATATAATTAAACATCATAAACTTATTTGTAGTTTATATTAAGTGTATGGTGTCATCCCCATTATTGTCATTTTACGTATTGTACGTTATGTATTTTAATTAAATATTTCCTACGTACCTACTTAAGCTTGTTTAATTATATTGAATATTGGAAAGGTACTTATATAATAAATGAAGAGTCTTAAATTTACAGTTTTCAATTGATACTTGTGTTGTAAAGTCTTACTGGAGATTAGAAAATCCCTAGTTTACGACAGTAACGACATTAAATGTAATTGGCCATAGATTCCTAATAACGACGCTTTTTGTTTATTTAAAGTTATTGTGTAGGGTCTTCTAACTAAGCCACATAGCAACAACAACAAACATTTCCCATAAAACAGTTCCGGAACGTTTCCCAACAGTTTGTTATTCTTGCCAGTTGTTCGTGTAATATACTGGCAATCTTTTATCGAGTCCGTGCAATCATTCATGCCAAAAGACTCTGGACAACGAACAATGCAAGGTCGTTCCGGTTGTTTGAGGAATTTCGTGAGCCGCGCGCTTGTGAATATTTTTACAGGAGATAATGGACTCGCGAGAAAGCATATTTAACTCAAAAGGCTTTTTGGTAAAGATGAAAGTCTGGAGAAACAGATAGGGTACATATTTGTAAGATAAATCTGTAAGATCGATGAGACACGCGTGCTTATTTATATCTGCCGCTATATTTTATGGCCGGCTGTGGTATTCGGCTGATTGTGTTAGTCTGTTTGCATGATTGCGGTGAGTTTCTGGACGGTCCACAGTACTAAATACGTACATGGTATGCATTTCTGTTAGAAACTTTGTTGTGGAATAATATATCTGCGTAATCGACACGTTCCAGTATTGTACACCAATATAATGAATCATAGATAAACTATTAGTTCTACAAAAAACTTAACAACCTTGAAAGCAAAACACTTATTGAAATAGTTTTTGGTCTTTATCATCAGTCTTCATTGTTTAATATGAACTAGAATTGTTTTGTTTTAAATTGAATATACAGGCAGTAAACGATTTATTACAAAAAGATTGTGCGCAATTGGTTGTAATTATTCTTGAAAGTAAAATTGTTAAGCTACTGAAAGAACGATCATTCATTCAAAAAAATTGTAGTTAATACCTTTTAGTAAAAAAAGTAAGGAACTTCAGCTGCATAAATCATAATTAATTGTGACGAAGTGTGAACGAATCGTTCCTTTGAGATCAAATTTATGCAAATTACACATAAAACACTAAAGACATTTATAATGACTGGTCTTCACAATGACCTTTTAAGCAATAATACTTTTTATCGTGTCGACAACAATTATTTATTTATTTATATCCCTATTGTGTATATACGAAAATGGCAAGAAAACAAAGATGAGTAACAAAATAAACAAACTTATATAACAATCGGCGGTTTTATCGCTCACGGCGATCGTTTCCAGATCCATCCATCATACATACATACAGTTTTTGGTAAAATTTTACACGGTTTTAAGGATAATAAGTTATTTAGCCATGTTTTTTTTATATATATATATGTTTTGTTGTACCTATTAATATTAATTACAAATCAGTTCTCTTTAAAACGCATTTTATTCATTTAGGAAATTCAAAGATGGTTTGCGCACAAAGGAGAGCTAGTGAAGTATGTCTAGAGTAAGTACAGAATTAGTTTAGCAGTTTCCTTAGATTGTGTAACAGTCATTGAACTCAGTTCTGGTTAAATAAACTGTTTGTCATCTCACAACAAGACCATTTTCATGTTGGCGCTTTCTTGACAATAGTGTCAATTCTGTTGTTAGAAGTGTTAATGTTTTAGCATAAACTGAGAAAATAGGAACTCAAGGTATTTGTACGGTATTCGTGATACATTACGCTGTTTAATTAACCAAATGTATGTAAACAAAACTTTCTCTGTTCCTCATTATCTATTTGATAATCTGATGACTCATTAAAAGTTCCTATGTAGATTATTTTGTTTATATAAGACAGAATTCCATATTTATTCAATCATTGCTGCTTCTAGTTGAAAAAAATATAAATTCTACGATAACCGAGTACACGGTATAACCTTTTGAAAGCAGCTTTCATTTGTTTATCTGTATTGGATAATCGGACAAACAAATCTAGTCCAATCAAGACTATAATTAGGGAATCAGATAGCTTAAAATCATAATCAGAACAAATCGATGGTACCTATTAATAATGTCGGATACGGAAAGACTTCTGTTTAGTAGAGCAGTTCAAATGACAAAATTTTCAGTAACTTAAAAAACAGTTAGTGATAATTTAAACACCCATAGTTCTTTGATTGTTTTTTTACCGTTTAAACAACAAACACTAAAAAGGACCATGATAGTGTCATCATTACAACTATTATGTTGGGAGCGATTTCTGATTTAACAGTCAGAATCACAATTTATGAGACCAGCACGCGAATCAACGAAAAAAGAATGATATTAAATTAATTAAAAGTACGTCATTATTATACTCTTGAGTCTAAGAACTGGCAAATTAGAAATACTGTAGTAATTATAACACAGGATGTTTTTAATTTTAGGAGTGTCGAGGAAAAATTTTCTCCTTCAATTATGATTTATAGCGAATACAATTAAATTACAGCCAAGGCTTGCCTGTTAGACATAAATTTCTAATTTAAATGAGCTTGGGAAATTTGAATTTCAGTTGAAATTATTCAGGATAAACGGTAACTGAAGTTCATTTAATGATGTCAAAGCCACCTTTGACCCTCTTTGACGAGTAGAAAATAATAAATCATTTGCACGTTTCTTTTAGACAAATGTGAGTTCTCTTAATGTGTTTGTTACTACTTCACGCTGAAATGGCTAGACTGATTTTGATGAAATTTAGTATGGAGGTCCTACATAAGTAAGGAAACATTCCTTTTTATTCAAAAAAAATAATGTTGGTTGCGCAAAAGTATCATCGCGGGGCATAGACAGTGCTTAATAATGCTGAACCTATCTAATGCGAGAATAATTCCCAAAAAAAAACATTTGCACGTTTCTTTTAGGCAAACACCACTGTTAACATTAAAAAACATGTAATAAGTGTGTTCAAAAGGTAGATTCTTCTATTTATTCATTTATTTTTATTTATAAACTTTATTGCACACCACTACAGTAAATATATGTACAGATATACATACACGGACATCGACATCAGGTATTACAATAGGCGGTCTTATCGCTCACGGCGATCTCTTCCAGACAACCTTATTTAATGAACATTTAAAAAAAGTAACAAATGATATTTAGTGTTTAAGCATACTATGTGTACAATTTCTGTTTTTATATAAAAAACACAATACGTTGGAGCGCTTGATCATAATTGTAACAGAGTTATCCACAAAAAACATCTAAAGATACCGACTGACCCGGAACTGGCCGTCAATCATATCTCGCTTTATGATTTACGAACGGCAAAACTCGGGCTAACAAATATATATGTATACAAATAAATTGTTCTCATTAGGCCTATATGGTATAGAATTAGTCACGAAGCGGTGTTAGTTGATTTACCTAGACATATTTGACACATCACTACATATTATAAAACAAAGTCCTCCACAGCGTCTGATTTTTTTGCGGTTATTACCAATAGATTCTTCAGGAAGGTTTTCATATATAATTTGTTATTTTTTTTAGTATATTGGATATATAAAACAACATTTCTTGAAGACGTCGGAAAAAATTAAGCCGCAATGTTCTCGGGGTAACATAGGCTTTATTATATTTTCCGTAACGAGCCCGTGCGAAGCTGGGACAAGTTGCTAGTGTTATTATAAAACTGTCTTCTCCGAGTGTAATCTCTTCCAAATAAATTCACTTCTTATTTGAACACTTTGAAATATTATTTTCGAGACAAAATTTTGCTTTTCACCTTTTCTGACCCTATGCCAAAATTGATTTATCAGGTTTATTTAAGTAGATATATTAGTGTCTCTGTGTGTTCAGCAGTTATTGTAAAACGATCAAGGCGATGTGAGTCTACTTGTCAGTATGTTTATCATTTATGTACCTACGTACTGTATGACATTAATAATAAATAAAATTTATAGTGTCATATAATTAGAAAAAAAAATTGTTTACAACCATTAGTGTTCAGAATCTTTTTTTAAGCAAATAATTGACACAATAATTATTATAATCTTAAACCATACTAAAGTGAACCTAAGATACATCGCACAATTGTATGCATATTCAAAGAAATGAGCATGTGTGTGTGGTTCTATGTGGGTGATTACATAATTGTTAAACCGTTTAACTGTGAAAGACGACAATATTCAAAACTAATGATTTTAAAATTTCTCATTTTTCTCTAACAGATAATAAATCAAAATTGATGCTGATTTTATTACATACTCGTACTTTTGTAATTATGACCGTTTGTATAGTTATGTGGGGGATTTACTAACTTACTTCTAATGAACACACATAGTTTATAGACTTACAATAACTATTGCTTTGTGCTTCCTACTATTTAATATTAGTAGAGGCACAAATCCTTGTGTCTAAAGAGTAGTTCAGCTGCAAAGATACATTAGCAGAAGCGGCTCTAGAGACAAACAATTCGTCCTATGTTCTTTGTTAGTAGGTAAATGTTTGATAGTTCTACAATTGTTTCGAGTATAATTGTGATCACACCAATGTGAGTTCTCTTAATATGTTTGTTACTACTTCACGCTGTAATGGCTAGACTGATTTTGATGAAATTTTGTATGGAGGTCCTACATAAGTAAGGGAACATTCCTTTTTTATTCAAAAAAATGAATGTTGGTTGCGCAAAAGTATCATCGCGGGGCATAGACAGTGCTTAATAATGCTGAACCTATCTAATGCGAGAATAATTCCCAAAAAAAAACAGTTGTCTATGATTGCAAGATGCTTAATATTTATTATCTTTGTACTAACGACAATATAATTTCAAAGCAGTTACGTAGTTACTATTTGACGTAGCATAAAGTAGTATAAAGAATATTCTATGCAGCCACAGTGAAATAAAAAAATATGAACTCAATTCTTAAGAAATTTTTTATAAGTATTGATGACGCTTGATTTAATATTGACATTGTAAGTTTATTTTATATAGATTTAAGCCTTTTTACACTATTCTAATACTTGTATTGATTGTTAAGGGATTCATTTATTGATATATGTCCAAAAATACCTTTAATTTTCTCGTTTAGTAAATATTCTGTTATAACCCGATTTTAGAAAAATTGCTCTGCTTGCATACATACCCTTATTATTACTATACTTATTTTAATATCTAACGTGTAGACAGAGACGTATTAAGCGATCTCATTTTAATAGCTTTATTTATAGTTTCTAATTAAACATACTTAAGCATCTTTAAAATAATAAATTACACTTAGAAACAGGATAAATGATCGTGCTTATACCACAATATTTGTTCTGGGCATGATTTGAACAGACGACCTCTGACTCAATCAGTCAATATAGCTAACCACGAGATCAGTCCAATGTTTGCGTAATTTCGAAAGAGTTATACTCGTAGTACTAATTAGCACGGCTCCGCAGTAATATAAAAGAGCACAAAATCAAAAATTACCCCCGCTTTGAAGATTCAGAAAACATTAGAATGATCACTAGAGCATTACAAATCTGTTTAAATATTCGTAGTGTTACGACATGAACGACAATAGAATTGAGCTTGTTTTATATCCAAATACATTTTACTATTCCCATGACTAATATTTATGGCTTTCTCAAGATATAATTGCACGCAATAGGAACGGCAGTGTACTGACCTAAGGGAAAATAAGAACCACTCTTCACACACTAATGATTTTTTGTGTCAGTAGTTTCTGGTTTATTATCTCGACATCGAGTGACAAACTTGTGTACGGAGTCAGGTTTTTTCACGTTTTGATTTCACCCAAATATTTTGGTCGATCCCTTCACAATTAATCGCGTTATTACAAAGTGAATGTGCGAAAGTCAGTATGTATGTATTCCGTTATTTCTTCCACCTTAATTTGTTGAGACAAGGCCTCCGATCTCATCTCGGTGGATTGAGACGTCCACGTCGAGCCGGCCACTCGCACAAACAGCTTAAACACTTATTTAATCTCACGCATTTCTCTTTAAATTGTGTCTTAAATTATCCTTAACGTTGCCGGTTGCCATATAAGGTGAGCTTAAATGTAATTTGAAGTGTCACTACAGAAATAATGAACACTTACAATAAGTTGAATTAAAATGTGAAATTTTAGAGACACGCTTTGTGTTTTATGCAAAATAATTACACGTTTGTAAGAGTCGAATTCAGAAGTAGAGCTTAGTTCATTATTGGTGATTTCCTTATTCTAAACAAATGCTACAAATATATACTGGTGGGTGCTACGCCATGCAAGTCGTAAACGTCTATTGAGGAAGTGGGTTACTTTTGTTAGTTTCCTAATAGATATATAGGGATCGTAATTATTTAGTTTTATCTGTAAATATGCAGCATTTGTGTTGGCTGAGCAATTTCTAATTGTGTGACATTAATGATAAAAGCAAGTAAACTATATATACTATACACACATGTATTGCACGTGTCTCATTACTCTAAATCAGATTTTGGAGATTTATACTACGAAGTTGTTGTACCTTTTTGCATAATTTCGTAACTGACCATAATAATGATGTACATAAGATATTTGATAAGATAAATTGTGGACTCATTTTACGTCAGAATGTCTGATACAAGTCAGTTTTACGTAGTTAGGTACAGGTTTCTCTTAGTCATAACTAGTTTATCTTTTCGTTTGGATCTATGTTTTATTCATAACAAAACAGTGTGCATAAATGTTGATTTATGTCATTGTAACACATAAATTTATCTGCGGTAATGTGATTTGAAGAATCTGATATCTTTATAGTTTGAGGATCACACGAATCATGGTTGTTTACAAAGAAAAGTCTCTGTTCTTGAAATTTTTGTGGTCTTCTATAAAATCAAGAGAAGGTATCGTATCGGGAAATAAATGAAATTAAAAAGATTTCAGGTTATAATTATATGGGCAACTCGTCAGTACAGAACTGTAGGTATATACTTTATGGGACCCTAAAATTACATATATATACACGTGGCCCAGCAATGAACTGCCTGTCAATTCGACATTCTCTTAACTCCATAGTCGGTCCAAGAAGTTTTACATCCATATCATATTACATATTTTATAGCACATTGAATTAAAGTAGTAATGATTCATTATTAACAGATATAATTGCAAATTGCAGGTCTCCTAGTAGTATTAAGAAATTGTTGATTTGTTTTCATCCCTAAATATACTTAACTGAATAACGCTAGGACGATGATGCTGATAACTACGAGTATATTGTGAGTATAAGAATTGTGTAGCACTGCTTCCGTGGTTTTGAATATCGATTGTAATTGCGTTTTTATCAAGTGAAATGTCTATATCTGACCAACTATCAGTAAACTAGTCCAAGTTTAAATAAATGCCTATATATGATTCAAAAGTACACGTATGTTAAGATAAAGTAGTGTAGTAATATTATTCTGTTCTAGAAAAACATATTCTACCTCAATTTAAGACCATGTCTAATATTTTTTTTGACAAGTGACAAAACCTATCAGAATAAAAAGATTCAGGAGTTGACATTTTTATAACTCGTTACTTTTAGATTTTCTTAATATGTTGTAACGATGATAGAAATATACACAATTATATATATGTTCGTATAAAAAACATACAGATTAAAAAAACTGTAATTTTACAAGTAACGCCCTCGTATTAAATACGACATAAACAAGTTAGTGTAACAGAGTATCGAAGTTTTATTAAGTGTAAGGGGTCATAAACATGTTTCGAAATTGGTGTGTCAGAGGAGCGCAGGAGTGGTCCCAAGAGACGGGACCACCGCGCGGCGTAATTAATAACAGCATGCCCACAAATTGCAACTTAACTGACTCACGACGGTAATAGGACACTCTTGCCCACCAGTAAACACTCCAAATTATAGCCTTTCTTATGTATTATTGCGTGACTGAAAGTATTATTCTTTATAATACGAGTATATTTCAATAGTTAAGAAAATATGTTTTCTATACGATCGAAATTGCATAGTTTTTATCAAGTGAAATGTCTATATCTGTTGCATAAGAGAAAATGACTTAATTATATGACCAACTATCAATTAGACAAGTTTAAATAAATGCCCTTCTAAAGGCTTTCAACAAATGTACTAGTGCATTCGTAATTCTAAAGCATTTTCTTTTAAAGCGGTGTTTTCTTTTGATAGTATTCTTTGAATCATTATTCGTCAATATACCTAGATCAAATTTTGAATCGTTTGTACGTAACCGCGTAACATCTGAAAGCTTAAAAATAAACTGTATTACAACTTCGCTATTTCCTGATCGACCTAATAAACATAGATAAGTGAGGTTCTGGAATTGATCAAGAAACACAAATGGGGTCGAACGCAAGCTCCTTTGGGATAGCATGGTGTTTTTATGGCTGCGTGAAGTGGTTAAACACACGTCTGCATCCAGTTATCAATTGGTTATATCCTAATTTTTAATGCATGCTGTTACGAACCTCAAAAGACTAGTAGCGTTAAAAAAAAGATAAAACGTTGTGTTGAGGGTAACCATTGATTCATTATTTCCAACTTGTCACTGGTTGGGTTACATTAGATACATTTTGTTTGTTACGGTACAAGATTACTTAAGTTCACATATGGAAACAAAGAACAATGCTACATGAATTTAGAGTGTGGTGTAAGATATTTCATTAGCGTCGTCAATGAAAAATGTCCGGGTGTGGTGACCGATGTGTGGTTATAAGTTACGTGGAGATAGTCAGTGTGGCCCCCTTCCACGTTATTTATTGTATGTGTGATGAATTTCCTAAGCTAATGGAAAGTAATGGAGGTGGGCTTGCCGCTGATGGTGTGAGGAAATTAATTTTATCACGGTTCGTTAAAGGGTCAAAACGCCATTTTAATCTCCGGTGGCGTTTATAAGTAACTGGATTGAGCAAGCGGGTTTGAACTTTAAAAATGGCGAGCTTCTTTGGAACCGTTCATCCCTAATTTTACACTTTTACGTGTGAAATTTTTAAAAATCGTTTGTTACTTATAATTTAAAAAATATCACTAGTCAATCTAGTGTACCTGTAAATTTTGCTGAGGAGGATTTAATCTCTGCGTTGATGAATGTATCAGTCAGCGGTAAGTATCTTAATAGCAATGATCTCACGTTAATGTGTATCTCACATCAAAGAATAATAGAAGAAGAAAAATTTCTTATATCATAATTGTCTCTATCGATTATAATATAGTCATCATATAAACATACATTTGTGGCTATCTGAATAAAAATCTTTATCAGTGTCACAGTTAGATTTCAAACCTAATTTAATATTACTTTTAAGTAACAGACAAGTAATGTCGTAAATAATTATTAATTATTAACTAACATAACATGTTACATCTCTAAATTAAACCTGAAGTTTACTAAATATTTTAAGACTTTGATGGTTCCTAAAACAATAGATTGCATGAAATTAGATATAGCATAAGTAGGGTTACCTACTTAATTAAGCTGTTGCGAAAGTATTCAATAGTTACATTCTGAAATAAAGTTTTATTATCGAAATGTTTCTAAAATGACCCGGTTCTTTGTTTCCCAAACGCAATTTGCTCATATATTAATAAAACAATCGTCTATACTCGTAATGAAATCAGGATCGGGGACGCTTCACTGGTTATTGTTTTATTGTTGGTTGATGATTGTAATAGTTTCAGAGTCTCGTAACTAAGTCATGTTGTGACGAAAAATGTTTTCACATACAGCAAAGTATTTTTTAGAGGAAAGTATATTATTCATGCATTAACGTGAATTAGTACTCCTTTGGGAAATAAAACAAAATGCCAAATGTTTACGATCTCACGTGCGGTTTTTATCCTCAAGAAGTACCTAAATTGTCGACTGCCTCGTTGGTCTAGTGGTTAGCGTAAGCAACTACAAATCAAGAGGTCTCGGGTTCAATTCCCGGGTCGGACTGCTGTTGGGTTTTTCCTACGAGAAATTCCTAATAGCAGCCCGGAGTATGGAAGATGGCGGTGTTTCCTGCCCGTGCTTCGGAGAGCACGTTAAGCCGTCGGTCCCGGTTGTCATGAACATCTATGGCAATCGTTATTGGGAAGTCAGTGCCCTCAAATATACTGACAACTAGTTCAACCTTCGAATTCAGTTCGCCCTCAGGGTTGCGGAGGTCAGATGCCAGTCGCTCTATGTAAAAACTGATATTCAGGTAAAACCGGTTGAACTGGTAGCCGACCCCAAATATTGGGAATAATAAAGGCTAGGAAGATGATGAAGTACCTAAATTGTAAATTTTTATACCTACTATGTTCTGTGGAGTCACAGTTCGAAGTTCTTTTAGTAGAGCCACGCTGATTCCAGCACAAAAAGGCCGGCTTGACCGGGGTGGTACTACCCTCTCACAGAAAATCAACGTAATATGACAGCGTTTTTGCTGTCGTGTTTCGTTGGTGAGTGCGAGACCAGAGGCCTAATGATGCAGAAGCATTACTAGGTCACCATTGTGTGGGTCACCGTGATGCATTGTTGCATTGTCTGCATTCGCAATGAGTATGGTGATCACTACTCTTGAATTTTGTTTATGCTTGAGATCAGGCAGAGTAGAGACACTTTGGGAGGGTCCAACATAAAAAAAAATATAAGTGTTTATTTGATTCTTAAAATTTCGTAACGATTCATTATTAATGTTTCGATATTTTTCTGTCGTATTTTGTAATATTAGTCTCTTGAGATTCTAAATTCTCATTAAACAATGTAGCATTGCATCTTTTGTATAATAACAATGATTGTATGCATTTTCATTGCAGTTACACAGGTCTTATTATAATATAAAAATAGTTCATTAAACATTATTGCGAAGAAGTAAAAGTTGAGAAAGAGTAATAATAGTACTTACGAAGATGAGCTTCATAATTGCATTAGCGGTACCTCACATGTTAATAACTCTGTATATTGTGTTGTCAACTGGACATCTCTGTTTCATCATGTGTTCATTGATTTCACCATGCCATCCATCATTACGTCATTAGCTTCCGAGCCTTAAACTGATACATTTTCTCAGAAAACAATTACTGAAATTATTATAATTCGCTCTCCTCCCACATTACTTAAACACAGTGTTGGTAAAGTATATTTATCTTTAACAGTTATTACACGTATTGTCGAAGCCGTAACTCATGTAACATAAATTTCTATATTTTCTGCAATAAATCATCATGTCTAATAACGTGTCAGTTTGACAAGTTATATGGATGGATGGAATGAAACAATTATTGAAGTTGTGGGTACAAAATGGCCATAAAACATAAGATAGGTTATGTGAGTCATTATTTTTAGTTCTACGGTATTTATTTGTTTATACGCCATGAAACAAAAGGATATGCATCTTCCTTAGTCCTAAGGTTTACGGGTCTGTAGGTCTATTGGATGGTGATCTTGATTGTAAAGCCATGGGTCATGGGATTGATTCACACCCAGGACAAATCTTTGTGTGATAAACACGATTATTTGTTCTTTGTCTGGGTATAATTTTTCTAAATACATACACGTATATGTATTTAGAAATTTATATTTAAATATGTTTACCACCAATTTGGTTACCACAGTACTGTTTTGCCTTTGGGCGGGGTCCGGTCGTGTTAACAACAGCAGTTCCCGAACACCTCCCTTCTCAGGTGCAAAGTGGCACACCGTGTGGTTTTAGTCGTTTCGATTCCGACACACCGCCCCGCCGGGGTGTCGGCCCGAAGGGGTTTCCACATGTAAAAAAAAGTACTGCTTTGCCTAGTTTGGAACAAGACCGTGAGTAAGATGTGCGAAGAAGAAATTTACAAAAAGGTCGAAGTCAAATTAGTGTATTTACAATTGTGTAGCCGTGTTACCTATGATAGATTTTTTTATTTCAGGAATGTTATGTACCAAAACGAAGTCGAATCCATTAATTATTTACATAACAATTCATCACAATATACATGGATAGGAGACCTTTTGGTGAATTCTACCAAAGCTAAATCATTCTGTTGTAAAAGGTATTGATTATGCATAGAAATATTCGAAAGGAAAACATGACATTATCAAGCGTGTGGTCACTCAATTGCTTGTAACCATATCTAATCGATTCTCAAATTTATTTTAAGTGCGACATGCGGTTAAATGAGACTCGACGTTTGTTACAATGTATTCCATAGAGACATAGAGCATAGAACGCACTCCCGTGACAAATGAGGAGATATCGTTCAATACTAGACAATAATCACAAATTGTTCCCTTAGGGCGATTTCATTCGCAGCAGTTGTATATGAAAACTGGTAAACCCACTTTTACAACCATTTATGAACTATTTACCACTTTCTCTATAAAATAACTACCACACATACCTCTGTTGCCTTTTAATAGTTTGGGATTGGTAATATTATCACTGGCAGATTAGATACTGTTTCTTGTTTTATTACATTTAACTGATTGATAGCCTTATTACATGCGTACAGTTTTCACTTGAATAGTTGGAATTACAGCAAGAATAACGAAGAGGTTAGGCATATGTGTATTATATATGTGTTACACGACTTATTATACTGAATGCAAGCAGAGATTATCTGTACATAGAATACGGTAGTTGCATGTCCAAACAAATCAGTTTCTCTTAACATCAGTGTTACTTTCTGTAGAAACTTCTTGTGGCGTCATTCTTTTCTTTCATCAATTATGTTATTACAGTGGACTCCGTAATCCAACAAACGTTTTGCAGGGCAGGGTATCTAATTTGTCAGGTTATAGAATACTGCCTAAGACCTATATGCGCCGGATTTCTTTTATTATAATAAGTATGGATTAAAAATAATAAATGGTATCGTTAAATTTATTTTGCATACTACATTAAAATTATAGCTGTAAGATATGCATATAATATTTTAATGTAAATGAGTTTATATTTACATATTTTAATTATAATAATATTCTATGCGTTCATCTAAGTATTCAAAAATGAACCTTCTACTTCCTAGGTTACATCTTCTTCATAACGATTATATGTATATTTCTGTTTAAGATTTATTCTTTACTTATTATAATAAGTTTCTTTAAACTTACGGATTTACCTTTACTTAAAAAATATACGTTTCCTTAAAATAAATTCCTTTCTTGAGACATATTTTTGCAAAGTTTAAATGTGAACAGTCCATGAAATCGTAACCTATTAAATGTCCATCACAGGTTTTCCAAATACCTTTGTAAATTAAAGGTTTAGCTTTGATTTCTCATTTCAACTTGGTCACTTATATAAATACATTTCAGACCGCTTGCTTGTAAAGAATCCTCAAGGCCGTCTCGAGTTCAGATTCTTATCCTACAAATTAACGGTTCCAACTTTGTGGGTTCCACGGAGCCTTTACAGACTTTTCATTTGTTTTACTCGTCTGGTACGAGTAAAACACACATCACATAACATTATGTTAATATACTGTCGGTTATTTATAACATACCATATTTAAACTATGATGTTTAAATGATGGATATTTTCATCCAGTTACACTTACCAATAAATAACAGTGTTGCTGTATGGAAATAAAAAATACACTCATTGGAAGTAGCTAAAACTGAGTTGCATGATTCGTTTACACAAGATTAGAGAAAGGTGCGGTCATATTTTAGGAGCGTTATTTGTAGCTGATAAAAAAAACACAAAAGAAAAGGGTTTTTAAAATATATGAAAACATTATTTTCCTGATGTATGTTGACAGTTCTAAGAAACCTATTATAAAGCTTTTGGAAAAAAACTAATTATGAATTTATCTTCTTGGTGTAAAAAACTTATAGTTTTACTCATATCCTCTTTACATTTAAGCGTTATTGATTAGTTTAAAAATGAGAAAGATTTTTAAGAACAGTAAATATTCTTAACACTGTTGGCTTGTAACATTGTTAACAGGCTTTTCAGAATCTAATGCTTGTTTTTAGAAGCCATCAAGTTGTTTTTTTTAACAAGCACCCAAACTTTGTATAACTTAATTGATATTAACGTAAATGTCCTAAATATTTAAAATGGGCCATTTATGCATTAAAATTACTTGCCCTGACACTGATTCATTAATATCAGACCACTAACCTGAAATTTTGGCAACTGATGCATTATTTATGTTGTATAAACTCACTAAAAGTGAAAAACCTTTAGTAAGAAATGATCATACAAACGAAGCCGCGGGTAAAAGCTCGTTAATTATAGTCTTATTCACAGTTACGAGTATTACACTGTGTAGTAATAATTTGGCAGAGGTGAATCGGAGTCGCAAATACGTATTGGCACAAGGTCGATGCGCTCTGAGCGGTGTGTGGGTGGACAGTTTTTCTATTGCCTAAACGAGCATTAGAATGCATATTTTATCTCTAAATGGGCCTTGAGCAAATAGCCAAATACACATTGTCATGCCTCTTCAAATATTTCCTGTAATTTATAAACATCTACATAACAAAACCTAAGCAATGCTAAATTAAAAAATAAAATAAATTTTAATTAGACCTAGTACTGTTTCGTATTATTCCCAATTCGAACGTTGAAAATAGTAGCAAATGAACAGCGAAATTGGCGGTAATCCGGCCGGAGTCTGTATGTCCTCCCTCGGGAACTATTGACCCACTTAATGTAACACGGGAAATGTTTGTTTCAGGTATCCGAAGCCGTCGAGCTCACCGAGTCCGCCAATACGGCCCAGATATTGGCCCAAGTACAAAACTCTGTAAGTGTTTCACTAAAATTCAGTTTTAATAACTTATGGAAACTTTATGTGTAACACATACATTAATGCCGCCTTAACAATGAATGAAATATTATTTTTAACAAAAGCTTTTTTAGAGAAAGAAACTATTTTTTAAATTGATATTATTTATCAACCAGCTAAGTCCCGTAGTGTTACTCGCGGATATTGTTGTACCTTTAAACAATCGCGGGTAACAACGCAGAGCAAAGTTAGTCTAAAAAAATATTAGTTATTCCTTATTACATTAGCTATCTGCCAGTGAAAGTACCGTCAAAATCGTTCCAACCGTTCTAGAGATTAACCGGAACAAACAGACAGACAGACGGACAGACAAAAATTTAAAAAAAAAATATGATGTTACATGTACCGTCTGTACCTACATATGCATTTAGTACAAAGCGGTTATTTTAATATTACAAACAGATACTCCAATTATATTTATTATATGATAATGAAAAAAAATACCTTCCGTTTTGTATACGCTTGCAGTCTGCTACCTGAGACAATTAAGTTTTGCACCATCTAACAATTTTATTTATTTCATTTGCTTTTAAATGACAATTTGTAAATGACATAAACTGTTATTGTATGTGGGATTGAACCCGAATACCCGCGTATTATATAGAATACGAGACGTGGTAACCGCTTTAAACGCTACACTATCCGTGCAGTCAGTCATTTACCATTACAAAATTATATGTTTCATTTAAAACAAAGTGTATCTTCTTTATTAACCTTACTAACCTTCTTTAGGAACCTTAAAGAAAAGATTTTTGTCGAAGGTGTCGTGATATCATAACATTCAATATCATCAATAGACTTTTAAAGATCATAGTCCTACTGCATATGTGCCTCTCCTTAGCAAGAGGGCTTAGGCTTTCTAAACCACGCTGGAGAGATGTATTGGTACAGTACGTTAAGTACCGACATTCTTATTTGAGCTTGAAGCCTGAGACACAGATCCAAGGTATCTTTAAAGATTGAGGGCAGGTCAGAAAACCAACGTTAATAAACTGAATTGCATTATATACTTACATACTATTATTAAAGCAATGAAATTAACACCAAAATGTTTTTATGTATTACATCGGTATATGGAAACCTGTGTTATGGCATGTGACGGAGCATAATTGCTTAAATAATGTAGAGAGAGAGAGGTATCATCAAAGGGTTCGATCGTTAATTTTTCCGTATTCATCTTTTGAACATCTTGATGAATATGAACTCGGAGATATGGTTGAAGTAAGGGCCTCTTTGGTGGTGAAAATTGCTGATATTACTTCCCATTATGATTATAGGATGGAAATAAGAAAGTGGCACGACGGGTCAAAACGTGGCTCACGCTGTTGATCTGTTCATTTTCACGCCATTCTGTTCATTTTTTGGTGCAGGGACCATAAGCTGTTCCAAGTGGACGGGAGAAAATTCTTACTATAAGTATAGTAAAGATAAATAAACATTTTTATGCTAGACATAAGAAAATTTATCCTAAGCTATCTAGCCTTCTTCAACTTGTCGCTTTTCACAAGCTTTTATTTAGTTTCATCTGTCCCGATGTTTGTCTGTAATCAAATTTTGCAAGTTAAATTTGATCCTTTTTCCGATTTCCGATTGTGCTGAAATTTGAAATATGCATTCAGTTATGATCGGTATTAATATTAATTCAAAATGGCGGTGTACATATTTCTGGACACCCCACCCAATATGGGTATCAAATGAAAGAACTTAAAGTGATTTTATTATTATCATGTTATAAAAGCTCGTTTTCTTAAAAACTTTTTATAAAGGTAAATCACTTGTTTTTATTGGCAATAAAAGACAGACCGCTGGAACTTGCTACTCATTCAAAAGAACACATTTTGTTTAAATTTATACTAATAATATTAATACATTATATTATCATACGGTGCATAACCCGTTAAAGCTGTAAAACAAAACGAGTTAAAATAGACACTCACTATATACTCTATATATGTATAGAGTATGTTGTGTGTTAGATGTCCGAAATATTTATTATTATTATTATTATTATTATATATTTGCAATTAGAGGATATATTTAAATATATATTTAATGAACATACGATATCTAGACTCGGCACAACTATGAATCAATTACGCAACATAACTCTATTTAATGGGGCTAGAATACATAACCAGAAACCACTTCACTCTCTGCATATTGTTCATTTCAAAGCTCAATGTATTACAAGTTACAATGGACCCTATTTCTCAACCGCGTGAGAAGTTTAGAGCAAGGATTTAGAAAGCTCTAATGACAAATCAAACATGAGCAGGTACATATTAGCGCTACATTCCGTAATGTAGGATACTACATTCCTCTTCCTGTTTGATTTTTGTACAAACACTAGCGGCCATTAAAGTCACATTTTTCAAAGAATACAACTTGCGTTCAACAGGGAAAACAAAATTTACGTCGTGGAATACGAATCCTAGAAAATCAGTACTTAAGTATCCAACGTTTACTTACTTATTAATTTGTCCAAAATTATTTCGCTAAATTATTAACTGCAATTAGTTGGTCTCTAGATAACTTAGTGACCTATTTTCCAAGAAACCTAACATGCCATTGTAGTTAATGTCTAAAGAATATTGCCGTCAATATCTAGTTTAAATTGCAGGCATGTGACCCTGACGTTCTCGAGTACATTGATTGATTGATTACAATTGATGGCAGTTTCGTTGCACTCCCTAACCCATCCATTAACAATATCTTTCCTTTCTCCAATTCTTTCCATATACCTAATTTTTCAATTTTTTAACCCAAAAGTGCACTTCAGTAGCAATTGGTTTGTGTTTAGAACTTTTTGATTTCTAAAATGGTAACAAATGGTGGTTGGCAAATGTGGACAGGAACACAGGTACCATGCCATACTTATGTATATTTATTGAAGTTATTTTGATTAAAATACATATTGAGTCAATTGGGGTATTAAATAATTTAGTCTTCATAGACTTGTTGGTAGGCGGGTAGGTCGGTGCTGTCAATATTTTAACACAAATGAATTGTACCCAGGGCAAGCAATTTGAAATCGTTTTATCGACATCTTTGTTGTTATAATTTAAGTAAAATAAACGACTGAGCTCCGAGGCCCGACTCTTGAAATCAATTTAGTATATTTGACGTTTCATATTAAACTATTTGCTTAATTTCAAATGTCAAATTTCCAGAATGAACTAGACTAAGGTGGAGGGGGTTATGCAGCCAAAATAAAGTTTCAATTTTATAAGTACCTACACATGTTGTAGCTCATCAATATTGGTGTTATAAACAACATAATATGTTGTCTTACTAATTTTTAGAGAGTAAATAGCGTAAGAGATAGATACATCGTGCATTATTTACATACAAAAAATAAAGGAATGTCAACGGATTAGGCTAAATTATTCTTCGACTTGTAGATAACTATAAGTATAATTCACAAAAGACAGGTAAGAATATTTAGATGCAATGAAGAGAGTAACTTATTTATTAGTAGTTCTAACGTCGCAGTTCTCTAATTTAAATTCGTCATTTGTTATTGTGTTCATAAATCGTATACAGAGCAGAAACGAGGTTTTGAGCACAATCTTTGCTCCTGTTTATTTCCATATAAGATACAGATTTCATGTATATTTCAACGATCTCTCTGCAGCTGCTATCGACATAATACATAAAAAATATAGATATTGCACAGTTACAGTTTAGAGAACTAATTCAACAATCTAATCTAGACCATCATAAGTTTAGTAGGAATTACGAAATAAGTTTTTCTAAAAAAAAAATTGTACTATGTGGTAATAGACATGCAGACTTTTTAAAAACAAAATATCAACCAAATTAGAATACTATATTTGAATGGCAGGATCAATAGTTCTGAGCTTTGCCTACTTCGTTACTTACACCGTGCTTTATATTTAATGTAGAGTAAATGTGATTGTGTGTAAACAGTTTTTTTTTCAATTATAATTAATAGTACTGATTTACACCCATACGGGTTAGTGTGCGGGCTCCACTACGTAATTGACATGTGTCAAATAGAACGAGCTTAACCGTCACTATTTCAGGATATTGTTTACAGCAACAACGGAAGCAGTTTCTTCATTTCATGCCCAATCCATTACTACAACGATAAAACTGAAATTAGAGTAGTACAGTAGTGTATATCATCGCTACCTTTTCAAATCTTTGTAGGTCATTTTATGATAAAACTTTATCAACATACCTCGTTGATAATATATAAGTATATATTATTATATCTTTGCCTAAGAGTTTTTGGGCCGTGTTGGGAAATAAGAATAGGTGATGATGATGGCTGGTTTTATTAGAGATGTAATAGGTGTGATAATCGGAATATTCGGGGGCGGGTTCACGCGTCTCGTGGTGTGAAGGTGACGTTGTGGCTGCGGCATTCAGCGTGCGCTACATGACGCTGCTCCGCAGGCAGCGGACAGTGCGCGACGCGAGCGCGGGCCGGCCGCACACCGCTTCCACCCACGGACATGCGCTATTGATGCCTATACATCGCCTATCAGTAGACTTATACATGGCGCCAAAATACGCAGTTTACGTGATTTTGTACTGAAATCACGTCTAACTTGCTCTAGTGTTTCAGTGATGTCTATTTTCTTTAGTTAATCAAAGAGAATTAGTTTAGAACAGTTATCATCACGGTGTTCTCTTAAGATTGTTTTCACAAATCTTACAAGCAATGAATTAGTACACGACTAAATAGAAAAGTGATAACGTTATCTGGACAAGACGACGCGCCAACTTTTACCGTCACTGGGTGTATGATGAAGCTATTCAAGAGGAGGCTGTCGTTCAGCGCAGATAAACAGAAACAAGTTCCGCGCGCAGACGATCCCTTTGAGAATGAGGTACCTACTTAATAGACCCATGGTTCATGTCTTAACACTTGAAGCTATCGTTATATAAGAATTATAAGACTACACTTACAGTTTCATCAATTCATAATAGAAGCTAATATTTTCGAGGCTGTGTTTGCAATTATAAAGTACCTAATGTGAATGATATCTGTAAATTTTTAAGTTTGTAATAAATATCCCAAAATTATTAATCTTTCAAATCGTTTACCGATAACTATACAATGACCGGTAGGTTGAAGCAAAACAAGAATTCAACCTCTAGAGTTCCATAAAAAGATAGATCGATAAGCGTTTTAAACGTCTGTTTTCTCAACTAGAAGTTGGTACACGATTTAGCAAAGCAAATTGAAAGGCAAGGTTATCTTATCAGTCGGGGCCGCTGCGACGTATACCTACTGCTCACCGAGTTTAGCCTCTTGCGAATCAATTCTACGAATCGAAATATATCACCCAAGCATCCGATCTTACAACATTGTAAGTATAATGTTTTAAGAATAAAATGATTGTTTTTCGTCGGCCATAACCGGAGACGAAAAATAACCTTCACACAATAAAAACTTTAATCAACTTGTGCGAATATTACTCACCTTTGGTCGAGGTAAAACAGACATAAATTATCACAGGTCATTAAGCCGCCATTAAAACACATAACTCCAAAGGTTCTATTTAAATCAAAATCCTTAATTTTAATTTATATCGAGAATAATATTTGTAGAGACCTTTTTTTTCGATTATAAACAGTAATAGAAAATTAAGACCGTCTTATTCTTATTTTAAGTTAATTGAATTTTATTTTGTGTTCGTTAGCTTGCTGTTGTTATCTAAGATCTCTGTAATGCTAATGCTTTACCTAATAGAAATATTTTAATGATGTCATGAGTATGATGCCTTCATACCTACTGGTCACTGGAGTCTATTTATACTGACGTTTAAATCCGCGTCAATGCCAAACGTTAATAAAACAAGCTGTACGAACTGTTGTCAATGTAATTATTCTAGCGACGAGATTAGTGTCTATGCATACGAGTGCATCGTGCTAATGGGCATTGTAGCGTCTAAAGGTCGAAGATGGCATAATGGATAAAATAAACTAGTTGTAGAAAGACCGTGAAAGGTTCAGTGTTTGCGGAACGGAGCAATCAGCGCACGTAATCTCACTGCTAATACTCCCAAGCCCCAACCGTCTGTCCTTGGCCTGCCATTCGCATTGATATCGTGGTTACATAATTTATTCAAATGTTTACATCTCGATAATAAGCTAAATTGTGTCGGCCCCAATATATTTGATAATATTGAGTTGTATGTTAAGTTTCATTGGTGATCTGACCCTGATACTTTTGGTTACATTACTAGTTAAATTGATAGCGTTTAATTTCAAATTTCCGTTATAACATTGTTTTTTACGGTTAAATAGACTGCCAGAAAGCATATTGACATACATTTTTAAAAAAGAGAATTAGTAACTACGTGAAGTGAAAGTACAACACCTCATTTAATCCTTTCCTAGGAGACAATCTTTAGTCCTGTAGTCTGTAATTTTATGTTGTAATCTGTGCTTCTATGCCTCTCTCTATAGTGTAACTTCTAGTTTACCGTAGGCAACGATGTGATAACGGTTTAGGTATTCGATTTTCAAATGGAAGAACAAATTAGGGATATTATCTTCTAACTAATGACATAGGTATGTACATAACACTTGACAGCGAGACTTCATAGGGAGTTTTATGTTGCTAAAGGGATTTTTTGTTTATCTCAGTTCAAACGGTTATACATACAAATATTTTAATAACTATATGGGTTTATGCACATGCATCTATATACTAAATTATTATGCTACGAACTCTAGTACATATAAATCAAAGTTCAGTCCTTTGAATTTCAAATCGAATCGAAGAGCCATACGATCAAAATCGATTCCACACATCATGGTCCGAGAGCTGGCACCAATTTTTGAGTAGGTATTTGAGGCAAGCTGAAAACTCGTCAGATAACTCTCCTATTATATCCCAACTCGGGACTGCAGACCTGGCTGGTGAGTAGCGGGGCTAAATCAACCCCTACATTTTTTAAAATTTTTTTTTTTCTTCCCCAAAAATATATTTGAGGCACTACGCCATTTATATATGTTGCAGTGTAATACATAATGACTACGAAAAAAACTAAGCCAGATAATTTAATCGGGGATTTAACATTGCCAGACGCGTGCAAAAATATTTCGCAAAAAATTATAAAAAATGTATTTGAGGCAGCTTGAAATTTTAATGGAGTGTTATTTATAACTAAAAAATAAGATTCCCAAAAAGACAGATCATTTCGGTGGGGCTTTCTACCTGCCAGGTGATCAAACAAATAATGAATTGGTACGAGCCTGTAGTGCTATAGACAAGCCTTGCCGCCTTACTATTGGCTCTGGCGAGGTCACGTGACTTATTTTAATTATTGCTTTTTTATAATACGTAACCCTTATTAATTTTAAGATAAAAAAAAATTAAATTTCCGTATAAATTTTGATTTAGAATACTGCCCGAGAAAAAAAAATCTATTTTTAGTTTTGAATGTAGGGGTAATAATATAAATCCTGTACAAACATTTTTGGAACAAAAATTGTTGAAAAAATTTTTTTTTTTTTAATTCTCTTCAAAAAATTAAATTTTTCTGCGGAAATATCAAATATTTAAACAGTTTATTACGTTCAAATTCGCATTAAAATTGGCAAAATAACTAATTTTTGAAAATTAAAAAGAAATCACAAAAAAAATGTCCCTTTAACGTCCATAAATCAATACAACCCCTTTGATGCAAAATGTTTTTAGTACAAATTCAGAAAATTTTATATTTTTTACTCCAGAATATTAACTAGAAACCTCATGGGTTATTGTAAGTCACGTGGCACCGCCAGAGCCAATAGTAACGCGGCAAGCAAGAACGAAGACAGCTGTCGTTATGCGCTCTCTCTCACACTACAGCTTGTCTATAGCACTACAGGCTCGTACCAATTCATTATTTGTTTGATCACCTGGCAGGTAGAAAGCCCCACCGAAATGATGTCTTTTTGGGAATCTTATTTTTTAGTTATAAATAACACTCCATTATAATTTCAAGCTGCCTCAAAAACATTTTTTATAATTTTTTGCAAAATATTTTTGCACGCGTCTGGCAATGTTAAAACCCTGATTAAATTATCTGGCTTATTTTTTTTCGTAGTCATTAAGTATTACACTGCCACATATATAAATTGAGTAGTGCCTCAAATATATTTTAGGGGAAGAAAAAATTTTTTTTTTTTAAATATGGGGTTTGATTTAGCCCCGCTACTCACCAGGCAGGTCTGCAGTCCCGAGTTGGGATATAATAGGAGAGGTATCTGACAAGTTTTCAGCTTGCCTCAAATACCTACTCAAAAATTGGTGCCAGCTCTCCTACTATCAAGATGTAGCTTAGTTATCGTTTTGCATTGTGTGAATCAATATAAATAGTTTGTAGTCGCAGTGTTCGCTTTTGAATATGATCGTGACTAACTCGGCTTAAAGTTATTTTGTCCTAGAAATAGCTCTAGGGCTGTATAGGTGAATAATGTCCGGTATACTTGCTACAATATCCTATCTAAACAATGATTTATTACTCGACCACGGTGAAGCCAAAAGGAAGGGTAACAGTTTTAACAGTCTATGTATGTTTGTATGTAGCGCGTAGAGCCTAAACTAACTACTTACTTATTAGTTGACGTAACAGCAAAGTTACTATCTTATTGGATATTTTTATCTCGTTCTATTGAACAAACTATCTTGAACATATTCCTTGTTCAAATTTTATTTAATACTAGCTCACCCACGCAACCTCGTTTGCGTCTTCTATTACCCGTAGTGTGAAAATTTTCCCCCGTTTTTGATACATTATTCATTGGTGCTCCGCTCCTATTAGTATAAGCGTGATTGTATATAGCCTATAGCCTTCCTCGATAAATGGACTATCCAACACTGAAAGAATTTTTCAAATCGGACCAGCGGTTCCGGAGATTAGCTCGTTCAAACAAACAAACAATCAACCAATCAACCAAACAAACAAACAAACAAACAATCAATCAAACAAACAAACAAACAAGCAAACACACAAAAAATCAAATAACAAGCAAACAAACAATCAAACAAACAAACAAGCAAACAAACAAGCAAACGAACAATCAAACAAACAAACAATCAAACAAGCAAGCAAACAAACAAACAAACAATTAAACAAACAAGCAAACAAATAAACTCTTCAGCTTTATTATATTAGTAGGTATAGATTCAAATAGAACTTTTCTTTATTACACTGGGTACTGCCACCTTCCTTTTACTGGCTTCACAGAACGTGGGTTGGGACCAAGTAACATTCGTTTTTAACTAGTATACCCACGTTACACTACTTTCGATTTCTCCGAAGAAAAAGACGAGTAAACATCGCTCCGTACATCAATAAGAACAACAAATACAATTTCTTGGATAGGTTCTTGTATAAACAATTACTTAATATACACCAGTAGGTACCTACTAAAATGAATGGAGTAATGTTGACTGTATTCTACTAGTTATTTTAGAGTATTAAAATAGGTACCTACTACCTACTTCTTATTACTTAATAGTTTGTCATATATATGTATATATATAAATATGATGATTATCATTACATAAATTGATAACGTTAAAATACTCAAATTAAGTTAGAAGATACTACATACAATTTACATACAAGTATCATACACAACGTATGATACTTGTATGTAAAATAAATCTGTGTTCTAAGTACCAGTTTTTTCATAATACGTTCTATCAAAGTTCTTTAATAGTAAACAAAAAGAAATATGCCTGATAAGTGGAGGTTTGAATCAATAGAGTTGTTAATTGATCGGCGACTTGTTGGTGACTCGGTGTAGACACAATGGAAACAAAAGTTGGTGATTGTCTGAAGAGTTGCAAACAGTTGGAAATTCTGAAATTGCTAACAAATTCGGGACCCACAGGATGAATAGGGATGGTGTCACTCTGCATATATAATCAGTCATCACGCGGAGTGTATACATATATATATTTCCATTTTTGGTACAGTCATTATGATGCAATATAACAGCTATATTAAATGTAAGAAACTCGCTGTTTATTTATTTCGATCCCAAAGTCTTAGTACGGCTAAGCCACGACGAAAGAAGCATGATTTTTGTAATTTAAAAAGTATTACAAAAATAAATAAAATGTGACGTTACTATTGGTGACTATCGCCTATAAATAACACGCTTAGTATCATACAAAGAAGCTTATCAAAGCAGCTTAGATGAAAAAACCCCTACTATGAAACACCTGACAATTGTAGGTAGAGATTTTTAGAATCTCTACCTACAATTTTCTGGTGTGATTTGTGTCCGTTGAGTGAGATTTTTATTCATTTCAAGCTGTGATTTTTTCTGTTATTATGTCTAATTATGTACAATATACACATTACAGATTAAGACGTTGAATACGGTCAATAAATATAAAGTTTCATAAACGAATTATAATGGTGAAGCGTTAAATGCATACTTAATTATAAGCAGGATTGAATGAGAAGTTAACTGGAGGCGTGGATAACTTTATTAATTCCTGCAGTTGGGTTATCTAGCCGGTACGTGTCGAAAGTAACGAAATGTTAAGTGCATGCACCCACGCAATAAACACATCGTGCACATATCGCATACAACTAAACAGACCCACGTGGGATGTTTATTATCTTATCTACCTGCACGTTAATAACTTGTGCTATTTTCACACAATGTGGAGCACAGATTTTGTAATAAGATTGTTTATGGCATCTCCCTATAACTTATACATCGTTTGTGGTGTCTTAAAAAACTGTGCTGTTTGAAAAATCTGCCAGGTGGTTATTTTTAAATCATCAGTTACTGCAGCGCGTTCTCAAATCGAGGTAAACAAATGCACTTAAATATGTGACGCACTACTGACTAGTTACAAAGACTCTGTTAACATTTATTATATGGCCGTTGCATGCTGGCAGCATATACGTGATTGTTGTGATGAAACTTGAGGAAGCCGCCAGCACAACATGTTCAGCAGTGGAATTCTTTCGTCTGTCATGATGGCGATGATTCTCTTTAGCTATAGCAGATAATGCTATTACTACTTTTTATATCATAGTAAATTTTTATCCGCATTTCCGTTTATTATGACTAAGTAGATTCTACATGTTCTAGGGTGATGTTAAATATCACAGTTAAATTAAGATTTTTGGATTAGCATATATACTTAACGGGTCAAAACAAACTGGACGTAAGGAAAAACGGAAATATATAGAGTTGATATAACTGTTTTGCATAGTCGACTGCCTGCAATGTCAATACCTACATATTATCAAAAATGTACTCTTATCGATCCAGAAAAACCCCTGTGCCATTAGTGTATTACCTCTTCCTTTTAAAAAAAATACTACGATTAGTGTAAAAGTTATCAGTGGTAGAAATAATGGATAACTTTTTAGTTTAAGATCACGTTTTCGCTAAATTTATTTCTAAGTAGGTACTCTTTTGAAATAAGCGCAGTATTTAGAAATACGTTTGTTCAGTAGTACTTTCTCTAAAATGTTAAGGGCTTTTATATAGAGATATAAAGTTAACGGCTAAAGTGCTACTAACATTACCTGCCAGAAGAAATGGTATTCTTTAAGTTTACGGATTCTAGAAGGTTTTAAAAGTGATTCTAGAAGTCTACCTCTTCATTTCGTATAAATGATTGATGGCATATCTGAAAACAACATGAGTCATATAAAATGTAGATATGTCCATAGATTTGTATCACATTTTGTTCAACCTGCTTATCTACCATACTTTATTTATTAAATATGTCGAAAACTCAATCAACTTCGGCAAATTTAGCATTCATACATACGAGTATAGTGTAGTAATAATTGTAAAATAATAACATACAATCAATTTCATGTATAAAATTTACATCATATATTTATAACGTTCGTATCTGGGGGCAATTTATCAGAATTCTAAAAATCTATTTTCGTTTCTAACACGAAGCGACGACGCCTCCCAAAAGTTATGAACCAATAATTATTCAATTTTAGCCCAATTAAGGGACCTCACTGCATCTACCGCATATCGCTACATAAATCAATCTTTCTGAAACCGTACCTACTATTAAATCAACACGTATACCGACCCTATGGTTATATTTCTGAACTGCGGTTATTACGTGTTAAGGTATTTAAATAAAATATATAATCTTGTATATAAAATTCTCGTGTCACAATGTTAGTTACCATACTCCTCCGAAACGGCTGGACCGATTTTCATGAAATTTTGTGAGCATTTTAGGTAGGTCTGAGAATCAGCCAACGTCTATTTTTCATCCCCCTAAATATTAAGGGTAGTCCACCACTATTTTTTTTTTGATACAGCATTAGAAAATACACACAACCCTGAATTTTCAACCCTCTACGATCAACCCCTATTTTTCCACCGCGATTTTTATTGACCCACCCACCAACATATATTCCTTTTTATAGCGAAGCAACGTTTGTCGGGTCAGCTAGTAACTTAAATTAATAGTACTAGTTCAATACCTAGGAAGTAAAATAATAATAAATAAATAAATAAATAAATAATATAAATAATAAAAGTATGTCATTAGGTTACCTAAAGTCGGTCGATGCTTTTTTAGATTAGTTATAGCCAATATCCTGTGCGAGTGCTGTTTGCATTACAAAGATGTCCAGCTTAGGCGCCTGACACGTGTCTAGAATACGCACTTGCGCATATTGATTCGGGCATATTGATTCGGGCACCAATTTGTAAGCATAATAAAAACAATCATATTGCATATTGACCCTCGTCCACAATTTAATCACAAGCAACGTGCTCACTTAAAAGGAATACATTATTTATTGCAGTTTTAACTGGAAATGTTTATATCGTTAAAGTAATATGAATTTAACTCACAGGATTACAGTTAGCCATGACATAAGACATGGATGTCCCTCTTCATTCAATGGTAATCCTAAATATTTTTAGACGAAAATTATATTCAATTAGGATTAAATTTCAAACTGTATTGTTGTTGAAAAGATTTAGAGAAAAAGAGTTGCAAGTATCCTAAGTGTAGGCATCGGTGGCGCGAGTGGTAGCGTAAGAGACTGCTGTGCTTGAGGTCTCGGGTTCGATTCCCGGGTCGGACCAAATGTTTGTATGATCTGCAAATATTTGTTTCGAAATTTGTGTGTTTTCTATGTATAATATGTATGTATTTACAAAAAAAAAGTATATAAGTATTTATATCAGTTGTCTAGTACCCATAACACAAGCTCTGCTTAGCTTGGGACTAGATGGCGTTGTGTGTTAGATGTCCGTAATATTTATTTATTTATTTATTTATTAAATAAAATGGTATTTGTTTATTGTTGTTGGCTGACTGTTCTTAGTACATTAGATCACTACTTACATCAATATTATATACTACGAGTATTTTTTTTTTTTTTAAAGACAATTCCCACATTAGGAATAAACATCCTGTGTCGTGGGGGACTTTACAAACATACATGAAACGAACACAAAGAACATCCAGACTCGGGACAACAATTCGTGGATCACACAAAGTGTTGTAGGTACCGCGTGGGATTTGAACCCACGACACTTGGCGCAGTAGCAAGCGGCATGGCGACCGCTGACACCACTCGGCCAACCGTCTGACGTCTTATTAAGTGACTATGCTGTATATATTTTATTATAAATGGACAATAAAGTTAAAAGTACTATTTCTATTGACTAGATGCAAAAGATATGAAAGATATGCGTTACAAATGTAACCTCTCGCGTTTTGGTCTTGAAAAGACTTAAAAGCGGCGGTTATGATTTCAAGTTAAACCCGGATCTAAAAGTCTTTTGTTAGACAGACAATGCTTTACAGGTCTGGTGACAATATCCGCGTGCCTGCCGTGTCTAGCGTGTCTAAATACTTATTTCGTTTTGACAATAACCATTCAAAGCAATTATCACTTGGGTATAACTGTTGAATGGAATAACTAAGTACTTACATATTTGTCACTTTTCTTTTGAACATCGTTTTCAGTGAGAGTTCGTGAAACATCCCATTGATTGTTAACTAATGTTCAGAATACCATTGAATTCCTCAAAAACCCGTTAATAATAAAGCAGTTTCCCTACTCAAATGTTAAGATGATATTTATTATTCTAGGAAACAGAGTAAGGTCAATTCTAATTCTCATACATTTTTAACAGGACAGAGCAAGGTTTTCGGATACGAGTTGGCAAATTCATCGCAATTGGACGCGCAATGGAGATCCGTTACCTGGTTCACCGACAGCATCGCGCTCGCTGCCAGCGCCCGTCACCGCTCCGCCACCCGTGCCGACGGCTTCTGCAGCCGCTACCTTACGCTCAGAACAGAACGGCATTTATGACACGATCACGGTAAGTAAAGTCATCATCTATTTATATTTACACGTATATAGCTGTAATACAATTAAATAAAGATCGCACGTACAAGAATTGATCGTGTGTAGAATATAATTGAGGTGTAAAATCTTGAAACTCATTTGTTAAGAAGTAACCTGATCGATGCCTATGTTTATTGCTATAGGTAAGTTCTAAAACATAGACTCGTTCGAGTTTATCTTGCTTGTGCTTCATGTTTATCTGTAGATTTGTTTATGTCTATTTTTTATCACAAGCAATTTGTAATCATGAAGTAGAAGATACGGATCACTGGTTTTAAATGTATTGTAGATAGGTAGATCACCCATTTTTCTTTACAACATCGTTTGATCCTCAAATAAACTTTTTATATTTAAGTATTCTAGATAAACTTGTCTGTCACCAGTATGAAGACGTCTGACTATTACAAGCATCAAAAAGAGCAATTAAATTTCTAATCTTAAATCAAAACGATGAACCAACTAAAACGTTTACACATGTTTATATTATTTTAACAGCATATTCTTGTAATTATCTAGTCATAATTCCATATTGACGAATGAATGTGTGGGCAATTTTATTAAGATTGAAAATTGATTCGTTTAGAAAGATATGTGAAGGTAGTATTAAGCCGTAACAAGTCAGCGTGCCGTATGCCGCATACCGCCTGTCGTATGCGCTGGCATACGACGGCGACATAGAAACTGAACCTCGGCTTTCGAACTATAGATTTGCATTACTTGGTCATAAATCATAATCCGCCGGCGCAGGCTTCCACCAACTTAGACGCATACTCACGAGCCGCGAGTTCCTGTTGTTTCGCTAATGTACCTTTGTGCTCGCACAGTCGTAAAATAAGGGTTAGTGGCCGGAGACCGCCGTATGCTGTCACTAAATTCCGCTGTTATACATACATTATATTTTCAGTTAACCTGTCATTCATTGCTCTATTGTATATCCCGTATCGTCCAGGTTATATATTCTAAAGAAAGTTTATGCGGATGACGGAACAAAACACAACACACAAAGTAACTTAACAGCGACAAAGAAATAAACCTACTTAATACCGTTGTTAATAATACCATCAATATTTTAAGATGTCACTTTTAGTTTGAAGAAACCCTAATGACTATTGTCGAGGAAATAACAAATGTTTGCTCGGTAAGGGTCGGTTATACCAGGAGAACTGGGCCGGATGTAAAAGCCATTAATATTATGAGTGCTGTAGGGACAGCGTGTCGTGGAGTATGGCTATTTGTTTCCCAACAGTCGCCCACGCGTCTCATGTTCCTCACCAATAGTAAAGGCCGGGGCAGACAGCATGCTGGATCTAAGGAAGGATGTTTTAATGACCGACTAATATACTGATTGAACTGTAGTTTCCGAATCCCTCCTATTTTATTGACAAATTAACATATCGTATGGTTTTAGTTGCTTCCTTTTCTTGGAGAACTTGCACAGAAAAAATGCGTATGTCGCTACGGAGCCCTGGTGTTAGAGTGATTGGGTGAAATAAACTATCGTCATTAGTCGATCGCGACTGACCTGTGAGAATATCCTATAGTTACTAAAAGCTACTAATGTGGAGATACTGTCCCGCCGCGCATGCTGTCTGTCCCAACCTTAATGTCACTGCTAATATTGTTCAGATTTGATTAAGCGTTGTTATTGTTGGTAAGATTTTCTAACTGAAATATGTAACTTAGAAATATTGGCGACATCAACTAAGTTTATAATAGGCTTTATGAAAGCGATCCGAAATACCTTTTAAGGAAATGTGGACTTTAGTCGACACGGACAGCTATTCAGTCGATCTGAATAACTGAGATTAGCGAGGATTGACTCTCTTTGAGAAACAACTACTTATATAAATCTAGTTTTCGACAGTTATATAATAACAAAATCTATCAATTTATATCATTAAAACTATTCTGCATCATGAAATAAATAAAGTAGAGAGACCTAACTTACCACTGAAGTTGAAGTACGCTAGAGAACAATTTTACATAAGAGTATAAAGAATGAATAGCAATGAATTTCTAAATACTAAATATTGATATCTTAATGTATTAATTCGTGAAGAGTAATCATGTCTCCGTGTCATAGAATTTTACACACTTTTTTTTATATGAATGTGAAAGTGTGTTGTTTGGGAATAAAGTGCTAAAAAAGTGTTAAGGCTACTTAATTTTTTAACAACGATTGTGATTTCGATTAAGCTTAACTGAAATGTATGGATGATATGTTGAACTCGCCCAGAGAGGGTTCACTGTTGCCTTGATATTCAAAGCCTTACTAACTGGCAATACAAAGCCAAAGGTCTTGATTTTCACATTTTACAAAAAAAAATACTGTATTATCTATAAGTTTTTGTGTATAATTTTGCGATTGATGGAATGTCTCAGGTACATTAACTATCAGCAGGTATTCCAACATTAAATCACTTTTATGCATTGCCAGACCAATGTAGTGGTTATTGTCATTTTGTAATTATAGCTATCGTTAAATGTAGTTATGTGTACAATTTAGTACTGCAGGTTGAGAATTTAATTAAACATTGATTGGTAGAAATCATTTTAATTCTCGTATAAATGCTTAACATTACATAATCCTAGCTTTTTTCTGCGTAATCTACTGTTACACCAATATTTATTTGCCACAGATTCAAATTAAAATAATTCAAACAGATTTATGAACTATGCAACTACAGATCATACATACATATTAATCTAATCAAAATAACCTAATTCTTTGAATATTTGTAATTATTTTGAGCACGTCGTGTATTTTATATATTGAGCTCGTTATTTTTTAGGAGGTTTATTAAACCCTGTTTTGTTATTGAAAGTGCACCGCAGATTAGCTGTTGACATTACATGGTTTATCTTATATTTTATGTTTAAATCTTTCCCATAGTATTCGAAGTTATAAATATTATAAAACATTCGTCATTTTTTAGGGTTATATGTGTTGTCATTTGTTTGGGGTCATTTTGGTGATTACACACACACTTGTACACTTTCTTTGTAATATTTAATCATGTAAATACACTTATTGCAAACATGTTAGTACTGTAGATGTAGTCTTAATGTATATTCTATTGATTGTAAGAGTTACATTGCAAGGTGATACGACACGATAGAAGATATAAACGGTCCCTTGAGTCGTTTATGACAATTTCCGGCAACTTAAGTGCCGACAACCGGGGTAGTTTGACTTTAATGGGGTAATTGTGTTCGCGAATAATTGATGAGCCCATACCTCCACCTTCCGCAATCGTTAATTCTAACCCTGCTTTTTACCTGTCTTGTATATGGACAGATATATGTGTTTACAACAACGGTTGAGTTCAGAGCACACTTTTAGAGGTTTTATTTTCTATTATTAACTATCGCACGTCGTTGATAACGATACTGCTTGATTATAATGATGAATATGTGTTGTCTTATCGGCCAGTATGATTACAAACAAAAATAGCGAGATAGATTTATCACAGATTTTTATAGAGATGAATGTCGTACATGGCATTTTAAGTTTTATTCTAGAAAGTACGCGTTATTTTTGGGTACTAACAAAACAAGAACATTTTTAACTACAGGAGGTATACAGAGAAACTCTTCAATGAATAAGGAATACACCTAACTGAATTAAAAAATCAAAATGATTCGAGTAAAAAAGTAAAAACAAACTTTAATAAACTTTGTGAAACGAATTTTAAAACGTTTATGTTAATAAATCATTCAATAATTAAACATGAAATATTAAAATTATTATATGTAAAAGCGTTATGAGATTCCTATGAAATTAAATATTTTAAACTAGTAAAGGTCATATCAATATTATTACGTCTGTCGGTTACAGCTGTTTTCAATCACAGATCGTTTGATCTACTAATGCAGTAGGTACAGTTATAACCTATTGACCTAAATAACTCTCATAAACCAATAATTCTTAAATATTTGTATTTTATAGTGTTGGTAGCATCACCATCCCATAACAAGGTACCATCTTTGTTATTTTTTTAAATAGATTTTGTACAAATTATAGGCTAGTTGACATCCTTGTCGCAGTAGTCTCTCTAGACTGCGTCGGTGGCCGCAGTGACAGTATATGCGACTGCTTTGCTTGAGGTCTCGGGTTCGAATCCCGGGTCAAATTGTTTATTTGATCTTCAAATATTTTATTCCGGGTTGGAGTGTTATCTATTTATATCAGATGTCTAGTACCCATAGTAGACGACGCCCTGCTAGGTTGGAACTAGTAGAAGAAGGCAAGACCCTAGTTTCCTTGCCTATTTTTTGACGATTTTCGCAATCATTATCATACCTAAAAATGATAGAATTCCAGGTAAAAGTTCATGTCACCTAAACCAGTTCAAACCCACTGTAGTAATATATGCAGGTGATGGTGGGCATGGCTATTAAAATAGCATACTTACCTATGGTTTAAATTGTTCCGGGAGTTACTATTCAATATTCCAATTTATCTGACAATAAGAATACAAAACACTCAAAAGCGTGCACAATAATTAATAGTACTTCGGAACGGTGTTCGCATAGATCGAGCAATTAGTGCGGTCATTTTTTCTGCAGACCCTACCATAGTAGGGTAGGTAGTAGTAGGTAGTAGGGTAGCCATTTAGAGAGAGCCACTGTTCACTGTGCTTTCGTAAATAAGTAAAAGCATTACTTATTTACGAAAGCACGTATCGTTATGAACATTTTTGTATGCTACATTCTGAGACAGTAACTACAAATAAGATGCAAATATTCATGTGAATCTAGTACGATTACATGCTGACACACAATTTTAATACATATAAAAATAATTCTAGAAACACGAACAAAAGTAGAATTGATGACCAATTTATCCATCTACGCTATTCGTACTCAAATGCACTTAGTAGGAAAATAATTTAATGACATTGTTCTCCATATGCCGTTAAATACAAAAACAAAAAGTTGATGTATCTAATTATATATCCAGAAATATAAATTAAATTGTTTACTTGAAACAGTATTAATGCACGGAAATTTTTGTACACACAATTTTATGTTTACAACAAATATTTTTGTATGCGCATGTCAATAAATTAGCCATTCAAAATCGACACTAAAATATATGAAATACAACGTTTTAAAAAGAATTACGGAGTGGAAGAAAATCACATTGGAGCCATGAATAATGTATGCGTTCATGGAAAAGGATACGCAAATGAGATCGTATTTTAGCTGCTGAACTCAGTGACTGAATAATTTAAAATCACGAAACTGTTAAGCCTTTTTTATTTAATTCAAATGTTTCTTAAAGTGTAACATTTTAACAGATCACTTGATACAATGTCGGGAAAATTTAATTACTATAGTCGTTCCAATAGTTTATTTAACTTTTGACAGCTCTAATACTTAATCAAATAGTGATACCCTGACCCGTTACCTATTCGATTTCTTTCATCGATCGATTTTATGCATTAAGAAGTTTTAATCGATTTAACAAACTCATTATTTTATAGAAAATTTCGTACTTCATATTTCTGTGTTTCAATGTGCGACCTCCTTTGTCAAAATAAAGAAGAAATGGATTAAAAGAATGTTGTTCAAATATGACGGTTCTATGTCATGAAAAAATATATAAAAGGAACTGAATTTTCAAAATGTATTATTGTATTGTGTTGTAATTCAGTGGTTAATATTGTATTTGTTAAACTATTGATGATCTTTATTAAATCTCTCTATGTCTATTTTAAAATAATCTACAGTATTTCAATGAGTAACCTTCAATATAGTTGAGTATTTATATTCCTCCGTATTGATTTATTTGTGAATTCTCACGTTTGGTTGAGTTGAGCGTATCGTTCCTGCCTTCGTTACTGTCAAAATCCCAAAAAAGAAAGTACTCAAAGGACAAACAAGAGAGTTTGTCTTGCGACTTCATGAAAACTTTGAAAAGGAAAGCCGTAATGGTGGGCCTCTTATACCAGTGACTCAAGTTAGAGACCGTGTTGCAGCAGCATTAGGTATTAGTGCTCCAACAGTGGCAAAAATAACAAAAGAAGGCTACGGCAGCAGTGGCATGGAACAGAATAAGCTATCTACACCTAAGAAAAAACGTCTGCCTAGTAAAGTTACAGCCGTTGACAATTTTGACGCTGATGCTATTCGTCGTCATATATACGACTATTACCAAAGAAAAGAGATTCCAACATTAAAAAAACTAACACAATCTCTTCGAAATAGTGGTTTGTTCCGTGGTCAAAAATCTTCTCTGACAAAGGTATTGAAAGACATTGGAATGTTATTCCAAAAATGTGACAAACGAAAAATTTTAATGGAACGCAATGATATTGCTTTGTATAGATGCGATTTTGTAAGACAAGCAAAAAAAATAGAAGATTGGTTGAATGTTGTTTTCACAGATGAAACTTGGCTCAATGCGAATCATACGCTGTCAAAAACTTGGACTGACAACACCGTTGGCTCCACTTCTACAGTACCAATGGGAAAAGGCGAACGACTGATTATTTGTCATGCAGGAACAGTAAAAGGATTTGTGCCAGGCGCTCTATTAGCTTTTAAATCCCAGAAAACAGGAGATTATCATGAGGAGATGAATTCGAACGTGTATGAAAAGTGGTTCAGAGAAATGCTTACATCACTCGAAGAGCCATCAATAATATTTATTGATAATGCACCTTATCACTCTCGTCAAATTAATAAAATACCAACACAGGCCAACAAAAAACTTGAAATTATAAACTGGCTCCGTGACAATGGCGAAGAGGTGAATGAGTCCCTACTAAAAGTAGAGTTAGTAAAGATATTAAAAACAAAGAAGCTGCCAAAACGATACGTCATAGATGAAATGGCAGCAGAGCATGGGCATACCGTCCTCAGAATTCCCCCATATCACTGCCAATATAATGCAATTGAAATGATCTGGGCACAAGTTAAAGGATATGCTGCGAGGAACAATACAACTCCTCCTTTCACCGCAAGAAAAATGCTGAATTTACTGAAAAATGCGTGTGAAAAAGTAACTCCAGAAAACTGGGCGAATGTTGTAGAAAAAACAAAGAAGGTGATAATGTCGGATTGGGATCGGGATGTTGCATTCGACAATTTATCTATCCAAGAAATGATAATCAATATTACTGAGAACTCAAGTGATGATGATTCCTGGTCATACGAAGAAGACGATTCTTTATAATTAAAATTAGTATTACAGTACCTCTTTTGGTTGTTTTATTTTTAATCCGTAAATTACTACGAATTTCAACATTTTGTACCTGTTCATTACAAGTAGGTACCGCAGGTAGTTTTTATTTGAACCAACTATAGTAAGTCTAAACAATTATTTTAGATTCATTAATTTGCAGCGAATACATTCGATCCCATTACTAGGTACGAGTACGATGGAACTGTTTTCATTACGCAAATTATTTATGCATTGAAACAGAGACATTTAGGGCATTTTAATGCAAAATAATAAAGCTTTTTACGTGATTTGATATAAAATATAATCACAATAATTTTATTGTATGTTTTATTAATATAATCGATAATCGATTTATTTCAAAACCGTTTTTATAGTCTGTGGTCATTAATTACGAATGACACATCCCTAAGTAGGCGGAGCCCGCCCATAAAGTACAGTATTATCTGTAGTACATTGTATCAAAAATTATTACAAAACTTTATGTGCGTGATCTGTCAAAAGTTAAATAAAGTATTGGAACGACTATAAACAAGCCGATTTTGTCACCTGTACATAGTATACTAAATTTTTTTTTTAAAGATAACTACCTCATTATAAATATACATACATCCTGTGTCGCGGGGGACTTTACAAACATTCATGAAACGGATACAAAGAACACCCAGACTCAGAACAGCAATATGTATGTATGTATGTATCCCATGTAGGATTTGAACCCACAACACTTGACAGTAGAAAGCGGCGTGGCGACCGCTTAAACCACTGGGCCAACCGTGCAGTCTTATTTTGAATGTTTTGCAATGCTTGTTACATAACATAGTATTCACTCATTATTCAGTGAGAAGACAGTTACCGGTAGCCGCAGCGGTTTATGGAATTCAAATGGCTCTTTGTGACTGAAGTTAAACGTTTAGCATTGCAAATACAACGATCTAATCTCAGTTCTGACTGGCAATACAATGCTAAATAGTTTTCTAGTTGTAGAAAACTGTTACTTAATTTTATTATACGGACTTTACACGTACTTGAGGAGATATTTATATAGACAGATCGGATAGATGGGTGCATGGTATTTGTGCGAATATTTTTGTTCATGATTCTGGTCCTGTTTAGGTAGCATGTAGCAGAATAGTGCGAGAGACTAACGAATTTATTTACATAGTCTACACTATAGGTATATGTTTATGGTTTGTCTCTGACTGCCAATTTCTAGACCTAGAATTACCGTAGAGAGTTAGATAGAATCAATTTTTTTATTTTAAACTCAAATAATCAAAGTGCCTAAAAGGGTACATTTCTTTTTAGGCACTAAATAAAATCGAAACGTTACATAAATGACCATGATTGCTCGGTTACAAAATATCATTATTATATAGAAGAACTGCGAAGAAGCTCCATAAGTTACTATTTAGTTTTATGTACATTATTATTTATGTTTGCAATATCAACATGAAATACCGAAAAAATGTACCTAATTTTCAATTATAAAAAGATTATATTTGGGCAAGCAACGCTTCGGCATCACAGAAAGCCGATATGAAATAGCGCTTGCGCTGTTTCACCGAGTGAGTGAGGATACCGGGGGACAATAACCCAACCCCTCTCCCATCCCTCAAAGGCCGGCAACGCACTGCTGCTGCTCGTTTGCCCCCTATTCCATAAAAAAATAAAATGATAAGATTTACACTCGGAAAACTAACAGTTTTAAAAAGCATAACAAAATAATCTATTGGACCGAAGACACTGCTACGTCCTCACAGGCTTATCCTCTACAATAAAACAAAATTATATTCCTTTTTTGGGTATAAATTGATTCACTAACTTCGATTTTGTAAGAACATTTTTAGGATGCGAATAAGTTGTCTCATCTTTTCTTCGTGCTAAATTTCAATATTATTAAATTTTATAGAAAGATAGTACAATAAACATACATATATAAATAACTTATCAGTTGTGTTTGGCAATAGATAATATTTTTAAGCGCGGAGTAAGAAAGGACCACCCTGCCGTGAACGAGATACTGATCGGCGGCATCAGGTGTCGGCGCGCAAACCACCGAGTCGTTCTTCACGTCGCGTCGCCATAAATAAAATTCGACACTTAAACAATAGACCGGGCCTCGACCCGGCCCACAGACCCGAGATCGAGCGATACCATCCATCGTTATTTAGCAACTCTGCCATAATCAAAAGTTGGGATAACCTATTTTACATTTCATTTAAATTTAACAAAACAAAATTTGCCAACACTAGCAGTGTAGAAAAGTTGCTTCAAAGTGATCAAATACTGAAATATGACTTTTACACATATACAACCTCTATCTACTGTTGCTCCCTTCGGGGTAAACAGCCTATAGCCCGCAACTTGTTTCTATCTTTACACAGCACAATTTCTTAACTATCATTAAACCTTTTATACTATGGTGTGTGTGTGTGTGTGTGTATGGTATGTTTTTTTAGGGAAAATATTATGAGGTTACAGCTATTGGCTACTTAACTCCCACGTGGGACATCACTTTGTGTGATCCACAAAATGTTCTCCTGAGTCTGGGTGTTCTTTGTGTCCGTTACATGTATGTTTGTAAAGTCCCCCGCGACACAGGATGTATATTCCTAATGCGGGAGTTGTCTTTAAAAAAAAAAAAACTTGCGTTTGTTAATAAACATATTAGAAACTGCTTCCAAATATCGACATTCCTTTCTCTGTTAACCAATTTTACTACGAAGAAGCAATAAAAAATGAGCAAAGCAAATACAAATAGCGACTGATATAGGTCGGTTTGGTGTAATTAATACAAATTGCTTTCGGCCATAAGTGGCTGTCAAAGAGGCCGCGGGTCGGGATTAATGTTAGATAAGTGATTGGGCGGCGGATCGCGAAACTTTCTCACGATAGCTATTGCGATAGAAGCGAGGCCCTGCGGCGCCGTAACCACCCGTATCTTCCCGGCTTACTGGATCCGACAAAATATTGTAGTTCCTTTTACAGGCTCAGATAACATTGTTTACACAGACCTGTAGTGGGTATTTTAGTTACGCAGAAGCGTTCTGTATATCACAATTCTCTCTCAATCGACACATGTAGCTTTTTGTCTATTTCTATTCTGTTGTCTTATTTATCTTTACATACAAATTAATAAAATTGGAGTGTCTCTTTGTAATATTAAAATAACCGCTTTCTACTACACTACACTACATGCATATGAATGTATATACGGTACACATACCAAAATATATATTTTTAAAATGTTTGTCTGTCTGTCTGTCTGTTTGTTCCGGCTAATCTCTGGAACGGCTGGACCGATTTGGACGGGACTTTCACTGGTAGGTAGCTGATGGTACAAGGAGTAACTTAGGCTTACATTTTTTAGACTAGCTTCGCCCCGCGGCGTTACCTACGATACGACAATAACCGCGGGTATCACCGCGGGGTTCAGCTAGTAAATAATATACTAGTAGGCAAGTTCAAGTATTGTGCAATGCTATTTATTTTTAGGTACTCTTTTTTCTAAACAAATAAATTACGAAACAAGTAATCCTGTTGCTATTTAAGGTAGAGGCAGGCGTAACGAAATTGAAATTAATAATCATGTGTGTGATTGTCATGTTGAAATTAGAAATGTGTTTATCATGTAACCCATATGATTATAAATCCGCTTTTATAAATTATAATCTGAAAGAAATAATTATAGAGACTGAATAATTATACTACCATAACCAAAAGTTATTCACGTGCATTTGTCCGAAATTTTAGGTGTTTTTTCAAGTAGGTACATAGCGATTCGGTTTTCAAATAATTATGTATTTAATAAACAATTTTTTTGCTATTTTTTATCGTGTTATCACATATGGATCCTTTTTACCATATTTTTCTATGCTTTTGTAGCTTACATAAAATTTATAACTTTCTTCTCTTTTTCTTTTTTTTTAAAGTCTACTCCCGCACTAGGAATAATTCCTGTGTCGCATCGGAGTTTACAACAATAATGGGAAAATCGGGGTTCCCACACAGTAGGGGGCCATCTATAAAATGTAGAAGGCCAGACGTACGTCGGGGTTCCAGGGTTTTCCTTTCTAGGGTGCACCTGGTTCCCCGGCATCTAGTACCTGAGACGGCGTAAGGTTTTAGTCGGTCCGAGTCCGACATGCCACCAAGAGGTGGTATCCAAGGAGATATCCGCAGGGGAAAAAAAAAGAAAAAAAGGGGACTTTACAAAGATACATGAAACGGATACAAAAAAAACACCCAGACTCAAAACAACAATTTGTGGATCACACAAAGTGTTGATCCATGTGGGATTTGAACCTGCAATACTTGGCGAAGTAGGGAACGGCGTGGCGACCGCTTAACCACTAGGCCAAACTTGCAGTTAATACACAAGTCGATGCAGATGCATTGTCTTTCGAGTCTATGTAGTTATAAATAAATGCTCGAAATAGAAAGTTTATTCCGTAGAAATGAAATGTTATGTAAATATTAAGTCTCTGTATAAATATTTGTATAGTGAGTTGCTTCTGGACGTTACGCTTGGATCAGTTGCTTTTAAAAGTAGTCATATTTACATTGGTGGGCCACTCTCAAAGGCTTGTTAGTGAACATTGCACTTGTATTTTCACACAGCAAAAACTTAATTTAAATACGGTCGCTATTTATTTTCCTTGAGCAACGTGAGTTTCTGAATTAACTCATCACTTTAACCAGATTCGTTTATATATGTATTCGTTAAGAATTAGCCAAATCGAGAAGTGTTGAAAATTACAAATACTACACTCGATAACCGGTTAAGCTAGAATGTGTTCGTTTTAAATGTACTCGTATTATACAATTATAGAGGCTTCCTGCTTACGATGTTTAAACAGTGTTTACGATTTAATATTAAACGATGGTGTATGGGTGAAGTTTATTTCTAATTTTGTTGAAAGTATTTTCACTAAAATAAATTTTAAGTAAATAGGAACTGTGGTATTTTGAATTTTGGGGGTTCCTTGAGCTTCATTAGAAGCACATGTAAAATAATATTGCATAGGGCTTAGTTCTTTTGTTTTAAGTATTTTATCTACATTTAATACCCTGAAAGAGGTATTTATTCGAGACTATCATGTAATTTTGATTTACATAGTAAATAATTATGTAAAAACTTTAATTTTTAACTTTACGTTTCACAAACTAGTTGTCATATCAGTATCTCAGTGTTGTTAGTATTTATATACATATCAGAAACAATCGGCTTAAAGCGAAATCCTGAGTAAATGAGTAAATTTGTTTATTTATTTCATTGTTTCATTAGTACACACTATCCCTAAAAAGCATTGTTCCCGAAAGGTGCCTCAATTGACTGACAAAAATTATATTCACGTGAACAAAGCCATAAACAAAAGCCAGTTAAATAAAAATTATATTTTAAAACTGGTTTTAAGATTGTACTGTTCAAATATCGAACGTTATTAATTATATGGTTGTATTGACTAGTTTTCTAAGAATAAGTTTTAGCGATGTTACCTCTGGCTAAATGATTTGAAGCAAGAAATAAATTAAAGATTTTTCAAAGTTGTTTGACAACTATTAATTAAACTTTCTGTGTCTAATTAATTTTAAAACAGAATGTGTTTTTTTTTCTAAGCAGATCCATCTATTCTAGATAACTCTTTTTGTTAGATGCTTAGAATTGTACAATTCCAATAAAATTTCATTTTTCAAATTTAGAATGTTAGCTCGTTACATTATGTTTTCTTCATATTTTTCATACCTTTATAATAACATACTTGTCCTAGTGTGCGATAGGAATAAGCGCTGAGCGCACGACAACACGCGCGTTTGTTTACGGAAGCTGCGGCGCCCGCCCAACTCCGCACCCGCCCCTCTCACCGATGAATGAAGCCACCGGTGATTGTGTCATCAAGTCAAAATTAAATCACGTCAAGAATTAACTAAGATTTACGTACGTTCGTTTATGTGTTACGATGATCGATTAAATAGTAAATACTTTATCGATTATCATGACGTTTTACACTCGTTAACAGAGTTAGTTCTATTTAAGAAAAAGAGGCCGAAATCGCGATAGATGAAGACATTTTTTTTTGTCAGAAAATATGACAATATTAAGAAAGCCGTGAGCAAAAACTGGTCACAATATATATTACTTTCCCTAATACACGCGTTTATATTTATGCTTACAATACAAACAGTTTTGAATGGTATTAACCATCATTATCGCTTTTATTATATTTATTAACCATTAAGAGCTGTGTGCATATCGCAGTTATCATATTATGCGCTGTTTAATTACGGCTTAAATAAATATAGAAGTAGGTACTCGTAATGAGTTAACCTGTTAGTTAGCTGTTTATGTAAACAATATTTCTGTATATTCTTGAGATTTGATATTATTAATTATGACTAACCTTTTATCGATTTTAATTATAAATTAATGACATTAACACTAATGATGATTATAACATTCTAGCTGTTGCTCGCGGCTTTGCCCGCGTACATGTTGGTTATCGCCATAAATAGTAACCTATGTCCTTCCTTAAGAATCAAAGTATCTTAATGCCAAATTTCATTCAAATCGATGCAGTGGTTTAGCCGTGAAACCGTAATAGACAGACAGACAGAGTTACTTTCGCATTTATAATATATGTTTGGATTGCATTTCATTTGTGGTAAAACTGGCACGTTAAGAATAAAAATATACTTAGATGGTACATAATAAAATTGTAAACATACAGTTACTTTGCCAATTTCGTAGCCACCTGTCACAGAGATCGATCTTATTATACACAGAGTTACTTTCGAATTACAATACATACCATATATATTCTACTTTAAAATTACTAAGAAGTTTTCAGTATCTGAATAGTTTAGTGTACCTAAATATTGTGATACCCTTGATTATTAACACTATATATGTTAAATAATTTATTTAGTTTATTATAAACGGTCCTAAAAATAAAAGAAATCTGTCTGAAAGTATTTTAAAATAAGTTTTTCATCCTCATAGGACTGATAATAATGACGATGAAATAGAATTTATCATTACAACCAGGTTTCCATTGACTACTATTGCGTTGGAGTCGGTTGGCCGAGTGGTGTCAGCGGTCGCCATGCCGCTTGATACTGCGCCAAGTGTCGTGGGTTCAAATCCCACGCGGTACCTACAACACTTTGTGTGATCCACGAATTGTTGTCCCGAGTCTGGATGTTCTTTGTGTCCGTTTCATGTATGTTTGTAAAGTCCCCCACGACACAGGATGTTTATTCCTAATGTGGGAGTTGTCTTTTAAAAAAAAATAATAATAATAATAATAATAATAATAAAAGACTTCAATAAATCTGCTAATGTGATAGATTGACATTGTTGAATTAAATGATATAACTAGTAGATAGAAATTGTAAAGTAGGTATGATGTCTATCCACAATCAATCCGTCCGTAACAAGACAAATAAAATTAAAAGCGCAGCGCTTCGACGCGGTTGGGTAAGCGTACATTGCTCCCTGCTCAAAAATATAATTATGTTGACCACAAAATTATACGCTACATAATTACATTCGTAAACTTTAATTTCATGGCAATTAAAATGAATTACAAGAAACTACCTTTTTCCCCGTGGCTTACTTCTATTAAAATAATTCTACTGTTGTTCCTGTGTCATAGGTACCTACTACCTACGCTGTTTTTGTGTTAATGCCGTAGGTATATGACAATAATCTAATAATATAAAATAATCTGTACAGTAGCTAAAGCGGATCAGCCTAACAAACAAACTTATTGTTGATACACACATAACTTTTTAAAATAATTGGGAAATCTCATAAACTAAATTTCTTATCAGAGAAACTGACTTAGTTACATCATGTATTGTAATAGCGGCATTTCGTTTGTTCTGCACCATTTAAAGACAGACTTAGCATATAGTTCGGTGAGATAACAGAGTGTATTCAGTATTGTACTCGGTGTAGAGAGGCTAGTGCGTCGGTTGCTTAGCAACGGGTCGACGCCAGAGCGCGTCTAGCGCCGGGACGCTGCGGCCCTTCTCGTCGCCAGTATCGCTCCTAGTTCCGACTGAACACCCCACATACTCCCAACGAAATACTTTTGAGGGAATGATTTTATAATAGTGCAAAGTAAATTTAAATTGTGGAAGTGTTTTAAGTCGCTATAGTGTATACACCTACAGTGAATGTAATTTATAAGTGGAAAAGACTTTGTGTATATGTGATTGCTTTTTTCCTCTAATAACTACAAACGTCCTATGAAAAATAGTATTTGAGAGAATGATGTTACTTTTTTAATTGAATTATCTCCTTAATTAGAAAAAAAATATGAGATAAGATAAAATGAGTACAACAAAAGTAGGTATTATGTACATTTCTTGATAACAGTTCTGCGAAAAGATAAGAAGATACACTATATTATCTGATGCAATTATTTTATATCATCTCATAATATAACCAAGTTAATAAAGTGTTACGAATTCTTCTTTTAAGAAAGTGTCCTTACAAAGAATATTCAAAGAGATGCTTAGATGTTTCAATCAGTCGGACTGTCTGTAAACACGGCTATTGAAAGATAAAAAGCAACCGCAATGAAAAGAGGCAGGCAACTACAGCATCTTAGTGACCGCTGATTCTCGCTCATATGGCGATCTTTTATTTAGATGAGGTACACCCCCCGAGGTTATTCACCCTCGTCAGTTAAGCTCGCTCTTTACGGGAAAGGTCAGGGTTATATTTTTTGGGCGCTAGTTTGCAAATGATTTTCTGATTGCTGGTCCTTTATTTACTGCTAGCATTGACAGTGAGATAACTGCGACAAAGATGTCATCATGAAATTGGATGATATCAGTGAGATTATAGTCACAGTGCATATGCACAGTTGTCGCAATGCAGCGTCAAAGACGCGGCGCCCGTCCGTCCGCGGACACACTGCGGGCCCATACACCACCCAGCTTGCGGTGAAGCACTCTTTGATGACATCCTTTGTTTTTACAACACACATATAGATTACAACCCTTTTAAACTGCGCATTCTTCACTCTTTTGATGTTATTTTCTGTACAATACTTTTGTTCACAATATAACATCGATATGAATTATAATATTGTTCGATTAAGGTTTAGCCTAAATGACTTTCAATATAATAAAGATTAAATTAGTGGTTAATTAAATGTCAGCAAAAGAATACGATATTAATGAATTCCAAGAATAGCACGAAGGCCGATGAAAATGAGATGTCGTGTAGTTAAAGGCACTGAAGCGGCTCGAGCGCTGCACCGGCTGGCATTCGCTCTGTGGCGTGCCGTGTTTTACCTCCAACGCTCGCCGCAGCACATTGCACGTCGTCGCTCGCGCAGTCAGAATTCACACACAAGCGTGCGTCCTGCGGTTAGTTTAACACTCTTAAATAATAATAATTACAATTTTTTGGCTAGTACATAAATGTTTTCATGTAAAAAAAGCGTCAGTTGTAAAAAATCCTCCTGCTTATATACTCCTAAACCTAATTATCTTGAGGTAAACTTTAAATAAATAAGGCTGAAATTCGATCTTTTAGGCTCTAAATCTCCAACAGACTGACGCAATCCAAGTAGACAATATCGAAGTTCTGAAGAAAGTGACGATTGCCACAAATGTGGACCACCAGGATTGACGGTTTACAATCTCGCTAGGTAGATTGTAATCTAACAGATTTTACAATCTTACGGTGACATATACAACGAGTTCGAAAATACACATACATAAAAAAGAAATAAACAAATTTAGTATTCTGTTTCTTTAATTAAAATATGGAAAAAATGTGGTTATTTGCATTTAAGAACATCATAAAGTCTAATTTTTTTAAGATTTTTTTTTTATAACTTAAAAAATTAAGACATTTATTTCCTTAATTTTCCTAAGTAGTCAGGGGGTCTACCCTCTGGTACCAGCTTATCGTTGAATTTTGGGACACGTTGTATAATTTACCTTGGTATTTCGACATACCTGTTTAAAATAAGTATATCATAACTGACTACTCCTGATTTGCTTAATTAGCACGTGGAGGGAATTTAAAAACTAGTGATCCAGTCTTTTTATAATTATCTCTATAAAAGTCATCATCAGCCTATCGCAGCACTGCTGGGCATAGGACATTTCAATTGCATAGCTAAACTAATATTATAAAAGTGAAAGTAATTTTTTTGTTACGGTTCACGGGAAAATTACTTAACCGATCATCATAAAACTTTGTTCACATATTCTTGGAGGTGTTGGAAGTAACTTAGGATACTTTTATTAAATGCGAGCGAAGCCGCGGGCGGAAGCTAGTAGATTATAAGCAAATAAATAACATATCTGGATATTGAATAAAGAACAAAATAATGCTTAAATTAAATTGGCAACATAAATTAAAAAAAAATTAAAAACTATACCATAATTAATTGGCGTCGTCTTGTTGTCACAAAGACGTTTTGTGTAAATTTGTCAATTTCGGACAAACGATTTCGATTTGACAAACTACTTACATTTTTAAATATAATTGTGTAAACTAAATGCTGATGTTATTCAATAATAATAAAATATAAATATTTTGTTTGGACACCTAACACACAACGCCATCTAGTCCCAAGCTAAGCAGAGCTTATTTTATGGGTACTTAACAACTGTTATAAATACATACATATATATACTTTTTTCTGTAAATACGTACATATTATACATAGAAAACTCCGAAAAAAAAATTATAGATCATACTAGCTGACCCGACAAACGTTGCTTTGCCATAAAAAGGAATATACAAGTATATTTAGGGGTGGGTCAATAAAAATCGCGATGGAAAAATAGGGGTTGATCGTAGAGGGTGGAAAATTCAGGGTTGTATGTATTTTCTAATGCTGTATAATAAAAAAATGAAAAAAAAATCTAAAAATTAAAAAAATTAATAGGGGTGGACTACCCTTAACATTTAGGGGGATGAAAAATAGATGTTGGCCGATTCTCAGACCTACCTGAAATGCATACAAAATTTGATAAAAATCGGTCCAGCCGTTTCGGAGGAGTATGGTAACTAACATTGGGACACGAAAATTTTATATATAAGACTAGCTGACCGGACAAACGTTGCTTTGCCATAAAAGGGAATATATGTTGTAGAGGTGGGTCAATAAAAATCGCGATGGAAAAATAGGGGTTTATCTTAGAGGGTTGAAAATTTAGGGTTGTATGTATTTACTAATGCTGTATCATAAAAAAATAGAAATTAAAAATTTTGTCTAAAAAATAAAAAAAAATTTTTAGGGGTGGACTACCCCTAACATTTAGGGGGATGAAAAATAGATGTTGGCCGATTCTCATAGATACCGGATAAGCACAAAAAAATTCATCAAAATCGGTCAAAGCCGTTTCGGAGTAGTTCGATTACGCACCCCGTGACACGAGAATTTTATATATTAGAATAAACATTTGATCCGAGACCCAAGATCTCAAGCACAACAGTCGCACACGCTACCGCTACGCCAAGCCACCGAGGTACTTAAAATAATAACCTGCGCTTTGTCCCTGTCTAATCCAATAAAACCCGCAAACTTACAATCAACGTATTTATAGTTTTTACATCTTGGATTTTTGTGTATATTCAAAATTTATATAGTATAGATTTAAATCATAATCACATGGTAAAAGTTAGCGTATATTAGAACGTTTAGCGTTATAGTAGAATATATACAGGGTGTAAAAAGACGACTACCGAAAACGAAAGGGGCTGATCCAGCACCCCAAAACTTATCAAAAAAAACAAACAGTTGTCTTTAAAAAAAATTGTAGCTTGAAAAAACAATGTGTCAAGATTTTTATTAATTTCAGAAGCCAGCAATGTACAACTTAACGCGCCCGCGCGCTCTGTCGCGGTCATTGCACTCACCCGGCCAGCTGTTTTGATATTAAAATACATTACTGTTTTATTGATTTTCTTTGTTTTCTGGTTTTCTAAATGAGATAATTAGGTAGTTTAGGTCCTGTTATGTTTTACTATGTGTATGTAAGCAGAAAAAAACATAAAACAACTTAGATAAATCAACATTTTTTTTGAGTTTTTTTTTCGCTAAACCTATTCAGTATCATGGTCTGATTGCAACCCCCAAGTTTTCGGTAGTAGTCTTTTTACACCCTGTATATTTAATATAATAGCGATAAAAGCTGCAGTAATCACTTAAGCCGCACCCAGTGGAGCGCTCATTTGTCAGCTACATTGAACGCAATCTGGCCATCGGCATCGCTCCCGATCGCGATACTCTGTGCAACTAGCTGTACACTAGACTGCAGGGCACGGTAACAATAACTTTGTTCAATTACGATCAACAATAAAACTTTATAACGCATTGTATACAGAAATAGAAACGTATTCGCAACCACTGTTCCGATTTTTATGTCAGTGACAATGTACTTTATTTGTGTAGTAACACAACGATCAATTAATTTTAATCAACTGAAACAGACAACAATATCTACAATTTTATTGAATTGAACTGTCACAGCAACTAAACAATTTGAATGTATTACTTTCTTGATACAAATTAAATTTTAATGACAAGACGCTCGACGGGTATCAGATAGTGAAATTAAATGCATTCCTCAACACCACACACCTCCCACATACGCTGTACAAATTATACAGTAATACTTCTGTGAAACGAAATCCCATCCAGCCGGCGCGCCGACATTGAGAAAAAACTGACAAGGATTATATTACTACTTTTGATTTCATTTTAATGACAGTCGACCTCGAGCTGCGTGTTTTAAAGACTGATTTCGCAACTAGAAATAACAACAATACCTTTACTAATGCACAATGGACGGTTAAAAGTCATTTACTTATTTTTGTTTTATTGTTTTAGACTCGAGCCGTAAGTGCACCCGCCACTCCAGCTTCAGCCACGTTTTTAAGGGAACAGGTAGCTAGTTTTCTTATTCCCTCTAATAAATCAATAGTGAGCATTAAATCTTAGCTGTCACTGTAAATCAAATGTAAAGAACCAATTCTAAAAGGTCCGAGAGTTCATTGAGTGAGTTTAACACAAACACTTCCTGAAATCTTTTATTTACTAGAAGTAGTCAGAGGCATATTAAAACGCCTGCATTTTACCGAGTCTAATTTAATTTAAGTTTCTCACATAATAGCGGGAAAGGGTATTGTCTTCAAAGGAACACACAAATTTCTAAATAACCATAGTTACTTATAATTATTTCTCAAAATTATTGATATTATAGACAGAACAGACAGAGTAATCGTTCTGGGTAGGAACCTAAACGGCCACTGGTTTAGCAGTAAGGATTGCCAACCACTAGCTCAATCATCGTTATTTTACTAATGTGGTATTTCCCTCCCTTCTTAGCCAAGATGCAATTGTTCGCGTCAATTCTCTTTCTACAATCACTAACGCCTCCATTCACTTGCATTATTAGCTAATATTTTGTTTTGACCACGTGACTTATAATTAAGATAACATCATTCCCTTACATTTGTTAGTTTTTTATTATCGGTTATATTTGTAGAATTTAAACTTGGCTGGTGGGATGGACTCTCAAGTAACTAATCAAAAAAATTCATTCAAATCCCCTTAAAATCACTTGAATCCACAGATGACAGCCCTAAGAGAAAATTTTAGATCTGTTAGTAAACGTGAATTATTTTATGCCTCCTAGTCTCAGCTAGAAATTATGCAAAATCAATACGTGTAAAGCTTTTCCGTAAAGCTGAACAACTTCGCACCTTACAGTTAAGGATTAAATGATGCTTATTAAAATTTCAAAGTTTAACGGCTTTAAAGTGTACTAACACACCCACATTCTTAACTCGCCTAAGAGTTCGCTGTTTAACCGAACGGAGACGAAGCGTAAAGTAGTACAAAAAGTTCTTCATTGTGATAGAAAAATGTCTAAGACTATCTTTTATGGAATTGCACTATTTGCAGGCAAACTAAACATCTCACTAGGCCTCCACAGTGTGGATCACCATTCTGCATTGTCTACGTTCGCCTTGAGGATGGTGACTACCACTCTTGGATTTTACTCAATGTTTTAATTCAGACAGAATTGCATCAAGCAGCTATTACATAAAATAAATCCTTTTGTACTGTGTACTAACCTGTTTTTGCTTTACACATTGATATAAATAAACTCGTTACAATATTAAACTATTACTTATTATTATTACTAGGTATGAATGCTAATTGTAAAGAATACAATCATGGATTAGAAGCCTATTATTTCATTCGCATTAGATTTAAGTTTATAGATCGTAGATTGCTATACATTAACGATATATTTAGTTTTTCTCGACTACTTGTAGTTCGAATTCCTTCTTGTATCTAGTTCGCGGTATATGTAATTTAATATAATTATAAATGTGGCCACATAAAAGTACGCATTGGTGTATGTCGAAACAGTAGAAAGGAAATAGAGTTTAACGTGCCGTAATTTTAGCAATTACCTTCAATCAACCGTAATAAGCCATTTATAGGCCATCAATACAAATAAATGTCGACGAGCTCCAATAGCCTTAATTTACATCACATAGGCTTACGCAGTGACTTTACTAATCGGATTAAACGCATTCGGGTGAAAAGTGCGGAGTACGAAGCTCCGTGTCGCCTGCGCCTACGCAATGTTCAATAAACGTTCTCAGAAATGTATTGTACCTATTCTATTATGTTAACATAAATGTTCAAAAGAAAGTTAAATCGAAGCTTTTCTTTAAGCCACCTTATTACCTACCTTATTCTACTATTCAAGAAATAGTTTATTGTATCAACGCCTTGAGATATAACCATGCGTTAAATTCTTCCTAATATGTAGGGATTTAATTTTCTAAAGCGGAAATAATAACAAGGCTAGCTACGTAAAAATCGACAACTGTTTACAAATCGTTCATACTCCACACACGGTAGAGTAACACGTGTTTAAATACCCGCTAGCTTAATTTATAGAACCGAAATAGCTTCTTGTAAAGACAACGTGGTAGAAAAAGTCCAATTCTTTGACACTTTAAAAATAGTATAATTAAATTTAATCGGTAGTAGATAATTAGCAGTAGGTAATTTATTATTTCCCGCCAACCGTCTCTGTAATTTACTTGACTGTAAATTTAAAAAGACTGTGTTTCTGTTCCTTTTAAGTCTTCTGGATGTGTGCAAAAAGTCATTACGATAAGTGTTATAAATTTATTCGTGAAAATTTGCGTAATAACCTATTGTATGTATGTTTGTGTACAAAAAAAAAATATACGCGTTTGATACTCCTCTGTCTACCCTGTGAAAAGAATGACGCAAGTCTATGTTTGATTGACAACTTATTGCATTCTGATTATGTCTCTTATTAATTTTTAAACAGTGCTAATCTTCTGTATAAGAAATGTCGCAATACAATCCAATGATTAAATTCCAATAAGTTGACTTGCGGTCTCTAGAAACCGTATTGAAATAAATTATGGATTTCATTTTTTATAGATCGCTACTTGATTCGAGGTTTAATTACTTACACCCACACTGTGCAGTTAACTGTTATGATTTATGGTTGCCGACTGCCGACATCATGGAAGTCTTTGTGTCGCAACTACCGAGACCTTTCTCTCAAATCATAAACAATTTTAAACAATTCATTAGATTCATAATAAGCTCCATAATTATTTTATTGTCAACTTATATGAGTGTGTAATTTCCTACAGAGTGGTTCTCGGTCAGCAAGTTATCCTGGCGGTACAGGCACGAGATTGGATCTTTGCTATGTAGCAGAACGTATGTTGGCGTTACACCTACTTGAACGTGATGCACACGCAGAAGCTCAAGCAGCGCATATGCTCACCAACAAGCATGGAGAACATTTCATGGTGAGATTTGGTATTTTATTAAGTACTAACTTAATAAATTACAAAATATTTTTAAACTGCCTATACATTTACGACCAAGGACTTCAAAATATATTTATTTAAAAAAAATCACCGATTATATAACTGCGATACCTAATTGAATATGTGCGATACAGGTACCCATTTTTACTGTTCGCTTCAGGGACTTCTTGAATGATTCAATGTTTAAAGCTATCATGTAGTACCGACCGCAGTTTGAATACTGTTTTCTTTCTTACCCACGGTTTTTCAATCTTTTTTCATAAAAATGTGTTTTGAGCTTAATTTTTTCTCTATCATCTATCCTACAAAGACCGTGTTGGCTCAGAATTGAAGTCTTAGTAATTGAAAAGGGAGCTAATGACAAGCTCTTGAATGTCTATTTAAGCCCAAAACTAGTTACAATTTTGCAATTTAGTTCAAATAAGAGCAAAATTTGTGAGAACAAATTGTGATTATATTGTATTATTGTAACTCGTAAACTGTGCCCAAATAGCACATAAAACAGAGACACGACTGTTGTTGTAAATCTGAGGTTTATTGCTGCACGTAGGCTTGAACGTCCGTTATGCGTTTAATGTTGCCACCGATTAGATCTGACCCGTATCATTATCTTCGTCTTTGTCAGAAGCCAGAGGTCGAGCGCAGTTCTAATCTAATAAGTAGATTGCAACATTAATGTTAAGATATGAGATCCTTAAGACATTATGTAAGAGCAACTTACCACCACATACAAACATTGTTGTAAATATTCACTGTAGAACTCGATATTGATTTAAAGTTGTTCCTATTTTTCTTCCTAGCAACACTGAAATCTGAGTAGTTTTTTTTATATTCCTTCTAGTCAGCAAATAAATTTGACTTTGCATTTTTTCAGGTGTTTGAGGTAAGCGGGGCCGAAAGGGATGGTGGTCGTCTAGCTCGTGGAGTGTTCGGCCGAGCCCGGTCACTTGGTTGGGCTGGAGAATTAGCTCCGCCGCTAGAACGCCTCTGTGCAGCTTGCAAACACATAGAGAGCTGGTTGGCGGCACATCCAAAGAATGTTGCTATATTACTGGCTTGGTAAGTACATTGCAATAATTAAAAGGTTTTTGATGTCCAAGGTGTTTCTTTAGTATCGTCATTTTAATACATTATATAATACAAGCTTCTGCTACTTCACCAGCGTATATGTTGGTTATTTCTATAAAAAGTAGCCTATCTTACTCGCTGATAACTGAACTTTTTATATCTGAAAATATTTTTTATTACTTTAGTTTTTTAGGTGTGAAAGAGAGACAAATAAACTCATATTCGCATTTGGAATATTACTTATGATACGAGTACTTTAGATAGTGGGATGTATTTTGATAGATTTGAGAAGAAGAATTTGAGAGACACTTTAAACCTTCGACGCTTTAGTCCATCGTGCAAACCATTGTACCTACTTTTTCACATTACAGGGGCAATCGAGAGCGTTTGGGCGTGTTAGTAGCGGCGTACATGCACTACTCAGCGATATGCGGCGCCCCAGAACATGCGCTTGACAGATATGCGATGAGGAGATACCTTGATGATAGAGTGCCTATCTTTCAACTACCCTCTAATAAACGGTAATTTAAGCACCAATACTTTGTAATAAATGTTACTACAAACTTTATTGTTGCAATTAAGATGTAAACATGCAAGGTAATTATGATGAATGTGGCAAGAGAAAAGTTCTATATCCATTTAATTTAAATTGCCTCCGTGGCGTAATGGTAGTGTATGCGACTGCTAAGCTTGAGATCTCGGGTTCGATTCCCGGGTCAGTCCAAATGTTTGTATGATCTGCAAATATTTGTTTCGGAGTTTGGGTGTTTTCTATGTATAATATGTATGTATCTCCAAAAAAAAGTATCTAAGTATTTATATCAGCTGTCTAGTACCCATAACACAAGCTCTGCTTAGCTTGGGACTAGATGGCGTTGTGTGTTAGATGTCTGGATTATTTATTTATTTATTTACACATAAATGTACGAGTAGGGTAAAACCGGGATAGATGCCGCAACGGGATAGATGCCTCACATCCAAGAAACCTAACTTCCCAAAATCGCAACTAAGAATTAATAGTATAAGTAGGTACCTCTGTCACCCTGTACCTAATTTATCCATGAGCTGTCATGCTTTGAGGATTTGTTTTGCTCATGTGTATATTTATATCCGAAATGAGCTTCACTAACACGTAGAAATTTTCAAAGTTACTATTTTAATGTTGTATAACTTTATAAGTAGTAATAAATAATGTTATATTTTTTATTACGTCAATACACTGGTTCATTAAGGATGCATCTAAATGTAAATAGTTGCTATTTTGTTTTTAATTTATTTAAAAAAGTAGCTGGGCATCTATCCCTATCAAAAAGAATAGTTGCCCTGATTTTTTGGAGGGATAGATGCCCCTAAGGACGGATAGACGCCCCTTAGGGCATCTATCCCTCCATACACCATGTGTACCCTTATATGTTCTTGTACAATTACAGTCAGTTTTCGATGAAATGAATAAAAAATCCTTGGGGATAAACGAAATATTCTGATGATTTGGTAGTTATTTCACAAAGAACTAGTAGCCGACCCCAATTATTCTTGGTGATAAATAATATTTAATTTAAAAAAAGTATAAGTATGTTTGTTGAAACTTAACACTTAATATTAAAAACCAAGATTTAATACTTTTGTTGAACAAATAGTTTTAAAATTTATTTATGGTTGTTTGTATCATATTAAAATAAATGTTTTTCGTAGTTCAAACCATGTTTCTTGGAGAATTGCTGTTTTACACATTATGAAGGGCATCTATCCCGCACTGCAGGCATCTATCCTCCTTGTTATTTTCATTGTGGGGCAACTATCCATACAGGTAGGCGTCTATCCCAAAGAAAAAGGGTTCCACAGAAACCTACATTTTACAAAATCTGTAATTAATAGGTCAGCAAAAACAAATAATAATTCAACTTAAATAACTAAGCTAGCTACATGCACAGAAATTATCCCTTTAAAATTAATATTTTTAAAATTATGAAGGTTTTTCAAAAAGTGGGGCATCTATCCCGGTTTTATCCTACTTAAATTCATATCCTGAAGTACGAGTTGTAGAGAATTAAGTGAGTGGTTCTAGTTACGTAGTTAAACAGAAACCTTTGCTCGATCATTAATTCATTATCTTTATTCGTACCTAATAACTTTCTTCGTTGTGGCTGATTGTTATAAGTCCAACATATTCAAAATTACTTCTGGCGTTCCACAAGGGTCGATTTTAGGACCTATTCTATTCAATATCCAACTAAACGTTAAACGATATGCGCAAATAACTTTTACCCGTAAACTCAATAAAGTAGACTATAGTTATAATATAAATGGCATACCACTTGATCGTGTGGACACTGTCGGAGATCTATGTGTAATACTTGACTCTAAACTGACTTTTATTCCCCACGAGGATATTGTTGTAAAGAAAGCGTCAAAAATTTGTAGTCGTCCTCACTATGCTACATACAGCCTAAGAATTCAACTAACCCAAAAGCGTTTCTTAAATCATCTTGCCTACTCCAAGGGTATTGCAAAACAAAACAAGGTACTCGAAACGCTTTAAGTATTTCAAAATCAACTCCATAGAAAAACGCAGAAACTCATCTGCGCACTTAGATTTAGACTTTTACTATGTTTTGTTTTGTACTTACAAATGTTTTAGTGTAATATCTACTGGTAAACCTTTAAACAATAAAATAAGAAAGGTCACCACGTTAAACAATGCAATCTTACCTAATTTTATATCTCATATATTTTAAGTATTGATAGTGGAATCAATCCATTGAGTTACCTACCTTTGTCCTTTTTTTAAAACTGTACACAATAGGTTATGGGATCATCATCAACAGCCGATTCCTCCTTGACTTTTTTCAATGTTTGAAAACGACCCTTGTTGTGGACCCTTCTTGTTAACTATTGAACTACATTCTGAACTGAACGGACATGCGCGCGGCGCCTTGTAGCCGACTTAGTTTCTCCGACCCATCGACGAATCCTCGTACTTGCAAATTTTATAACCAAAGTGCAGAGTGTGCCTAGCCTAACAGAAGCTTAAACTCCCAGAATACATTTAATATTAATAGCTAGGTATACCCCTGATCGCGATCTGTTTCTTGACCTTCCTCTTAGGTGATTCACTTATTCCACCAACACTTTGTCAATTACTGCAATTAAACTCATTGTATCAAAAAATAATTACTGTAGTTGCCTTAATTATTTTACATTTATATTTTACAAGTACTTATACTACAATACAGGTATTTTGCTTGTAACCTACAATAACATAAACCGATTCATTATTTACGACTTACCAAATGTATTTGTCCACAGGTATATAGACACGTTTGCTGGACTCCTTGCTGGACAGATCAGAGTAAACGCTGCACCTTTGCATCTAACGCACGTTAGCGTAGCTGGCTCGCTCGCTTCTACCGCCACACCTACTATCGCCTTCCTTAAGATTTACGAAAACTTTGTCTGCGTTTATACATCAGGTACTTATTTATAAATACCTTTTGATTTAACCACACGGTTGGCCTAGTGGTTTAAACGCTAGCCACAACGCTTTCTACTTCGCTGAGTGTTGTAGGTTCAAACCCAACATGGGAAAACACTTTTTGTGATCCACAAATGGTTGTTCTGAATATAGGTGTTCTTTATGTTCGTTTTATGTATGTTCTTAAAGTCACCTACGACACTACGACACAGGATGTATATTCCTAATGCGAGTGTAAAAAAATGTGTTATCTCCTGGGAAACCAGAAGAGGGGGAAACCTCTCCCCCCCATTATAAAGATAATAATGTTAAAAATAATAGGCAATAAAATAGATAGGAAGAAAAATAAAATCTTGCGACAATTCACTTGAAAACCTTGTGACATTATATCATAACTAAGCGTTTACTGTAACTACTGAAACTCATACTATTAAAACTTGAGTTACATCATCTATGTATCAGTTTGATCGTAGACTAAGCTTTTGATTTTGATAGAATAAATTAAATGGTTCATATTTTTTGCAGGATTGTACATGGTGAATGGAGGTGGCTGGACGGTGGGAGTTGGACGTCTGGCCTTACGGGGCGACGTGTTGGTGCGCGCGTACCGGCGCCCAGCAAACTCGCAATCCGCGCGGCGCCATCTAGTGTTCGCTTGTCAGTTCCATACCTGCGCTGTGGCCGATCACACGCTGTCCTTCACTAAGCAGCAACTAGATCATGCCGTGCACGGTAAACTTAATGCACCAACTTGTTCAGTATCAGAGGTAGACTTAAGATTTCTATGGGCTGTGTACTTGTTCTACATAAGCTTCCAAATTTTCTTACCTCAAAATCCATATTCAGATGATTATTCAGGTTTAGAAGAATGCATTAAACTAATTAATCATATAATTACATAAAATCGAATAAACCGTATCAACAGCTTGAATAAAATAATAATAATAATAGATTACTTTATTGTACACCAGATACATTACAAGGTAAGCTTAAAATTAGAGAAGTACAATTGGCGGCATATTATTAGTATATTGTATATTTCTATTTTTAATTGTAACTTGTCAAGTTTCTCGCTAGTTCTTTTTCATAGGAATGGCTTTTCCCATTCGTACAGTAATTAATGTAACGTTTCGAAAATACCTGAAAATACCTGCTTGAAATATAAGCATTTTGATTTTGAAGTTAATAAGTTCCCATGTGAAGCACTTCCTAACTGGTATTTATTTAGTATAGATGTATATAGACTATTTAATGTTTAGATTTGTTAATACTAATCTATCCTCCTATACTCTGAAAAAAGTCATAAATAAAGAAGCATTTCTTGATGATGTGATAAGAAACCTAGGATACTGAAAAACAATAACAAAAAAAAAATTGCAATAGAACAGAGTTTCTCAAATCTAAAGTCTACGCTCCGGATCTTCTAATATTTTTCAACCAAAGATGTATTTTTACCACTAGGCTATTCTATAAATTAAACTGAATTATCGTTAGTTTTTTATTGTGGGAATATCTAGTGAGAGTATCATACATCCATCTTGAAATAATACTGGTATTGGCTTATTGATATTAAACCACATGAAGCAATAGACATTGTTTTGGACGTATTTAAAACTAAATCTTGGTAATAATACATCTTTAATAAAATTCACTTCTTATGTTCAATATGAAAGATTAATCTAAAAAAAGGTCTTTACTGTATCAAACTTTTTTCTTTCTTATCTAAGTGAATGATTTCTTTCATTATGTTTAAAATTTTTGTATAAACACATAATATCTGTTCACATTCTCGCTTATACAATACGTACGCTTATACTGTTTTTAAATGTGGAATGCAAAGAAACACAAGATTGTAAATTATTATTTATTGACTTCACAAAAATACAATGCAATATTTTCTTTTAAAATATATGTTTATGACTTTTTAATAGCTCCTTAGGTTGTAGGTATTGGTAATAAGGATTGGCTGTGCCACTGATCAATACACAAAACTAATTTAAGTCATAGCAAAAACTTTATTATGTCTATCATAATATGTTTGATGTTTTCATCATTGGTATTATTTAAAGACACTCCTTTGTACTCCATCTCCGAATAATTATAAACTCATTATTTACAATTAGTTTGGGAGTACTGTCTGTCCATATAAAAAAATTGGTTGTAATGAGAGCCCACCGAGTTGCCGATATGTAATAACGTTATTATTCGTATTGTTGTACTGTAGCAGCATTGCGTTATATTGAGCTATTGGATCTTTATAAAAATTTAGATATCTGAAAGCTATGTACATACTACAAAAATACCACTTATAGAAGGGGTTAATTTCGCCTAATAATACGAATACCTAAAAATGTAACCACTCAAAATTTGATTATTTCTTCCATGCGCAGTGCACCTACCTATTCAAAATTTCTACATCGAATTCCAAAAAATTTTATCTGTATCAAATTCCTGAAATATTAATATGAATCCTTTGTAATTTGAAAAAGTTAAGCACCTAATATTTGTTCAGATCCATCATTCCCAAGTGACGGTGCTGTGGAGCTTGTTTTTGCTCGCGGCACAGGGGGCGGTGCTGCTCCAGCACCGGCGCCTACACCTGCAGCGCCTCTACGGGCCGCACCAGATGCTCTAGCGCGGGCTGACTCTCTCGAACATCTGCGGCCATTGTCCACGCTCACCGACGACGACCCTGGTAAATATTTGCATAACTTTATATCGTATATATCAGACACTTTCATTTCTTCTTCTTTCATCACTTCTTTCAAATTTACTCTTTAAAAAGTTAGAACAGGTTAGTAGCTTTGTTTTAGCAGCTTTGTCTCATGTGTCACTGTTCAAGTTACACTGAAGCTAGATATAGCCTTCATTTTTATTGGAGTGGCTTAGCATAGTGAGTCCGTTGTGAATTAAAATTAATGAAATGTATAAAGTGATTTAACGTGGGTATGTCGTGATTGCGTTGATAAGTTTAGATTCAAACAGACGTCTTTGTTCAGCAGTGGTCTGTTAACGCCTGGTAAATATATTTTGTCAAAAATTAACTCGATTTTAATATTATGAGAAGTTTCGAAGTTCCGAATGTACCGCAATATTGATCGTAAATTACCTATCTTATGTTATGTAACATTAGGACTGCGAAAATTATCGGGCTCTAGATTGTGTCTCTACAGAATAACTTTGTTTCAACAACATCTGCCCCATGATTAGCACGTTTTATTCACCTGTTAGGCAGACGACGATATTCGTTTTAGTTAACTGTTTTATTTCTGATATACTGTATACAATACTGTAAATATGGTAATGGAACGAAGAACAAAGAAAGTCAAAATATTTTTGTTGAATATTGCAATATTGAGGTCTAGGATTTTGTTTTCGTGTTATTCTTTTCATGTCTTTCTGTTCTCTTTATTATCATGTTATTCTCTTCTTCTATTTTAATTGTTGGTTCAATTAAGATCTTTTAGTTTTATACCTTTGCTACCGGTGGGTAGAGAAATAAAAAGTAAATACCATTTATCTATACCTGCTAGCCAAGTTGCATTCTACAAATGTCAACAGAAAACTTACAAATGTATAAGAATGGTGCGTTTCAACGCCGCTGTGTTAAAACAAAGTATTAGCTAATAATACAAGAGAATAGAGACATGGCATTAGCGACTTTAGAAAGAGAATCGACACAAAGAAAATGAAAATGAAGATTAGTGAATTAAGAAGAGACCCTAAAAACAACAAATAAAAGAAAAAAATAAAATAAAAGTAAGAATCTAAAAAAATAAGATAAAAAGAGAGTAATGAGAAGGAAAATAAATAGAGATAAAGAGAAACAACTAGTAAAATTGTATGAACTAAGGTTCAACTTGGCAAAGGGCCTGATCACTAAATTAAAAAAAAGTTCATCAGACGTCGCGAGTACCTACATTTCGGTTTGAAACCTGGACAGTACTACTCTTTAATATGGGATATATGGAGTAATTAATTGTATACAGCTGGCTATAGTCCAATAATATAGACTATTTACTGCGGTCAATGGAATCAGTACAGTTTTTTCTAAAATTCGTCGATTACAATTCTATTTTTTTGTAATTCATTTTATGTATTACGTCATACTTAAGAAACATTCAAGATAGCTTAATCGCATGGTAGTGTAAAATGGAAGTGAAAACAATGACTTAAAGAGGGCATTAATGACAGAAGTTTAACAAGGGTTAAAAAAATATGTAATTTACCTGTCTTAGTAATATTATGCGTACTATGCAACTAATATAAATACACCTACAGGATTTTGTAAATATTTGGGTGTATGTCATCACTCATCATAAAAAGACCCAGACCAAATCAAGCATTAAATATTCAGATACAGAAATGTTTGACTTGAGCGAAAACCGAACCCCCGATCTTTTGGCGTAGCAGATTATGGCACAAACCACTGCACTCTCCGGCCGTCATAATTGTATCATAATTTGTCATGTTTCTTCAATGAGTGTGTTTATTCTTTAGATAGAAATAAAATACAACATTCATGGTGTGTCAAAAAATCTGTATCAAATAAGGATCAAATATGTGATTTAGTACTCCTAGCCAATTTCGGCCTCGGCGACTAGTCATCAATATGCAGAAGATATAGTGTACATGTATGTGCGCATACACGGGTGCACTCTCTGTAGGGAACAGAAAATACTCTCGTAATCTGATAAAACAGCTATCTGACACGACCGTAGAGAGATCGGGTGCAGCACCGACGGCTTTACGTGTTCTCCAAAGCATGGAGGTTAGGACTTTGACTGCCTAACTCCGGGGTGTTATTAAGTTCTATAACTATGATTACAAAAACTAATTTTGGACTTTTTTAATCAAACTTGAGACCTCTTAATCGGCAAATAGTTTGCCTCCAAAAATTTATGATAACCACTCAATTTTTAAAGTATACATATAACTAATTCTAAATAACGAAATCAACAAATTAAAAATTGTAAACTGTCATTTGTCATTGACTAGAACCATTCATTGATCCTTGTAAGATTTCATGAAATGTTAGTGTAATTTCAAGTTTATGGTAATACATAAAATCTAGGAATTATACAAGAGTCCCTGGAACGCAGTTTATTAGTTTGACATCCGTAAGTCACAGCGTTCCATTCTTATAGGGCAATTAAAACTTGTCTACCAATATATATTAAGGCAGACACATGTGCCGATGTGCCAATGCCGAGACGAAGCAGAACATCCGAATGCCATTACCGGCAACAATGTAACTTTAACAAACTTGCGTAACTGCCCTTTAGACAGGAACTCAACGAAATGGGAGTCGTTTTGCACATCCTGTTCCCATACGTTTAAAACCACATTTGAACGTACAGTGTCCGATAACGGCCGAATATTGGGCTGTATATATTTAAATTCCAAGAATTTTAAAAGTTATAAACATTTCCGCTCGTTCATATTGATTTGATCTCAAAGAATTCGAATGCATTATTATTACGAACAATTACTCTCCAAGAATTTGGCAAACCTACCCAACACTGACGCTGTCCCAATGCATAGGCGAATACGAAAATTATTTTCACTTGCATATCAAGACACATTACAGGGGTAGCTTAATTAACTGTAAGTATTAGAAACTGGGACATCAGTGTTGACAAATCGACCTAACTACACCAGTTAACGGTGGGTCGCGGTTTACCCGCGTGCAGGTGTCGGCTATTTTAGTGTCTGTGTGTCTGGCACTCGGGCCGCCCGACGTCCGCCGCCGCCCGCCCAGTTGACACCCGCCTCGCGCGCCGCCACATACGCGCTCTAATATTCACCATTAGAAACATCTCGTTACTAACTTTTTATATCACACACAAATATTTCAAATACCTATTACACTGCTGAACATACATCTAAAGTGCATTATCTTTCTAAAAACAAATTTGTTTCTGTCAAGATATTGGAGAAAAAGTAGAGAACAATTTTATAATACGGATATTTCGAGGCTAGCTAACAAATCCACAATCTAGGTAAGTGTGACATTAATTTCGCAGACATTAACTGCGTTTCTGAGTTTTCAAATTTCATTCACAAATGTGGAGTGTAATTTTATCAACGTATCTTCTAATCTCATTATGAGCTGCATGCGTGTTAATTAAGATGATTGATTACACGGTCTTGAAATCTTTATGAAGTGTGCCGAAAGTGATTCAGACGGATAGCCGGCTTTTCGTTTGTAACAATAGCTGCATCGAAGAAATGTTAACAACGTATTGTGTTAGTGGCGCCTGCTGTCTAATTGACCAGTGTGGTGAATGTATGATAAATGCTCACTGTTGTGTGAGCATGCAGACTTGCCCTCGGGGCCACTATTGGTCATATATCAGTATAATGATTAAGAAAATTTGTAAAATGAAATTGCAATGATTTAATTTAAATTATGATCGCTACATGGCTTGTCTGTAAATGTTAAATCGTAATAGTAAATATACTCGTACATAACGTAACAACAAATAAAATTAAAGAAAACTATTGAATTTGTAAGAAAATGTTCGAAAATGAAAGAGTTACAGTATAAATTATCGGTAAACAGTTAAGTACTTATTTACGAGTGGTACCTACTTGCATAGGTCACCCATAGCAGAGCGTAAATATCTAATAAGTTTTTATGTTCACTCGCAAGGCTATGTTTACCTTGACGTCATCCACAGCTGTGCAAAATGAGATCCCGTCAAAAGCGTGTAGTCCACAACTGGAATTTGTATACATTTGCATATATAAATTACCTCGTATTGAAGATTTATTTGTATTAGTGGGCAAGGTTTGTTGTAGGTTCATACGGTTTCATGTTTAATTTAATGTAATGTAAAGTAAGTCAAGGTTTGTTTACTTCAATTTTCAAACCTTACTAATACAATCCGTTCTAGGATTTTTCGAAAATATTATTTATTCAAATTATTTAAAGGTACCATTCTTTTATATCCATTGGATTAAAGTTTATCCGCGTTGTTGCTTACCCTGACATTACATACACATGTCCTGCGATAGTTATCAGTGCCTATTATCGATGCAGCTTTTAATTTCTGATGAACAGTCAATTGAGTTGCCGTTTAAGATACCGACGCGTGTTCTGTGTTCAGAGATTTTACCACTTATAGATTCGTGAGATATTACAGTGTTATCAAAACATGTGTTTCTAAAACTAAACTAGAAATTTGTTTTGCGTACTTACTTAACTACCTAAAACTATTCTCCAAATATTGTACCGGGAACTGTTAAGTTAAACATGAGATAATATGATTTCGTATGCAAATGTTACTCAGAATGGAAGTCTTTCAACAAGAAAAATAAGAATACCCAAACTGGTTGGAATTTTGGCTGACGTCGAATAACGAACACAGATAGCCAAACAGCCATTGTGGAATAATAATGCGGTAGAGCTTAGAGTTTCGCAGAAACACAAGGTGGAGTCTGATGACATCATTGCGACCTGCTCACGAACACACGCTCACCTTCATTTCATAGGTATGACGGCTATCGCATAACACTGTCGTGAAATAATATCATTTTATTCATACTTCTTTCTAAGATAGTCAATGCTTGACATAGAGATCAACAAAGCATGTGACACGCTCCTCTCCAATTTGATACGAGGAGCATTGTCGTCACGCTAATTTCAACGTTTAATGAACTAAAAGCTCGTCGAACACGATTTTGTGTGAAGATCCAATAACTTTGGTATGGCAGTTTCATTCATTATTAATTTTGTATGGTATTAGTACGCGTGTTCGTGCTAAAAAGAAATTTGGTTCTCAAATAACCTATTTAAAACATTACAAAGCTGTAGCTCACACTGTACTTTGATGTAATTTTTTATGTTTACTCACAAAACCTTCTTGAATATTTTTTCAATGTATCATTATAAAGTTCGTAAGAGGGAACACTGGGCCTCGCATGTCCGCGCCGCTAGGGCGCACATCCTCTTCCTGCACTGGTACATTTCGTAACAGTAGCCCTCGGTCGTCTCCGTGCGTTATTTTAGTTGACAACACAGAAATAACCTCATTTTCCTTAACAGCTACCGACGGTCACCAGACGCTGACGTTGATATCTTTACACTAATTGCGTTATTGACAACTTCACATTTAGTTTATTTCGAAATCGAACGTCGCAAGATGGCGCTTGCATTTAATTTTCGTCTGTCAGGTGTCACAGTTTTGGATCGTCGCTTAAAATAAAAATATGTCTATAGATATTTGGTGATATATCTCTATAAGAGTATGTCGGGTATTATTGATGATTTTTTATGAAATAGGATACAAACGAACAGACAAATTTCAAGTTAGGAACCATGTAAGAAGTTACTTATAAAATATTTGGAAAAACTCGCTCAAGGATCTTTTAAGCTGTCAGAGGACAGTTAAAAATACCTGTAATTTATTTCCATGTGGATAAAAAATCTATCAAGATATAAAAGATCTAGATGATGACTTGGAGTTCCATATCTCAGAATATTACTGTTTTTGTATATACATATATCAAAATGTTTTATAATTTGTTTCATAAACAAAAAAAAATATACACACAGCAGAGCAAGTTCCGCTCATTATGCAAATCACCTACATAATTGTGTAATTCCTCTCGGGTATGGAATTTATATATTTTGACTTTACACACGTCTCGTAAAATAATGTTAAATACTAGTTAAATGACATATTCGCATTTAATAAATGACTTAGCGTTTTATTCCTATTTACAAAGCAACAAGGAGTGGTGTGCAATTTCCTCTGGGCCACAACGTGGCTCATAAGTACATCCTTTGACCTTCCTCAATAACTCATGTATCGCCTTGGTAATTCTTTAGTTTAAATCATTCAAACAAATTCATTTTATATTTTTAATATTGAACAATCTGTAGCTGAATTTGAGAATTATTAAAAAAATATAATACAATCTCTTCATCAGTTTATCGCAGTCCACTACTGGATACAGACTTCTCCAATTGCACGCCACTAGGTAAAATCCACGGCAATCCCAATACATAATCTAAATAAATTAAAAACTATCTTAATTCTTTGCTAGTGTAGTATGTTGTATGTACTACACAAGTCACTTACATTCAAAGGTGATTTTATTTCCTTATATCAACTCTAAATGTGACCTTCTCCTTGACTCAACAACGGCTTTTGCGTGGTACCATATAAAATACGATTATCGACTTATATAACTTTAGGAGATCACCGCTTTTTAAATTAGATTAATATCCATTATATTTTTCTATATAGTCAAAAAGTTTGCGGTCGTAAAAAAATAATTATAAATAAACGAATAGCCGCGGGACCTAAGAGTAGATAAGTGTGTATTAGTGTTAGAGCAATAGTTAGTACGAATGCACAAGTAGAACGAACTATCGGTACTTTATCAAACAACTTTAACGGTTTGTTCCCGGTGCTCATATAACGGGAAGGAAACCTTAGTCCTTTTTAGGCTGCGTCTAGAGTACTTTAATTCTGCACTAGAATACTCAATGGTTAGACAAAACTAACTGGTCTCTTAAATTCTGTATTATTAAATGCATGCCCTACAAATGCAGCAGAAATTGACACATGTATCCTATCATTTACCATCTCGTTGCGCGACGAGGCACCGCCAGTTTGTTGGAGCGAATCGAATCCAATTTAAAAGCAATTCGTAATTAAACCGTCGTCGAAACATATCACCCGTCTCAAAATTTGTGTCTAACGATTTAATGCACATTGAAAACATCTGTTTCCATTTGTTTATTTTGGTGCAGGTGAAAACAACGGCAGCGCAGAAGGTTCTGGTTCGGGAGGAGAGGCTGGAGACGGAAGCGAGGCTGTACACACTTTTGGTCCTCTGGACGGATCTATCTACGCGACAGTGGTCCGTGCGGGCGGCGGCGGGCCCTCCTCGCCGCTTAGCGCATCCATGGACTCGGGCATTTCTTCGGCGGGGCGCCGCGCAGCTCCTAGCCCGCCAGACGAGCTCGACGCGTTGCTTGGCGATATGCTTCGAACAGTAAGCGCGCTGCCCGATCCACCGCCGGCGCCACACACGCCACAGCCGCAGTCACACGCCGACCGACCTCCCGACATACCGTATCACGCGCGCGCTGACTCCGCGCCCTTCACTTACGGAGTGCCCGGCCTGCGCCCAGGCATGTTGCGCGCGTCTAACCGCCTGGCCAGCCCTGAGCTGGTACGTCGGGCATTAGGCACTGATCGTAACTATCGCCCCATTGAAGATGAAGACGATGAGCGCACTGTCACCCCGGAAGCACCTTCACCCCGTACTCAAACACCTCTCTCTCCGCGCACACTTCGAAAGCTTACGCACGAAGATGTGACAACCACCACGACTGCAATGCCTGCACCCTCTTCTCCAGTACGAAATGGACGGTAAGTTAAATCAATTAAAATGCATTTTAATTTATTGGAATATTGAAATATATGTAAACAAATGTTGAGCGGGTAATAATTAGATAGATAAATATCTACAGAATTACAACATAAATAAAGGCAACCTTTCAAAACCAGTTCCCTACAACTTCATATACCATAATATTGGAAGAAAATCGCTTGGTTTTTGATTAAATGAAATGACTTATTACGTGTGGACTAACATCAAACCAAACAAAATTATGAGGGAATTTACTTTACTTATTGAGGTAACCTGAAATAAATAAAATTATTTTAATATAATCAAAACAAGGGATGCAGACATAAACATGTGTTCCTGTGCAGCGACGTGAAGGCCACCGCCCACAACAGATGCTTAGTACAATATTTACATTCATAGTCTCACGTAATTTTAGCAAACCTAGTTTTTGTGTTTTGGTAATGCTAGTAAAGGTTGAAGAAGATAACTAATCGTAAGATATCGTTGCACTCACCAACTGATTTCATAATACAATCACGCCATTATTAAAAACTGTTGTGTGCGAGATATTTCTGAAAACAAAAACGCGAAATACGTACATATCAAGATAATAAACAACGACTTGTATGTAACAATTGTATAACGTAGCGCTGTTGGTATCCTCTCAATTTATTTAACCGCGATTCATTCGACCCACTTCACTGTCAATGAAGACTTATAAAATATAGGGTATCGAATCACGACCATCGCTTACGAGATCAAACTAATATTAACTCATTTTTGTTTTTTTAAACAAAACTGTCCTCGTCAGACCACGTAGACTTTTCTTGAGTTGTTAATATATCTGCACCTGTATGATCAAAAACGAGTACGATGGTACGGAATACTGTCGGTACGGTACGGAGTTCAAGCCGCCATAAATAAATGGATTTTAGGTTTAGGGAGAAAAAAGTTATACTTGTAAACATTTATGTGCATAGGAGCTTTTAACTGTACCGCGCTGTTTATTTAATAAAGTGCAAATAGAATAAAAAGTAGTCAACAGAAGTAAACAGTAAATATACTACAATTAATGATAACATTCACTAATTCAGTAGATGTTGATATATTCTTATACAGTCTGGTGATGATGTAAAACCGCTGTTTTCTATGCAAGGCAGGGTATGTGTTTCACTTCTTTTGTGTCAGAATTATTGGGGTCTAGACATTTTTTTTACTCTGAAGAGTGATCTAGGGTATCGACTAGTCCAATTAGCCTTTAGACCATTAGAAAGCTCATTTATTCATACGGAGAACCTGTATGATATTATACCGGCATAACATTCATAAAAGACATACGATGAACTTGACATTTCAAACGTTGACCGTCTTTGTGATATAGTTATTTGTTGTTAAAGTAATTAATTAAAAAAAAACAATGCAATTTATTTGCAGCGTTAAATGAATGGCTAAAAATTTATGTTTATATAAACAAAACAAAAGAAGTCGTTATATTAAATAATGTCTTTTAGCGTAGGAGCTGAGAACTTGTGGGCGTAACGTAAATTCTATAGATCAATGATTACAGCAAAAAGTATCGGTCATTTATTTTTGCGGCGTATATAATGCGCGAAGCTATCCTTTTATGTAACTATGTTACTGCATACAGAACTAAGTATTGTTATTAATATCCAATAAAATATTATTGATTACGAATTTTTAGTAAGTTAATAGCGGCAGTGGCAGGGTGGTAGATTTGGCGGTATTCTTAATCATTCGGTGAATTATACCAACCTGCCACCTTAACGTCCTTAACTGCATGAATTGGAGTATTTTGAGTTAGGTAGCAGTTTATATCAATGCTTATAAACTTTCGGTTATTGGTATTATCGATATGTATATATGTATATCAATAACCGAACGTTTGATTTTATATAAATAATATACATATATATATATATATATATATATATATATATATATAAAAATCAATTGCTGTTCGTTTGTTTCGCTAAAACACGAGAACGGCGGGGCCGATTAAGCTGATTTTTGTTTTGAAATGTTTGTCTTAGTCCAGAGAAGGTTTAAACGGTAAAATATTAAAAATAACTTGAAAATCCAAGTGTCACATTTATAACGTAGCGGGAAATCCGGACTGGATGGACTGATTTGTATAATTTTGACCTTGAAATGTTTGTAGAATTTAAGGAAAGGTTTAAACAGACACATAAATATTTATTTATTGTCTCTATTGTCCACACATAACAGATAGAAAAAAAGAGTTGGAATATGCAAATATGACAATTGGCAAGTAGTATACAAATTTTAAATTTACTGTGTGAATAATAAAATAATCTCTACGTTTTAAATATAATAATATGTAACGGAAAATATTAAATACAAGAAATGAATTTTCCAATACAAATTGTTCCTAGCTGTGAAACATTTCATGTCATAAGTCTTGTTAGAAACTTAATATATGTCACTTCGTTGTCAAATATTAATTCATAGGTGCGTTCAGAAATTTGTCTCTACATTTAACACAAATATACGTAGGTAATAAGTTCACCGGGTTATCTAGTCAGTTGACAAAATTAAAATTATACATATAGGTCATTTCGACTGATATAAACTCTTTTTTTGTTATTTATATAAATTTAATCAGTCGATAAATTTGCAGTTTCTTGTCGGTTCTTCGAGTTTGTAATGTAACGTTTTGAAAGTGCCTAAAAAGCCCTAATAGAAATAAAAGATTTTACATCGTAAAAATATATACTAATGTTATAAAGCTGAAGAGTTTGTTTGTTTGTTTGTTTAAACGCGCTAATCTCAGGAACCGCTGGTGAAAAATTATTTCAGTGTTAGATAGTCCATTTATCGAGGAAGGCTATATATCATCACGCTATGGGCAATAGGAGACGCAAACGAGGTTGCGTGGGTCATCTAGTTATATATACGACGAGGTCCTTTGGACTGAGTAGTCATAATTACTTGGTATTGTATTTATCCCAATTTATAAATTGATAAAGTGTTAACCTAATACTCGTATGTAACAATTATGACGTGTGTGTGGCAGCAACACACAATGATCTATTCTTTTACTTATTCAAAGGCTGGCCTGATTATTAATCTTGATTAACATTATAACTTTGTTATTGACTGCACGGTTGGCCTAGTGGTTTAAGCGGTCACTACTGCGCCAAGTGCCGTGGGTTCAAATCCCACATGGGACATCACTTTGTGTGATCCACAAAACGATGTCCTGAGTCTGGGTGTTCTTTGTGACCGTTACATGTATGTTTATAAAGTCCCCCGCGACACAGGTGTATATGCCTAATGCGGGAGTTTATTATCCAACTAATTGAGGCGATACTATTATTCATTGTGACTGTCGATGAAACATATTGTGCTTAATTATTTCTATGCGAAGAAATTCTTTGAATACTGACCTACGCATTTTTATGCAAGTTTGGCATAGATTAAGTCTAGAATAATAACATAATAATCAATGTATTTATATATGTCATCTATAATTAATATTATAATTCTAGAGTAACTCTGGCTGTTATGACTAAACTGCTGCCCTGATTTTTTGACGAATTATGGTCAGAGAACAACCATCAAGCGATCTCTAGCATAAATTACTGTTTACGATGAGTAGCCTTATATTAACAGTCTTGGTCATTGTAGAATACAATTTATTTTACACATTCTCTTGAACAATTACCGCAACTATGTAAAAGTTTTAAATATTTATAGTTAAATTTGCAATGTATATTGTACCTAGCTATTAGCTAACAATGGCACAAGTCTCTTTGTTAAAGATTTGACATCAAACTTGATCGACGTTCGCTAAATGCCATGATACTGATATCTGCGTTGTCAATCATTGTTGTAATGCATTGTAATCACAGCACTTAGTGCGAATGCTTTGTTATGGTTGACGTGACCTAAAGCTTCATAGTGCCTGTTTATAGAGATAATGTTGGTGTTTGGTTACAAGTAACAACGGATATGCGTAAAAGTATCTTACGTGGTATACATACAAGACTGAAAATGAATGTACCTATTAGTGTATGAGTAAGTATATATTCAGAAGGTTAAAATTGGCTTTTAAGTGTAGCTATCGATAGCTGGTTCATTTTAAAGGTTTCCCCCAAAATCATAACTATAAATTCGTCCGATAGGTAGGTACTGCTAATATGCTTGTGGTGTGCCTAATGTAAGGAGATGATAATAAAACGTATTGTATTGTTAAGTAGCATTTAGACTATTTTAATCTCAACAGTACACTATCTTCAGATACTTACAATTTTTTGCAGGCAAAATGTAATAATAAATAAAATATAATACAACGAAAGCATTTAAAAAATCCGAAAACGGAAAAAATACGTGAATATTTAACGTGAAAAAATATATGGTATAAGATCTATCTCCAACACTGTTAAAACTATTTGTAGTACCTAAATACATTAAGAAACGGAAGCATTCGTCGTTTAATTGAGTCGGCGATAGGCGTGGGCTGAAACCGAACCGAGTATCAATCTACTCGTTCCGCAACATTACACGACGCACATAAGATACTCACCAGGCTCTAGTGGCCTGTTATCAATTATTTATGCGACGCCCGCTCAATTAATGGCTTCTTAAGTTTCTAGTCAAATTGTTACTGACATAGCATTGCCATTCGTGGACCTAAAGATAACCTTTAAGCTCAGCCTTTCGAATGTACCCACATATGGTATAACATTACCTACTATTTTTAATAACATCTCGTAAATTTGTAATGCATATGTCAGCTTCGTGTAATGATAATGGATAAGTCGAACAACGTATTGAGTAGTCAACCACTTGTAAACATGGCATACATAGGACATAGACGTACATCAGATAGCGATGTCGACTCGCAATTCTGGGTTTGATTTGGAGCGATGTATGGTGTGATTGCGTCGCCGCCGTGACCCAAACAAGTTACTATTTCGAGATAAACGTCGCCATAAACGGACGGGTGTCGACCCGGCCACGACACTACGACGCCCCACACTGCCTACTCTATACTACACTACACTACTTACTTTCTAATAAAGAACGCTGTGTCCAAAACTCTTTACTTCCTTATTCATTAAAACTGTTTATGTTCTCATTAAACATGTGGTCTAACGAGTTAGTTACTATAGTTTATTATATAAACACAGGTTTTTTTCTCACAAACTTGTGACGAAATTCTTATAAACATAAGACATTCCAATCCCAACGGAAAACGATTAATATTTAGATTTATGTAGTATTATAAAATATGTACATACCTACTCACCAACCACCCACCGTTTAAAGATTCTTAGCATGCGGAACCAAGGTTTTTCATTGCCATATTAAGAACGCTTGGACCTTCAAGTCCTACACACAAATATAAAAAAAAAATGATAAAAATGGGAACAAAAATATATTTGTTCTATATTCTTTGACATCTTAATTTTTACCAACAGATGGTTAAACGGGGAATTAGAATGGGCAGAACGACCTGCTAGTAGTGCGCAGAAAACTCCACCTGAGAATGGTACTTGGAGATCAGCAAGTTCCATGGGATGGCAAGAAAGTGTGCGTGCAAGAGAGCCTCGACGATCTGAAAGCAGCGTAGAGAGTAGCTCAGGGCTGACATGGCTCCAGCGACAGCAACAGAAACTACGTGAGAGAAAAGAAGCCAGGGAGAGAGTCGCTCGACTTCCGCTCGAGTGGGATACTGCACCTTCCCGGCATGTGCGTCGTTCAGCTAGCCACAGGTATATATCAAACCCAACTGACAAATAAATATTCACCATATAACATTTTTGTACTCTTGGAACAGATGATTCTAATACTTCAAGATTATGGATTTTCAAAGTTTTGTTTTGCTTTGGTGTTTCAGAGTGGACGGCTATACTAGTGACACGACAGCGTTCGCTGATGACGATGACGACTTCAGTGTTCCGCTCCACGTGAATACGCGCACTACTCTTAGGACCGACCACATGAGTCCACAGGCTCCAGACAGGTAAAGTACATACATAATTTCAGTCTGAAAACAAATTAGTTGTCTCTTGATTCTTCTTGTTATTATAATATTTAAATGATTTTACTCCACAATATGCTGATGTATGAGAATAGCTCTGGTAATACCCTAGTTATATTGTTACAGAACCTCATCTAAAAAATTCATGTATGAAAAGATGACGATGCGCGAGTGGAGTTCGACGTCTACACCGACGAACACCCCGGCGCCTGGATTACTGTCACTTGCGGAGCCTATCAGCACAGATACTGTTGTAAGTGGGGCATAAACATACTTCAATTTAGTTTGTCAACAAAGGGCAGGATACCAATTTTTTTATATAAACATCTATGTTAATATAATCAATGAATAATTAACTCTCAGTGTGTAATTTTTTTAGTTCGGATCCTACTATCATGAAATTTTACAAACATGTTATCAGAAGAACACTGAATTTTAAAATTGTATAAAATAGCTTGTAGTCCATAAATAATTACATTTATAAATAATTCATTGTTTTCAAGGCATTAATATTCATATTAGGTTCATAAATGTCTTTAACTCGAAAATCTAACTTTCCACGAAGTATTTAAGAATTTTTTCTTTACTGCAAAGGATCGCGCAGAGAGCTGGTCACGTGCCGAGTCCCGGACTGAATCCCGAGCAGGTACGCCTGCATTCCCGACGCATCCTCGAACACCTTATCCGCCAACGCCGACCCCCTCATTTACAGCGCGCCCACCACGCTCGCCGTCTGTTATTAGGTACGTTCATTTATTTATGCTCCTAGACTCTCCAACTCTGGAAGTCCGATGAGAAACCTAACTTCTTTATCTATGATGCGCTTTTTATAATGAGTGCATTTGTAAGGACTCTACTCTTATTTTGTAAATACAGTGTGTTGGAGATAAAAAAAAAGTACGACAAAATTAAAATTCTAGCGATAAAGTGGAAAGCTTATAGACATTACTAGGATTATCGTTTTCGGTACACCCCAATTCTACGCCATTATATTCTATCCCTGCATGTTAGAATCGGCTGTTTTAATAAATATTTTACAATAACAGGAAAGAACGCGAAGTAAGCCCTGAGTCAGAATATCGCACTTTCAATGGCTCTGGCAGTCTAGGGTCCCGACGGTCCAGCGTCAGCGGCAGCGCCGAGCCACAGCATGTAGCGCCTGACCGTGTACGCTTCGCTCGCGATACCAGCCACTACTGGTACAAACCCAACATCTCCAGAGACGATGGTAAAAACGTGTTGACTTAAATAGTAAAATAAAATAACGAAGAAATTTTGAAAATAATAAAAGTCATGCGAAATAGAGCTATTAAAAAAAAATATGATGTATATTATGTAGTAATTATTCAGTGTTAGTAAATCTTATGATTATTTCTTCAATACGAGATAATTTCAATTATATATTCATAAAAATATTTTATAGTATATGTTTATTTGTTTCCAATAGCGGTGTCAACTTTGCTGCAACTAGAAGAGGGAGCATTTATAGTTCGTGATTCGAACTCATTCCCGGGTGCGTTTGGCCTAGCGGTGAGGGCGGGAGGAGCTGGCGGCGTGAGACATTTCCTTATAGAGCCCACAGCGAGAGGTGTCCGACTACGCGGGTGTCCGGATGAACCAGTGTTCAGTTCGCTTTCTGCACTCGTATACCAGCACACTGTGACGCCTCTAGCTCTACCGGTGCCGTTAAAATTACCTGACAGGTGAGTTCCTTTGATAACAAATTTAATGTTAAAAATAACGGAGAAATTTAATAATTATATTAATTTAATTGAATTACTCTACTATGTCCGATGGAAAGCATAAGCTGAATCCAAGAGTGGTGGTCACCATACTCATTGTATATGCAGACAATACAACAATACAGTATGGTGATCCACACCACGGCGGCCTAGTGATGCGTCTGCATCATTGGGCCCGCGGTCTCGCACTCACGAACGAAACACGACAACACGAACGCTGTCATTTTACGTTGATCTTCTGTGTGAGGGCAGTAACGCTCCCGGTCGAGCCCGCCCGTTCGTGCTGAAATCAGCGTGGCTCTACTACCTTACAATTTCATGTTCATCGTCGTCATCTGGTTAATTAAAACGTTTAAATGTAAAAATATGATAATGAATTCCATGTACCAGAGACCCGTGGTCGGGCGGAGGCGCGCAGGCGGCGGCGCGGGCCCTGCTGGCGAGTGGAGCTGCGTGCCACGTGCTTCTACTCGGTTCTGAAAATACTGAAGCTCTCACTGGACCAGCGGCTGTCAAGAGAGCTGTCACCAACATTCTAAACAAAAAGGTAAAACACTGTTTTACAGAAACCAGTATCTCAGAGAAATGATAAATTATGAACGACCTAAAACGGACTTTGATTACGATACCTGAAATATTATTATTAAATACTGCTGCTGATACTGCATATCCTCTTATTATTTGTCGAAAGTATAATGAGCTATGTGAACCGAAAAGTAACGGAGCTAAGTACTGTGCTTTTCTGGAATTAGAACCTACCTAACTAGACAAACACTAGCAAACGACTGCATAAATTTACCAGCATTTGAAAAAAATCTTTGAGAAAAACGGGAGGAAATATCAAGCAAAACAAATTTTGATTTCCCGGTTCGCTAAAAAAAATATGTGTAATATGAAACCACCAAGAACTCCCTCTCTAAATTCCCTATTATATATCCAACTATACCCAGAAAAGATGTCTAGGCTGTTAATTAGTATAGAAAAGACCTGATTCCAAAAATGTGTCTGTGTGATGGTGTTCACATTTAATTACTAACTATAATTTTTATTTCTTATCACAGAGTGCTGCCCACGTGGTCCACTTTAAGGTGTTCGGTGGTGGTATCACATTAACGGACTCAGCTCGCAAGTTATTCTTCAGACGTCACTATCCCGCGTCTGGGGTATCATATGCAGGAATAGACCCTGATGAGAGGCGGTATACGTATCTCGATAACAACACGAAGATTGAAAAGTTAGTCAATCATATTATTTATGACATAACAATGTCAACATACGTACCTATTGACTTCAACATACTATACGTACAAGAATTATGAAAATCTATACCTACAGCATTTACAAAATATATAAAGTTTGTAACTTGTAAACTCACAACACTGATCCAATTCGATGATAAATAGATTCGTGAGATGAATGATGATTAATGTATGGGGAGAGCTTGAATGGTGCTACGACAGATATAGGCAGGCTTAACAGGAGTTAGGACCCTGGTAAACCACTGCCTAGCAGAAAATGTGAGCAGTGTTAAGCAATTCTTTCGTTACACTTTACCTTAAAACTGCCTAAAACCTAACCCATCTCCCATAATTAGTTCTGATAGATGTACTCAAAAGGTGCCTATGCACTTGTGACTTATGAGGTATTCACATGCAGCGGTATTCCATTACTATCAGGTGACCAGTTTGTTCGTTTGGCATACGAAATACCATAAAATCTAACTACCTATAAGTATGTTAATGCATTATAATAATAGCTATTATTATTCCAGACGAGTATTCGCTTTTGTGGCTCGATCTTCATCAGGGGCCGACAACCAATGCCACGTGTTTGCTGAATTAGAGCCTGAACAACCAGCCACTGCTATTGTTAACTTTGTCAATAAGGTACTTATCAACTACTAAAAACTAGAATTGACAATGCAAAGAAAACTAAACAAATTTGTAATTGTTTCATTTTCAATTATTTCCAATTTCAACAACTTTATTCTTGAAAATTAATACATGCTATAATTTTGTCTTATGCTTCTGTTTATGCGCTCATAGTTCCTTGAGACAGATACACGAGGGAGAAAAATTATAATTAAACATTTGTGATTGGAAAACCTTAGTAGTATATGTCCTACACAAAAAGTATTTCTTTACGAATACATTATTTTTTAATCCTGACAAAGCCCTCAGCACTAAGATATTTTAAAACGTTTTCAACTTAACTTTTTCTTTAATTTTTATGTTTTTATTTACAGGCACTTCTTGGAAACTCCCAGAAAAGAGACATAATATAAGAGAAACAATGACGAAAAACACCTAAACCATTTATTGGATAACATTCAAATACTCACAATGGGAAGTGTTAAACACAATATTTTCGTCATTGATTTAAAAAAAAAGAACTTGTTATTATTTATCATTCACATTCTTTATAAATGTTAAATTTATTAAGGAACTTTAATAATGATCTTTTAATATTTAATTTTAAAAGAATTATGAAATATTTTCGCCACAATACGCTTCATTTTCACCAAGTACAATTAACCATTTAATGTGGTAAGATAAACTGCATTCATAATATAAATATAAATTAAAACTTAGCTTAGGGAAGGAACTAACTAGTCTCATATTATTTAATATAGGGTAGTGATATTACGTGTGCCTAATGAATATTAGTTAAAACTAAATCAAGTGCATGCTATGTTGAAACTCCACCATAGGTAGAAAACAAAGTCAATTAACAGATACAAATAATCAATTATTTAACACTGAAATCGAATCTACTGTAACATAAACAACGAAGATGAAACAAAAACAAGCGAAGAGCTTAAAAATGCTAGATAAATGAATTGTTATATATATTACATCTATGCCACTTTTATAATAAAATTGTACAAATGATTTAACCATAAGTAGAGGTATCAACAAATATTTTACATAACAATTTTAAATGTTATGTATTGGGCTTTTACTGCGCGCAACATTGTGGTACCCAAATTATCGCCTTATATGCTTAACGCTAAAATAGCGAGAACGTATGTTTGGTTTTGTATCGTTTAAAACCATTTTAAATTTTTGAAATGCCTTAATTAAAAAAGAGAATGTAAATCTAAGGTCATCTATCAGTCATCAGCATCATAGTGCGCAGTTTGTGACGCTACTAAAACATTATAACACATTTTATTGTAATAATATCTGTTGTAAAATGTATAATTGTTTATACAGGTTTTAACTGTATCAATAGGTGTATATCCTTGAACTGCCTAATGTTTCGGGTATCTTGCACTGGCCATGAGACTGACTCTCATGGCCAATATGACTTACATAATTTATGTAAAGCTAAGTACCTATGCATGTAATACTCGTATATACATGTATGTATGCATGCAATCCCTATTGGTCGGGTTACTTCCTGTATAAACAAATATAGTTGATGAAATATGAAATTTTAAAAGTTAATATGTTGTAAAATGTATTTATTGGGTTATAATATACTCATGAAAATAATGTCAACTGTTTTATTTTTAATTCTTTAAACCTCTATAATATGAATATTAACTTAATATACTTCACCGAGAGATAGGTACATATTTATAAAATGTGAAATATTAAACCAGCCCTTAAATATTCCACACTAATAAACAAACACGTAGTACATGCAAGTACATACATATTTTTGTATCTAGACTTGGTAAATTGAAGTATTTACATACTAGACACTAGTTACATTTTTTTGATTGCGAAGGGTTTGTATGCTGAACTGTAGGCAGGTGTCTATGATTGAAGCCGCGTTTACGTCAGTCCTCAGATCGGCCGAATCGCAAGTGCCCGTAGTCGTCGAAAGGATCTTCAGCACGTACAGCCCTGCGGTTTAACGTATATTCCCTATATCGAGGGCGAACTCTAAACTCCTCGTCCTCTTCGGGCAAGGCAAAATGGTGGAGGTTTGCGCTCTCACAGCACCGCACTAGCAGAGCCAGCGCTACTGAGACCAATACCGCCACTATTGACACAACCCGCATTTTGCATGCGATGATAACTCTGGAAAATATATTAATTTAAAATAAACAACATACAATCACTGCAGTGCAACTAGTAGTACCTATAGAGGTACTATTAGTATCCATATTACCAAGTTTTTATGTTTATTCATCTATTAAAATGTGAAACACAAAATTAGCTCAAATGGAATGACTACTTGAACAATTTTTTTTTATTTAGGGTTATATGTATTTTTTTTTTATTTTTGCTCCAGCCAAGACAGTTAATATTCTTAATGAATTTATATTGATGTTCTCTATTTAAATTTTATTACAACACATTCGCTTTTAACTTACAAAATCATTCTGAATAATCATTTGAATATAGAACTAGTACAGCGTTCAAGTTCTTCTACTTTCATAACCGTCAGATATTTAAATGAGCTTTTAAAATTAAATGAAAACTACTTGGTTTCATATATACGAAACAAGTTAAATTTTTATTTATGTTTGCACTTATTTGAATATGCAACTATAATTAAATCGAGTTTAAATAACATAATTAATTAAGCTAACCTTCTAAGCAGGTGAGCAGACCGGCCAACAGAATGCGTTGCTCCTGAAAAGTCGGTTCTTATATACTAAGTGCTCCCGTTGGAAAACATCACTCCCCCTTGTTTAATATTCCCCTCAGAGCCTGTCTGTTCTTATAAAATAATATCGTAATTGACATATTTCAATTACAGTGCTTACACAAATTGTTGTTTTCAAGACTAGGGAAAATAATTTAAATGATAAAATTTCTTTAATTTTCTCTACGAATGCTGATTTTGCGATTGATTGATGTTATTGTTATTGGTTTACAGAGTTATTATGGGATTACGTTTTGACAGTGATAAAATTTAATAAAAGGAATTCAAAATAATAAACAAAACATAATAGTAAAATTTCAAATTGAGAAAGAAGCATAAAATAAATTAAAATGTTATTTTGACTGACCAAATCTTTTTTTGGTGTGTGTATGATACTCAGATATATCCATGTACCCACACACACTCCTAAAATAAGCTAGTCACTTCTAAAAAACACCTCCAACTAAAATGACATTGTAAAACAGATTTTTGGTGACGTCAAACAATTGATGATTCGAAACACAAATTGAAAATGATGTAGACGGAGCAATGTTAATCCCAAAAAACCTCAATCCTTGAAACCGAAAAAACTTTTTTTTCGGTTTTTTAATTAATCAATATTTAGACAGATAAATTTACAACACAGTAGGAGTTCTAAAATTTCCGAGTGAATTATTATTCTTCGGACAGGGACCCTGACTCAATTATATTAGTGATTTTGCTACAAAAGAGGCCCATATGCGAACCGGTTGGATCGCTTCCTAACCACAGCTGGTGGTTCAAGGCCAAATTTATTACATATTTTAGTTGACTTGGTTGTGATGACAAGATTTGGCTTTTAATAACAGAGCAAAGCTAAGAGTAGGGTTGAAATCTACCATGATGTTTTGTCGAAAGTAACTCTACACGAACTGTTTTCTATAGAAATAGACTAATATCTACATCCCATACATATCTTTACATAGTATAAATTTAAATTGTTTCTGTTGTCTGTTAGCTTAGATCTTTTGAAGTACTTAACGGATTTTAATGCAGTTTACTGCAATAGATAGAATTATTTCAAATGTAGGAAATAGATTCAATACGAGAATTCCAAAGGCTTCCTGGCGTAGCTTGGTCGGGTCGCTAGTCTATATAAATAAAAATGAATCGCCAAATGCTTTGTGAATGATGGACAATTTAAGTATTTTTTTTATAATATATATAACTTTGTTGTCCGTCTGTCTGTTATGCTGCAAATTTTCTATACTCGCAAGGGTGTCAAAACCTATATGGTACTCCCGTGAACTCAGTATCTTAAAATTTCATACGAAGCAATATCTTATAGCACAGATAAGAAAAATTGCGAGAAACAAATTTTACTTATATACCTACAAGTATTTGTTTTTTATAACCATCACATAAAACCCATAAATTAAAGTTCAAAATTAAAGTAAAAAAACTTTAATTCCTGCCATAATATTTATCAGCTCATAAGCTAAAATTTATTAGGTCGAATGGCATTTTAACACGACGCTCTGTAGTCGCGTAATTAAAAAAAAAATTCCCGCGCTTTCCGAACATCAGTCTATTTTATTTGGTTAGCCATTTTTAATTACAAAGACAAGAATACAGTGCCGAAATATATTATAATGGGAGGTGTTACCGAGTTTGAGACGTTAGAACATAAATTTTTGGAACTTATTGCCGAGTTTAGAACTATTACGGTATTTGAAGTTTACTTTCGTTACTGTAGCAATACTGTGCCACAATTATACAGATCTGGTGTTATTGATTAATATATTCAACCTATCAACGAAAAACCATTTTAGATTTCGGGTAATCGTTTACGTGATTCATTACGAACGGAGTCGTCACGTGCTGAGGCAGCGGAAGCAGGTCGCGCAGCTGCTGAAAGGGCCGCGGCCGAAGCACGCAGCAGCGCCTCTGCTGCTACCGCAGCTGTTAGTAAGGCCACCTCTGCACTAGCGCACGCTCAGGAACAACTCACAGGACTTAAGATTCATCTAGAACTTACGGTATTTCGCACTTCGAGACAAATACCACCATTTCAACTACATACATTATGCGAGAATTGATTACATCAAGTAATGTAATCAATTCTCGCAATAATAGTACGAAATAAAATATCTTAATATCTTTATACTATCTATACTCTATACAAATAAATGAAATTGGAGTGTATGTTTGTAATATTAAAATAACTGATTTTTACTAAATGCATATGTTATACACGGTACATATACCAAAAAATAGTCTCTGTCTGTCGGTCTGTCTGTCTGTTTGTTCCGGCTAATCTCTGAAACGGCTGGACCGATATAAGGAGTAACTTAGGCTACTTTTCTCGTACATACTTGTAAAATCCACACCATCACTACCAGACCACACTCTGAAATTAGAATGTCGGGACAATCGCAATATGTTGCTACGCAAAATAATGGCGAATTACCATTCACCACTCAAAATGATTATCCATCAACCACACACTCGTCAGAAACGGAAAAGAAAAAAGTTGACTAAAAGTTATTTCAAATTATTTAATTAATATGTTTTGATATTATCTCAGCTTAACTTATTATTTTTGTTTTATTTTGTATTTATCATGTAACTGCTGTTAACAGGTTTCAAAACTAATTGTGGAGGAATGATATATATATAATATTGTAGCCATGCGCCGTGTGTGTGTACACGTCGATGCATGGTTACAATATGCACACGCGCGCGTCTTGCCCTAGCGGCGACTGCGCCACACGAATATCTATTCATTCTCCATTCTCATCTCTCTAGGACGTGTCATTTAATTGCGCCCCGCAATTATATACCTACATATTATTATCAAAAAATCGAATCACATTCGGACAATTTAAGTGCAAATAAAATGCTAATGCCACAGGAACGTCAACGTGCGACATTGGAAGAACGATGCATACAAATGTCCACACAAATAAACTCACTAGAGAGACAACTTCAGCAACTCAGACCCCTTCAATCTGCGCACTCCATGTTGCAAAAACAATATACTGATCTTCAAGAACGCATTCATAACGTCTCTGAAGAAGCGCGAAGGTGACTGTTTGTAAATATTTCTGAATTTTCTTTTGAATATTTTTATTCTATGGTCTTTATAATATATCACTGCAACCTAAGGATAATTTATTAATAAACACTTAGTCTACATAATAAACAGAATAATCATCGTGAGTAGACAAAATTTTTATTTTTTATTTTTGTTTGAAAAGTTCGAAGATTCACAAATAACGGGTCTCAAAAATAACAAATATTTTTATTATATTATAACTAGTTTTACCCATGGCTCGGTTATCGTGGTAAAGATTAACCTATGTCCTTCCTGATGAATCAAAGTAACTCCATGTCAAATTTCATTGAAATCGGTACGGCGGTTTTGGTCGTGAAAGCGTGACAGACAGACAGAGTTACTTTCGAATTTAAAATACTAGTATAGATTATGTATGAATTCAGGTGTTATGGAGAACCTTGGGGTGATCTATGTCTAGTGGACAGAGGATATCTTTTGACTGAGGCAAAAGACGTCCATTACTATTTCGTTTCGATTGAAGTATAATTGTAAAATAAATTCTACATTATGTTCATGTCTTTATTGTCTTACCGCATTAAAAAGTCCTAAAGAACGAAAATGGCAAAAAAAGATCTGAATATTTTAAACCCAAACTTTTCCTAGATACATGTTATCATCGATGAGGAATACAAAGAAAAAATAATGTACATAATGTAATTTTAACCGGTTCAGTGTTCTTTTAACCATTATACTGGAAAAAATTGTGAAAGGTATTTTTGATAACACCCTTTAATACTCTTAGTAGGTCCTTTCCGTAGACCTCGCTGACAGGACGAGTTGGTACAGAGTTTGTTTCAAGTGTTCCTGCTGTCGCTACAGTAGCATGTTCGTTTACACTTGCACGCAGCTCATTCGGGCTTTGATACTCAGGTTTATAACCTAATCCCAATAGTTCAATATCAGTAGATGGATTCTGCCGGTTCATTAATGCCGGTTAAAAATATTTTTGACCAACTAAAAGTTCGTACTGTAACAAAGATATATTAAACATCTGTAGAGAATCAAGTCGTCTTGAAACTGAGCTCCGAAGAGTAGAGAAGTGCGCTGCGGCAGGTTCGGAAATACGCGAACGCGCACGACTAGCCGCTGCAGCGCATTCGCGCGAAAGACGACTTGCAAATACTGAACTGCAACACGCTAACCGAGAACTGCTCAATGCTAATGGTAACCCCAATACTTCTATTATATGTACATACATTTGTCATCACAAGCGTGAGGAAGGAGAAACAGTTACAATCAATTAATTCCACGTCTGTTTGATCGAGGTACGAGTAACTTTAGGATTCACACAGTCCGGACTTACTTTGAAATTGTGACACAAGATTGCAGAATATACTCTGAATTTCATAAATTCATATAAAGAATAGCATTCGCGTTGTTCAAACAAAACTTTACATTGTTCTTTAATGTTAATATAATGTATGTGTCATAAAAAGTCACTGGTGTGGTGGTTGGACATCTTAAAAGAAACTAGCTAAACCCCGTAGCTTTACCTACATTTATTGTCACGCCTTCTATTTTAATGCTCTGCGCCAACCGTGTCAGCCAATTAGATATATCTTGACTATAGTAGCTCGGTCAAATTAGACCAAAAAATAGGGGTACCCTTGCATTAATTCCCTACAATGTCTATTTTGATCGGGCTACTAAACTAAATAAGAAGACATCAAATTCAGCTGCTTCAATAATAATAAGGATTTGTAGCTCACGTTTTCAGATTTTTAGAGGACATTATAAAAATATTATTTGAACATTTTTGATAGTGGAACATCTATATTAGTATTACATAATTATAAGTATTCTTATTTGGCTATTGTGGAGTGTTGATTGTGGCAGCGTCACATGGGAAACTATTCAGTTGTTTACAAATATATGTGGGTATATCTTGAGTTCTTAGTTCAATTTTTTTATGTATGGCCCTGCCAAAATGACTCTACTCTGCCTGATGGAAAGTATAAAAAGAATCCAAGAGTGGTGGTCACCATACTCATTGCGAATGCAAACAATACAACAATGCAGCATGGTGACCCACACTATAGAGGCCTAGCGGCATATAATAATAGTCTTAAATGAAAAACAAAACTTCATTCCTATTGCTATATTTTACGTTATTCTGTTCTGACTTTTAATATAAGACTTGTATACTTTTGTGCTATTTTGAAATGAAAGGGAAATATTTGAAATATGGGTTATAATTGTTTACTTTTATTTTTACGCTTCGTAAAGCTAAATTTCTATAGAAACATTAGACCTTTCGATGTAATTCTCAACGACCAATACTACTTAGGTATAATACATAGAATATCATATTAGTGAGCTAGGAGATTTTTATGTGAATTGAATATTTAAGCAATTGTTTTTCAAATAACATAAGATAGTAAGTTAATTTAAAAAAAAACGATTCATCACTAATTTTATTATTATATTTTTCGTAGCGGAAATAAGTAAGCTAAGAGCAACTGTGGCGGAATTACAAATATTTTTAACTGAAGTTAAAAACAACAATGTAACGAGAACAGTTGACCCACATATAGAAGAAGTGGCTGAAATAAGAGCAGCTTTAGAAGCAGAGCGAGCCGGGACTGTAAAACTCGAACGTGCTTTAGCTGCAGCACTCGCAGATAATGCGACATTGGCCGCTCGACTGCATGCTATTGACAATATAGATGAAGCAAACGAAGCCTTGACGCCCGCTGAATCTACTTCTACCAACATTTGTCCTATCGATTCCTTTTTAGCTGATTAAATAAATATTATAATACTTTTCCACAATAAAATATCTAGCTACCCATTTCTTGGTACAAAACTTATTCTATCCTGATAAAGTTTAGGTTACTCATATTTAAAAAACAGGGTCATATTAGATACACAACTACATGCATTAAATATGATCACAATCTATTTTTTTATATATTTGTCTCATCATCAGCCTATCGCAGTCCACTGCTGGACATAGGCCTCTCCAATAGCACGCCACTTAGTTCGATCCTCGGCCTCTCGCATCCAGCTCCTGCCAGCCGTCTTGCGCAAATCATCACTCCACCTGGCCTGTGGACGTCCATATTTGTCTATTGTCCTGCAATTAGTCTCTACGACATTGAGCTGGGTATTCGTAATTTTAATAAATAGGCGTGTATGGCACAATATCAAGTGATACGTCCATATTGGCGCTAGCTCCTCATGCGGTCAGGACTTGTGGAGCACGTCTTTTCGGCCTCAGCAGCAGTAGTATTTGATTCTATGCTTATCAGCTCTCTTGCCAGAAAGTTTGGGTGCTGATTTAATCTTTCAGAATATATACGTAGATATTTTTTTATTTCTGCCTTAAATAACTCAATAAAATAGAAAATACGATGATCGTCTCTAGTAATATACATACGCATATGATATTCTGATCATTCATTGCATTACAAAACTTTTTAAAAACAGTTATGTGAGATAGGTTTGGGAGCACCATTTTATATTGCAAACAGGTTCCATAATCGCGACTTGCATCTCGAAACTTAGAGGTCAAACCATCCTTTTTTTAGAATATTAATGTTTCGATTAACTACACGTAATAATAAATAAACACATATATAAGCATGTAACAGTTACTCAACAAAATCTATTATGAGTTAGTTTGATTGAGATATTTCCAATATCTTGGTTGTATCAAATTTTCAGCTCATGACTAAAAGTTATTTTTAAAATAAATAATTAAGAATATTTGCGATTTGCTTTTGTTTTAATAAAAGTATTTTTGGCACGTACGTATTTAGTTTTTCATGTCATGAATAATATTAATGTTCAAATACGGCTTTATCAATGCTTCTATTTCAATGTTGTACAAAAACGGGTTTCTATGAATGCACTGCACTCGGCCAGCATCGAGCTTCTCTAACATGCATCATTATTTATCGACGTAACGTCTGAGATGTGTCTCGTGTACCTGACAACGAAACAATTTATTATTTTCAAAATTCATTGCTAATTAAAATATAATTTTGTAAATTAGTATAGCAGATAACATGTAACCTATGCGACTCTACGTGCACCATAATACATCTGCACCGCAGTTAGCAGTGCAAATATAGTGTAATACACTATACACCACGATTCATTAGTGATCGACAACTCTCTTCTTCTTTGCTATAATAATTAAAATGTCTAGCTATTGTATTTCGATACCTTAGTAAACTTAATTATCTATTAATAAATTAATATCACTGAACGTCTTAGGTATCGCACATTTTAATCCCACATCATCGTCCTCAAACTTCAAAGTGCGAAGTAAGTGGTGTGCGCACAGGTACAATGTGCAGTGAATTTTCGCAAGGCTTCTGCGCGCCCCACCTGCGGAGACCGCGTAGGCGCTCGCGCCGCGCTATTCACTCCGCCCTACTTAGTTGTAAAGTGCACGCCGTGCCGACTGCGTCGCGCTACACATGTTGAACAAACTATGCGCACTCGAATGAAGCGATCTGTGATATTATAGTGTTAAGTTATATTTAAATTAAGTGCTACAAATATCTCTAGTGTCCATCAGGTAAGCACCGGTAAACGGCAGCAAATGCACTGTGAATAGTGTGCGTAATCTCTATTTTTACACAAGTTACCTGACGTCAAAAATTAAAATGACATAATGCTAAGTTTTTGTTTGCGAGTTAACTATAAGAAGATATACGGAGTCGTCTTAGAAAACAACTCGAAACTAATTTTCTTGGCCGGGTATGTAACAGTATCTAACTTGGAGTTCCGCAGTTTCCTAGTTGTTAATGCCGATAACTGCGGTGATTGTTTCGTTATTTATGGAGGTAAACAGTAGAACTTGGAGCAGTCTAGTAAGTCTGGAGAAAGTTTTATCACATTGCACTTCTTTTCTTATGTCATTGTAAGTATTCATATATGATTTGCATGTCAGTAGTTTTCTAAAGTTCGACTCACACTTATACATAAATCATGATAAACATCTAGCATATTATTTCTGCTCAAGACATATTATGTAGGCGATTTTTTATGAAACAAACATGTTTATCCTTATTTGATGAAAAGGCTGTTCCGCCCCCGCGATGTTGACACAGTGAGTCAGAAACACAAGGACACAAGTTCTGCATTTACTCATACATATGACAAATACATATGTAAAGTCAATACAAGAGAACAAACAGCTCACCCACGACCGATACTTTGTCATAAAGAATACCGCAACACTATATACTTAAAGATAAAATGTTAATTTAAGTATTATTTTTTGATTTATTCGTACCAAAATAAGATATGTTACTAAAATTTATATTTTAAAGCTCATAATAAATAAACATCCACATATCTCGCTAGCTGAATGACTAATTTATGCATTATAAATTTATAAATGCCAATTCGCATACAAATCATGCATACGTATCAAACATGTTAATAAATATTATGTAAAAACTTAGGTATCTCAGGTTTTCCGTTCAAATAATTATATGAGCAAACATCAAGTATGTAGAATACTTTTAAAATAATAAAGGCCAATTTAATATGATATAGAGCGGAACTATTCAGAAGGTTGTTAAGATTTCCTTCGTGAAACACGCAGTGAATTGAACTCAATGAGAAAATTAAGTGTTGATATTCCCCATCATACATAATGAATGGCAATTAGCGGTTCTCTTACGTATTTTTACGTAAATGTCTTTATATTTTATTATCGTCACAAAGTTGTCGCTTAGTATTATTTAATACGTGGAACTGTATAATAAATACTAAAGATACTAACTACACGCATAGCAATGATCAATGTCAAGTTACATCGCTATGCATTCTAACATTTAAAGTTTGTGTTTTGAAGAATTGTTCACAAGAAGTAAAAAGATTTCCGAAAACTATAAATTGAAATTAGTGGCGCTCATACCTACTACAATCAGATTTTTTTTACTAGTTCTGTACTAAAACCAGTTCAAACGTATTGTTAACATTGAAGTATGTATGTACGATACTAACATCATAAAATCAATTATGACATTTTTGTCTGTCTACTTTTTTATCGGCTGGAACTATTTTGACGGAACTTTCACTAGCAGATAGCTAACATTACAGAGAGTTTTTATTTTAGATAAAAATTAGGTTACACAAAATTAAACCAATGAAAAAGTAAACAATATCAAATTCAAAAGCAAAAAATCCTGCGGGTAATTAAATGGGGTGCAGCTAATAATTATAATTAATACATACATAGAAACCTCACATTTTTTGTATATAATTTTCTTTATCATAAAAAAATTTAAGGACAATACAGAGAGACAGACTTAGGTATAAAGTAAATACATAATAATTAGAACATCCAGTGTAGCCATTCACCAGTGAATGACCAGCACTGGACTGCTATTGGCTGATGATGATTTTCCAGCGATTTGATTACACACGATAATTATTTCATTTATTTCTATTTAAACTACTAAGAGAATATAAATAAATGAAACTGTTATCAAGTACAAACTATAAATTACATGTATTTTATAGTGTAGAAGTCTTCAATTCTCAGCAGAGTCCTAAAACTCGTAGTTTGACAATTTGTTACAGGCTTCCTAATGAAGTGAAATGTTCGGACTAAGTATGTAGATACTTTTAAAACATAATCAACATACGCATTTATTTAGCACTCAGTCACGTGATCAAGTGTATTTGATTTATTAAATAGATTTGCGCCTTCCTATTCATTTGTCAGACCGCGGAGCACCATAGAACTATTAAAGACAATTTGCCTTCCCACTACGACAGTATATTACAGTATATTAATTCACTTCAATTGCGGACATTCACAAAGATAAATGAAGGAATCCTACAAATACTTTACATCCCGTGCAACTTTCTAATTTCGTTACTGGATAATCTCCATGGCACCAGTTTATACTTTTCATTATTAGAGAACGCCAAAAACCAACGTTCGTAACATTTCTTCCTTTAGTAGACTCACGAGTGTTTTATGATAACTCATTATTTATTTATTTTTATTTACAACTAAAACTTATTGACTTGATTGAGAAAACTTATAATAATATAACAGCTGATAATCACTATTCAAGAAAGAATTTATGGAAAATAATAATAAGGCAATCCTGTTTACGAACGTTCGTGAACACACCTTATATTTTTGCGTTAACATGTACTTGCTTGTATCCGTGTGGTGAATGGTGATAGATTTAGAACACGGAATGTTTAACTGCCTTGGTGGCGCAGTGGTAGCCTGCGCGACTGCTGTGCGTGAGGTCTCGGGTTCGATTCCTGGGTCGGACCAACTGTTTGTATGATCTGCAAACATTTGTTTCGGTTGCTTAGCTTGGGATTAGATGGCGTTGTGTGTGAGATGTCCAAAATATTTTTGATATTATGTATTATTTATAATGTCGCCACCCCCATTCATAATTGCGGTTGTCATAAGGGCGGACTAAGAGTACAAAATACGCAGGACAAAAATACTGATAAAAAGGAAGAAAACTTATAAAATACGTCTCGCCACTACTTCATCTCGCCAGCGTGGTATAATAAGCCGTAACTATTGTGGCCAAACCTCCCGTTTTTAACGTGACCGTCCCTTTTTGCGGTTCTCCGTCCCGGTGTCGCCGAAAAACGATATGGGACGCAAAATTAACGGACCGACCGTGCGCAGGAGCGCGGCAATGAGCCGATGGTTGAATTATGGCCTACTTTCTAAGGAAAGGCGTATGTCTAATCAGTGGACTATTCAATGCTTCTAATAAAAGAAAACAGAAGTAGGCAGTTAACAATGGCTTCTACTTAACGTCTTAAAAACAAAAATATTATCTGCGATTACATAAATTGCGTTACGAGCAAAACTTTATAAAAACAAACACACACTTTCTCTTTTGTTGCTATACTGGTGCGGTTGTGAAATACTTGATTAAGACCTGCATACCTATGAAACATAACTTCTATATTATATTTGTTTGAAAGTTATCTTTAAAACATCCCGCATCAATAAAACTAGTTTATATCATAAAAAATTACGATAATATACTTTATAACTTTTAAGTTTATTTATTTTTATGTCAGAACAGGAAACCAGGAAAATAACACAAAAACGTAAACAATTCAAGAAATATTACTATTAAATTAATAACCGTCTCTTTTTTGTGTGTTTAAAAGAAACAACTGTAATGAATAAATATTTGTGTGGTACAAAACAGTAATACATGAAACAACTGTTGCAACTCATCTGATTAAAAGTTACGATGAAAACACGCATAATTCACGTCTAGCCAAGAACGGAAAACCATCAAGTGCGAGGGTTCCGTACAACCTTTTAGTTATGTAGAGATAAACTTAACTTTGCTGATGGAAGATTGTTGTTATATATAGAATATAGACACATAGGTCTTGGTTAGTGTACCAACTGTAAATAATTTAATAATCGTTTATAATTTTGTTTTATCATGAAACTACAAATTTACGGTTTTCGGGTTTTTTCCTTTGTGCTACATGAGATTACCTCATGCCAAATTTTGTGATTCTAGGTCAACAGACAAAAACCGAAAAACATTTAAATTTAAAAATCTTTTGATCGCTTAGACTTAGAAGTTAGATTTTTTACTGCTGCAAGAGACAACAGACCTGCTGAGTATTTGATATCAATTTCACCTTTTAACCTGTTAAATAGTTTCTTGATTGCCTTAATCTTGGTCCAGTTTTTGTAGTGTTCAAAAATTATAAGGATGTTTAAAAATAAAGTAAAACAAATAAAGATACTAATTAATCAATTATTTATTAACTGTCCTGATGGTTTAGCTACTGATCCTGACTGCTGATATCTATACTTAATAATATTAAAAAGCTGAAGAGATTGTTTGGTTGAACGCACTAATCTCAGGATGTACTGGTCCGATGCGAAAAATTTTTCCTTTTGAGAGCTTTCACTGCGAGCGCTGCGTAAACGATTAAAGTTTCATAAAAACAATGTATTAACGATTTTTTCCCCTTTAAAAGGTCTAAATAAAAGTTTGCAACAGCATACGTCTTTCTTGTAAGATTGGCTAACTATAACCTTTCTTATGATAAATATAATTGTGCACGCTGCTGCACAAGCTAGTTGAACATATTAACATAACGATGTTATTAAATTTTCTCCTTGTAACGGTAAAATGGCCTCTTTATGTTAAAGAATATAAGGAAATTATAAGTAATTAATAGTTTCTATAGACCTAACTAGGTTATTTTTATAATAGGTATAAAATGTTTCTTTCAGAACCATGATTCAGAAACTTGGACTATGCATCTTCCTCGTTGCTTTGATAGCACCCCTTGTACAATGGTAAGTTTCCTCAGTATACATCAGACAGACAATTTGAGAAAAAAAAGAATTACACTATCAAATTTGTATGCATTTTCACCGAAAATGTGATCATTTAGAATTAAAATACACAAATTACAATTCAATATTTACCTTCACATTTTAATAAAGTCGCTAAAAATTGAATGTATCGGAACATTTTCGCTTGAATTTAAAATTTCAATGTCTGCATTTGAAGATATACAACTTTTTGTATATCCTTCTTACTTAAATGAAAATTGAACTCATATGAACACAGTTTTATGGCTAAAATTATAAGCGTTAGGCTATAAAAACAATGCTAGAAGAAACAAAACTAGAATATTCCATAAAATTTTGCAAAAAACAGTGGATGGTAATTTATAAAGATAAAAGGTTTCTGAATATATCACAAAATGTAGGTTTCGCAATACAAGTATAATTGAAATACTTTTCTTTCAACTAAGAACAATCATTCAAATTAAACTTATGTAAATTTGACAAGTGTTTGGATTTGAAAGCTTTTTAACTGTCATTTGGTTTTTTACAGTTCTTTAGACATGTTTACTTTGATATTCGCAGCATATCCGTAATAGGACCTCGCGTGCTTCGTCCGTTCAGCTCATACACAGTAGCAATAGCGGGCAGCTCCAGATCTTACAGCCTGTACGTGGCTATAGAAGGTCGCCGGGCTAATGGAGAACAGTACAACTTGGGACGCGAGGTGCAAGTCCCGGCGGCCACTTCTAGGGTCATAGAACTTGAAGTAAGTAGCTTTTAACAATATTTATTTCCTCTCTTCTCTTTCAACTTATTTTGTATTTAAATAGAGACAATCCTGAAATAACGCTAAAGTAAATTAAATTTTACCATGCCGTAAAACTGATGTCCGTACATTGGATTAACATCAAAACCAAGTTATTTGTTTGAATAGTTTCCGAAACCACAATAATTCTTTATTTTTGTGATTGCCTCAGTAAATCAAACATTATCAATTTTACCCATTATAGGTAGAGGTAAACTTCATTACCACACCACACTTATATCCTATCAATGATTTTCCCACAATGGGTCGTGACAAATCTGTTTTACCTGTAGATCGCCGACCCTGGCCCGGGACAGTACGCGCTAGTGGCACGTTCAACCTCAGGTCCGCTATTCTCATCATCGGCCTCATTGCTCTACCAGCCGCGAAGTTTTTGCGTCTTCGTGCAGTCAGACAAGCGCGTATACCAGCCCAGAGACACCATAAACTTTAGGGTCATCGCCTTGGACAAGTAAGAACAATGTTCCTTGTATGTAGCTGTACTTGCATGCGGTGTGATAGGAAATGTGTACTTTATCATTGTTGAAAAAAGACATTTCTCCAATAATTTTATTCCATATAATTTTACATGTTGTTAATAATTTACATTCCTTATTGAGTTTTTGAAATGATTCGGGAGGACAAATTTCAATTTCCATTTTCGGCGAATATCCATTATTGATAAGAGTTCTTGTAATGCGTTTTGTAAACAATTTAAGTAAATAATTTCATAGAACGCTCATGTCTTGATCACTATGAAATCAACAAATCTACTGTCAGACAGAATGGTTGCAGGTAATTATTACAATAACACATACATAACGAAACTATAGGTTAGTAAAGATTGTCATTGTACTGGCTACAAATGTGCCCTTGTGCCATTTAAAGAGGATAACAAGAATCACACAACATTAAGTAACTGTAGTCAGTCGAGTATCGGCAAGACACTTTCGTTTTCCGTTCCATCAATGATACAACGAGAGTTCGCGCGCGTAAGATTACGTGTGATTACAAAACAGTCATTGACCCCGTGCGCATACGCAGATACCTGTTGCCGCTGTCGACTACTGTTGATGTCAGTGTGCTGGATAGTGGAGGCTCGCCAATAAGACAGTGGGCCAGTGCTGCCCTCGACCGGGGAGTACTCACTCAAGAATTAGTCCTCGCTGACGAACCAGCACTAGGAGAATGGACTATACAGGTAATGAAGCGAGTCAAATCTCAATTTATTGTTGTTGAATCTCGTATCAATTAAAATTACTATAGCATCAAATTACTTAACGCATGGCTGGAAAATACACAAAAAACTTTCCTCTTATTAAAGATTCGGTTTTTAATTGAGGCGTAATATTCGAATCGTTTTTATGAGTGCTTGTTAGGTACCTAATTTGGTAATGTAGGTAGGTACTTAGTAATTGATGTCAGTTATAATAAGTTCACATTTAAATTGTACACTCAATACGTAAAGGAAGTTTTGTTTCTCATTTTAACAAATATTACACGCGGTCGTATAATTATGCAAACACGGAATACCTAACATAATCGATTATCATAACATGATCACACGATCGATATCAATTGTATCGATTACCCACGAGAAAGAAATAAGAAGTAGTAATGCACAATGGTAAATTGTTTTAACAAGATGTGATATAACTTTCAAAACTATCTAAAACTACAGAAGTTCCGTATATATATTTTAACCTGTCCATGGCAGTCCTTACAAAAGGTTGTTCAATGCTATATCAAATTATAGGTACAAGTTACAATTCACTAAAGATTATTTGAAAGAAAACAAGATATTCAAGGCAGTCGAAAATAATCCACCAGAAATCTGTATTTAAAATAGTTCTGCAGAACATGTCTTACCTAAAACTACGATAAATAAATAGGCACAATTTATTAAATCGTGAAACAAATTGTAATTAATTTGTTATGTAATTGAAATATGTGCAAGTTATTAGTAAGAATCTAAATTCTCTAGATATGACCATTCATGTCTAGAGTCTCTACTGTCTCTAGATTCTTAATGCATTCAAATGCATAGACATACTATTTACAATATAAAAAAATCTCAAATCAATTTTTTTTTATTGTATATGAGGCAAACGATCAGACATATCGCCTGATGGTAAGCGATTACCGCCGCCCATGGACACCCGCAACACCAGAGGCGTTACAAATGCGTTGCCGGTCTTTTAAGAAGAAGTGCGCTCTTTTCTTGAAGGTTTGAAGGTCGTATTAGTTCGGGAACACCGCAGGCGACAGGTCGTTCCACAATTAAATTAAGTAGAATAATTCAAACAGAAATCTACTAAACATCTAAAACTGACCGGATATTTGGTATTCAATCAAGAGTAGGTCGGCTAAAAGTCTGTGCAATCGCGCTGTTGTAATTAGTCTGTATGCCCTTTTGCTGCCTAGGATGTTCAAAACTATTATTGTTTCTAATATCATAATATTTAAATATTAACAAGTATCAACTACTCCGGAAATGTTACTAACCTCGAAAAAATATCTCTGGCCGCGTTTAAAATGGCCTTTGTGAACGTCGAAAAATATTTGCGTAATTATTGTATAACAGGTGGAAGCTCGTGGGCAGAAGTACTCCCACAACATACTGGTGGCCGACTACGTATTGCCCAAGTTTCACATGGAGATGCACCTTCCCAAAGAGGTGCTCTTTAGCGAAGGACGATTTGACATCAATGTCACTGCAAAGTACGTTTTATAATTTAACATTCTATTTTTAAAATTAAATAATCTGTAAAAATTCCATTTCATAGTCACTTATGTATAAATATTTACTATTATTTAAGTATAATTTTACCTCTAATGCTTCCAGAATGTTCTTTTGTATATCTATCGAAGTCCCCCAAATCTTGAATTGTAATATAATAATATTAATAAATATTTCGGACATCAACACACAACGCCATCTAGGCCCAAGCTAAGCAGAGCTTGTGTTATGGGTAGTACCCATACAAACACAACTGATATAAATTCATGGATCCTTTTTTTTGTAACTACGTACATACGAGTATTATACATAGAAAACACGCAAACTCCGAAACAAATATTTGCAGATCATACAAACATTTGGTTGTGTATGTGTGTCGAAGTTGAAAAGTTGTTTCAAATAATCAAGCCTTAAAGTTTTTCGAAAATTATATTTTAATAACATGCTTAATTTTTTTAATAACCAGTTATAAAAGAATGTAAACACATCCAAAAATAATAAATTACTTGATAACATTGCTAGTTATATGATAATTATATGAGAGGTATATTTACATAAACTTGATTTCCAAGTAGCTAATTTATTTCCGAACGCAAATTGGTTTGAACATAAAAATAAACTAAGTTCCATAATAAACTGGAATGAGATTTTCTCACTGATCTCGAAACAAAGCAATTTCCACAGCGAAAGCTGTCTTTTCTCATTATTAAGAAACATTAAAGAAAAACTCTTCAATGGAAATTCAATAGAATAATGATTACTTAATAAGCAGACTTTGTAGACGTAATTCCGTATTATTGCGATGTCACTTTTTATGATCATTCATATCTAAACAAATGAACAAAGCATATTTTTTAAATACATTTATAAATAATACCGGAGTCAGAGAAGTTAAATATCAACAGCGCTGCTTTATACAATAATAATATAATTTGAATGTCTTAAAGAACAGTTTGAAATTTCTCTTTTCTTTTCACTTTTACCTGAAATGCAGACATTTCAACGGTCGTCCAGTCCGTGGAGAACTAACAATATCGGCATATCCAGTATTTTTCTCTGGACTCCTGCAACCTGTAGTAGCGGCTCCTACTCGAAAAGTGGTCGATATCAACGGTCAAACCGAAGTAACATTTGATCTCAAAACTGACCTTGATTTGGCTGAAGATGCCGCAAGGCCGCTTGTCGTCGAAGCTGTGCTGGAAGAAAAAGATACGCTTATAAAACAAAATATATCATCAAGGATATTGTTACTAAGAGCTCCATATAGATTGAGAGTATCAGCTCCGAATCACTTTAAACCTGCTCTCCCTTATATTGTACAGGTAATTATGAAGCAGTTACCTTCTAGTAACTTCATTTTCAATAAATGTTCAAATCGATTCTGCCAACTTGATAAACAAATTCAATTACCTTGTTGACTCTTTTTTTATCAAATATATTATAAGGCAATTTATAATTTGAGTTGAATTTATGAATTATCGGTTAACTTTTAACCTCTGTTATCTAAAAAGGCATCTCGGTCTATCCTTATTAAATTTTGGTTTCAATAAATAAGGTAGAAGTTTTAAGTTTTCTTTACTATAAACTGAGTCACTGAATTTAATAAAGATTACTACTTTTATTTTATGAACAGGTCGAGGTAGTAAATCCTTCAGGACAATTAATAAACACAGATGGAGAAGTTACAGTTGAAAGATTATGGGACGATGGTACTCCCGCCAATGTGACACAAATACCTCTGAGCAAAGGCATCGCTACATACTCCTTGGTACCAGACAAAGGACACGTAAACTCCACTCTCAACCTATTGGTAAGACTCTGAGATTAATATATATATACCTACTACAAGTAACTTTATGAATAATGCCGTAATATGTGCCTCTTTTTTTGTATTCATCAAATTTAAAAAAATCTTCGAAAAATCACTATCAATTTTACTGTTTGTCGTACCCTAACAGAAGAAAAAGCCCACATGCCTTTCATACTTTATTCGACACCCATTTTGTGTTTTCCTTTATTTTTAATCCGAAAGATTGATTTGCACAAAATGATTTAAGAGCTATCTAATTTTTTAAATTTACAATATCATTCGAAAAACACTAGTCTCTATCGGATATAACTAAAATCAAAACACTAAATACGGTATATATCTGCAAGAACTACCTCGAACCTCGAAGCACCTGTTTTTTTTTACTCATATGCGAAGATTATGTCGTCTATATTGTTAAGCTGATGATGAATTATATTCTGAAATACCAATAAGGTTTTTGACTTCCGTTATGTTACTTACAAGATCCAAACTTTATATGCAAATATAAATATACACCACTAATCTAGTGTCATAATCTAAAATCTAGTGTAGTACTCATAATATATGTACTTTATTGTTAGCTAGATTATAGTTGGCTTATCTAGCGAACTATAAAGTACATATATTATAATATTTTTAGGACAACAGCAAACCGGACTTATATATTACAATGGAAATAGGCACGTAAATGTTTCTATAGGAACTCTCAAGGTTACGTCATAAAAATATAATCTTCCTAGCCTTTATTATTCTCAATATTTATTTTATATTTGGGGTCGGCTACTAATTAGTCAAGTTTAACATATGGATGCCAAACATGGCCCATAACAAAAAATATAACGAATAAAATGGCCACTTGCCAACGAGCAACGGAGAGGAGCATGTTAGGAGTAAAGAGGGGAGATAGAATAAGGAATATCACCATTAGGAAAAAGACCAAGATACAAGACGTAACCTTAAAAATAAAAAGGGTAAAATGGAAGTGGTCGGGTCACATAATCAGAGGGAAGGACAAATGGAGCAAAATAGTTACACAATGGTATCCAAGGGAAGGTATAAGAAAAAGAGGTAGACAACAAAAAAGATGGGATGACGATATCCGACAGGTTGCAGGTATAATATGGAGTAGAGTGGCCAGAGAGAGAAGAGAATGGAATAGGTTGGAGGAGGTCTTTGCCAACTGGCAAACGGATTTACAACACATCAGCAAACATCAATTACGCGAATAATATATAGTATACGCGAATAATAAATAATTATTGAAATGAAATTAAATTAAATTAAATTAAATTAAATTAAATTATTAGTATAGTAGTTTAAGAAGCATGTATTTTAAGTTCGAATAAAAGGCTTATTATTATATGTACCTACTAATTTTAGTCATTCCCATACAATTGGTAGTTTTCTTTTAATGTTTACGTTTTTAGAATGTCAATTTGGCTAGGGATAGGTCCCCAAGGGAGAGAAAGTAACGACTAGGTGGTCTCCCAACCATGGCTATGTACGTTCAATTACCCTTTATGAAAATACTATGTAAGATAAATATATACATCATTTTCAACATTTATATCTGTTACTGAATAGGTATTACCATTACACAAAGTTCTCATCTTACTAAATTTTTCTTAAAAATAAAAACAAGTTGCAGAGCCAAGGCTGTATACAACAAGACTGTATACGACTAGTATAACGAGAGATGCATGTTTCCTATTTGTGCGCGGATGCTCATCTAAATGTTATTGATTATATATTACATTAAAAATTCGATAGTGATAGCCCACTAATTCCAGAACATTTCTGTTAGCGATACGAAGCGATACTCCGGCTTTTTTCTTAAAATTAAATTTATGTGTAGATAAAATATAAGGAGGTAACAGAGCGTGTGGTGCACGTTCAAAGAAACGAGTATACCAGCCAGTATCTCACTGCTGAGGTATTAACCCGGAACACGAGTGTCGGTGGTGAGATGAGAGCACGAATCACCGCCACTGAACCTATGGACCTGGTTCACTATGCTGTCATTGGCAGAGGAGACATCGTTATTGCTAAGACCTTAGAGGTTGGTATTAATTAATAATGTACTTTACTAATATATAAGTATTAAAAATTATGTGTACATAAATTTTAAATTACGAAATTGAGCCAGTAGTAAAATTGTTATTACCTACCTCGTTTATTACGTAATAATATTTTTATTCTATAGTAATTATATAAAACCTGTTAAGACGTAGTACCTAATTAATTTTAATAAGTTTGTAAGATCACTAAGGATGTGTTCCAGTTACTACAACATATCGATAGTCGCAAGACCGCGCACTAAGACTAGGTTTAAGTAATGAAGCTTATTCGATAGATATATTTTATACAACTAAGTACATCATATTTATCTATTCCAGTTAAGTCCAGCTCGAAAGAGCGTGGATGTAACAGTGAGTATAACATCACGAATGGCTCCCGGCTGTATTTTCCTGGCGTGGTATCGAAGTCTCGAAGCTCCACGTAACAACTTACTATCTGCAGCTGTGTATGCGCCGCAAAAGGACTTATTGCAAAATCAGGTACCCGTTCATTACATTAAAACATTACCAATGGCCATGGCTTCTTCTCAATTACAGTTGTCATAGTTCTTTAACCAATGGACACTAATAGTGGTCGCAAATAAACTAAAAAATGTGATGAATTTCTTATTTTTAAACCGACTTTAAATAAAGTTCTCAATTCGACTGTATTTATTATGTTGGTTACCTCAGAACTTTCAACTTTTTATTTGAAAGCTAGTGCTTCCCGTTTGGTCACATTGGTCCCATTTCAATTTGGACCAGTTCTTGTGGTCGGTTAATTTCATTATCTTATTTTTCTTTTAAAAATTTTATAATAAAAATTCGTTGCCTTCAAATATTTATTTGATTGTAGGTATTGATATCACCAGTGTCTACCAACGGCGCATCACCAAAACCGAACACATTGGTAGAGCTCCGTGTCTTGAGTGAAGCGGGAGCTCTGGTGTCACTCCTCGCTGAAGACACGCGGTCAATAGATGCTGGACTAGCGCATTCGAATGCTCTCGGAAGCGGTCTCGATATACACAAGGTCGGTTTACATCTGAACTAATATGCACACTTCTATTAATATATAAAAAAGATGCACACTTACAGTAAAATACTGTTTCATTGTGAATAAATTATAAGTAAAAATTCCTTAATAATAGCTTTAATTTTGTCATAAAAATTCATGGCAGTATTTTATAAATAAATAAACGTGATTTAAGGCGTCACATTTGATGTCTGGTTATTAATTTGATAACCATCATATTATCAGTTCACATCAACAGTCTTTAACAGTCCACTGCTGGACATAAGGTTCTCCTTAGGTGATATGACTAGTTAAGCCGTATCCGAGTATTTCTTAATCAGTTATTAATAATTGTTACAGATCGAACGTGAAACGGAAAGCTTTAATAGTTTGCCTCATTCAGTTTTCAAAAATGAAGATCATCTATCAAGTCCTGGAATCGATTTGGGTGGTTTCACAACATCAGATGTTTTCAAAGTTAGTAGTTTATATAAAAATTAAAATAGCAATTTATTTATTTTAAGATATTAACATATAACATACCATGTGCAAGACTATTTCACGATGATCATTTATGTTTATATAAATAAAGCGTAAAAGCGCAACAAAAAACTCCCTTTCACTTTATAATATTATATCCACCTTTCAGAAAGTTTTGTGAATAATTAACTACAAAAACAATTTCACTGACCACAAAGAAACTAAATAAACCCGTAGAATATCATATATAAATACGTGAATTAAAAACGTTGTACCTGCCTCTTTTTACGAAAATTATGCGAACGGAGAAGTCTAAAATTTGGCAGAGATAAAGTTTATAGGGAAAGTACAGAAGGCAAAAAAAAAGAATTATCGTCGGATTTCGACCATTGAGCGTCCACAAGTTCATGATAATTTTCTCAGAAATAACACAGATGATATTCGCGTTTATGCAGTCACTTGCTACTATTTTGTACAATCATGTACAATTCGGGTATTTAAAGCAAGATAAAATGTATCATTTATTAAGTAGAATTTATAGGTTTATTGTTTACTTTCAGAACGCTGGTGTTGTAATTCTTACTGATGGAGTTGTTGTCAAAAATAATCAAGACGGTGAGATCTTCAAAAAACCCACTTTTCATTGTGTGATTAATTTATTACTGTGCGATGTCTAACTAATGTTTCAGTGAACGCAAATATTGAGTAAAAATTCCTATTCAAATAATGCTAAAATAATCATATCATGTAGGTAAAGCTACCTGACTACCTCGGTGGCGCAGTGGTAGTGAATGCGACTGCTGTGCTTGAGGTCTCGGGTTCAAATCCTGGGTCGGACCAAGTGTTTGTGTAATCTACACATATTTGTTTCGGAGTTTGGGTGTTTTCTATATATAATATGTATGTATTTTCGAAAAAAAAAGTATATATGTATTCATATCAGTTGTCTAGTACCCATAACACAAGCTCTGCTTAGCTTGGGACTAGATGGCGTTGTGTGTTAGATGCCCAAAATATTTTGAAAAAAAAAAGCCCCTCATTATAGTTCGGTGCTTTCGATATACATGGTCGTATTCATCTTCTAGCTAAGAAGTCATATGGAAGCCATACCGCAAAACTAACAGTAGCAAGTACTGAGCTATCTAGTACTGATTATATTGTCCTACTGGCTATTCCAAAATCAACCCTTTGATACATCTTGATGTAGATTTACTCACATGGTACTTGACATGGTTTTTAGGATCTCTTCCCCCACCAGCGCCAGTAGAGACAGGCACGCGACCTCCACTTGCCGGTCCTTATGCCTTCAGTCGTCTACCGCCTCCACCCTCACCTCGATACTACCTCACAGTGTCTCCACAGCCTACCTGGATGCTAGCTAATCTTACAATTGGGTAATGATCATTATTGATGTTGTTTGTTGATTCGTCAGAATCTACCTGTAATTTACATTATATTTCCGTTTCTTTGTAGTAATGATGGAAATGGTGCCAAAGAACGCTGGACAGCAGAGACACCTGGCGAATTCTCTATAGGGGCATTTTCCGTACACCCAACCATGGGTCTTGGTTTGGCTACCCCACAAAAGTTCACCACCTCAGTACCGTTAGCGCTAAATGCGGAACTGCCTTCTAGCCTCCAACGTGGAGAAACTGTTGCTGCAGTGGTGATATTGACGACCACTCTTGCGGTAGATACGCCAGTTGAAGTCACTTTCTACAACAGTGATCAATATTTTGAATTCGAACCTCTCGATAACGAACTCGATAATGCGAAAAGTGAGTACACGCACATTAAAACTTTCTAATAGTGATACCAATTCCACGACTATATATTTTATATTAGAGAATTGATTCGTCCCTAATAGTATAATCTTGAGTAACTATATTTTTATCTTTAGCAAGAAGTTAAACTGTCACTTTATGTCTAATTGAAAAATAGCGTTATGACTCTTGTTAAGTATCGGATCGTCGCGTTCTGATATGGCAGAGACATTTGTAGTTTGAAAAGCCCTCTCTACCCATAAAGTTGGAATAACTCGTTTTGCATTCAGTTATTGTAAGCAAAGTATATGCTTTCGACTCGAGTTAGAAATTGTCATTGTGTAATGGCGTCGCCTCTTGTTGAAATATCTCGAGCGTCGCGTTTAATTTGATTGAAAATTGGATTTGAGACTATTTATGGCGAATAAACGCACTCTCAACACAATAAATTTGAAATAAGTCGGTTTGTTGTCGATTTGTGGGTATACTAAGGCGACGCAAGTTAAGATTGCTGAACCGCAGGGCTCCTTTGTGTTCCACGTGGAACTACCGATTTGTTGCGAAATACTGTTAAATTCTTCTGGAACTGGAAATATTGGCAAACGGAATTTTGTGAAATCAACTTTTGTGATAAACTTTTGAAAACCCCTTGAGTCGTCACGTGTTTTTGGAGACGCGACGTCTCTTGCGGAAGATTACAGGTGCTTTAGGTTAGTCACTGCGCAGTAGGTTTAGTTATTATTGTATCTTGTAACTTAATCGTTTTGTTCAATCGTGGCCAAAACCGTAGCCCTTAAACGCTTCCATTTTAAATAACTACCACGGACATAGGTTACCGTGAGTTAAAGAATAATTTTCTTCAGTCATTATCTACTATCACATCTGTATTATACTATATAATGACAATTAATTTTATTCCATAATTTATAAACACGATAAATTTATCGTCCACAAGTACTAGAAAGCTCTCATGTTTGATGATTATCTGGTTTACAGAAATCGAGCTATTCCGACGAATTCGCGTGACAGTACCAGCTCGCGGTTCTATCAGCACAGCATTTCTTGTCACCGTGGTCCGCAGTGGCGAAGCACCCGTTATCGTCGAGGCCAGCGGCAATGGCGTTTCCGCCTCGCTCTTCCGAACGATCGATATTAAGGTTATTATAAAAACAAAAAATACTTAATATATGTAAAATTAATAGCCACTTAGTAATAGATTTGACAGTGTTTGTTATGTACCTAAGTTTTAAATTATAATCAAAAATTTATATTCAAAAACATCATCAGTGTTTTCTTTATTTTTCAGGATGGTTATGAAGAAGATCTTTGGGCATGGAGCTTACTGGATGCTCGAAAGACTGTAGCGAGAGCCAATGTGACTCTAGATGTGCGCCCTGGTGTGAAAGCTGGAGCCATATCGCTACGAGCTACAGGGGATCTACTGGCGTCGGCATTGCAGGCAACTAAAGCACCGTCTGCACCTTCCGCAGACGCAATACATGCCTTAAGACCGCTCGCCCTTGCTTGTGTACTTCTTGATCATCTCCAGGTTCGAAGCTAATCATTAATCTGAAAATTCATGTCACAGTTCAAAAAAAATCATGTTGTTTGTTGGTTCTGTATGATTTGTTAAGAATTAGGTCCAAAACTAGCCACTGCTACTAACTACAGTTTTCAGTTTCTTAACTCTCAGATATATATATATATATATATATAGATATATATTTAAGCAACTCTTATCTGTCATATAGTCTTATAGTGAACTATTTGAAACCTTATCAGGAATTCGTGTAACTAGCCCTAAATATATGTACATGCCCAGTATCAAACTACAATTTATTTTATATTTTAAGGCAACGGGGCAAGCTGAGAGCGCAACGACTAAGGAAGCAAGAGAGCTGGCTGCCGCAGGGTATCAACGGTTGATGGCATATCGCCGTTCTGACGGATCATTTGCAGCGGAACACGATGATGAAGCTGAAGGAGATGTGTGGTAAATATTCAATTCATCAGTACCATCACCATCAAGAGCCTTTAGTAAGCCAATGCTAGACATGGGGCTCATCTTAAAAAGGTGGGTACCCTACTATCCCATGCTGACCAGACTTGGCGATATGGGTTTGTTGTTTCAAGTATTACTTTGTTGTTCTGCATAGTTTGCTCCCTTAGTCGGTATTACGACACCCAAAGAATGAATAGAGGAGGTGACAGTTTTTATTCTTAATCCATCACGACACGGAATATTTTGCTATGTTTTGATCAGGATGACGGCGGCAGCAACACGTTGGTTGTCACGGTGCTCACGTTACGTGTCAGTGGAAGCGACCCCTGCCACCAGTGCGGCAGCTTGGCTAGCGCACGCGCAGCTGTCGGACGGCAGCTGGCCGCCGCCCTCGCCGCGGGAGGTTACTGACCCCCACGCGCAGGCAAAGCTACCGCTAACCGCACATGCTCTTGTTGCTTTACATCAGTCTAAGGTACACTTTTTTCTTTTCTCAATTATTATCTTATCAATTACACGACAGCATCAGCTAAGAACTTTTACTACAGGTTTATTAATATCTTTGAGATCCGAACATTTCGATCGCTTTTTAACTGCCTCGGTAGCGTAGTGGTAGCGAATGTGACTACGGTGCCTGAGGTCTCCCGGGTCGGACCAAATGTTTGTATGATCTGCTAATATTTTTTTCGGAGTTTGGGTGTTTTCTATGTACAATATGTATGTATTTACAAAAAAGGTCTAAATGTATTTATATCAGTTGTCTAATACCTACAACACAAGCTCTGCTTAGCTTGGGACTAAGGTGTGTTAAATGTCCGAAATATTTATAATTATTATTTTTTATATCTAATAAATATTTAATGTGGGGAAATCCCCGTGATACCACTGACCGGTGGCTATGTCGGATTCGAACCGACTAAAACATGATATATCCTGACGATTTTGGTAAACATGTCAACCGTGGGAGAGCTATGCTTCGGCATGAATGGGTCGGCTCGACCGGAGTGATACCACGGCCTCACAGAAAACCGGTGTGAAATAGCGTTTGCGCTGTGTTTCACCGAGTGAGTGAGGATACCGGAGGCCCATACCCCAACCCCTCCCCCCATCCCCTTTCCTATCCCCCAAAGGTCGGCAACGCACTTGTGACGCCTTTGGTGTTGCGGGTGTCCATGGGCGGCGGTAATCGCTTACCATCAGGTGATACGTCTGCTCGTTTGCCCACTATTCAATAATAATAAAATAAAACAGCAACAGTTTTACAACTACCCTCGTTTAAGCTTTAACTTACTCATTACGATGAATACCGTTTCCACGGCGATAACGTTGTTACAACGTCTCAGATCGAAACCATTTACTGCCTTGTATTTTAGGTAGCTACATTATATTCTATTCATTTATATCTAGGGAAGCGAGATGTTGTACAAGAACAACATCAACAAGGCGCTCGACTTTTTAGGCCGTGGAGTATCGCCGGACTTGGACGCGTACTCTCTGGCCGTGATTGGAGGCGCATTCGCCGCAACCAGGCATCCTCAACTCACACAAACTCTTGAAATAATGGACAAATATGCTAATACAACAGGTATTCAAGTATTACCAAATGTACAATTTCATTATTTTTATTAGCAATCCAAAACTACAAATACAGCTGTACATTCTAAGTACACAATTAGTTGACTCTTTAATATTTTGTTGCATATTATGTGAAACTCTGCTAATAAATATCTTTATCATTGGCCAGGAACGACACTATTCTGGTCACGAACATTATATAAGAACGAATGGCGGAATCCTTGGTTAGTTGGCAACAGCTTAGAAGCAACGACAGCGGCATGGGGTCTTCGTGCCATGTTGGGTGCTCGTCTGATTGATGAAGCCACTCCTGTTATACGATACCTATTGCAATCCTACAAACCGAATGACCCTGACCCTGAAGTGGTAAGTTAATGTACCTATATTTTTCGTTTTGAAATATCCTCCAATCTTTGTTTTTGTCTTAATTATAATGAGAAATAACGGCTCACCCTGCTCTAGAAATTTTTATAACATTATCAAGAGTATAATATTTTCGTATGTATTGATTTCAAATTTCAGATCGACTCGCTGGCACAATACGCTGAAATGATCCACGCCTCAACAAAACTAAGAGTGTCAGTCAATATAACAGGCTCTGAAGAAGCACGACAATTTCAAATCGCAGAAAACAACGCTTTGATAATACAAACACAATCTGTAAGCAAACAATACTTTATTTGATACTAGAACCATTCCCTTAATAAGTGACATTTTCCAAAAATTGAAATGTATTTTTATGGCAAATTTGTCATGTTATAGCTCTTCTGCAAACCTATCTAATCCTAATACTGATATCTACAGATTCGCAACAGTCGTACTGTGAGCGCAGTAACGGAAGGTCGTGGTATTGCTCTCGTGGGACTCTTTGCCAAGGGCAGCACTAATGTAACCGCGCCCTGGCCCAGGTACACCCTCGACCCTAGAGTCGACCAGGTCTCCACCAAGAACCGCTTGCAGCTTTCCGTGTGTTTTGGGTAGTTTAAACCACCACTATTTTTTTTTTTTAAATTATCGTCAGTAGATAGGCATTGTGATAAAAAAAAAAAAATTTACAGATTCGTGTCACAAGGCAATGAGACAGAAAGTGGGTTAGCTCTTCTAACTGTACAATTACCATCCGGATATTTGGCGGATATTACTACGCTTAATGAATTAACGGTAAGTACAATTGTCTCAACCGACATTTACTATGAACTGTGACCCATTTAAAAATATATTAAAAGATAAAAAAACCGAACATCCTTTTATAGCAAAAGCTTAAGGCCTTGAATACCATCTTGAGAATAAAAGTTATTTTCAGAAATATGTTAAGTTCAATTTTCTATGAGAATGTAGTGGGTCTATCCACACTGACTAACTAAACAAATCCACCTGGATAGGTACACTACTGATAAATCCTCTGGGCGTTAGTTTGTTTTAAAAGCTGTTATATTAAGCACATACACTTTTACCACACAACTCTTAAATTTCAGGTGTTAATGAACGGCTGTAGTCACTTACCTTCTATCAGGTGTCTCAACTCGTTTGTCCATCTCTTTACCATAAAAAAGCTGATACATTACCTATATATTTACTTACCTTAAGTCCTACCTCAAATTCACCATGACAGTAGATTTTATTACCTTGTTAATGTGGTTGGCGTGCTAGAGAGAAATAAACTACAATGTGCAATCAACGATGTGCTCGTAAGCATAGAAATATTCAATTAACAGCCTTTAACAGCCCATTACTGGATATAAACATCTCCGTACGAAGGAGGTTTTTGGCCAACACGCTGGCCTTTTGGCAGTGTATTAGTCTTGTAGTTTGCTTCCTTAGTCGCTTCTTACGATACCCATGAGATGAATAGGTGACACTCCGTATTTTTACTATTTTACCATACCGAATCCTTTATCACATTGAACACATCAGTAGAATATAATAGTGTAAGGATTCATTTGTTTGGCAAAATAAAGCTTATGACGACGAAAACAACTTCAGTCGTTAACAAGTTATTTGCGCGACAATCTATATTTGATCTTATTTATATATGTTTAAAGCTCATTGTTCTGTATTACTATTTTTATTTCTGTAATCGTGTGGTTCAATCTTCCTTTTACGAACCTTCGTGATATTTCATAATAATAGTTAAGTGACAAGATATTGAGTAGAACGTATGTGTTTGACGCAGTCAGTGCGGGTTCGAACCTTCGTAATACATTTACATGTATTTGATGAAATGGCAGAATAAGACTAGTTTATGTAATGTGTGTGTTGTGTCAGTCGGTGCGGCACGTGGTGTGGGCGCGCGTGTCGCGAGAGGGCGCGCGCGTGGTGGCCGGCGTGCGCGCCGCCGCCTCCGAGCGCTGCGCCACGCTCGCCGCGCCGCGCGCTCTGCCCGTAGCCCGCCAGCGACCCGCATGGGTTACACTACTCGACTTATATGACTCCAGTAAGTACGCCACACCTCACCGGTAGGTAGTAATAAATTACCTATAACTTACCTACATAAAATTACCTACTTGACTGCACGGTTGGCCGAGTGGTTTCAGCGGTCGCCATGCCGCTTGCTACTGCGCCAAGTGTCTTGGTAATCATCTTCAAATCCCACGCGGTACAACACTTTGTGTGATGCACGAATTGTTGTCCCGAGTCTGGATGTTCATTGTGTCCGTTTTATGTATGTTTGTAAAGTCCCCCACGACACAGGATGTTTATTCCTAATGTGGGAGTTGTCTTTTTAAAAACAAAAAAAACCTATAAGGAGTCACCTACGAGAAATTACTACTTTATTAATACCTGCCTCGTGAACTCGTAACCAAAGCATAATGTTACTTTTGACTTTGAATGACATGAGTCCTATTAATATATGCATTCAATATCCGATGAATCGAGATACTAAACATTTATATATTTGACACTAAGTACTATCAATGATTTACATAGTTCTAATAAAATAATCCTTATGTGTTTATAGGTCACCGCGCCCGAGTGTTCTACCAAGTGCCGCCTGCCACCGCATGTGACGCGTGTCGCGAGTGGGAGTCGTGCGCTCGCGCTTGCGGCTCACCCGCACTCCAAGTGTCCGAAGATGACCGAAAGGGCGAATCAAAAAAACCTTCCACAGCTACTATCGTCAAGTCTACTTTTCTACTGGGAATCATAACCACCATACTCATATTAATTTACTGACATAGTTTCTGCTAAATTTATACTAGTCCGAGTATAAATGTAGGTAGGTATCCTTCTACAAAACACGATTCGTCGTAGTAGGAAATGCAAAAGGATTGTGATCTATCCCATCATATTTAAACAGTATAGTGAAATAAGTTAGTTAGTATGTATAACAGTTAAACAAATAATTAATGTTATATGCAGTAATCAAATTCACCTTAGGTACCTCATATATACGTTAACAGTGACACTTCTAAGAGCTAAAAAAAAACTAAAGACAAAATAATTACAACGCAGCCAAGCTAAGTTTGCACCTCGCGTCGATTCGACGTCACGCTGCTTAGGTACGGTATGCAAAAAAAGGAATTTGCTATTAAAATTCGACTATAAAAATTAAACAAATGTTTGTTACAAAATGTCGGCTAAGTGAATTTTATATAATAACTAGCTGACCAACGCAACCTCGTTTGCGTCTTTTATTGCCCGTTGCGAAAAATTTGCCCCCGTTATAGGGTTGATTTTTTACACCTTGTGTCCGAAAAACCCCAATATCTTACGGAACCGTATTTTTTTTTTCCAAAATAAAATATAGCCTATAGATTTACCATAGCAGCGCCATCTATTGATTACTTACTCAACCCAGTCGAAAGGTATCGACATCTGTTAGAATCATTTGGAGTTAACAGATAATTGTGACTGTCAAATAATAACAGACAAATAATTAGCAATAAATTAAAATTGCGACTATAATTTGAGATTTAAACTATCCTATCTCTCAAGTTGGATCGAACTGCACATGGTGTGCGAATTTTATTATAATCGGTTAAGTGGTTTAGGAGTCCATTGAGGACAAAGACACGAGATTTATATATATTAAGATTTCTGTAATAACTGATGCGAGAGATCGATCACGGGAAGGTGAGCGGGGAAGTGGGCGGAGCGCTGCGTTTTAGCGAGGTGCAAACTAGGTCGGCCGCGTAGTAGGTATATATTTTTTCTCAAATTAATATGTGAATTAACATTTGCATTTATAAATATTACCTCTACAAATGTATTTCACCATCAGAGCCTTTATTTTATAATAATCCAGAACAAAGATATTAAATTAGGGCCTGCGTTTTGTTTCTATCACATAATTATATGAGTGAATACAAATCGCTCTTTTGTTGTTGTTTTTAATATCAGAGGTTTAATGTCGTGAGTAATAAATTAACGTATAAAATAGATAATAATGTCACGACCGTACAATCGAGGGCCTAGTATGAGCATATTTGAAAACGACTTGCTCTCGACGTACAGCACGTTAAGTGTTGCGAATGTTTAAATTGTGATCCAAGTGACGACCGAAGTGACGTGAAAGAAACTCGCACTAGGCCCTCAGAATAACATTGCTTACAAACTGTGAGTTTTTAAGACAATTAATTTAATATAAGACATATTTTAAGGTTTATTTTAAGCTGATATTATTAACAAGTCTAATACAGAGTTTTATTATGTCTATACCATGTATAGCAGTTTGAATAATTTAACAAATCTATTTTAATAGTTTGTAAGGACTAAAAAATTCAAAGAAATAATAATTACTATTGAACATCACATAGGTAGGTACTTTTTGAGTGAGAATGAAATAAAATTCAAAAAATGCTGTGAATTTATTTATTACACTCTTTTACTACGTTTATGGCAAACAATCATACTCCCCACTTGATGCACTTTCATTATAAAGATTATTTTATGTACACAACACATATATAATCTATATAAATATAAAAGTTTTCACTTTACATAATATTTTCGTAGGAGGTAAGGCTGGTAATAAAAATGACGCAGATTTATATCGCTATATTTCCATTTTTCTCATCATCCAGTGAAAGAAGCCAAGTATTGAGAAAGACATTGTCAGAGGAACTGCGGATGCTTTTATCCAGGCCCATAGACTGAAAACCAAGTTTACCAGTAAGTATTAAGAACAAATAACACATGTGTTTAGGGTTCCGTGTCTAAAGGACTGTGGCGACTTCCACATACAACATAACCTACTACAGCGCCATCTACCGAAGATACACTTGAACTACGAAGTAACGCACTGTACCTACAAACTGCACTACACGGAGTAACTACAAATCCTATATCGCGCAATAAATAATTCTCGCGCCGATTGTCATATATACAACATCCCAACATCAACTGTTGGGCAGTAGCCCGCCAGGCATGATCACCTCACCTGGTCGGAGAATCCTCCCTTTGTGTTGGGTGGAACAGTACACCCGTTCCCCCACAGGACCAAAGGGACCCTTTAGCCCTATTACTAAGACTTCGCTGTCCGTCTGTCTGTATGTCCGTTTGTCACCAGGCTGTATCTCATGGACCGTGATAGCTACACAGTTGTCATTATTTGAGATGATGTATTTCTGTTACCGCTATAAAAACAAATACTAAAAAACAATAAAATAAATATTTAAGGGGGCTCCCACACAACAAAAGTGATTTTTTGCACGACATTGATAAGGGCAACAGGTGGACGCTTGAAACATTCACTGAATGTTTAGATATAGGTATATTCACTTTAAAATAATTAAAATAAAATAAATATTTAAGGGAGCTCACATACAGAAAACGTGATTTTTTTACTCGTGCTTGTTAGTTAGACAATGGTACGGAACCCTTCGTGCGCGATTCCGAATCGCACTTGGCCACTTTTTGTTTAAATTAAGATTATCTTAATACTAGCTGAACCCCGCGGTGCTACCCGCGGTACGATGATAACTGCGGGCAACGCCGCGAGGCGAAGCTATATCTTTATAAATAGTAGCCTATGTGTTATTCTGATGTATAAGCTATATTGTGGTAAAGTTTCATTCAAATCCATTCAGTAGTTTTTACGTGAAAGAGTAACAAACATCCATACATACATACATCCATACTTACAAACTTTCGCCTTTATAATAGTAGTAGGATATTATTTCCAGATTCTAGAATTTTGGCTGATGCTAAGAGTCTAGACTAACAGTCTAAAACAGTAATATGGTACTTAACATAGCTATGCAAGCCACGGACAGAGACAAGAGATACATGACGAAACTGGCTGAGTGATGAAGCTGGTTCTCGGAGATTAAAATAAAATATTTTTCATATAAATTACTCGATGTTTGCGATATTGTAAGTTAAAATACGTAATAATAATATTTTATCTATATCTGTCACACAATGCCATCTAGTCCTGAACTAAGCAAAGTTTGGGCTATGGGTACTAAGACAACTGATATAAATTTATGTATACTTTTTTTGTAAAAATACATACATATTATTTATAGAAAATATCCAAACTCCGAAATAAATATTAGCAAATCATACAAACATTTGATCCGACCCTGGAATCGAACCCAAGGTCTCAAGCATAGCAGTCGCATACGCTACCACTGCGCCCCTGACACCGTATACTCACTCATATGGGTCATCAGAAATGTAGTAAGGCTGAGGTGTTGGTACGATCCCGCAGTCAGATATGTAAACCCGCACTGTCGGCTTATCTTCCACGTCTGTTGGCGTGTGCTCCACCATGTGCACTATATTCTGACCTTCTACCACCTTAAGCATAAAGGATACGTTCAAAGAAAGTGTACTTCTCACTTGCTGTATGACACAAAATAGGATCGTGTGACTATGATACTAAGGTTCCTTTGTTGTTGTCAAAAACAAACAAACTTTGTATAAATTATTTGAAAAGATGGTGCACATGAGTTTCTCACCAGCTCTTCTCATGAATGCAATACCCATCGGAGCTGGTACTTGGATTGATTTCAATTTAAACCTTTGAGTTGAATCGAAATCAATCTAAGCTCCGGTAATTCAAATCATCTCAGTGCATTTAGTACATATTAGGAGTTTTGTTTTATATTTTTATGTTTGTATTTTTGACGTGTTCAAGTGCCTTTTGGGGCCTATGGAAATAAATGATTTGAGTTTGAGTTTTGAAGCTTAAAATACTGAAGATAACTTGTGTAGAAACTGTATTAATTTCAATAGCATCTCTTAGAATCTTTAAATAATTTATTAATACTCAAAATTTACAATTGCTTTTAATCACTGACATATAATTTTATACAACCGAAAAATGATAAGTATATAAGGAATAAGAGGTTGTTGTTGACTGCTATACTAGTGTTAACTGTACTACAGCAGCCAGTGTCTTCCACCCTGTATGATACTCATTACATCACTTTAGGGACGATACCGTTAAACAAATCAAATCATTAATAATAATCATTAAGTGCAAACCTACTTATTAAAATTTACAAGATACCATCTGTATCTTGTGTTCTATTTAGTGACACATAATTATTATTATATACTTAAACTAGCGACCCGCCCCGGCTTCGCACGGGTGCAATGCTGATACTAAATTAAATACACTACAGAAAAACTATGAACGTTGTATATAAAAACATAGCGGCCCGCTCCGACTTTGCACGGGCATAAAATAGAAACCTCTAAAATTATCAATGTTGCCTTAGTATATGATGCATGTATTATACATATAAACCTTCCTCTTGAATCACTCTATCTATTGGAAAAAACCGCATCAAAATCCGTTGCGTAGTTTTAAAGATTTAAGCGCACATAGGGATATAGGGACAGAAAAGGCGACTGTGTTTTATACTATGTAGTGATACATTATTATACTTAAACAATATATTACCTTGCCAATGACAGTATGCAAATCATCTAGCCACGGTGTTCCAGTTGTTGTTATAAGAAACTGACAGCCATTTGTGTTTCGTCCTATAATTATAGACAAACATTCCTATAAAATACCGGTTTCTAGAAAATAAGGTCACAAATACTATATATTTACTAAGTACCCTTGTTAGCCATAGACACGAAACCAGCCACACTATGCTGTGTAGCCAGATTTTCATCATCAAATGTTTCACCATATATGCTAATAGATCCCGTGCCGTCGTCGGATACTACATCCCCTCCTATAATCAAATTAATTCAAATAAAATACACGTCATAACAATTGTTTATGTATGTGTGTGCTATAGAACAAAAACACACAAGACAGCTACCGAATTAGGAATAAATCCTGACGTGTTGCTAAAAATATACAGGAATCGGACACTAACATCACCCAGATTTAGAAAAACAATTTGTGGATCACACAAAGTGTTATTATGTGTAGGATTTGAACCCTCAACACTTTAGCGGTATGGAAACCACTACACCACCCATGCAATCCGGTGTTTCTTTATTACCTTGCATAACCAATCTTGGGATACAAACTAATAACCTTCAATCTCAAATATCATTAGGTATCATTTTATTACAGCAAGGCGCTTTTGACTAACAGCAACATGCCCGTTTGTTTGCCCCTGTATCATAAACAATATATCTAATGGTTTTAAATGCAATAAAGTGCTACTTCTAGATACACACAGAATACAAATTAAAACATTTCAGGGACTATAGTTAATTTCGTTATGATGTGATTATCAATTTCCCCCATTGCTCTCCCCATCCCTCAAAGGCAACGCACTTGTGACGCCTCTGGTGTTGCGATCAGGCTGATCGTTTGCCACCTATTCCATAAAAAAAATTTTTGGTACATACATAACCAACTTATAATGCAGGAGGTGAAAACTAAATAGAAGTAAGAAGTAGTACAAATATAAACCAAATACATTAACATGACCTTACCTTGAACCATAAATCTCTTGATGATGCGATTAAATGATGTTCCTTTATAAGACTTCCCTTCTATACCTTTAGATGATAAAACTATGAAGTTTTTAACAGCTTTAGGGGCTAAATCTCCAAATAATCCTATTACAATTCGTCCTAAATGATTATTTTCACGTTGGATGTCAAAAAATACCTGATCTGTTACACGAAACTGCCTTCCCTGAAAATATACAAATTGAAAATTACACATTAGACTAAATCTGATCTACTGTTTGATAGAAAAATATAGTTACATTGGACTGAATAACTTGTAAAGATACAATGACTATAAAGAACAATGTACTGTAGTAATTCATTTTAATTATCACTAGAGCTTCATATGTCCACGTTACTTAAGTCACACTGTGGCTCTGACTTACTTTAGTGGCTAATTAGATAATACTTACGTAGAAAGGAAGCCCTACCCATGCATAGTCTCACTCAATAAGTGAAGTTACACTATCATATTCAATCAATAATGTTTTATGTAGTTCATTTATCATTTTCTCATTAGGAAACCTTTTAAATCTTTATATACTAAGTTTAGTTTTAGGCCTTGAAAGTACCTACATATGTGCACAAAATATTTTGCGATATATAGTCTGAAAATTAACAGTACTTCACTACGAATATAATTATGTATTTTATTCATGTTTATTTTGTTTCACCAACAATATCTAGAGGACTTTTGCTTTGTAACAATTTTGATTTAGGTGATGCATTCATTGATATATATTTTGTATGACTTTTTATATGAGTTTTTAATTTATCACTGCGGCTAAATTCTTTTCTGCAGTCTAAGGAATCTTTGAATGGACATTTGTATAATTTCTTGGACTGATGTAATCTCATATGCCTTTGAAGCAGATCACTTCTTTTAAATGTCAATTTGCAAACAGAACACTTGTATTTCCTGGCCCCATGTTTTAACAAATGTGCCGATAGATACTTTTTCATAGGGAAACTACTGTTGCATATATTACACTGAAACAGTTTAAACTTTGTATGTATCTTCAAGTGCAGTCTCAACCTTTTATCACTGGCAAAGGTTTTGCTACAATGTATGCAAACTTTTTTGTGACTCTCTGTGAGCATGTGTAGTGCAAGTTTTTCTGCCTTACGAAACTCGGCATCGCATTGTGTACATTTAAATAATTCAATTTTTTTAGACATTCTCTCTTCAGACTTTTTATGAGCATCTTGATGTGTTGCTATACTTTCCAAGCTGTCAAAAGAGGACCCACATAAGTAACAAGCATACTTAACAGTCTCATGTTCAGTGTTTACATGCTCAAGTAAACTTTCAACGCTATCATAAAACTTCATACAATCATTTTGAATACACTTAAATCTTTTAAAAGCCACATGTGTTTTTAAATGTGCTCTATATTGGCCATAGCTAGATAATGCAACATCACAGTAGGTACAGCTGTAACTTAATAATTCTGCCTCAACAGTTTTTGCAGTTGTCCGAGTTAGGCCATCAGGCCACACTTTATGAGTAGAAATATGCCTTTGCAAATGAGAATTTTGATTAAAACAACGACCACAAACGAGACACTGGAAAGGTTTGTCATTATGAATTTTCATATGTACAAGTAAGCTCCTCATATTTTTAAAAACTTTCTGGCATGTTTGACATAAATGGTCTTGTGGTTTAGGTGCAGTGCTGTCTGTGTCAGACAGTGCTTTATTTTGTTCTAATGCTGCAGTATCAATAGGATACGAATCACCTAAAATTGCAGTTTCTAAAATTGTAGAAGTTGGCAGTAAGTTTTCCTCCAAAGCACCAATGCTACATTTAAAAGTTTTGTGGTTCAAGAATATTTGTAATGAATTGAATATAGATTTGCAAATACCACATACAAAAATATCTTCATTCACTGAATCTAATACAATAACGTGGGCCATCGTAAATAGGAAATAAATTAAGATCTAATCATCATCATCAAGTTCAAACTCATGAATTACTTCATTTTGACAGATATGTATGGGCCGGAACGAAACTTCAAATATATATCAACGTAAGTCAGTGAGTTAAAAATGAAAAAATTGATAAGCAATTATTCAAGTTCGGAATCTCTTTTCGGATTCCAAATCCGTACGTGTGTTTGGAATTTTTGGCCAAGATTAACCGTTTTAAAAATAAACAAATTTTTGTTAATTAACTGCTACTTTCGGGTTTTTTTTTATGTCTTAGCTGCCAGAATGACTGCTCTGCCTGACGGAAACGCACGAACAGAATCTAGGAGTGGTGTTCACCACCCTCAATGCTAATAGGGGCAATGCAGCATGGTGACCACTATGGCGGCCTAGTGAAATGCTTTTTCACGCTCCGCTTAAAGGACCCGGGTTCATAGTGGGAGGGAAACACGGTCATCAAAAGAACCTCAAATTGCGATTAACATCTGGTTAGTAATTTTTTGCTTTTCCTATTTAATTGAGGTTGGCAGACTTAGCATGGCAGCACTGCTTGTCAGTTTTCATTTAGCTTTATTTTGTTTAGATAATTGTGTCGACTGTGGTGTCGACGGTTCGACACTGGACAGTTAGATAGGCAGTGTGGAATGTGGATACAGTTTTATCTTTTTCTTTCTGCCAATTTTTCATAGAAAATTACCGTAATTGAATTTGTACTGGTGCAATCTTCATTTTCATGGTATTAATGTTAAAACTTGAATGGCATAGTTAAAATTACTGGTATTCTTGAATGTATTGTGGGTATAAATTTTACACGGCATTGTTTATTTCAGGTCAATATGACTGTTAATAATACTATTGCTCATCAACGCTTAATCTTAAGTGGAGATCGCGAAAGGTGGGTCATCTTATTCCTTACTGATATTTGACTATTGTAGATAGCACTTAAAAACTTGCACTACAAAATTGTCGGATATTGTTTATGTTGTGTTGGAAATCATAAAACAGTTTATAAAATCTTGGTACCTAGTTGCATTTGATTGCTGTTGTTTCCCAGTTTAATAATGTCAACCTATGTAAGTAGTTTAAATGGTTGCCATGCCACTATTTACTGCGCCGAGTGTTGTGGGTTCACATGGGACAACAATTTGTGTTTAACCACAAATTGTTGTGTTGAGTCTGGGTGTTCTTTGTGTATGTTTCATGTATGTTGATAAAGTCCAATGCGACATAGGATGTGTATTACTAATGAGATCTTAAGTTTATTTTTAAAGTATAATACAACATGAGCACTAATAAGTGTCATCAAGGATCAACAGCCTATAGTCCACTGCTGGACATACACACTTGTGTTAAGTTTCACTGTAAAACAGTCCACCTGTCTACTAATTATGCCCTGACTTTTACTACAGCTAGTGTTTTATTTGTCTCAGGTTCAAAGAACTTCTAAGAAGACGTTTAATAGAATGCGGGTGGAGAGATCAAGTGAGAGTGCTTTGCCGAGATGCTGTTAAGGAAAATGAAAGTAGTAATGTAACATTTGATGGGCTAGTAACAAAAGTAACTCCACGTGCAAGAGCATTAGTTCCAGATACTGTTAAGAAAGAACTACTCCAAAAAATAAAAACACACCTACTTACTCAAAAAGATCAATAGATTAGTTTCACGTTTTATCACAAATTTTAAATCATACCATAACTCTTTGATGATGGTACGAGTAGTTGTGCACTCATTAGAGTTTTAGGTAAACTTGACTAGCTTCACTTACAGGAACCTATTTACGACCAATGGCAGTAAGTTGTATCTCTTACCGGGAGTACTGAGTAATTTATCGTTAATAGGAGGTATGAACTCTTGAATAAGTTTAATTGTTGCTGTATTCCAAATGTTAGCTATTCTAAAAAAAAATAAAAAAATGATTTGTTTCAAGGGACGAAAATAATAATTAAACATTTACAACCAACAGTATATTTTATTTTATTTATAAACATTTACTATACAATCAGGTTAAACAAATATATATACATATATATTGCTTGTACATAATACTGCCATTAAATTCCATTAAAGTTAATATTGCCTTGTATATTAATGTAGCAGACATCAATATGGCCAGCGACACATATATACATTTGTGCTAAATAGAAGCATAGAAAAAGCTGCTGTTGGCTTGAGATTGCTCAAATTCAGATCAAATTATTACAAGATAATGACAATGCAAAATGGTAAACACGTTACATTGTAACATAATTAAATGGCATTTAAAAAAATTTATATAAAGATAATACTTAAAATAATATCACACCTGAAAAAGCAAGTATGGCTATTAACTAGGTAAACATTATGTATGTATAAATAGAGGATACAATTCATAAAAAATAATTATACAGCTGTCATAGTTTTTCAATATAAAAATACTTTGAGCAAATAAAATTATGCTTATTTTATTAAGGTAAACCCAATACCTAAGAGTTACTTCAATCATATAAATTAATAACAATTTTTTATAATAAAATGGACATCACCATTTGTGTGATAGCATAAAATATATACTAGTACTTGTGATGAGAAAGTATAATTGTCTTTAGGGAACGTTCAAGTATTACGTAACTTAATTTGGGAGGAGGGGGGGGTCTCGTAAAACGTTACAATGCGTTACAGGGGCGGTTATTTTAAGAGTTTATTAGCAAAAACTAAGGAGAAAAACAATTGTGTGTATTGTAAGCCAAAAATTTATAAAATATAAACATGACACTTTGAGTGTTACGTAGCGTTTAGATAGGGGGGGGGGGGGGGCGAACAGAAAAACGTTAAGATGCGTTACAGGGGGGAGGTTGGTTTCAAAAATCTTCAAAAGTTGCGTTACGTAATTCTTGAACGCTCCCTTATTACTCATTCATTCATATTTTGTTACTTAAATTCAGAGGTTCATCAACATTGAGCATAAATCGGACGATTAAGGGTAATAATATCTAATCTCAATCTTTTAAAAAGAAGGTTGTATTACTAAACACAGCTAAAATGTGTATGACTGGACTAGGTAATACTTTATTATTATTATTTTTACATCATATGTATTACGCAAGTATTTCCTTTGACATTTCAGCTGTTTAAAGCTTTATAAAGACAGATGACACAGTCACTATTGCACAATTTTGATGTGAACTTGTATTGCGAAAAGATGTACATACAAAGGATAAATAATAAATAAATGCATTTAAATGTATACTTATCAAGAAAGGAGAAGGTTATGAGCAATAAATTTTCTTAATATAAATATCCTTAAAGCTCTTTGATACCTGATCTAAAATTTGGTAATACACGATTATTACAATTTATATGTACAAAGATATACAATGGAATGTAATTTGGACTCAGTTTTTACTTTTGATCAAGTACAATTCAATTGATTATGTATAACTTAATGAAGTAGCCATAACAATATTCAGTACTCTCTTAATGTAACTTTAAACCTACTTAAAATATAATATAAATCTACCTACACATCAAAATAATTGATCAATCCATTTACACAATACTGTTGATTACTAATGAGCACTTCAATAATCAAAATTATTAAACTTTCAAAGCTGTATCAGCGTTTGACATAAATCACAACATCCCTACAGTATTCAGACATTAAAATATTACATTGGCTAATAGATACTCCACTACTTTTAGGGACATTTACTTTAGTTGAGAAATTAGCACTGATACACATCAAACATCTCGCATACAACACCACCATATTAGATTGTATTAAAGTAATTTACAAATGAATTTAATAAAAGAATGTATGTACGTATAGAAGTATAAAATCTAAGGAATGCCATGGTAACATTAAAAATCTTGGCAACCAAAAATTGACAAGTGCTTAACCTACTTGTATCTAACATATCCTTTTCTCAATTGTTTAAAATAAAAAAAATCTTATTAGTTTTAATGTACACTAAATTTAGAGATTGGGATTATAGTTCCCTTCGAACAACGACCATTTCAATATTGCACCTTGAATAATCAGTATTGGGAATGATAAAAGGTAAGTTACTAATTACAAACTGGTTTAATATTCCTATATCAATATTTACTGTCTGCAATTACGTAATAAATGTACCTATAAATCTTTTACATTTAATTGCTAAATTTAATGGATTTATATAATTTTTAATATGATCAAACGTTCAGAACGTGTATCTACATGACACTGCAAATTTATATGACGACACAAAATAAAGCAAGTGACCTTTGTTTTATGGATCATTTTGCATTAAACTAAATGTTTTACAGTAAAATATATATAAAAAAACGAAAAAAATGCCGTAGATATGTTATATCAATACCTAATAATATCTTTCAGGAGATTCATATATTTATAGGAACATAGAGTTAATCTTAGATATAGCTGCATTATTATATTACACTTGTAAATAAAGATCTGAAACTAACTCATATAATACATATTCAACATTAGAGCAACTAAATGTCGCTACAACATTACCTAATAAAATTTGGAAACAACACAACATTTTATTAGACACCAGTCGACTCAAAACCCGCGCAAAACTGCGCTCTATTTGATTATTCTGGCCGGTCACAAGATTCAATAACATTAATAAGCAGCGGATCTTCAGCGAACATATTAGTAATGCGGTCGGTTTTTTCGCCATCGATCGTTATATACAGAAACAAACAGGCAACAACGTTCTTCCCGTATGTGTTTTATAATAGGGAATATGCATGAAACTTTTATTTGTCTCAAATACTTTTTTCTAAATTCTTTATTGACTTTACAATAATAATATACTTTAAAGGTTTTTTTTTATTTAGTGATTATTTGAACTAAGAAAATATAAAATAATAAGTAAAAATTAAAGGAGGGAAATTCAAACTTACAAAACGCGTCACTATTGGTCGAAACGTAATGTGACGTCGATGGTCACTTCATCGAAATTATCAGCGTCGAAATTCATACTGTGTTAGTTTGTTAGTGAGAAAAATTAACTTCTTCCATAATTTTTATAGCAATAAAAACTGTAAATAAGTAACTGAAACACTAAATAGTAAACAAACACGAAGACAATGACGTCATTTGCAGTGACAAAAGAGCGCGCAAAATGGCAGCGTTTGAATAGCACAAATTTAGTCAGTATCTAATATTTTGAAAATTAGTTCGACTATTTTCAAGCCCATTTATTTTTCTATGTTATAAATGATCAGATTAAGAACTAAAAAAATGAATTTTTGCGACAATAGCTGGTAACTAGTAATGAGATTATTTTAAATAGAGTAGTTGACACCTTAGTCAAATTAGCTAGTTATTATCATCTAGCAAAAGTGACTGTTTTAGACTACTCGATTGAGCAATATATTTCAGTGTTTATTTGATTAAAATTTGTAATAGAAATGAAAAGCTGTAATAATTATATTTTTCGAGATGTTTTGTAATGTTCCTTTTAAGAAAGGAGGTAGGTATTTATTAACGATAGAGTCAACTACCCTATTACACGTCTGTCGCTACCTAAAACCTTTACGTCGTTCGCTACAAGATGCGAGTAAAATACCGAATGAAATTAATAAGCTGGCAATATGTGAAGGGGCAGGGTAGGGGTAGAGGCGGGTGTGGTCGAGGCGCCTAAGTGTGCGCGGCCAGGCGCGCCAGGGGCGGGGCGCGGCGGGCGCGGGCGGCGGGAGCGCGCGCCACCAGCACCAGCGACGACGCCAAGGCCAGCCGCACCGGCACGTCGGAGCCGCCAGGCAACCTGCTCGTACAATATGTATTATACTCATCGAAACTGCATTACATGCAGAATGATTAAATTGTTAAAAAATATTTTCATCATAATCATGGACAATATTAATTAGACCACTGCCTGACATGGTCTCTCTTTAGATAGGAGATTTTGGCCTACTATACCTACAGACGGGCAAAAAGATATATTATTTACAATCATCTAACAGCACCTTACTCACCCTAGGGAAGGAGTTCGTAGTAGTATGTGCAATACTTACTTGACGAGCACCGAGGTGACAGCGGCGCGGCCGTCGGCCGTGGGCTCGATGGCGACGGGGCGCAGGTCGGGCGCCCGCCGCCGCCGCGGACCCGCTGACGTCACGCCGCCGCTCAGCAGCACCGTCACTACTGCAAACGGACGCTTCGCCATGTGCAGCATCTGAAACGTCAACAACGGCAGTAGTCAAGCTTACTTTTACGTTATCATACCCCAATCACGGACGAGTCACTTCTGTCACTCACCTCGACCACGTGTCTTCTCCTCGCGCGGCGAACGTCGGCCGCTTGTTTTGCTTTCCACGCGACGACGCACGCCGCGAGAAAGAGGAAAAAGCAGGAGAAAAACACGGAGAAGAATACGAACAGATCGATGTGCAGTTGATCTTGGCGGAAAAATATGACACCGAAGCTAGCGGCGCCGTCGTCTGTGTGTCGTGCTCGAATCACTATGTAGAATTTCGTGTGCGTTAGATCGTGAACGTGTTGCGGCAGCGTTAGCACGAGGCGGTTCCGCAGGTTTCTCACGCGGAGTAGAATATTCCGTCTGTCTACGGTCACGTATGTGGCCAAACTCTTGCAAGTATAATCGGCTAGAGTGTATTCTACTTTGTCATAGTACCACGTGATGCGCGGTTCCTCAGGTATGTGATCGTCAAACGATGGCATTCTGCGATTTGGCTCATGTTTGTGATAAGTCGGATCCAGTTCGACTGCGTGATCCCCGTTACTCGCATTCACCGATACTACAAACGAACTGTCATTCGGACTTAGATATAGATCAACAGCACCCTGAGTCACGTCTACTATCACTCGTATGTCAACGTTCATATATCTTGGATTTACAGCTACGAAAACTGTTTGACCGGGGTAAAGAGGTCTGGGTTTAATTTTACATTCATCTGAAAGATAAAATATTTATTATACATATAAGCTCGTATCAACAGTATTTTTAAGAAAGTCCGAAAGTATCATACCAATTGATTTTCCGTCAAAGCATAGTTTATTCTCAATGTTTATAGTTTTATAACATTGATGTCCATTCCTTGGGTCGCCCATATAGAGATCCTTACATTTGACACATTGGTACCGCCAGCACTCCTGTGCGGAGTTTTTACTGGAGCTGGTAGTTTGACACGAAATATCGCTTTCGGTGTTATTGCCACAGTTACATTTTTCACCAGTTACCGGATCACAAGTGTCACCGTGTCCATGGCACTCGCAACTGAAATATCGTGTACAATAAATTTAAAAAAGTATAAACATTCTAACAACCTACAGATAAAGCCCATAAGAGCCTGTTGAAAAGGTACTTGTTTGAGAACCACATATATCGATTATATAACCACATACGTAATTTTCAATTTAAAACTCATACTAAAAGAGATAGGTATGGTGATTTATTTATTTATGTACGAGTATCATAACATCACCTTCACTATCATTACAGGTTGCCCTAATGCGATAGAGAGGCTAATTTATATTATTACATACACACACACACACACACACACACACACACACACACACACACACAAAAACACGTAGATTAACGAAATATAAACCCAATAAAAGTAGCAATCTGTCTTAATATTAAAAATATAAAACAAAATATTGCAACTCTTTTAGGTTTTGTAACAAATTAAATTTACAAGACATGAGGTTAATCATCATCACCAGCCTTCAATAGTCCACTACTAGACACAGGTCTCTAATTAGAAAAGAGGTTTTGACCTAATATGGTTGTTTCTTTGTAATAAAAACAAACTCACGGTCTGCAAGGGTCCCTATAATCATCCGTTCCTCGGAAGTATCCTTCTATACATTTTTCACAGCGAGGTCCATCAGTATTATTGGCACACCGGGCACAGCGGGCCTTGGTCGTGGCGCTAATGTCTCTGTATGTATCTCTATATTCTTCGGGTTCCGCTAAACCACCTACGTCACGTGACGTCGGCGCTGTATCAACGTCACTTGTACATATTGATGTGTGACCGTGACAGTATGTAGAGCAAGGTACACACTGCACGTTATTGACTGGATCGCCGACGAAATTAGGTTTACATTTTTCACACTGGTCACCCTGGAAATTAATTGATCATGACACTAACAAATTATTGACAAATAAATAAAATTCAAAACTCTAATACTAAAAAAAACCGTTACGTGTAATGCATGACTCATATGGCATGGCATTTGTTTTTTAGTTTTCAAACGCGCTATAGCTACCAACACAGAAATAAATCAGGATAGAATGGCGAAAGAGGCGTGGCAAGCGTGCCGAAAGCATGCACTATAGTGCATAGTATTAATGTCGCCCGCTCATTACGCAGCGAGATTCACAGAACGGCGTTTGCATCGTAACAAAACAACAAAAATTCTTCATTACGATGCCGTATTGTGCAATCATTAACTGCAAAAATAAGAGTAGTGAAGTAAGTCTTTTTGTAAGTTGTCAACTAGAAGCATATCTATTGACTTTTTCATTATAGGTACTGTATACATTACGTTCAATATACAATACTCGTACTAATTCCCGTGAAGTGACTGCGCAATGAATATAGAAATAAACAATCTTTCCGAACACTCAATTAAGCTGTGTGCACGAAGTACGTATGCCCGATGCCACTTACGCCTAGAGCTTGATACGCTACGTATGTAAATTATTATTATGCAGCCAGTTAGTGCAATTTCTATATTGTTTAACTACCAACTGTGAATGAGAATGTGAAACTTATTTTCTATTTGAAAAAAAATAAGTTTGGTATTAGTCAAAATATTTACATTATAAATATATAAATATTGAAGTTACCAGGATACTATTTAATAAAAGGCTTTATTATAACATTTCAAAAACATCAACGATATACCTACCCAAATTACGTGTATGTTATTTCATAACCGATAAATATGATACATTTTGAAAACATGAGCTGGTCTAAAAGTGCATTATATTTTTTAAATATATTTTTTTTAAGTAGGTGGTTTTTAGTTTTCGACTTAGGTACTTGATATAGGTACATAATATTATAATAAAGTTTTCCAAATGATTCAAACATCAAAGAATGGATAGATGCCACGGGACGTAAAACTATCTCAATATTAAAACTTTCAGTTAAAAATAAGATTAATTTAAGAAATAATTTTTGAATAAAATTTATTTCGATAAATAAACAAGAAAGTGTGACACTTCACTAGTCGACCCTCGCGCATTAACCAATCGTGTGCGTTAGGGGTGTGGCTCGCTGGTTTGTTGTCACGCAGGATTTATATTGGCAAAGTCACCATTCTATTTTGATTTATTTCTGTTAGTAAAATAGTTGATTATATATTTACCATAGTATTGTTGAAGCATGCGGTACACTTGTCGAGCTTGTCGGGACCCTCACAGTTGGAGTGACCGTTGCACTGGCACTGTATGGTACAGTTGGCACCCACGTAGCCAAACTCGCAGCGGCAGTCATCAGGCAACACACACGAGCCGCGCACGCAGCCCTGAGAACACACGGCAACGCAACCACCGCCCACCGCAGATCGTTTGTGGCCCTCTCCACACGCGCATTCATAGCCCTCAGGCAGGTCACGACACACCTACAAAGAACATACATTTGTATTAAATGTAAAAAAATAATTATATTATATAAATAAATAAATATATTTAAGTATAAATAAATTTATTTTTAAATCTATGAATCACTAGAGTAGTGGACTGTACATAGGATTCGTAGGATCGGAAATGGTCCTCGTCTATACGCTATCCTTAGCGGTTCCTGGCATATCTACCTTAAATCTATTTATATTAAAATGAATCACTGAAATGTACGTATGCGCTTAACTTCCGATCGACTGCACGAAATTGGTACATGGTCAATTACTAGTACTCTTACTTTACATATGATGCTATTATAACATAATTTGCATTAAATACAGATTCCGATCGATATATTAAAGATCTTTTTTTCTGTCTACATATTACGACACAATATGCGATATGTTGCGGGTTCTAGTAGATAGAAAAAAAGATCTTATGTAAAACTGGAACACTTGTATTGAAGGAAGTAGTGTTAGTGAAATTTCTCTCTTGTGTCCTATTTGTCGTACTTAATTGAATGAGCAGCTTTCGGTACTGAGATTACTTCTAAACTAAAAAGAATATTATGTGTATCAAAAATATATTATTCTTACCTCTGATTCAGCTTTACACTGATGGTGATTATTTTCGCATTCGTTCTCTGGTGGGCAGCGCGTGTAGTGCCAAGAAAAGGTTTCGTTAAAGTCTTCGGTTTCGTTGAGCAAGTGTATGGCGCTGTAGACAGCGGCGCAGGTGGTGCGTGTGGAATAATCGAGTGGAGCATCGATAGAACCCTCAGAGCAGACACCCTGGCCGTTGGCGCCGCTCAGAGCACACCAGCCGCAGTGCGAGTGGTGCAAGCACTCCGAGCACTGGTCGAACGTGCCGCATGGCGCTGGACACTTGCTCTTATCCCCATGGGTCAGCACGAGCCCGCACACCCCACCCGCGCAATATACAGGTTGGTAAGCTGGAGATATACACTTGCCCAGATAAGTCGCCCATCTACACTCCGAGAACCCTCCCTCGCCTCCGTCTGAACTGAGGCAGGTTTGGCATTCGTCAAACGTGTGACATCTATTCGGACACTCATCGCTCTTTGTTGAACGAAGACTTGGCCGCCCAGGCTCTTCAGATGAAGCGCAAGTCCAATTGAATAGGTTCTCAGGATCTTCCGTTATTCTCGTTAGCTGACCTAGAATGAATAATAATAATATATGTCTTTATTGTCCACTGGATTAATCTTTCGAATGCGGGAACGGGTACTTCCGGTTCCATGCACCGTGCGGCGAAAGTGCAAAATTTTGCAACACGGTGCATGGTGTACGAAAATGATCAAATATTTTCAAAAACAATGCTCGGTGGTTATAAAAGTGATTATTTTTCAAAAGATGGATAACAAGCGTACATGGTTATGCCATATTTTATTACTAAACTAATGTTATCGCTTTATTATTTACTCACAATTGAGCCAAGTATTAATTTACGCACCTATTGTGTTAATAAACATGATTTTAATATTTTATGTGGTTTATTATTCATTTTACTTATTATCCTCATAAAGTTCGATAACTAAGCTATCTACTGATATAAAAACACTATAACTGCAGTAAAAATTCATTGAGAAACATATTTGTAAAAATCACATTTCGCTGTCGAGATATTCGCCATTTTGTCACTTTACAATCAAACTATTATTTGCACCAAAAAACAAATTACGTAGTATTTATATGAAGAAATTGTGTTTTTTAGTTAAATAATTTATTTTTTTAGTTAACTAGTGCAAAAGACAGGAACAATACATAAAAAAAAACAACCTATTTATCAAGTTATTTAAAAAAAGGACTCGTTTGCTAGACCAGTTTTCATTTATTATTTTTAAGTTCTGAGAATTCTCTAAACTCTATGAAAATGACTGAATGCTAAAGAGAACAAACTGATCGTTCCATTATGTGACACACAAAGTCTATGGTCAATACAAAATAATTTAGTAATACATAAACAAAGATCAGTTTACGTCTTGTTCATTGTCCGTCACTACTGTGTATGTGTGGGTGTTAATAGTTCCGGGACTTCCCGCTAGGCTGCGTGCAAACACGAATCAACGGCGATATACAATTTTAAGTGGCGTACTATTGGAGAGGCCTATGTCCAGCAGTGGACTGCGATAGGCTGATGATGATGTAGAACAGTAATGGCTGGGGAGCCCTGTGTATGTGTGCGTCTAATTTCGCTAGTCAGGCAAAAAATTAGTGTTTATTTAAATATTTAGCTTTTCTAACACATTTTTGTTGCTATTCTATATTCTATATAAGATTCTCATCGCAATTATATCATTTTATCAATAAAACATAAGAATAAATGCGTAAAAACCTTCAAATGAGTAAGCCCTTTTCAATAGGTAATAGACTCGGTAACTTTTTGAGTAACACTATTCAAAATTACGCATGATTTATGCCTCAATTCGTATTGATAGTGGTTCCTAAAATAAGTATAATAAGTAAAATATAATAACAAACTACCTTCAAAACCACCTTATCGGCAAAAAATCAGTTTTAAGAGGCACTTGACAGATCGCGTTGCGTCATCGTCAACTTTGAAATTGGAACTCGTTTTTTTTACGGCTCTTGAAGCGCACTTGACAAACGAATGTTTTAAAATGTTGTTCGTATAAAGCAAATGCATAACAAACCTTTCTAGACTTCATTATAATAACTTTAATACCCAAAATTAATTAAAATGCAAGTTAACTGCGGTTATCGCGGATCCGCGATGCCGCACCGACGGGACAATCGTGGATCCGCGATGCCGCACCCCAGAGGTTAATTACAAGGTTAATTTAAATTACGACTACGAGCGATAGGGCCGCCACTTGCCCTAAAACTAGGTGTACTTCAAGTGGCGACCATATCGCTCGGAGCCAATCTCTTACAGCAACCATGCAATTAATCACATCGTTAGTAGGTATCCATAAGGCAACAAAAAGTATAGATACCTTCTCTAACAGCATGTCTAGTCCATGTGCAATCGTTTGAAGCGCATTTTTCGCAATCGGAAGCGGCACATCGAAATTCAGGACAATATTCAGCGTCACTTATGTAGGTAGTTCCAGCGTTGCACTTCATGCTAGTACAGGATTCATCTGTAGGTACACACTCGCCTGAAACAAATATTGTTGATTATAAAAAAAACTTTATAAAATTACTTTATAGTAAATAGATATTTGAACATACCGACGGCAGCAGCACAAGATTCACACCATCGGCATGCGGGTTTATCTTCTGGGTACATTGGCCAGGCTGCCAGACATGAAGAGCAAGTCGTGAAATTTTCACACGCCCGCCTTGACACAAGTTCAGCATCGCACGCCGAGCCCGAATTAGTTGATACTCTGTCGCTACCTTCGCAGCCAGGCTTGTCAACTGAGAAGCATTTTGTGTAATTTCCCGTGCTGCAAAAACTGCATCCCATGTGGCTGCGGCAATCAGATTTGTTCGAACTCCACAAGGAACACAGATCTTCCGGCAGTGAAATACGAGTCACTTGACAATGAGCACTACCCGTCCATCCGCCAATTACATAGATATAACCTTCGTTTTCAGATTCTAAATCAATTGCCATTGCATGTGCTATTGTAGGAGGTGGTGGATGACCTACGATGCTAACACCTAAAACCCAAATAATGTATAAATCATAGAAGCAAGAAAAAATGTATAAGTACAAAACTGAAAATAAAAAATAATATACAAACCTTTCACAAGTCGCACCCATTGGTTACAAGCATAAACGTAGGCTATAAGAGAGTCAGAAGTGTTTTCAGGATCTGTTCTTCCACCAAATATGATCATATACTCATTGGTTGTAACTGCAGAATGTAAATATGTTGCCAATGGTAAATTATCATAATAATGATTCAAATTAGGAAATATAGGCAATTCACTCCACTTTTTGGTAGGATAATGAAAAGAGAAGAGCTTATTAGACAACATGGTGCCGTTGTATGAATATAGAATTCCACCATACACATACAAGCTTTGAGAAGGCACATGATAAACAGTACTATGACCTATTATTCCAGATGGTTTAGAGCCTTCTGTTGCTAATTGTATCCATTTATCATTATCAAGATCAAATTCATATACATCGGACATAAATCCTTCTTCTAAGGAAAATCCTCCGATTAAAACCAAACTTTCGTAATCTTGATACTTTTGCAAAGTTAAAGTATGGCCAGCTAGTGAGGGTGGATGTAACTCTTTAGTTTGGATGTTACTCCACCTGTGATCTTTCAAGCTGAATTGCCAGAAATCACCGAGAGTTTTATTCTGGCCACTTTTGTCTTGAAAACTTAACCCACCGTACACGTAAACATTTTGCTTAGAATGATAGATCTCCGCGGCGTGAAAGTATCGACCTTCAGGCATTTTAGCATCTGGAGTTGCCTCTACAGTAACTTGCATCCAGGTGTTGTTCTTGGTATCAAAAAATCGTATATCATTCAAAGGACCGTGAGACAAAGAATACCCTCCGAACATCCATAATCCTCTTCTATCAGCGACTAAACTATGTCCAAACCTTGGTAAAGTTTTTCTTAAATGATCTAAACCGTCCGATAAATATTCAGAGTTAAAAAGTTCTGTAAATACAAGTTGAGTTTTATCAAGTCTAATTGAGCAATCATCTCCGCCACGTCCTTCATTACACAAACATCTTCCATAGCTAGAATCACATATGCCCGCATTAATCGACATACTGCAGTTGTTTCGACAGATTTCAACTTCACAATTCGTACCCCCGTAACCTTCGCGACACATACAATGCCTTTTGTTACAGACCCTCGGCCAAGAACAATATCCGTCACAAGCGAGGACCTTGTACACACCTTCGAAGCCTTGTTCAGGTTGACCCTGTTTATAGTGAACTGTTAAATTACCACTGCGAGCTTCTACCACACCCGAAGAGGCGCCGTTACAAAATACGCCTAAGAGCTGAGTCTGTTGATTGTAACTTAAATCTGGCAAACCACCAAGACCATCATATACATACACGGCATTTTCATCACAAGGTACATCAAACGTAGAAGAGTTTATTGTAAACTGAATTATAGCGTCATTTATTTCATCGGCAGAAATAATCCACAAACATTCCTTGGAAGGACCTATTGATTTTATATCAGGATCTATTTTATAAGATCCAATGCCTTCAGTTTCATTAGCATTTAACATTCCTCTAGGTTCACACTGATAGTAACATCTACCGCCGTGTCTGGGATCTCCATAAAATTTGGGCTTACATCGCTCGCAGTTAAGACCCTCGGTGTTATCCTTGCATATGCATTCTCCTGTAGCCACGTCACAAACACCACGGGTTTCGTCGCCGTGATCGTTGCAATCACATCTCCGACATCCTTGTCCCGTTGTAGCGTTACCGTGACTTCCAGGTTTGCATGACTCACAAAACTCTCCTTCTGTCCAGTCCTGACATTCGTCACATCGTCCCACTCCCGTTTTACAAGTCGAATGATTATGGCAACCACAATTAATAGAACAGTCGGCACCGGTCCAGCCTAAATCACAGTTGCACTTAAATACGGGGGCTCCCAGGCAATAGCCATGGATACAGTTGTTATAGCAAGTGCGCATACAGATTTTCTTTCCGTCGCCAATATATCCTTGTTTACATTTACACGTATAAGAACCGTGCGTGTTATTACAAACAGCGTTCTCGTTACAGTCGTGTAGGTTGAGACCGCACTCGTCGACATCAGGGCACTGGGCGTAAGCCCAGCCGGCGTCCGATGCGGTTACATTTAAAACTGAAGCGCATTCGACGTGAGAATGCGTAAAGTCACCGTCGGTACACGCACCCTTTATAGGATTTTCGTGTGAGAAACACCAACCGCAACCCATGCTTCGCAGACAAGTGGAACACTGGGAATGGTGTCGGCACGACTTGCACGTGTCCGAGACGTGCGTGGGATCTTCGGGCGGCAGGGAGGCACGGTCGAGCCACTCACGGCAGAGGCCGAACTGATACTCGCTAGTGTAGACGCTGAAACTGAAGCACTGGCGAGTGGCTTCGCACCACACACAGCGGCCGCGCTCGTCGAGGCAGTGCTCGCAGTCGCGGCGCAGGGGGCAGGGCGCGGGGCACAGCGCCGCGTCGGCGATGGCGCCGCCGGCCCGCCCGCGCCGCGCGCACCGCGCCTCGTCCGCCCACCACTCGCAGTAGTTACCGCTCACGCACCTTTCGCAGCTAATGTAGTTGGAGCAGTTGGGGCAGGCCGCCGGCTGAAGTGTGAGATATCTCCAGTCGCCATCAGCGATGCACGACGTGGTCTCGTCTGTGCTTCTCGATTCGCATCGATCGGTTAGCTCGCACCACCCGCACGAAGCGTCAGACAAACACAGAAGACAGTTGTCATAGTTTGAACACTGACCGTCGGAGTAGGGCTCCAGAAACTCGAATGTGAATACCTGTAACAATATACTAAACTAGTAATGTCATAATAACAACTCAGATTAATAAAATTACATATCCAATTACGTTTGTGTACGCTTCAAAAACTTAAAAGTTGTGAATCGATTAAGGTAAATGTTTTGACCCCATATAAGTACAATATGCATCAGATGGTTTAGAGACTACAATGTGCCACAGCAAAGGGTAGGGTAGGATACAGCTATAATTATTAAGCTTACTTTAAACATGCAATTAGTTTAAGCATATTCAAACCAAACTTATTCATATAAGAATATTCACCTTAGCACTCTCCTGAGATTTGTTATGAAGTAATTCCATTTTGGCATGATGATGAGATGGATATAGCCCTGTGTGCAGCGAGTCGTTAGCAAGCATATCGACTGCAAGGCGCCCAGGTAACAAGGCCGGCCAGTCTACGAGGGAGCAGGCATACGGTTGAGCTGTCAAATTGGCCACGGTTGCTGTTTTATCTCCCAGTCCTAATGATATGTTCGAGTAGCCAGCGCATATTTGCAACAATTCTCCCGTCCCATTCCAATTCTGAGGGATACGCAACCAGCCTCTGAGTCGAGCTTCGCTACCGCCGCTGTAGATGTGGTTGCTTCCTCCTCCAGTACCCCAGTCAACAGTAGTAGCATTCACTACCGACACACCATCCGGATGATTCCAATCTGCCGGCTGCTGATATCGAAGGAATGTAAGACCAGGTCGTTTATCTGAATTTTTACATTCGTCCGGTGTAGTTACTTCAGTACCTGTGACGCCCCACCAACCTGGATTTTCCGAAGGAGTTTCCTCTCCACAGACTCCGTAACTGTCTGAAAACGAAAAAGGAGCATATGTAAATCTATCGTTTTAGATCATTTTAGAAGGTAGAATATATTTTACCGTCTTTGTGATGACATCTCGCGTTCTGTACACACCAGTTGCACTGATCTAAACCGAGCTTAGTACTGACGGATGGTAGTGGAGTACGCGAACTATTGATATTTCCCTGTGGTGGGCCGTGGATAAGGCAAGAGTGGCAATCGCCTAGAGCGGGACATATCCCTCCACATCGCATAGACTGTAGGTTTGTTGTGCAATTTGAACCAATTGTTCTACCGTAGCAGGTCTGTTTAACAATAAAAACATTTTTATTCATGTACGTTAAAATACAGATAAAATAAGAAGTGTTATCTTTTTACGTACATCATCAGCAGAGCACCAGCCACACTCTGGATCTGCTAAGCATTCGGGTTGTGTGCGATGGCGACGACATGAAGATTCCGGATGATTGTTAGTAATACCGGCCTGCCAACTCGGCACCACATATGCTAATAAATCACCTAAAATACAATAAAACAGTACATTTTATCACAAATTAGAAAACTTATATCACACTTGCATGCATTTGAATAATTATTTTTGGTTATTTTTAAAGGAACAATGAACCACACACAAAGAACACCCGGACTCCGAACAACAATTTGTGGATCACACAATCAGTTGTCTCAGGTGGGATTTGAACCCACAACACTTGGCGCAGTAGAAAGCGGCGTGTCGACCACTTAAAACACTAGGCCAAATATTACCAAATTAGTCGGATTAAATTATATTTTTTATTCAAAAATTTACTTAATATTAGGTCTTTACCTATGAAATTGTCGTTTTGTATGCAATAAGTGAAAGTACTTATTTTTTCAAACTTTTTTATTTCTGTTATTCGAAGTAATCACCCATGCAATCGACGCATCTTTGCCAACGCATTGGCAGTTTATTGATGCCCTTCTTGTAAAAATCAGCTGGACGGGAGGCAACAAACTCTTCAAAGGCATTTTGTACTGCCTCTCGGGAATTGAATTTTTTACCCACTAAAAAGTTGTCTAAATTTTGGAAAAAGTAATAGTCGGTAGGTGCAAGGTCTGGTGAGTATAGCGGATGAGGGAGAGCTTCCAACCCTAGCTCTTGCAGCTTGGAGACTGTCTGTTGCGCAGTATGGGTCGCGTTGTCGTGAAGGAGCAGTGGGGACGACCGATTTACCAAAGCTGGTTGCAGATGTGCAAGCTTCTCCATCTTTCTCTCCAGTTCTTCACAGTACACATCTACATTAATGCTCATGCCGTTTTGTAAAAAGCTGTGGTGAATCACACCCGCACTAGACCACCAAAAAGTGACCATCAACCTTTTTAGGGATCATTTTTGGTTTAGGGCATTGCTTTAGTGCTGAACCAGGGTCTAACCAACTTGCTGAGCGCTTTCGATTGTCGAACAGAATCCATTTTTCGTCGCACGTAACTATTCGTTTCAAAATTCCTTCATTTCTTTGCCTGTTGAGCAGCGAAAGGCAGGTCTCGACGCGTACGTTGCGCTGGCGATCGTTAAGGTCGTGGGGCACCCATTTATCGAGCTTTTTTACCTTGCCAATTTGTCGCAAATGGATCAATATTGTTTTGATGCTTACATTAAAAGCTGCTGCTAGCTCAGCTGTAGATTGAGTTTCGTCAGCTTCCACAATCGCCTTTAATTCATTATTGTTAACCAAAGTCTCCGGACGACCACGAGCTTCATTTTTCAAGTCAAAATTTCCAGAACGGAACCGGGAAAACCAATAAAGGGTTGTGCGTTCGTTTGTACAGTTATCTCCGTAAACGTTTTTGATGTTACGTGCCGCTTGTGTCGCGTTGGTGCCACGACGGAACTCATATGCCATAATTACACGAATTTTTAAAGTATCCATTATGACGAAAAATGTTCAAATGTAATGAAAATAAAACGCTAATCAAAAAACAAAAGACTGAGTTTGTAAATAGAATGTCATGGTTTTAAAACAAAATTAATTTGAATTTAGATTACAGAGCCATTACAAACTTTTTTTTATTTGAAATGACCAGTACAGAAGAAACGCAATTTCATAGGTAAAGACCTATTATTTTGATAATATATACTTACTTATTTTACAAAGATACAAATATGCATAGTACCCTCTCGTCGTTTGACTTTTAGATCATCAAAAAGACGGGGAAATGATTTCTAAACATACTATTCAAAAGACTTACCATTGACATTACCATGATATCCGCCAGCAATCAATAAAGTGGATGGTGGTCTCAAAGCAGCCGCATGGGCAAACACTCCTTGCTTCTTAGGGTAAAACTTTCGAGTTTTACCCAAAACGTCTAGAGGTATCCAAGAATGACAACCAAGATGGTAGATATACATTTGTCCATCGTAGCATATTTCTTCTCTATTGTGGCGGTGAGAATATCCACCAAACACAACCAGATAATTGCCTAGAAGGACATTTATTTAATTGAAGGTATCTCGTTATATAATTAAGTAGTTAATGTTACTAGTTTATGAAGAAATAAAAACCTATGACAGTAGATGTGTGAAATGCTCTCTCCCGTGGTACATAGGTATCACGTAGAAGCGCTCGTGGGTAGTGTATTTCACTCCAGTGCCTGTAGTCTATGTCAAATGCGAACATTCTATCTGAGAGCTTCGAGAACCTGTGCCAAATGAATATATTATTAACTCGCACTACATTATATATTTTAAGAATGAATAATTTATATTACGTATATAAATAGTATTAGGTAATACATATAAATCGGTTGTTGTGGACATCTCATTCATATTATTACATATTTAACATCATGCTAGAGGTGTTGGACTGTCGATGGTCCAATGGCTTGATTATCGATATAACTCTATTTTATTTTTATATCAATATCAGTATTTTTATCATCGATATCTATTTTATATCTTTTTTTAACTAATACATGACACATTTTTAAATTATATTCAGAAACATTTATGCCAGTAATTTATTCATTTAGTATAATGAACCTATCTGACTGTATACAACTAAACCAGAGCTCATGTTAATATAGTGTATACTTCTAATAAAAACTCCCTCTCAATTCGTTGATCATTACAAAATTAGTTAGGTCTTTATGAATTCAGAAATTTTAATAATTAATTAATTTACCTGTATACAAATTACATCAATTAAGAGACATGACAACATCTTACAAAAACTTCAACATTGAAGATTGTGGCGGAAACAACTATGCATTTATTGAAATGAACGGTAATTTATCAGGTTCGTGATGCGTTTCATAATTACTAATAGCTAAGATACATACCGTGCTACACTGGCCACCACTCCACCATAAATTAATATGGAATTGGAATGTGAATGATAGACTGCAGTGTGTGCTACCACGCGCACATCCAACTCTTTCCCGCCTCGCGCTTGTACTTTTTCCCAGGACTCTGTCTTTACATCACTTAGTTTTATTTTGTACATACTACAACACATCAAAGTAGTAACGTTAAACATAAATAAAAAAATAAGGCATCATGTTTAGAAGCATTATTAATTTACCTCGAGGAAAATTCTCCATCAGCTGTACTCCCACCAAACACATACAGTTCGTCTTTAACAGCTGTTATGGTATGACGTGTTAAACCAGGAGGGACAAAGGTGGAATTTACTGCTCGTAGACTCCATCGGTCATGTACAGCGTCATAAAGCCATAATTCGGAAGACAAGGTTCCATCAGATAGCTTGCCGCCATATAAAACAAAACCATTGTCAAATGCGCACGCTGAGTGTCCATATCTTGGCTCAGGTTTTGTTGTGTTCGGTATAGAACTAGTACTGAACAGTTCCGGTTGTTCCGTAAAGTGTAAATAGCTTTCTGCGTATGGAGTTGACGAATGTGAATACATAAGAGGTAACGTGGTTTTGTCTTGATTGGAAAATGACGACAGGAGTAAATTAAATAATGAGCTCCTGTTGCTTATAGGCCAGCTGCCGTCTACATTGCCCTGTAAAAGTATACAAATGACCGTTCTAAAACATCTGATCTTAAGGAATTTTACTAAATGAATTTGTACCGAACTTTTGAACAAGATTTCTTACAATGTGTACTTAATTATTTTTTTTTTTACTTAGAAATAATAGTAAGTCTTCTAATGTGAGTTAAACATTATTAATGTTAATTCCTTTGAATAGGCTAAATGATCGTGTTGCGCGTAGGTTTATGTAAGTCGTATAGACTGGCTGGGATTCGAACCCGCAACCACTTGATCACAAGTCCGACTCCGCTAGCTATTACCCTGTTAAATTAAATATTTGTGTTTACTTTTATGAATAAATGTAATTCCTCACCTTCGTGAATATACTTAACAGAGACTTATCAATTTCTTCATTAGTTGGATACCTCCGCAAAACTTTCCCATTCTCATCGTACCATTGACTAGTTGAAAATCTAGAATAAATAACTAGCAATTTTAATTTTAAGCTAGTGGAAGACAATACACGAAACTGTGAGGTGATGAATTAAGTATACGGAGTGTCACCACCGCTAATTATGTATGGGTTTAAGAGGCGACTAAGGGACGAAATGATTTCAATAAGAGAGAGGAAAACTTCAAACCAACCTTACACCAACCCGTTTGGGCAGTGTAGTATAGTAACCCAAAACCTCCTTTCTTTCTAAGTAGAGACCTATGTCCAGCAGTAGACTGTTAAAGGCTATAATAATAATAATAGTTTATCCTCCTCTCCCTCTCTCCCTTTTACTAAAGTTCAGACCTGATTTCATATCTCGCAGAGCAACGATGCCGAAGCGAATAATCGATAAAGGTTTAAAGAAATTAATAAAAAAAAAAAACAATTATTTAAAGTAAAATATATTAAATTATTCGACTAACCTGTATACTTCTAATAAACCCAGAACCTTATTAAGGTCGTATCCTCCAAATACATAAAGTGAATCCGTATGATTTACATAGACTGCCGTGTGAGCAGCTCTTTTGCTCATGCCACTTTCTGTATGAGATAAATAGTGCCAGCTGTTACCTTCCTTGTCTGTTTTCTTCAAAGAGCATGATTCACCAGAAAACCTGAACCAAACAGTTTATAATGGAATATTATTTAATTGCGTTTTATTCTATATTTTGTATTTTTACCTGCGGTTTTTGTTGTACCTTTACAATAAAAAACGCGAGTGGTGATACTAATTTTAAAGCGGGGCGAAGCTAGTCTATAATACAAGTAGCCTAAGTTATGTTTGCATAATAATTAAAGCAAATATTTTAATCATGTATCTTGTCGAGGTCTGATCACTGTTGGTAGCCGTGATATTACCACATTATAATAATATACATGAACGGAACTTCAACTTGCAATATGATATTCATTATACCTACTAGTCTTCTTCTTCTTCTTAATAAATGGCAAACTGTGCCGATGTCGACAATTCTGCCAATGTCAAGTGGGATGGAGATACGATTATACTATATAGTCATTAAATATACAAGGGTCAGTTTGACAATCATACATAGGTACTTCACAGTATAAATTCATGAAAGAATAGGGTAGATTAATTTATCTATACTAATATTATAAAGAAGTAAAGTTTGTGTGTTTGTTAAATTGTAGGGGGTAATCTCGGGATCTACTAAACCGATTTTAAAAATTCTTTCAGTGTTGGATAGTCCATTTATCGAGGAAGGCTATAGGCTATATATCATCACGGTAATACTAATAGGAGCGGAGCACCAATGAAGAATGTTTCAAAAACGGGAAAAATTTTCACGCTACGGGCAATTGAAGACGCAAACGAGGTTGCGTGGGTCAGCTAGTTGTTAATAAATACCGATGTCTCCTTCATTGAAACGAATATTGCAAAACATCTCGGAAAATATAATTATTACAGCTTTTCATTTTTATTACTAATCTTAATCAAACCTTTGACTATACTGTTCAATTCAGTAGTCTAAAACAGTGACATCACAAGTTTGTATTTAGTACATTTTTCATACAAAGTTATTTCTAATAACAGATAATAAAAAATAACTAATTTGACTAAGGTGTCATCTACACTAAGCGTTAGTAGTGATTTCCATTGAATGGAAAATTTTACAATCATTAAACTATATTAAAACGTGTTCACAATTTTTAAAGTTTATATTAGAAACCCGAACACAGCACGAACGTAGCCGAACTCTAAAATCCGTGCCGATGTCGGTCGTTCCGTAGAAATTAACTTTAGAGTTACATGCGACTATTTGAAAACTCGTCCGTGTCGTGTCAAATCTATACTAATAATAAAGCTGAAGAGTTTGTTTGTTTGTTTGAACGCGCTAATCTCAGGAACCGCTAGTCTGATTTGAAAAATTATTTCAGTGTTGGATAGTTTATTTATCGAGGAAGGCTATAGGCTATATATCATCACGCTACTACTAATAGTAGCGGAGCACCAATAAAGAATGTTTCAAAAACGGGGCAAAATTTTCATGCTACGGGCAATATAATACGCAAACGAGGTTGCGTGGGTCAGCTACTTAAAAATACATGTCACCACCCGTATTCATCCCATGTGTGTCGTAAAAGGCGACTACGGGATTCACACTACTTACGACTATATCACTACAAATAGGAAAACTTTAAAAAAACTATACCTGGCGTCTAGTTAGCGTGATATAATAGGCCAAAACCTCCTGTCGAAGGAGAGGCATATTTAATTGTCCAGTAGTAGACTATTAAAAACTGTTGATAACTTGTTGCGTAATTGTTTTTTTTTTCCAATTCGTATCAAGATCCGATCGGTTTGGTTACTCTTTAAGATTTAATTAATATGTAATAAAATTTAGCTTACATCCTTATTCATATCAGCCTGTTCATTACAAACAAAGAAACAAACAAACGTACAAACAAAGTTTTCCTCTTTATAATATTAGTGTAGATAAAGCAGATAGCCGGAATCTCATGAATAAAATCTATACTATTATATAAAGCTGAAAAGTTTGTTTGTTTGCTTGAATGTGCTAATCTCAGAAACTACTGGTACGGTAATTTATCATCACGTTAAGACCAATAGGAATGGAGCACCGATGAAGAATGTTACAAAAACGGGGGAAAATTATTACGCTACCGGCAATAAGATACGTAAACTAGGTAGCATGGGTCAGCTAGTATCTATATAAAGGGGATACGTGTTGCTTCGTAGTAGAGTTTACCTTGTTGAATGTTTATATTATTATCTTCTTAACAATACTAGTGGGTCATTAAAATAAACTACAGCAAATAAGAGACGTAAACGAGGTTGCGTGTGGGTCAGCTAGTAAGAATTTAAAAAAGAATCACGGACGAAATTAATACTGTTTATTTATATATGTTACTGTAAAAGTCCGTATATTGGTTAATCTTAGGTTTCACGAGTAAATCTTAGAAGACTTAACAACATGAGTTGGTAAATGTAAGTTTTTAAGAAAGGGACGATTTTTTCGGGCTTTTACCATTAGAATAACCTAGCATGCACTAAACATGCTAGGTTTTCCTAGTGATGGCCGGTAAATGTTGGTTATGAAAATAAAAATAGCGGTTCGGAGAAAAAAACTTGATATTAAAATTAAAAAAATAACCCTCACTTAAACTTACAATGTCACTAAAACAAGGCCGGTAAATTGTAAGTAATGAAGTTGATTGACAATCTAGTTTCATTATAATTTATTTATCTTTATTGTATACATAAAATAAAACAATATAACAAAATGAGTTATTAAAAAGAATGAAATTTTAATATCACGGCTTGTATTGCAGACTGCTACGAGTAGGTACGAGACGATGAGCTGAACACGTTATATCTCTTTTGCAACATTTACCATGCCTCTGAGGTAAATCCTAAGATTTACCAAGTGAAAAGTGGTAAAAATTGGAAATGAACACAGATAATCACAGAATTTTTTTACCATTAAGAGTTCTTAAATCTTTCGGGCTTTCACAGTAACATAATATACTGCATATAAATATTTATTTATTTAAAAAAGGCAACTCCCACCTTAAAAATATATTCCTTTATTGCGAGGGACGTAATGAGAATACATGAAACGGAAACAGGCTCAATATAACAATTTGTGGATCACAAAAAGTGAGGATCGAACCAATAACACCCAGAGCAATAGGAAACGGCGCACGAGGTGCGCTTATACCACTACGCCGTGTCCGTGTTTTTTTTATGTTTTGACATTGTGTACGAATATGATTAAACTTTTTTCTAATTTACATATTTTATCTGGAAATGCTTGTTTAAAAGCTTGAACTGGTTCGGTGACAAAAACGATCATAAATTTTAAATTTATACAATTACATAAATAACATAGTTCATGTGTGTTAGTGTAAGTGGTATGTTAAAGTAGTTACTGCACTAGTCCACTACAATCACAAGTCTGTGATTTAGGTTCTTTCGTTAAATATGTAGCTCTTTGTACTAATTGATTTATTTTATTATAATTAAATGACATACATTCAGAAGAAGTATTTAGATATAAGTAGTAGGTATATTTTAATTATTGACGACTACTGCGTCTAAAGTGGCTATGACGCAAGTGTCGAGAAACTGGTTTTTTGATATGAGAGATATGTAGATAATACGTGAATCCATATATTTATCCAACGAGAATAATGGGGTACTTTAAATTTTAGATTGTTTACTAAGGCATTGCGAATTTATTTATTTTTATTTGCTCTAATATCTATGAAATGCTTCATAAAAGTAACATGGTTAAAAAAGAGCACCAAAACGTAGATCAGCTGATATGTATTTATGTACACAAGCATTAGCTATTAAACTATAATATAATGTACCTTACATTCAATAATAATAACTTAAGGCATCCATTATAAATCCGGAAAAATATAATTTATCTGTGAATATTTCAACAAACACCACAAAAGTGGTTAAAGCTAGTTCATTCCAATTACTTATTATCAATTTGTAAACATAACTTAAATGGTTACATTACAGATATAAATAACCTTGCAGAAATCCTGTGCAGAGATTTTATTGTTTTATTTTTAAGTATATGTTACAATACTAAGTGTCATCCATTCTGTTTTAATATACCTTAATGAAGCGAAATATGCAAATAGTGGGCATACAATAATACACCTACAGTGCTGGTAATTTACATGGTAAAACAAAAGACAAAGAAGTTTAAAAAGAATTTAGTGAGAAGTGTCACAAACAATTAAGGGAAAAAAACACAATCGAATTGAGAATCTCCTCCTCTCTTAAAGTTGTTTAAAAATCTGTGTCTGTATTTTAAGTAATTTTTAGTCTAGTAGTACAAAAATATATATTGGCATGTAATTATTCAAATGAACTTTAGTTTTTTCTATACATATCTTTTGTAAATAATGTTGGAAACTAAATCAAGTAAGAGATATATAACACTTTATTTTATGATATCTAACTTTTTCTACTTCTTCTGAAATCTAATGTGAATTTATACCTATTGTCACCATAGATTTTTTTTTCAATAAAATTTTAATAAAACTTTAAATTTTCTCAACATTCAATAATTCTCTTTTTTCTTTGATCTAGTAAGGATGTATATGTTGCTTCAGGAAATTAAATTAAAACTCTTAGGATAATCACATTTATGCCAATTATGGTTCTGATGTAATGAGGAAGTGAATCTTGTGTATAGCCTTTACACGGAATAGACTCAATTAGCACACAAACAATAGTATTACAGGTATTGACTTTATCACTGTATTAAGGGAAGATTTGCAACATATATCTAACAATAGTTAATATGAATTAATGATAATACGAGTACCTTTATACAAATAATTCTTGTGTATATAATCTGCACTTCAGAAATGGCTCCAATGATTTCATGAAATTTAGTATGTAGGGGTTTTGGGGGTTATTAATTGAACCAGCTAGGATTCATTTTTCGAAAATTTACCAAAAAAAACCATCGGTCATCCAGGTTTTAAATTAATTGCAATCAAACTATATAGATTCTTACCATACTAAGAACTGAATTATGTTTTAAGATAATACTACTTATTTAAATTTATTTTAAATATCACTTACCCTTTCTTACACGCACATTTGTCTCCTTTACAGTTTCCATTACCAGAACATGCATTGGGACACAGCTCCACACTGCAATCCTTGCCGCCCCAGTTGCCAACACAAAAACATTTATTGGTTACACAAAGTCCTCTACCCGTACAGTTATTGGGGCAGCTATGGATTGCATATGTTGCTCGAAATCCATCCAATACATAATTGGTATCACTATACAGTAATATTAACATCTAGAATAACAAAAAAACAGTCAAATATTAGTAAAGAGCCAGAAGATTTTGTTTCAATTTGAGGAAATAAACTACAGAAAATAATTATGCATCACCTATAGCTTTGACTACTAAAGCTATATCTATAGATTTGCAATGCATAGAGTTGGTTTGATAGCAATCTATATACATATTGAGTTCATATAGAGTAGAAATACTTAATTATATCATATTGTATTAATACAAAGAAACACTTACATATCCACTGTATGCTGTAACATTTTGGGGCTCAGTTTTCCCACTAAAACTTCCAAGTAATGGTGCATCAAATGAATCACCATCATAGACAAATACATAATCATAGGAACATTCTGTACCCATACGGAGAAAACTCAAGGTAATATACTGACTCCTGTTCTTAGCTTTAATAAGCCATTCACAGTGTGAATCCTAAAACAATAACAAATAATGAGAATTGCAATCAGAATCCAATAAGGAGTGTCAAAAATCATTTATATGTAAGACTGACTTGTGTGTAATTAGAAGTAGTAGGTCCATCCGTGATAACCCCACTCGGTTCCGTGAATATTCTTCGAGTCTTGTCACAAGGTGCCGTAGATGCCGCGCAAAGAACAGCTAGGCAAATCCAGCTGATTACAACAATGCCTGCACCTTTCTCCTGCACACTTAGATAAAACATGCCTCTTCCGGATCGTCGTAAAACATAAGTCAAATAGCAAAGCCATATAATCGTGAATTTGCTGCTAATATTGCTAAAATATAGAATAAACAACACTCATATAAGTTAATAGGTGACATCTACTTCAAGGCTAACCACTTAGATGATTAGTGCCACAATGGCATATAAAACTTTTGATGTAGATTAAGGACTATAATACTTTTGGGTGAAATTTACATTCAATGTTTATTTTTAGTGGCTGAGGATCACTTTCTAACGAGTTGTTCTTACAAACAAACAATTCACAGATCCATCACAGTATTTTGACATTTGACTTTTTTTAAGGTATAGATAAAGCTGCACTTAGCCTTTTAAGTATTCACTTGACATTGACAAGTTAAGATATGCCATAGATTTAGTATACTTAATCGAAAAGGTAATTATAGGGTATAAAATATTAATTAACGGTAAGTACAATAAAACATATGTTTTGTGATAGTGAATTTATGTACGTTTGGTGAAACCATAGAGTAGAAACAATGTTTCACTAACGCCATCTTCTGCTTTAAAAATTCATTGAAACTGACCAAAAACCGAAAAGGAATTGAAATGCGAGCATTCAAAAACCGTTTCATTACAAAAAATCCAGAATTATGTTTGAATGATCGGATGATTAGAACGACATAGTATTTTATTTTAAAACAAAACATTTATAATTGAAATAAGTATTTTGTGTTTATTACATTTATCTTTAAATCGCAATGTACAACGGTATGTACCGCTTTATATACATAATGTTTGTTAACCGTCTACGGTACTTTAAAATTATTCATTAAAAACATTTTACTGCCAAAAACGGTAATATTAGGGCAAGTTAATATAATTTGAGCAACGTATTTATGTAGTAAAATGATGAATTATGTTGAAGTCTAACACATTTAAAACTTATAACCACATAAGTATAAATATAAAATAAAATCAGTAAGAACACTTTCAGTAAAAATTATAATATTTATTTGTTTGCTAGCAGCTAGTACTAGTAGCAAAAGTGTTGAATGATTCGATATATGTATTGTTGTTGCGCCACCTAATCAGGCAACCTCTAGCAAGATAAGGCTTAAAATTCTTTCATCTCCAGTATCATTGCAACATTCTTGAGTCACAAGAGTCAGATTTTAAGGTCATTACTGACTCGGTTTCAGACACAGTCGCCATCGTCATCCTGTGCTGCTACAGATGGCTTAAATCATTGCCATTCAGGATTGAATACTAATTTAACACTCTTTTGTTTACATACTTATACAAAAGAGTATCAAATACTTTGTATTTTTAAGAGAAATACTATTGTTTCTCTTATTGGCTTTGCATGCCACCTTTTCATAGATTTCACTTCCAAAGTTCCAAGGTCCATTGCGTGGTTGTGTGAGGTATAGCTGTACAACTAATTGAAGCTGATTCTTTCATTTGAATCTTACTTTCATAAAGATTTTAGTTTACATTTATAGAAAGTATTTAACTTTTGCCTGTATTTGAAAGACACAGAGAACATACTCTACAGAGTATAGAGAAGTAAAGTATCATATCAGTAAGATTGAGAGTCTGACTTTGATGAGAACAATTTGTTTAATTTTAAACTGAAGTGCAAGAACAAAACACTATTCAGTAAGTAGGCGGAGATGCGTGGCTATCGATCCATGATGTTGCTGACTTTGAAAGCTCTCGGCGTGGCAGCGTACAAGGTAGTACTTATAATTTGTAGAATATAATATCTAACTACAATTATCCTGCTTGCGGAACAAAATATTACATTCTATGCTTGTTATGCTGCATTCATTTATTTTCACTTCGAAGATAGCATAGGAACATAACTGTGCCAGATTTCATAAAATCTTAATTCAAAAGGTGCAGGCTATTAAGACTGTAATTAAATTACTATTCGTAACTATTATGTTAATCTAAATATGTTTAGATAAATGAAAAGAAAAGAATAAAAGTTGGACAATGTATGCATTGTCCAACTTTTATTCTACGACTTCAATGGACAAGGCCTTTGCTGTGCAAGCTGCACGTCTGCATGAATGCGTTGAATGCATTACTTTTGCCCATCAGACGAGCACAAATCATTAAACGTTAATTTAAAAAAGAAATTAGGGAATATTTACGGTGTAGCGTACCTGTGTATGTGTAGGTTGCTAGCGTATGCAACTAGTTGCCAGTCAAGAAGTCTCGGGTTCGATTCCCGAGTCGGGCCAGTTAAAATATCGTGTTTTTCGTAAATGAAATTCTTTTTAACCGGCCCGGAATATGGAAAATGGCGGTGTTACCCGCCCGTGCCTCGGAGATTACGTTAAGTCATCGGTCCCGGTTGCCATGAACATATATGGTAATCGTTATTGAGAAGTTTAGTGCCCTCAAATATACTGACGTTAGTTTCAACCTTCGAATTCAGTTCACCCTCAAGGTTGCGGAGGTCTGATGCCGGTCGCTTCGTGGAAAAACTGATATTCAGGTAAAACAGGTGGAACTAGTAGCCGACCCCAAATAATCTTGGGCAAGGCTAGGAAGAAGACTGTATTCATGTGTAGTGAACACATGATGGAGTATGGAGTTAGTCCCTACTTAAAGTAAAAGTTTACACGGAACCCTCGGTTCGCGAGTCTGAATTGCACTTGGACGGTTTTTATATTTAATCTCCTTCTCCATCCAGCGCTTGTCTGGAAGATATCGCATATCGCGATAAGGTTGCCATTTGCATGTAACTTTTTATAATTAGTTTTACAAACTGCATTTTTATTATGTTTCTTTGTGTTTTTGTACAATAAAGAGATCTATTCATCTATCTACACTGCGATCTCCCAATATCTCTTTTATATCCTTAAAGTTCTTTCGCATAATTCCAAGACAGTTGACATATCTATTAGATGCCCTAGTTCACTTTATTTTACGCTTGTACAGTGGAATTTAATTATGAATTTAAAATTTACAACGTCCCTGTAAGATGTGCAATTGAGTCACTAAGAAACATCTTGTATTGTCGACTCATTATACAGGCATATACCATATTTATGAAGGTGAAAATTAATAAATCAAAAGCGTACGTGAGAGGTGCCAAGGGCTGTTGAAGTTTTTTCATCCGGAATGAAGTGATAACCGCTAATGACGCACTCTTACCGCCGACTCATCCGCAATATCATCAAGGCTAAATTAAATTATCGGCATCAAGCATTATTGTAGGGGTGCAGTACAGTTTCCGAGATGAAATCGATTTTTGAAAAGGGTCATGTATTTTTTGGAAATAATTTTAGTGTTATAAAATTAACAGCAACGTTCTTAGTCTAATCGTTTAAAAACAATAATTAAGACACAGTATGTTAAGATCAAGGGTGGATGCAAGGAGGGGGGAGGTCATGGGTGTCATGACCCCATCTCTGGGCTGTGTCCATGACCTAAATTAAATTGTCAAACATAATTTTCTCAATTTTTTTTTCACAATATAGATTTGAATCGTACACAAGATAGAATTTTATCGTGGTTAAGAACTTCAATGGTTGAAGAACGTCTAACCGGACTGACACTTCTCCACATCTATAAAAACGTACCCATTAAAGTAGCAATAGAAGTGATAACGCGTTTTGGGAGAAGACGTAAAAGAAAAAAAAATATTTTTTCAATATTGGTATTTTTAAGTATAGTTCTTCTAAACCCATGTACAATGGCCCCATTAAGAAGAAGAAGAACTAACTTTTTTTAAGTGATTAACGAGCAGACGGATCTACTGATGGTAAGCGATTACGTACCTACGTTATTTTCTAGAAAGCTTGAAGGTCGTATTGGTGCGGAAATATCGCAGGCGACAGTTTATTCCACAGTTTTGTTGTGCGAGGCAGAAAGTTTCTAGAAAAGCGCACAGTTGTACAGGCTGCTAACCGTCTAAATGATGGGGATGAAACTGCTGTCGCGTAGAACGATGGCGGAAAGAGGCGGCAGGGATCAATTCAAACAATTCCTCAGAGCACTCCCATAGTAAATACGAGACGAAGCCACATCTCTACGCAGCGCTGCTGCACGAAGTCTGTAGCCATCTGGATGTGCTCAATGAGTCAGTCAGTTTCTATGAGATCTATAGAGGTACGCATAAACGCGAGGGTTGTCGTCGCTGACAAGGTCGCCTACATGGAGCCGTAACATTGAGAAATCCCTACCTTCAAGATTGTTAAGGCGACGAAAACTGGTATCATTTCAAACGTACACGCACACTCCGGCTTTAGACATGAAGGAGTGTTCTAGACTGTACCCAGGGTAAGTGAGGTAGGAGTGTCCGCTGGAGAGGATATCTGCGTTTCGGTCAAGAAGAACAAGAACAAGGCTGGCTATGTTGTCTCGAGATGGTGATGGACAGCATTAAGGTTGCTATACAATCCCCTGATGTTGTAAAGGTCCTCGACAATGTGGTAGGGGGTGCCATGTTAATTCTGCTATTACCCTGGGTATAATTGAGCACAATTTTTTAATTAAGAGCCGCATGAAGAGAACGCTCAAGTGCGGAGACAGCCCGGGAAAACAAAGTACATTACTGACATCATTGCACTGATATGCATTACTAGCTGACCCAGGCAACCTCGTTTGCGTCTTCTATTGCCCGTAGCCTGAAAAATTTCCCTCGATTTTGAAACATTCTTTATGTGGCGCAGTGGTAGCGTATGCTCTACAAATGATGACCAAATGTTTGTATGATCTACAAATATTTGTTTCGGAGTTTGGGTGTTTTCTATGTATAATATGTATGTATTTACAAAACAAAAAAAGTATATGTGTATTTATATCAGTTGTCTAGTACCCATAACACAAGCTCTGCTTAACTTGGGACTAGATGGCGTTGTGTGTAAGATGTCCGAAAAAATTATTGTTATTATTGTTATTGATGCTCCGCTCCTATTAGTATCAGCGTGATGATATATAACCTTCCTCGATAAATGGACTATCCAACACCAAAAAAAAATTCAAATCGGACCAGCGGTTCCTGAGATTAGCGCGTTTAAACAAACAAACAAACTCTTCAGCTTTATAACATTAGTATAGATTAAAATACCTACTTTTTAACTTTATTTATTATCAAAATTAAATTACAGCTTCTTGTGACCTGACCACGGCTATATGGTCCAACCCTCTCCCCTGGCACCAAAGCTCGATACGCCCTTGGTTGAGCTCCTATTGTCTTACTGATAAGTTGATACTCGTAATATAATCTGTGTAAACGACGGAACAACAAATAGGGTAAGCCAAAGTAATTAACGATGTGCTCACGGGTTAATACCGCCTGATTTTCTGTCATTCTTCTCACTATTTTAGGCTACGTGTAAGTCATCATCTCAATAATTTTCTGATAAGCCTCTTAAATATTAAAGTAATTTAGTTTAAAGCATAAGCGACCCTACCCTATTCCCTAAGCGATAGGTATTATTAAGATCAGTAATTAGGCAAAAGGGCTCAAAGCTATCTTTTTTATTTAATAAATTAATTGAAGCGTGGAATAATGCTTATATTATATTAAATAGCTATTGTTTACACACCCCAATTCATCTATTGGGTATAAACAAAATCTATCTTACTAACATTTTCTGACATATTGAACTCGATTTTCCCATCTAACAACCAAAGTGGTTAGTCGGCTATAGCCTGGCAATGTTTCGACAACAGACTAGTTTGTCAATCCTTCAGTAGTGGATTCATACATAGGCCACTCCGTAGAAATGAGGCTCAGGCCCACTATGTATCGCGCTGGTCAGACGGGTTAATAAAGAGAGTATGTTTCAAGTTTTCCTTCTCTTTGCAGTCAAGTTATCAATTAATAGGTATTTTATAATGAGTGTAGGCATTTCATATGCATCTAGTTACAGTGTAATGAATCATCGTTATACGTCATCGTTTCATAAGGTGACTACGCGTTAACATGATTTTATTGACGTTATTAAGAAACATATCTTAATTTTCAAATTAGCCGAGAGAAAAACAAAATTTATAACAAACTTAATAGAAGACGTAAATCCTTTTTTTAATGAACCAATTTAAAAAAAATTCTAAAAATAATTATAGATCCTAAAGATGAAAACCTAAAATAAGTACGACCCTCAATATAACAAGTAACATATAACAGCAACATAACATAAATAACCCGTCGGAAATATCTGCGCACCCGGCTGGAATGCACTTCACCTCTCGCTTCCCCACGCATCGCCACGCCTTCGCCTATCTTGTACCGTAGCCAACGCAAGCGCCGACGTACGTGTATTATTCTTGCTTCCGTAATCTCATTCTTGTTTATTGTTTCTCTGTTCAGTGAAATATTAACTCTCTATTTTGCATGACGTCATTCAACTAGGTTCGCAATTATTTCCGACAGGTTGTACCTTCTAGTCTGAAGTCCTAGTCGTAGTGAAAATATCACTAAACAGTTTGTTTACCTAGTCTACTAATGTTAGATACAAAACTCAAATGCGCATAAAGTGCACCCACAAGATTTAATTAAAGTTGTCAATGTATTAACCACAGAGAAGTGTCGTCTGAAATTAAAAAACAGTAAATTGTGTTGAGCGCCCGCCTTCCTGTCCTTGATAGCCACTATAGCCAGTCTCGTGAGTGACTGACCGCACGTGACGGTCCATTCTAAGCGCACATTTACCATGTAAATGAACTGACCTCCGCCGGGCCGGTCATTTTTTTACCACAAAAAACAAACATTGTTGTTTGTGTTTATTCTGACACACGTTTTAACGTAAACAGGTGTTATACTGAAAGGCTTAAGGCAAACTTTTCCTTTGGTGTAATTTAACTACAGTTTATTTAACGCTTAACAGGCAAAAAATAACACCCGCATTAAGTAAGTTTTAAAATGTTAACATATGAGACGGTGTGAGAGTTGGTAAATAGGAGATTTTCAAACTTAATATTTTAAAAGGATAATACGGGACTACGGGGCCTTTGTTCAGTTGTTGATGGCAAAGGACGAAATCAATTCATAGATTACGTTTATTTTATAAGTAAAATGTACTTATAAAATAAACTAATAGTTTAACTGTACTAATAGTTTAACTTATTTTTTGTAACATTTTTTATTGAACGTGATTTTGTGTAGCCTTCGTCCATAAATGAACCATCCAATTAAATGGCTTTTTCTATTCGAACTAGTAGTTTCTTGGATTAGCGTGTATAACCAAACAAACAATCTTTTCGGCTTTGTTATATAGCAGAGCGGTATGTAAAGCTGTGAATATAAACTTTATGCCTATGCAAGTATCCGCATATTAATGCCATTCTAAGCACATGTACTCTTAGCCACAAGTGCTTAAATGTGTATGCTCTGTTATGCGTTTGCCAAAACATCACTTGTCAGTTTCACGCAAGGAAATGTGGAGCATTGGGTAGGGTGGCGACACGACCGCGGGCCGACATCACCATACAAATGGCACATTAGCGGCGTGCACCCGGTCACCACGCGCCGGACGCACCTTATCTACCTCTCGACTATATTTGTTCTACGCCGGATTAACTGAGATTTACCACGGTCACCGACCGTTAACAACCGATTAAGCGTCCTCTTCAAATAGAACTTAAATTTAATGTTGACCGCTCTAATTTTAAAATATCTGTGAAAAGTTTTGTTAACGTTTCGGGGTTCGATACGATAATACTCAGTGTCCATTCAATTCTCATTATGCTAATACATTATTTTCTCTTTGCTTACATATGACACATTATAATTTCATCTAAAAAATGAGAAATGCTATCTGTATTTAGTTAAAATATATTTACCGCAATTATGATTACGATTTAAGGCATTCTATTGACATTTAAAAGCCCTTCAAGCTTCAGGAAAATCTATATAAAAACAAAATTACACTAAAATTGTATTTTTAAATATTATTTAATGAGACAATACAATTCATGTTTCTGCAAAAATAAATAAATAAATAAATATTCCGGACATCTAACTCACAACGCCATCTAGTCCCAAGCTAAGCAGAGCTTGTGTTATGGGTACTAGACAACTGATATTATTACTTATATACTTTTTTTTTGTAAATACATACATATTATACATAGAAAACACCCAAACTCCGAAACAAATATTTGCAGATCATACAAACATTTGGTCCGACCCGGGAATCGAACCCGAGACCTCTTGCTTAGCAGTCGCATACGCTACCACTACGCCACCGAGGCAGTCTCTAAAATCTTTAATAGTAGCAAAAAGAAATTTTTTCTTGGGACTAATTGTGAAGAGTAAGGCAAAATTAAAGTATAATACTTAATAATGGTTATTATATTGACACATGCATACATGATTTCACTAGTCAAAATGTATGGAACTAACTTTTTTAAGAATAAGTGTGTAAGAAACTGAGATTTAAATCTCAAGATCTCTTTTTGACATCTTCATCATTACGAAAGAAAATAAAAAAACAGTACGTACGTAGGTACTTAAAGTTCACTGGTTTTATTTTATTTATTTATTTATTTAAAAACTTTATGCACAAATGTACAACGGCGGACTTAATGCCACAGGCATTCTCTACCAGTCTACCGTGGGTGGTGCGGAAATGAGTTAGAGGGTGCACTACACTTCGATTAGGGATTCTAGAATAGACATTAAAAACATAAAATTAAGAAATAAGCTAAAAAAAGGGGAAGAAATAGCGTATATAATGGAATACTATAAATCTACACAACCATACAAAAATACATATAAACATACACACATACAGTTATATTAAAATACATACATACTAATATGTAATAAATATCAATTTTGTGATGATTCCGCTAAGCTCCCGGCAAGAAGAGCCCGCACATTGACTCTAAAGGAGTTACGACTGGGTACCATTCTGATTTCCTTGGGAAGGGCATTCCATAGAAGGACAGACTGAATGAGGAAGGAGGAATGAATGCATGCAGAAGTGTGAGAGGGGCATGACAGGAGAAGGCTGTTTGTGGAACGGAGGGTTCTATCATGATTGGATCCCAAGAACTGGAAAGAGGACTTTAGGTATGTAGGCGAGTAAGGGGAGTTCAGAATGGTGTAGAGAGTCGTTAAGGCGCGCAGTTGACGACGCTGACGAATAGGTAGCCAATTTAATTTAAGGCGAAAGGAGGAGACATGATCGTATTTACGAAGATTAAAAACGAATCGAATGCAGTTGTTAAGAAGTCGGTCGTATTTGTTGAGAAGATCTGCATTCAGGTCGTAGTAGCACACGTTTTAGACTAGCGAAAATGACTGAGGGACCAACAGGCTCTGGGATTTAGGTAGGTACATTTAAAAAAATCTGTTTACATTAGAGACAAGGAAGATAGAAAAGAAGCTTGAGATAACGCTGTGCCGCGATAAATCAGTGCTGTCGATACGGAGCCGCCCTATTGCAGCTCGCGGCTTGATTTGTCGCGTCCATCCCACGGCGATATAATATGACCGCTAGTGTTGTACTCGTTGTATCGATGGTGATTATATTATGTTTAGACAAACGAAAGCTATTTCTTTACTTTGTAATCTAGGAGTCAAGTTATATCTTATTCTGCTACTACGTTATTCTGTACGGTTCAAAAACTAAAAATATTAGTCACCATTTGAGCTCAAATTTAGACCTGATAAATGACACGCATCAAAGATGTATTGTATACAAATATTGCAGCCTACTATGGCTTTTTTGATGTTTTTTTTTGTTTATAATTCATTAAATTAACATGAAATGGATATAAGTATACTTATGTTTGTAATAACCTTTTTAAAGCTCTGTAAAGTCCATTATACTGTTAAGTATACGAGTATATGTAGACTACCTCGTAGGCGCAGTGCTAGCGTACTCAACTGCAATAAATGAGACCTTTGGTTCGATTGCCAGGTCGCACCAAATGTTTGTATTGGAGTATGGGTGTTTTCTATGTATATTAAGTATGTATTTACAAAAAAGATATAAAAAATATTTTATATCAATTGTCCAGTACCCATAGTACAAGCTCTGCTTAGTTTGGGACTAGATGGCGTGGTGTGTTAGATGTCTGAAATATTATTATTATAATAAATGTACTTATTTCACACTGTACTGATCTCCAGTATGATGTTAATAATGATGATGATTTATGGTATGTGAAATTTAATACAGTTTTTGTTTGATTTTTGATTGAAAGTCATCTATGACCGACTATTTTAACCACTAACATTTCAGAAAAATAAAGTCTAGATTTGAATTAAGCATGATAAATGTAGTATTAATTTCATCGTATAAACTTTGCTAAATGTTTTCACATATATCGCATTGACAATGCTTAAGTCAATGATTCTTTCATTGCATATCGATACTCTTCTATAAATGTAATATAGATTGTACAGCACTAGGCAATTGATATGGAACCAATAAAGCGCTCAGTAAAATAAAATCGCTCCCTAGCGCGGTCAAAATATCTTCACTATATTGTGACCGCTTACATAATCGTAGTAGGTATCTTGAACAAAACAAATAGACAAAAGTACAATTTGTAAGTTGTCCCGTTACTTCGTGGGTTTTGGTAAATCATACTATACAAAATTAAATAATTGTTATTAGGTGAGAACGTTATTTGATAAGATACTGACCCTTTCTCGTGAATACTTGTCAGTAGCATTTATTGTGTTATAACACTTTTTTTAATTCTCATATGACATCAAATTTAAGATCTTTATCGAATGAACCGAGATGAAATTACATGTTGTAATGTTTTCTATAACAAAACATATGAATTTGTTAATAAAATAATCCTTTTTAAAAACCAAACGATTATGTTAATAACCAAAACAAAACAGTACAATAGCAGAGATCGGTGACCCATACAGATACTTAACATGACGGTGTTAACTGCGACCTAATTTCAGATTAATACGCTTAAGCGGAAACCTCACTAGCGAGTTCAAATGGCGCGCTGAAGACCGGCCGATACCAATGAACCGTGAACGAACACAAACGACCAAAACATTATGTTATGTTTATTCAACTTTCCCAATTCTTCTCTATTACGCAACTTTGGCGACTAAGTAGATTTATAGTTTCCGCCCCGTTCATTATCTGTATTGAGCTAGTAGCGGCCGATAGTACGAACGCGTGGCATAAATCTGAATGAAACGTTGTAAATAGCAGCCCGCCCCACTGATGTTAGTCGACTTCTTATGAGAAGTTTGTTACGTCAAACTTTCCTTACTTAGGTTTCCCGGTACATTAATTACTCAATCACTGAATTGGATAAGTGCAGTTCCAACAACATCAATACTGATTGCGATTAGTTAGAAAGAAGTACTCGATGCTTATTTATTATCTAATAAAATGAATTAACTGTTCTAAAGTCATTATTTACATTTTTCGTTAACTTCAGAAATGTACTAGGTACATTATTTAGGTAAAGATACTAGATACGCGCGTGTTAAGCCAAATTCAAACTTACAAAACTGACGAGCAGCACCGTGTAATATTACACTAACCATTCGGAGCCACTTTTGACACCCTCATAATTTCAAAACTATATCTTATAAACACGTCGAATTTGGCTCACATATTTAGACTTGCGAGATAAATATGTCCCCTACATTTTATAAACACACGTCAAATGGTTATTTAAAGTTCAAAAATCATCATTTCTATCACTGACACACCTATAGATCAAAATTCTAATCCAGTTCCAGATAACCTACAAAGTTCAAACTTGGCAACCAGGTTCAAACTTGGTAGGTAGTTGGGTGCATAAATTGGGATAAATCAGAAACTAGTAAATTTTTATTATAATTATCAATTAATCGATTCTTTTAGGACCAGTTACTTATACTGCCTGTAATGTAAGTATCGAAGATTTTAAGGTCTTCACGTGAATATATAACGAGTATAATATCACTCTTATAATCAGTTTTAGTACTCATGACTATGTACGGTCGACCAAATTGAAACATGACCCACTTTGACAATTATTTCTTTGTAATCATAAATGTAGTTAGGTTTTCTTCGCTATTTGCACATAGTACGTTTTAGATATAAACATAAATGCGTCATTACGGGTTAGATGTCAATGCAATTTAAACCTTTGTCATCACTGAACAAGATATATTTTTGATACAGCAGTCTTATTTGAATTTCAAATAATATAATCGTTTATAATCCAAACTCTTTTCATTGCGGAGAAAAAGTATTATAATTTTTAAAATGAAATGACATTATGTGTGAGATGTCAAGTAGTAGTCAATCTGAAAATATTAAAATAAAAATCTAAGAATATATTTATATCTATAAACTAATCGTATAATGGCCAATTTGGTAGAACAAAGAGCTCGGATTGTAGTGCTCAGTAAGCAAGGTTGCGGCGTTAGAGAAATATCACGTAGGTATGTTAAATATAAGTCGTAACACGGTCAGAACCTGGATCAGACGGCACGCTGAAGAGGGTATCCTTGAAGACCGACGACGACATAATCATGGGGTTCGTCGAATCACAAACCAACAGAGAACGGAAATGCAACACCATTACGAAGAACATCCTTTTACTCGTACCCGCTATTTTGCAGCACGTTACGACGTTTGTCTAGAAACCATTAGAAATAATTTGCACCGCACTGGGCTGCATTACAGACATCATGCTAAGAAAGTTCATTTAACGGATGCACACAAAACTGCGAGATTGAATTTTGCATGTAGTTATTTAGATTTCGACTGGAAAAACACCATCTTTACAGACGAAAAATCATTTCGCTCTTCTCAACATGGTCGCTTAACTTTGTGGCGTTACGATAACACGCGATACACAGCGGACCACGTAGTGCCCAACCAATCATCTGGCCGTATTTCAGCTAACATGTGGGCATGGATGGATGCTGGAAACACAGGCGAACTTGTTCCTATTTCTCCTCGTCATAACGCTATCAACTAAGAGTATGTCGATTTATTGGAAGAATCAATGTTACCGACTTTGCGAACAGTTTACCCCCGTGAAGATGTAATGAGAAATAAACAAAGGTCTCTAATTTTACTGTTTTATTTTATTAATATGTCTGACTAGCTGTCTCGACAGACTTCGTTCTGTCAAATAAATGCTTTTCTATTTTTGTTCCACACCTACCCTACGTTACCTTTACGGTACCTCTACCCTCCTACCTCAAGTCTACCCATTATCTACACTATCTACACTAATATTATAAAGAGGAAACTCTCCAGAATTAAAAACAAAAAAAATAATTAGATGAATTATATTTTATCAATTTAGATCCAAGTCAAATCAAGGCACAAGAGAGCTATATTATCAACTAAAACCACATGCTCGCGACGTAGCGCCCCAACTAGGCCAATTTAAGCATAAACAGAAACCGTGTAAAAATATTCTGAATACTGAATGGGCAATAAATAAATAAATAAATAATAAATTTGGACATCTAACACACAACGCCATCTAGTCCCAAGCTAAGCAGAGCTTGTGTTACGGGTACTAGACAACTGATATGAATACATATACACTTTTTTTTTGTAAACACATACATATGATACATAGAAAACACCCATCTCCGAAACAAATATTTGTAGATCACACAAACACTTGGTCCGACTCAGGATTTGAACCCGAGACCTCAAGCACAGCACACTGAATGGGCAATAAAATTCTTATACTTTTTATTTATTTATTTTTATTTAAATTGAACATTTTAAAGATACAATGATATATACCTTGGTTGTTTACTTCAAAGACAAAAGAAGTCAGATCTAATGATGGAAGTTCAATGGTCAGTCTGAAATTTATTTACGAGTGTAACAACATAAATTTAAAACAACTTAAAATATAATTGCTTCTTGAAACTTAGAATAGCATATTGATAAGTTTTAATGTATTATTATTTCATTTTTTATAAGTCTGACTTGGCTAGTTTCCAAATTCGAATCATATTATTTCCTTCTCAAGTTCTAAAACTGTAAGTTCTAATTTTTTCCTTCGGAAAATTTGGTTTGCTGGTAGAAACTAGCCATCGAACATACGGCTCTTCCATGACTATGTTAGTAGGTATTTAATAATAACTCGTTTATGAAAACAAGCCAAGTCAGACTTTAGATTTCAATATATTATCGTAAGTTTAAAGAAGAAATTATATTTTAAGTTGTTATAACATATATGTTTTTATAAATAAATTTCGGGACTCATTGAACTTGGCACCCATTTAGATCACACTTCTTTTGTCTTTGAAGTGAACAACCAAGGCATATATCATAATATTGAACTTGGCTTTCATTCCACATTTATGTTTTTCATGGGCTTTTTATTTTCTTTATTCACTCATAAACGTTTGCTGGCTTTACGGCACCGGTTTAAATAATATTATGTTTAAAATCGAATAATAATAACTTAGTTATGAAGGGACCTCAATTTCATTCTCATATCTAAAGTAAGTAATAATTTTATTTCGCAAGGCAATTGTAGTACTAGTTACTCGTATCTACCAAGACCTTTAAACAGCTATATATTTTATAGACTGTCTTTATTCATTGGCGAAATATATATTAGTGGTAAGAGGATCCGGAGCTACCAAATATAAGCAGTGTAATGTCGATTGACCTAGAAAATGTTAACCTGGTGTTGATTTTAAGCCTGTTGCCCTATTTACATTTGTCGAAATCAGTGTTTATTTATTGTAATCCTTGTGATTTGTACATGACTGAAACTAATCCTCATATAAGACTATCTTCGCAAAATGTAATAGCTACGCTTTAATACAAACCGAGCCGTCTAGTAAGCCACCCCAAATAAAAGAAATATACCGGAAACTATAACCCGTCCTATAATCAATTCCCTCTGTTCTGTTTCCTAAATATTCAATTTTTCCTGTGCTGGCATGTTTCATGTAGTTAAGAAAAACAAGAGCGCCATAACTCTTGTGACGGTTGATCAGATAGCATCATAATGGCTGTAATGGATCCTGGTCAGCGGCCCGCATGCAAATAAATCTGCGGCCCAATGCAATGATGTGTGGAAAATGGGAGTTACCCCTTGCCGGAGCGACCAGTGCGTGCCCCGGTAGCCTGCTCACGGTACGATGTATGAACATTCAGAGTGATGCAATGCAATAAAATGTATTAGATATATCGTAAACTTTTTGTACTGTTGTAAGTATAAACGTGTATGTTGTTAAGATGTTGGTTGTATGCTTTAATAAGCATACAACCAACATCTTAATATTGTACAAATATTTGCTATGGAAATAAATATTCACTAAGTGACACATTCTGAAGCTAATAAAATATGATAATTATTTCCTTAATTTCTCATTAAGCAAAATAGTATGGTATTTACGTACGATTCTCAAGTATAGGGCTCTCTCTTGAGTTAAAAAATCTTTATCAGCTAAAGGTAGTCTAGTAATAAAATAATGAGCAACTATAAAATAATAACAATGAAAAGAATTAGTTTAGCACAGAACAAATCTACCTTAACAGTTTCCATTAAAAATAAACTATAGCCCTTTAACTGAGAGCTTAAAAGTAATAAAATTTATGATATCGTATAATAAAGGTAAGGCCATTAGGACCCCTTGCACTAATTTAAAAAGTTATGAACGTTGCATTTTATATTAAAGACTACTTACTACTATAGAATAAAATATGGACAAATGTTGTTTTTCTTATTACAATCGAACTGTGGATAGTAATCATGATTGCTAAGACGACCCCGTAATAGAAGAGCAGTAACTACTTCGCGATGGACAATCTTTACCTGCTGCTGTTGTTTTATCCGGGAAGTGGGCAGCGATAAAAGTCAGGGCAAATGGCAGTCAATAAAATAAATAGCGACGGCAGGGTGTTCTGTAAATAAGTCGGTGCCCGGGTTCGGGGCGACGATCGCCTTTTTTATTGGCGCCTCGATTGCTCTCGAAACAACGAGTGTGATGCTGGGACGGGCGCGGCGGGCGACGCATATTGCAGTGTCGCGCTGACGATGCAGATTATACTCACAGATTAGAAATAGAATTCCTCGCGATATTGTGGCATTGTCTGTTATACTTTTATACGTGATCGTTCTGTATCATGTCTTTTTATGATTTTGAGGTCCTAAAAATTTATAATATTGGATAAGAATATTGGACATATTCTTAAATAAATTTATTTTCTGTTCCTTGTAATAAAAGATCCTTCCAGCATTTGTGTGTCATTTATAAAACCAGATGTTTTTTTTTTAATCCTTACTTACAGTAATGTGTGCAGTGAAAGATTGAGAGCGTAGGGTGTATCTTTGTTCATGTATGTAATACCAAGAAATTTCATGAGCCTATTTTAACATTTATTTTATCAATATTCTTCTATTGGTTAAATCGTATAAAAACAAAACCAATAGAGTTAAACTTAATTTTTTGGCAAAGGAACTTAAAGTAAACTTTAAATTTAATTTCTTATTCGAAACTTCATTTGTTATTATTTATTTTTTACATACATACCTAATTAATTTTTCTTATAATATCAAAAAGAAAAATAAGGAATTAATAGTCTTTGAATATGAATAAAGCTCTACGTTAAGAAAAATCTTGACTGTGTGACAGTGTTCACGGGTTTGCATATTACTTTACCATGTAATGAAAAATAAGTACTTTCTTTTTCCATTCTTTTGGTTTTCACCATTTACTTCTTTCAAAAAATTATATAATTTGCAATTCACATACACAATTCACGTATTCATTTTAATAGTTATTAAACTTGAATACGTACTTTAACTCGAAGAAGCCGAGGATCGAACCAAGTGGCGTACAATTCGAGATGCCTATGTCCAGCAGTGGACAGTGACAGGCGAAAGAAGAATGTTGAAATGCATATTTTTATTGATGTGAAAACTTCTTTAGCGGCGCTGTGTACTTTTTTGGAATGGGTAAAAATGTATAAACTCGCGTCAGGGCGTCAGGTCACATGACCATAAACTCGCGTCAGGTCACGTGTCCTGATCGAAAAAATTCGTAAGACGGATGTTTATTGTTAACAGCGCCATCTACCGATATACTTTGATAGCATTCGTTGTTCTAGATAGTGGTCCTTTCTCAATATGATTTTATATACTTAAAGTTAATATTTTAGTATCTTAAAGTAATTTACAATAAATTAAAATAACGATTTTCTACTTACACAAAACCTTTTGTAAATCAAATAGATTGTTTAATTTTTTTTTGAAAACAGCGACATCTATTGGAGTATCAAAGCTTTACTTCCATTTACTACTTACAATCATAATAATTTTTAGTTCTTTTTATTGCACACTATTAAAAAAAGCATAGGTGTTCATTTCAGGTAGGTAAGTTAAAACAACCATTTGTTTATAGTTATGAGTTTTCACTTCTGTCGGCAGTGCTTATGACTGCTTTGTGTTTTTTTCTATACATCATTTTGTAAACTGAACAAAAACAAAGTTTACATTTTCTAAGAGTCACTTAATCATTAGACAAATTTACGTGATCCAAACATTGTAATCTAAATGTAATCATGTCATTTAAAGTAGCCACACTTACTTAAGATGAATTCTCGTCGGGCAATTGTGTTACTGTAGAATGATAAAGTATTCCACACGTATCGCAGTCGGTCGCGAGCCAGCTCCCAGATAGATGTATTAATTTGTAAGAATTTGTCGTCGGACCCTCGCCCTCCACGCCAAGCTCATTCCAATCACGCACAACAAGCTGCGTAATTGTACCTAATAATTTCTTTAAATAGCTGCAACACCGTACAACCTAATACCGTGTCCCATCCATACAGATTTATTTCGGTTTACATTGTTCTTATTTGATATCAAGACAACACGTGTTAATCTAAAAGTAAATTTAATTTATTATTAATCATTTTCTAACATTTAACCATTTATTCCTACACCTTATTTAACTTTAGGCTACGTTTCTGTGCTATTTTCTACTTTAAACTTACAGCCTTGAAGTAGAAAATAACACTCTCGCAAAGTCATTGCTTAAAATTAAATAATCATTACGAATACGTTTTCAACATTCAGTTTTCATTATTTTTGTTAGAAATTTGTCCATTAATATACGAGTATATCTCTGAAAATAATGTTTACATTGGGTGACTAAGGTAAACCGTTTACAAGATGTGTGTACAATTTAATTATTTATTTATTAAGTTGTTAGGACGTGCTACTATACTATATTACACAAAAAAACTTTCATAGTTGTAATCATCATCATCTAAGCCAAAAGACGTTCACACTTCCAAGATTCTCCACAACAACCCGTCCAATCTTAATAATTACTCATACATTATAATGTTATTATTAATATATAAAATAGTAAAAAATATGTTCTTCTTAGTTTAGACCTCGTAGTTTTTACTAACTTTCCCTTTCATACAGTTTTTTTTACTCGACTCGCCTTAATAGTTTTGGCAGTCTGTGTTTAACGCTTTAATTACTAGACGATTTTTTTTTTGCCTAAAGGTTTTAAGTAGTACAATGTAATAGCTAAAATGTGTTTTATCGTATTCGATAACATTATAAGACTTTAAACTTAGAATTTAAAATCAATACAATATAGATATTGTTTTATACACTTGCAGTCCAAATCAATCATACAGAGACACTTAACTGTTGCTCGAGATTTTCATGGCATTAAATTGAATAATAGACTATGTAAATGAGAGAAAACCTCCACATCGAACTTGGTACAATACCATGGAAGGTGAATGTTTTTACCACCCCATCATACATTTTTTTCTCAATACGATAATAAAATCTAGAAACATGCTTTACGACGGACATCATTCGTAAAGAATAATAAAAAAAACCGGCAATTTCGTTAAGTTTTATGTGTTCCGAGTGAACGACCTTCACTAGTACGTTTTATTTGTATTGAGTTGGACAGTGCGTTATTAACGTAGAGGTGTCATTGCATTGCTCTAGGCCGTGGGTCCAGTCCCTTGGGTCTCGTCAGCACAAGACGAGCCTAATCCAATCACAACTGCACACGCCTACATGGAGTTAAATAAGTAGTATGGACAAAACCAATTCATCCATTATTATACATTGACTTACCGTACCTACAAATATATTTTTTTAAATCTACAGATTATAATATTAAAATAAATTTATGATTTCACGAATTAAATCTAACTTTGATAACATAATAAACATGTTTAAATGCGTTTAAACTCGTACTGTATAAAAATGATAAAAATATCAAAATAAATGTTATTCATCTTGCACATAAAATGGGGGAAATATTTCACTTTCGCGTCAATAAAGCTGATAAAGAGAGAGTCTACGAGCTTTAGTACTACGAGCTACGGGCGTAGCGAAGTTGTAGAAGCACGCTTAGTTAATTTACCTAAGCATCTTACCGCTATCTGTTTTGCGCCCGCGCCGGGATTATGCTAATGATTATTTGTAATTCGCTTATCGCGCTTTGTCTACCTACAGCTTTTCTACAATATAATAATTGAATTGGAATAAACACAAAATTAAGTGACACTTAATGTTAGTAACATAATTTATATTTTATAAATGTTGTGTAGTTTCTAACAGTTGATAAATCATTAACAATTTAATTTATAGTTGTACTATGAAAAAATCTTGGGAACAATAACAAAATTAATTTCTGACAGGCTTACGCATAATTCATAAGGTCTGTTAAACAATTTAATTTAATTATAGGAAACTATTCTAAGTCATTACTTTCTTATACCGACTCTCATTAAAATATCACAAATACTTTTGTAACAAAATTTTAGTTCAAGTTTCAAACTGTTTATGTCAACTAAACGTATTATAAATCTAGTATCGCCTCTCTATTATGATTAGTTACAAAAGTAGGCGCTACAACCACAAAGCCAGAACGCCTACGCCCAATTAGCCACGAAACGAATAGTGCGTCGGTAAGGAAAGATGAGGTGTATCAAAGGTGCAGTTATTAGAGAAGGAGCCTGGCCACGGTGACCGGTCACGGAGGTAATGGGCGCGAGACGCGAGGGGACCGACAATAAGTCACCGAGACCATCCGATAGCAGCAAATCAATGACCGCCCTGCTATGATACATGGGATTAACCTATCTTTATAGTTTTACCGTCTCCCGAAGAATTAGTGCCGAGGAGTGTGTTTCCTCTACTTCATCAATTTTTATGACTATCGATAACTACCTGATGTTTTAATTTATGTCAATCTAATTATTATGGTTTCGTATGAACTTAGTAATAACTATTTGATTGATCATAAAAGCTTTGACGTACACGAGGTATAGAGTTAGAAATTTTTTGATAGTATATCGACCGTTTATTAATTAAAAAATGCGTTGGGTTTTATCAATTTTTTTTATCTTCGACACAACATTTATAGACTTTCTTTCATGTTCAAAATGGAAATAAGGCTACAAAAGCTTATTTCTAGTTTGAATCTGAAAAACGTCTCACGACGTACTAAACTAAAACCTATGTGAACGAATCGGGAGACAACGTTTTTTGGGGCTTTAGCTGTCGCTAGAAATATCATTAATGTTGTAATTACAAAAAAGTTGATGATTTTCCATTCTTGCTTGCTTATTTATTACATTTACAAATTATATCTTAAATTGGAATAAAAGCTAACTGGCGGGCACTGGCAAAATTTACTAGACCAACTTTTCACAACAACATGCAAACTTCGTTCCTTTTTGTCAATCCCTCTCATTTTCATTGTCATTGTCAAACTCTATTTCTCTGTCTGTTACGTTTTCAACGCAAACCGCTTTACCGATTTCATTGAAATTTGACATAGAGATACTTTGATTCTTGAGAAGGGATATAGACTATTCTTTTCTTTACCGCGAAAACCGACATATAAGCGGGCGGAGCCGCGGACAAACATTGTGTATGCGCGTTACCTTAATAGGGCTCGAAAATTCCAATAACAAAAATATTTGTAACAAAACTGTAGATTTTGCTGAAGTGTGGTCAACGCGTTATTGTGTTACTTCGACATAATAAAAGCCTGGGTACCTGTCAGAAGCAATACTGTCAAATTGCGACGTGCCGTTTAGAGACGGGTGCTGTAAGGGTGTCTGTCACCGGTGTTTTAAGGCGAGAGGGTCGCTTGTTAGCGCGAACGTGCCGCGGCGCCGCCGGTAAACACGTGGGTAGATAACAATCTATTTGGATTGCCTCTATATTTCATTTTTCCCTGTGCACCTCTCTAACTAGATAGAGGTGCCGCGTTACGGGAATGGAACAAGAATAAAGGAAATACGGGTTGTATGTTCTGTTCAGATATTTTATTCGATGTAGCTGTCTCTGCTAATGCCGTTTTCTTTAACTTAACTTATAGTAAGTATATTGTTATTTCTTATTAACCAATAAGGAGCCAAATTTTTAATGTCGAAAGAAGCAAGTCTTCCATTTTTGATAAGATTTCTTTAAATCTCGTAGACTTGTATGATTGACAGAGGCATTATCAAAGTAATAAAATATTAAATTTTACGGTACTTAAAATGCAAAAAATTATCAAATATGGCAACAAAAATAAATAGTTTAACACATTTTGAAAAAGCGATTCCGAAATATTCCCGGAGAAAATGCCATAACAATAATAACATATTCAAATTGTAAGTTATTGCAGGCTACTGTGCTCATACTATGTATACATGTGGAATATACATGGGGCAAACGAGCAGATGTATCGCCTGATGGTAAGCGTTTACCGGCGCTCATGGACACCCGCAACACTAGAGGCATAAATCCTAAATCTTCTTTTCCAAGGAGAGGCGTATGTCCAGCAGTAGGCTGTTAAAGACTATTTGTGATGATGATGCTCATATTATTTTAAAATTCATAGAATTTACAATTCATGAAATCGTGTCTTTCTTAGAATCAAGTAAACTCTCTAAGGAGGTGTGACATGACGGTTAGTTAAGCAGTGTTTACACTTGCGACCTCCTTGGTCAGTTTATAAATTCTGCACACATATAAGTCCCCACACCACCAACGTAATTCGATCACCGACACGAGGCGTTGTCTCATTCAACATTCATTTGAAAATCATATCACCAGCACACCTTAAAAAAAATTTCTATTCTGTCATATTCACGACATAAATAAATAAAAATAATTTCTAATTATTAATAATCGAACGATATCAACTAAATCTTTATATTCCTTTTACTGTATTCTTTGTACATTGACTGCTTCGGTGGCGTAGTGCTAGCGTATACGACTGCTAAGCTTGAGGTTCGATTCCCGGGTCGGACTAAATGTTTGTATAATCTGCAAATATTTGTTTCGGAGTTTGGGTGTTTTCTATGTATAATATGTATGTATTTACAAAAAAAGAAAGTATATAAGTATTTTTATCAGTTGTCTAGTACCCATAACACAAGCTCTGCTTTACTTGGGACTAGATGGCGTTGTGTGTTAGATGTCCGGAATATTTATTTATTATTATTATTATTGAGTAGGTCCTGTAAACACATAGTAGGATAGATAAATCTAATATTGTACCTTTGTTTACCACTAATATTTAAATTGAGTTTCATATTAGAAAACATGTTTTTCACAATTATAATAATTGGTTATGTTGCATGTTATTGCTTGCCATGAAAACAATACATGTTTAAATGTAAACTTAAATGATCTACTGTAAATCATAAGTCGTTCGAGTGCCTTAAACTACGAGTACTTCAACTTTAAAGTAAGTTGGTACTTCCTATGAAAGAACAACTTGGGCTCAGAACCCGCGCTCGTCTCGAGCCATAGATATTGAAGGGGTTTTTATTATTTTTAAAGTGCGTGCTCGTTTGCACGCGAATGGGCCACTTAACCACGGATACAAGCTCCCAATGTAGCTCACAGATTTCCAATAGTAACTACATTAGCTATCTTTATGTGAGGGATAACTGCGCAGCCACGCTTTTTACATGTTTTTCAAAGAATGGTAGTAAAACTCATAAAATGATTGTATGAATACAAAAGATTACAAAATCATAATTTAGTAGATTCTATGATTTTGGTAGTAAAGATTAATGTGAGAGAGTGTAAACTTTTAAAATAGATAAATTATGAAACTTTCCTCAATTTGCAAAGTTTGAACGTAGTGAATATACCTAAGGTATCAGTGACATGCAGAGTGAAGTGATTATTAAAATAAATGACAAGAGAAAATCAAAATATTGTTTAAAAAATTCAGAATTTTTTTAAACCTACAAGTTTTTATTACTGTAAAATTTAGTGGGTTGGCTAAAGTCAATAAAATTAGTTTTATTTTTAGTTAATGGTACATTATATACTTTATTTCTCCACTTGAATATCAACACAATCCAACCTGAAATTCAATTATTTATAATAAAGGGACGGAAAGCTTTATAATCATTTCTATACAGACAATATTGTGTCAGAACACTTCAGTGTTCATAAAATCGAAACAAGTTTACGAGTATGAGAGATACGTAGGTACTTTGCCAATAGGCTCGTTATCAGGTCTGTCCGGCAATAGACACAATGTTAGACAGAGGATCGAACGTAACACACTACGTGACCGGATTCATGAGATGTTACACTACCAAAATATGTATGCGTTTCCATTATCAACTTATTGACGTCACTACATAAGAAAATATCCTTTAAAATACTGAACTGAAATCTTACTTTATTATACTTCAAATCACAGCCGAAGCCGATGAGAATTTATAAAAGCTATACATTCATGTTTTGATACGTATCGGGTCGTGAGCTCATATACTCTCAGAATGATACAATTTATTCACACAATGGAAACGTATACCTTCAGGTATGCTTTTTGAATACCTTGTCAAACTTAATGCGCCCTCCATCTGCGCTATCAGTCAGACCCCTGTCGATATCACTCAATGTAGTTTTCTTTATACGAAGATCGAGTGAGATTTTATTGTAGTGCCTCATTTCTGGTACTTTATAGCACTTATCGCTACAATCACTAGAATAATCGATATATTTACTGTAATATACTTTTATGTATAAATGTTAAGAAAATGTAACCACCTCGGTTCTCCTAGCAATATATAACCGTTGCATTAATTTATTTGAGAGTTAAAGACATTTGAGCGGTACCTCCGCACTATAGTAAGTTTAAATAATCTTTAAAAACTAAAGATGTCTCCAATATTTTGAAATTAAAATATATATTTAAGTTACTTAAGTATTTATGTTTCAATTATTACCTACTTAGTAATATATTTAGTTTATATTGTTATATTACATTGCGTTTCTCAGTACTGAAGTCAAGTCACATTCTTAAGTGAAACAACTACTAGGACCTACGCTTAACAAAAAGTAGTTCCAGGAACAAAAAAAAAGATCTAGGCCTAAAAGATATAGATATAAAATTGGCAGGAAAAAAGACTTTTTAATAATTTACCAACATTTTTATAGACACCGCATAACTCCGGTAATAATCGTTATGGTTTAATTTATATTTATTATCCGTTAAAAAGCCCATTCTTGAACCGGATTCACTAATTTGGCGCCCCCCTCAATTGCGGTCGCCGCGCGGTGTGTGAGCGACTAGCGCATTTTGATTCTTATTCATAGAGCAGGGGCTGCGTTCGCGGGCCTAACAATTTGATAATGTATTCACTTGATAAAGCGGAAGGTGGTACTTCGCAAGTGCCGCATTAAAAAACCAATTACAGCGTGGCTAAATCACACCGAGTGCCGCGCGGCTATTTGTCAGACTCCCGAGGGATAAAGAGTATATTCTAAATTTAATTTCACGCAATTTGAAAAAATTGGGGGACAGTCAGTTATGTTATTTTTATTAAGCTCTAGTTATGAAATTTAAAATTATTTTAAGGGAGTGATCTTTAAAGGGGAACATAATAAAGGGATGCCTACTATATTTCTACATCATAAAGTGTATTTAAAATATACTTGTGCATTCACCACAATAAAGTATGAATATTTGAATGTACAGGAATTTAGAATGATCGTGTGTAATAAGTTTTTTACTATTCGTAAAAGCTGTAATATTTACTAGTTGTAAGGTTTACCACAGATTGATTTCTTTAAAAGTATTCTTAAATAATATAATGTTTTGATCTTATGTAGCTTTCTTAGATTAAGAATTCATCAGTAACACAGCTAGTTACTAGAAGTAATTATAGTCCCGCAAGCTGTTTTTAAAACCAAAACCTTTGCAATGAAGGCCTAATCCTCGTTTTTAATGAGGAGCTTATATCTGGCAGTGGACTGTCAAAGGCTATTGATGTGAACCTCTAATCACCAGGTGCGATGTGTAACTTTTTAACCAACTTCAATAAAAAGAGGAGGTTATCAATACGACTGTTTTTTTTAAATATTTATTACCTCGTAACTTTCGACTGGGTGGACCGATTTTCATGATTCTTTTTTTATTTGAAAGTTGATGCTTCTGTTTCATTTTGGTACAGGAAAAAACCATATTAGTCTTCAATTTGCACTAAATATATGCGTGACAAATTGATGAATAACTCAATATCACGCAATCCGATTTCGATGATTATATTTTTATTTGAAAGCTAGTGCTTCCCGTGCGGACCCATTTCAATTTGGTTCAGTTCTTAAAATAGTTTTTTTTTGTTATTTTTTTTTATTATTTACCAAATAAATATTAAATATTTTAATAAACAGTTGAATTTGAGGTCCCGCTTCGAAAGAACAGGTTTATTTTTAAAACAATTAAATTCTTCAAGAAAATTGTCTTGCGTGTTTCTATTATAAGTCAGGGGGCGAGGGCAGAGGCGACGTAACAAACAGCCGCCCTAATATCACCAGTGAATAAATCAGTTTTGTCGTGATGCGTCCGACCCTCCACCTCCCGTAACTATCAACGATTTATGGTCATACGATATTATTTAACCGATAAAATAATAATTGACCGGACTTAAAAACAATTCCATTAATTTCCTGTGATTACATTTTGCGTTGACTAAAGATACTGAAAAGGTAAATGAAGGCTTCAATAAAAGTAAAAAGTAAAGTTTGAAGTATGTGCTTTTTAGAAATATATATATCTTGTTAGAAAATACTAACTTTTACTCTCAGTCCCGCCCACGTTTATGTTGGTTATCGTAAATAGTAATAATAAATAAGAACCAAATGATCTCTATTGTAATTTAATCCAAATCGGTTCAGCGGCTTAGCTGTAAAACCGTAACAGACAAAAAGAACTTTCAAATTCATTATATTTAAGTTTTTATTTTATCATACAAAACAAAATTATCATGTTTTAAAATTGTAACGACAGTAACGATAAAATTGACGATGAGTTCTTTAACGGTAGTCTGCGAGTCACGTAAAGACTTATAAGCATTAAAGAGTTATTGAATAACCTTACATTTATATAAAATCATAGTCGGCTTCGCGTATAGCACATGATGGCGTCATGCGTGAGTAGAACGCAATCTCAGCATCTCTATTCAGAGCAGCAAGCGTGAAACAAGGAGTCGGCGCGCCACCACGCGACTCCGCGCCTTGCACTGATTGAGCCGCGACAAGTTAAACCATTTGAAACAATTTAATAGAGATCAAAAATTCAGGACCCCACAACGCCCGCACAAACTTTTGAAGTTTTTTCCCTCGCTAAAGGGATTATCGGTGAGCGGAAGCTTAGGGGATATTTTATGGTTTTCGTGGACTTCCTTTTATATTTTTTCCTTAATACGGGCACTCGATATTGATATAAAATAATATTAGTACATTGAAACTCCTATGAGTGAAATAATAAAAACAACTAATGACATAATTACTAATCATTCGTTACTAACCATTCAAATACTAGTACGTAACCAATTACTTTGACATGATTAAATATAATCAATTGCGGAAAAAAAAGGAACTATTTCCCTGAATGACCTTATGTTCTATAATGCATACACAATAGAAACTGAAAGTACTTATATAGCCCAGGCATATCAGTTTTTTTTTTTTTTTATTGAATAGTGGGCAAACGAGCAGACGTATCACCTGATGGTAAGCGATTACCGCCGCCCATGGACACCCGCAACACCAAAGGCGTCACAAGTGCGTTGCCGACCTTTGGGGGATAGAAAAGGGGATGGGGGGAGGGGTTGGGGTATGGGCCTCCGGTATCCTCACTCACTCGGTGAAACACAGGGCAAACGCTATTTCACACCGGTTTTCTGTGAGGCCGTGGTATCACTCCGGTCGAGCCGACCCATTCATGCCGAAGCATAGCTCTCCCACGGTAAATTAGTCAAATGAAGGTAAAAATCTCGGAATGAGAAAAATTATAAGTATAAAAAATACAATAAAAAATCATTAAAGTGTTTCCCTCAATAAGTTCATAAGTAGTAAATATTATCAAATTAATAGATACTTTACTATTGAAAAAAAAAAACGTTAATAAAAAAATATTTAAAACTAGCTGTAGCCTGCGGCTCCGCCCGCGTTTATGTCGGTTTTTTGTGTTTTTTCGCGGTCGCGGATATGTGACTGATGCAAAAATTAGATAAAAACAATCCTTGATGCGGATTATATATCATTCTAAAATTTCAGCTCGATCGGTGCAGAATTTTTTGAGTTTTTGAAGCATACACAAACCAACATAACATTTTTATATTTATAGATTATGAGGACTACAGGTTGACCGCAAATGATGCTCTAAATAGGATAACGGATAATACTGTGCACGCTTTGCCCTCTATCTCAAAAAATGTTTAAGATATAAAAAGTGTTTAACACAAATTGTTGAAAATTTTATCCCGTACAATATTCAAATAGTATAAAACCCATAGGAAACAAGATATTTGCAATAAATGTGTAAAATTGCAATTTTTAGACTTTTGAATATCTGTAGATGCTGACACCCTACAATAGGTAGGTTTTAAGACAAGTTTTAGACTATATATGTGATGTCTCCTAGCCGATTACGGCCACGGCGGCCAGTCTCAACGGAAACGAACCAACTACGCAGGTGATATTATAGCGCACAAGTGTGTGCGCAAACACAGGTTCACTCTCTGTTCCCTCTCTCTCATAATCCGATGGGACGGTTAACCTATACGACCAGGGAGAGATCAGGTGCAGGACCAACAGCTTTAAGTGCTCTCTGAGGCACGGGGGTTCAGCCCCCAACTTCCAAACTCCGAGCTGTTATTAAGTATTTCTATAATCAGGAAAAGTTAATAACACTTTTACCCGACCCGGGATTCGAACCCGAGACCTCTTGATTGGCAGTCACATACGTCGACCGCCAGACCAATAAGGCAGTGAGGCTCTATATATATATATATATATATATACTACATACTATATTACTATATTCAGGCGACTATCTTTCATTCCAAGGTGAAACTCTTAATGCTCCTGGGCAATATAACATTTAATTCATTTATTTTTCCTATCAGTTAATTGAAGGGTCTGACAAAGCTTCGTCTAGTAGTAGTGGATCATGACTGCTAAGTTACTTACCTTAACGTAACTTGTATGAGTTTGTTTAAGAACCTTTGTAGATAATCTCGTATATACACATAGTTAGTACATATACATATACAATACTCTTGGAATGTTTGATGTAAAATTACCATTAGACATTTTATTCAAAAATAAGTTGGAAACAAATTAAACGTCTAGGTATAGAAAATAAATATATCTTTCGCAATTTAAAATAATAATTTCATGGCTATATTTTATATCTAATAATTGAAGAAAATATTGTTTTCAATCTGTAGAGACATACGTTACTTTTATTGAAGGAATATCGTGAGCTTTAGGTTATTATGTCCCTGATCGAGTTCACGTATCTACTTCACTTCTTTCCTGGAACGCTATCAACGTAAATATCCACAGATTTTTACTGGCGCTCTCAAACATGGGTCTGTGCATTTTTTAAAATCGAATTTTGAATCTATTGCGAATTGAGTAAGGTTGAAACTACTTGTAGTCGATTTAGATAGGACTGTGTCTAAGTAAAAAGATTACTGATATTCGATTGCGTTATGATAGGATCAGGGTTCACCCGAGTGTGTTCCTTGAAGAGAACCGCTTCAAGCAACTCCCATACACGTCACTGTATGATGTTAATATCAATTTAAATGCGGTTACCTTTTTGTAGTTTTAAGCGACAGAAGTGACATTAAATAGTGGTATAATTTAACTTTACCATTTTCTTATCTCTTGCTGTATACACTTAAATCCTTTTTTACTTTAGACAGATACTTTTATAAATATGTACACATATATTTAAGTAGCTTTGATATCAATCTCGCTAATGATTGAAGCATTGAAGTTCAGAACCTAACTCATATTTTTTTATTATCTTCGAAGCTCTGTAGTAGTTCGGGTTCATCTCGTTTTTCTAAGGATTATTACGGAGCATAATGGAGCAGAACGGTATCTTCCCCAATCGGATCGTCCTATAAGTACAACCGACCGGAACGCGACCTCCCCTGTACGCATCAATCGCACTATTGATTGTCACTGAAAACTTATGTCATGTGTTTGAATCTCTACAAAGATGTATTGCGTACCACTGATTCACAAGATCTCTCCACTCCGTAGATGAAAGATGATCGTACGAAGACATTTACATGACATGGTGGAGGATAGTAAGTGGCTAAGGTGATACCAGATTCATACTAGACCGACTAGATATATGGAATTTTATACATAGTTATAATTTGATATGGAAGAACGTTATAAAATATATTTCATTATTTATAGCTAATTGTATAATTTTAATATAATTCGGACTCTTAGAAAAAAAGAAAAATATTAAAACTCGTAAGGCTAAGTAAAAATAGAAGTAGCGGTCGACCAGTGGTTGAGATTCGACAGTAAGTGATGGTAAGTTATGTTTATTTAAGGTTTTCATCATCATCAACAATCTATAGCAGTCCACTGCTAGATATAGATCATTGCATGACACTTCGATTGATTGAGACTCGTCAACGTTTCACTTTTTTACCCGACTACCGCGAAGCCAAAAAAAATGGTAATATTTTTGCCAGTCTATGTATGTTGTATATTCTAAACTACTTAACCCATTTTGATGAAAAAGCTGTCCATAGATTCATCAAAACTGATTGGGTGACGTAGGCCTGGTCTAAAATACGTTTTCCAAACTCTTAATTTGAAGTGCGTAGGATTAAAATGTATCGCAACCAATGACGACAAAGAAGTAAAAACTTAAAATGCAATATAAACGTTAATCTTTTAAAGAATTATTCTACTGACACAAAATTTTTAATTGAATTATTAGCAACTCTTTTAAAATAAATTAGTGATTTCGTATGGATCTTGACACTGATAGGTGTGACTTCAGAAACATGAATTTGTTACTCAATACACAAATGTTATGCAAAAAATATCATCAGCTGCAACTAAATATTACTGTGAACAGTATGAGGTCGTTAATGTAACATGATATTGTATTACTCAAGTCAGCAATTTGCATAGGTCTGCATATGTATTCGTGTATCTCTGATTACACACTGTTGCGTTCACTATCGTGCAATTGAAATATGTAACTTCGACGCAGTTAATTTAATTTGTTAACATTTTTGTACTAACTGAGATGTACTGACTATTAGAACTGATAAATTTACTTGGTACGGGATAAGTTTATTCATCAGACGTAGCAGAAATTCAAAAGCTATTTCGCTTTCATACTGTACAGCAAGTTCTCAATTCACGTGATTCATAACCATTGAAGTAAAATAATCCATAGGATTAATTTTCAAGAACTACCCAGTCCGATTGAACTTTCTGAATATCCTTCGCTCCATAAGACGTCTGTAATAACATCCTTTGATAAAATTCAATCCTTTTAAATGACTTCAATACGTAATCTCATCGCTTTTCACTTCAACTCCGCTTATTAAAATCTAGCAGGGATAATATTTTTCTTGTACCGTTGCACAACATAAACACAATCATGATTAATCGGATTTGGACAAATGGCGGGTCATTTGTGCGAACGATCGGAGACCGTGAATGTCCCGGTGACTATCTAAAGTATCGAGATAATAGGTGCAGGGGCTAGCCGGAATCCACCCTGGGGCTGGCCGCCCACGGCCACTAAGGAATAATGTAAGTGTCCGGGGCGACATTTGCACCGAACTGCCGACGACCTCCGCCTCTTACTTATGCGGTTTTTAATATTTTTATTGTAATGGCCAAAGTCTCTTCAGCACAAAAAAGGCATAGAAGTACTGTTTCTATACAGTTTTTTACTTTAAGTTTACCTATCTACCTTATTTGTTAATTTTGGGATTGGATTGTAGTTTATTAAATTTTAGGATTTTACACGTACTTGAAGTTTGTAAGTGTGTATTGTATCACAGCAAGTAAATACGAAAATCTATTTTGAATTTTATGTATAAAATGTAAAATGTGAATCTGTACTGATATAATAATGTTTCTTCAACCCTAATAGTTTATAATGTACATTTAAACGAGTAGATACTTACACATGTGTACAGATATATTTATATTTTATTTAGAAGCCAAAAAATAATATTTATTAGTCTCGATAGCAAATTTAAGTCTCTAGGAAGTCTCCTATGGATTCGTAACTCGTACATCGTGAGGTGTACGTTCTACAACAACGTGTAAAAAACAGCTGTGCGTCCCCCGCGACACCCTCGCGGTCACGTTATTGTTGGCGGCGCGGCGGTCAGCGCACTAAAACTGCCCATAAAACACCCAACATCTCCCCACTATAGCAAAACGATACATATCTACACTTATTGAAACTTTCCTCTTTGTAATTCATAATTTTAAGTTTTTTATCATACCATTATTATCTATTTTTTCTTTTAAGCATAAATCGTCAGATACCTAAAAAAATTGCATGTTTCTAAATGTCTTTGGACATTGGTCAAGTCAATTTTGCTCTCTAGAGTCAATAATTAAGTGCTAAGAGAACTTTTCAATAATTAATATCCCCATCATGAAAAGTCATATTTGTGAATGGCAATGGGTCTAATTTTCGACAATGACTAAAAATCACCATATCAGTAATTATTTTTTGAAATTGCAAGGTCTCACTTCCTTAAACTTTCTTATAAGTTACCATTTTCTGCAACACATAAGTCGAGCACGATAGGCCTAGTGGTTTAAGCGGTCGCTACGCCGCTTTCTATTGAGTCAAGTCTTGTGGGTTCAAATCCCACTTGGAACAACACTTTGTGTTGTCCACAAATTGTTGTTCTGAGTATGGGTGTTCTTAGTTTCCATTCATGTATGTTTGTAAAGTCCCCCACGACACGTAATGGATATTAGTAATGCAGGAATTGTCTTTAAAAAAATGCATTTTGTTAAAATTTATATGTGTTTTTACTGACACTGATGGCTGTAGAAAATGAAGAAGGTATTCAGATTCTCTCATAGGCTTCAAATTCATTTTTAAATTAAAATAAAAACAGGACTTACACTTGTAACATTTTGTGGATGTCCACATCCACAAAATGTTACAAGTGTTCGTTGCACGTTCCAACGTGAAGCAAAAAGGATCTGCAGAACAAATATTAATAAAAAGAAGTTCGCTTGCACGACTGGAGATAATATATGAGTTGAAATAAAATCTGTCAGTGACCATTTATAGATGGAGTTTTGTTATTAAAATGTAGCAGAGCATTCGGGAGCGTCAGGTCTGAAGCGCAAGGCACGTAGGGCGGCGGCAGCGGCGTCCCCGCGCCGGCTGCCACCAAGACACGATCTGATTTATGTCCGGGCCAGCAGTATTTTATTCGACGGGCGCCTCAACAAAACTACAAGTTTCCGTTCGGCAGGACCAGGGGAGTAGCCCAGTAAATATTGTCTCCGCTCACTGCATCAATACAGACAGATATCTATATTTATTGCTCTACTTTGTAAGATAATTTAGTAATGGATTGGGATCATTTTGATTTTATGCTCTAAATATGTTATTAGATACGTGAAATATTTACGTACTTAAGTAAATATCTTATTGGACATCAATAGTTACTTTTATGTTGTTAGTATTTATTATTAGTGATCTTAAAAAAAACTGATAAAAATTCACGTCTCTTTGACGTTAGTCAAGTTATATTTCGGTAAATGTTAAGGTACCAATTTCTACTGGTTTAAAAATGCTTTATCTATTTATTTAATTCCATATCTAATAACAGCTACATTCATGCGTCTTCATACTATCAAACTCTAATATACCGATCTTATGAAGATCAAATTTGTTTAAATAATTTCTGAATATCTTTAATGCTTTTACGATCAGTGTCTAATGTTTAACAAAGTAATGTAACGCCCCGGGGCCAGAAGCCCAGGACAGCTCGTCGTGATAATGAGTCTTCACTGTCAGGCAAACGTTCCCGCCCCACCGCCCTTCACTGAAGTGATCAACTCTCTCGTTGGCACTGATTGACAGAACAGCCTGCATTACTTTAATTTATCTAATTTATTATCTAAATGAAGCATTTGAATTGGACCATCCAATGAAGAATCAAACACGTTTTAAATAAAAGTGAAGAACTGGGTGTAATTGAAACAATCGCAAAATTGTTCTAAATGTGGATAGAGGTACTTATTTGATTGGTTGAATCATACGCATTCGTAGAGATGGATTCTATATTTCTTTGCTTTATAATATTTTATTTGATACTAATGGTTTTATTTGATCTTTTTGATTACATTCAATAACTAATATATTTTTAAAACACAGGTTTAAAATGACAACCGTGAGATTTGAAAGGAAGAGGTGTAAAGTTGATTTATTTCAAATAAAGAAAAAATGGTTACTCGTCAATCCATTTAATCATATCCAACCTTCTTTTTTGTTGACTGGGTAGAAAATACCTTTAAATCGCCGCCACCTCGAGAACTGAGGAACCAGGTATGTGTTGATTTCGCTAAAAACCAACTAGGCGGCCGGTCTCAGACGCCCTGCTCTGAAAAGACTTCGATCATGTTATTTCAGGATCAACGCCGATCGATGGTATCGCTGCCGATGCCGATGGTCTACGTTCGGGATCGGCTCTCTCTTGATCTCGTTCAGCAGTCTCCTTCTGGAGCATTACAACTTTACAGAAAGAGACCACTGCGCCCCAACCCTCCTCGCCCGCTAGCATGGCAGTTATGATTGCTGGTGGGGAAAGGTTTCGTCGTTGGCATTGTGCTGTTTCTTCGCATCCGATCTTATTCAGAAACTCACCGAAGCTACCATACCCTATGAGTATCTACGTCAGCCGGTAGGTAGGCCGTACAGCCGCGCGCGCGATTGTGCTAAGGCCTGTCGGTAAGCGCTCGAGCTCGTCCTAGTCTTGCTCGCTCTCACCCTAGCGGATGTAATGAGTCTGATCATACACCTTCGCGTCCATATCCGCCAGGATATCAAAAGGCGAGAAACGAGCCAACCATATCCAACTGAGTCCAACATAGTTTGAACTGTCGCCAATAAAAATTACTATTTATTCATCATTTCATTACATTCCATTAAAAAATTAGGAAAAGAAAACTCCACATACCTACTACTTGTAATCTAGCCCGGCAGTGAAAAAATTACCAATAAAGGACTAAATATTGATAGAATGTCGTTGTTGTTGCCCCATAATCAATATACCAACTTAAACTCCTTTTCATTTATGTTAGCATGTTGTAAGTTTGAGTCTGTATTTAACATTTATGTTACTTACTAAGCACAGATTGTTTCTAGCCTGAGCTATTAAGGTACAAATACATAATACATACATATAATAATCAAAACCTACAGAAGAAATACCATAAATAGGTAAATATTTAGTCCAACTTAATAGAGAAAAAACTTATTGCTTTGCTGACTAGAGAAAAACCTTTGAATAATCTGATTAGTAGATTGCGTTTATGGACTTATAGAGATGTTTTATACATTTCCGGTATCCGGGGAACTGCGTGTCATAGAGAAGCCTACTAACAATTGATCAATAATGGAAATGAAACTCATGAGCAATAGTCGTACTTCAAATTGTATTATATATTTGACAAAGTTAAGAAAACGTTCCGATGATTTATCATAGTCCACTTTTGTGCGTACGATATAAAACAAAATATTATAGCATGAAAAAAATGCAATACGTTTACCTGCACCTAACTGTTTTCTGTGAGTGGTAAGAACCACTGACTGCTCCATCGGCTCCTGGTTCAATTCCCACCCAGAAGAAATAACTGTGTAGTAAACACATTCATTTGTTCTATGTATTGGTTTAATTCATCTAAAATATGTATGTATGTATATATTTAGAAGTCCAAGAATATGTTTATCAACAGACTGGTTATCGTAGTTTGAAATCAGGTAGCCGTGTCTGAGATATATAAGGTTATTATTATTATTAAATTGTAACGTCAAACATGTATAAACACAGAGAGAAGTGCTGTAGAGGTGTGACAATACCGTACCAAATTACTAAAACCATACAAGAAAGCTACAATTATTTTCTCAATACAACCAATCAAGCAATAAAATGAATAAAGAGAATTACGTAGAAGCCGTCAGCTGCATCAGTCATTACCCGGTCAATGAAGAACGCTAAGTCCAATTACGTGATTGGATTAGCCGCTAGTCGCGTTGGCTCAACGCCTGCCGGTACCACCTAAGTATTGCCGACACGTAACTTGTGATTTATCTAAATATTACGTCACCTAATTAACTTTAAAGTTGTTTTAAACTATTGCATTTGTATGGAGTACTGTCTGTCTGCAACTTTTAACAATTTCACACATGACAGTGTGATCCATAACTAAACAGCGTACTCTGCTAATCAAACTGCTGATAAACATTTTTATTTCTTATAAAAACGGTTTAAGAACGTTTATTTCTCAAAAGAATACTACATTATTCGCTTTTAAGTGTACTTAAAATTATTACGGGTAATTCACAATGTCAATTTAAAAAGCGTACTTAGCATCATAAAAAAGTAAACAATTTAAAATATTCATAATAATTTAAATTGATGTTAACGAGATCAATAAATGACAATAAACTGCCTGTCGCTGTAACTCCGCATCAACCCATCGCCACAGTAGTGCTAAACGTAGGTATTGCACTGTGTTTACAGTGTGTATGTATAGTCATTATTATATATGCCTGCCAAAGTGACTACTCTTTTTAGGTTTTCTGTCAGAGGAATAGTAACCGGTCGAGCCAGTCTGGTCGTGCTGAAATCAGCGTGGCTCTACTATCTTAAAACATTGATTAGATATTTTGGAATGCAAACGTTTACCTAGACACAGAATAAATGATCACGCAAGTATTTCTTCTAGGTAGGAACCGAATTCACAATCTTTGGCACAGCAGCCAGGACACTAAGAAATATACGTTTCCTATCTTTAGTGACATACGGCGTTAAACAAAGTTAGAAATTATTATTCTTCGTTTCTTGCCAATACAGAAGAATTTAGAGAACTTCTAATGGTGAGCCCCAAGGGTGGTTCTCCAGAAATGCATTTTGTACAGATTTTATTTCATATACAGTAATAATTGTTTGATATTCATAAGTAATTTATTTTACACAATAACTCTTCTGCCAGGGTGAATGCCCCCAGGGACACACTTACCTAAATAAGAAAATAATATTTTGCAATTACGAAGAATCTATATCGCTATTTGTTGTTGCTGACTCTTATACTTTACATCGAGCATCAACTGTTTACTGGACAATAAATTAAATCAAACATAAACATACCTAATTTATTTCAGAAAATAGTTTATAATTTTTGTCAGCCAAATAAAGCTGCAAATAAATACATTAACTCTTCAACAGTTATTTATTTATTAGCTTTTGCCCGCTGTTCCGCTCGCATGTATACTGTAATCGCGGTAAAGAGTAGCTTATGTCTTTCCTCAAGAGTCAAAGTATATCTATGCCAAATTTCATTGAAAGCGGTGCAGCAGTTTAGCCGTAAAACCGTAACAGTCAGAGTTACTTTCTAATATATAATTGTAGTATGAAAGTATATATAGTATGAAAGTATGGATTAACAAACGGAATCTATATATATATAACATACGTATTTGTATTTACATATTCACAGTTTTTTCATGCTCAGGAAGAAACGTGTGACGTGTATGTCTGTTGCACTGTTGTCGAGTTGACTATTAAGAAAGTGTTCCCAAATTTCCATTTTAAAAAATTATAACTGATGGATGCTATTAAACGGCTGTAAAGATATACTGTCAATTAAATAAACTCATATCGAGTGACGTTAATTTGATCGTAACACGCATAGTTTAGTTGCTCCACCGAGGGTCATTAGAGCTCAATTGTTTTGCGTTTTGTTCGCCTCCGTTTAGCCCAATGAAGCCTGGCGCTATTACCGCTCAGAGGTGTTCCCTCCGCCCCAGGCCTGACCGCACGCTGATTGAACACTTGTTTCGCGATCATTTATCACTCAGCCATGTCGATTTGTTTAAACGTTTTCATAGAGTATGCAGTTTTGTTAGCATACAATACATACACGAGTTTACTAGCTGCATAACAACCACAGTAGTAGTGTGATTAGTTAATATAAAATACTTGAATAAATATTGGGTTCTTTTTTTTTGTTTAGTAGGTACCTAACTGTTAACTTAAACCGTTTTTTTTAATATATAGCCCTAAAATAAGATTGTAAGCAACACTGCTAAATTCCATGATTTCTATGAGAATAATTCTAACAGTGGTATTCCTAGATTTTACAAAAAATATTGTGCAATGTGATTTTCTCTTTTTACTTTCGATTCCCTAGTTAACCATACTTATAATGAAAAAGAAAAACAGAATTCACTTTGCATTCTGACTGCAATTAATGTACAAATAAGCTAGTACTCAGTAGCACTATCACAACACACGTACATACATAAACACAATAAAATATAGCGTCCCTGTTAGTGAATAGACAAAGTCGTCTGAGCAAATATAGTAAGTTAAAAGTTTCCAATGAGAACCTATGTATATAACGCTGTACGTGTGTATTTAAAGCGTACTAAGTTTAGCTTATACAATAAATCAAATAAGGTGCTTCATAACATTGCAATGTGCACCGGATATGTATTGATAAAGCCCGGTTACAATTACATTAACGTAACACGGATTCGACCGATGGATTCCAATGGTGTCAAAACCGTTAGTGTTATGAAACTGTCACCTTGAGCCTGTGCAACGCGATCTGCCGACACATTGTTTTCGTGAATATGACACCGGCCACGATGAGCTTATCCATACTCCGCGCACCGTGTGACGGTACTTGTTTACTTCGTTACAGCACATGTGATTGTATTTTGAAACATAATTAATCAATAATAACTCTAGGGCCTAACAACAAACGCAAACAAACGCTTAGAGTCTAGGCGTTTGTTTTTCAACTCAATGATGAAAGGTGACGATGAAAACGAACATGATACTAACCTAATAAAATTATCCTATTTATTTTTTATTTACTCTTAAATTTTCAAGGATTACATGTGTTTGAAAAAAATAAAAATTCTATCCGTATTATAACTTATAAAGTTGGTTATAATGTTATAATGTCGGTTAAAATAATGTCAATATAACAATGTGTTTCGTTGTGCTATCACATTACACACCTTTGTGCGCAGATAGTCGCTAAGATTTCGATGCTATTTCACAAAAACGTTAGGTACGTGTTTTTTCGATTGTAGACCAAATATTTTGGTTTGCTTCTTATGTACATTATTACTATTCCTACATTTACATGGAACAAAAGCTAAAAATTTTTAAATGTACATTTGCCTATATTGGTGATAACCAATAACTAAGCATCACCGTGAAATCCTAAACAACAAACTTGAATTTAAATAGAGTATTTATAATACTAATATTAGAATTGATACCAAAGAAATACGCAATGAGAAAACACAATTCATTAAAATAAGTAGGCGGAACTAGAACAAACAATTTCATTTATAAACAAATACATAACAATAAAACAAAATACAATAACAATATTTACATACAAGCGTCAAAAAACTCCTCCACATCTTCTACTGCGTTCCCAAAAGACTGACAGCATTGCCACATTGAATTGCAGTGCTGATTTTCTATGCTAGATAGAGGCCGGCCTTCTGGTCACTTGAAGCGTCAATCAGATGCTTAGATAAAAAAAAAATCTTCGCTACTACTAAACTTTTTTACTTGTTTACAAAAACTTTCATTATCATCAATATCAACAGGCTTTAGCAATCCACTGCTGGACATAGGCCCCGCCTTAAAGGCTTAGAAAGTATTCAGTATTTGCTTTCAGTATTCCTATTTTTACGTAGGAGTAAGCGCACAAAATTTTAATAGACATACGAGATTTAAGGAAGTGTCTTTACATTTATGTTTCATATAAGAATATTTCAATATGAATACAAGAAACGCACAATACACGTGAGTATAAGTAAATACTTTGCAATAAGCGCAAAGGTTAAAGAATCTTATGTAGGACATACATGATTTTGATCACTTGTAAAAATTTGCCTCATAAATGTATGGATGGCGTCTTGCATGTATTTGGTTTTTGATTATCAAAACCTTTTAGGAATACAAATAGAAGAAGCAGTTGAACCACTAACTAAATAATAGTAGCAGTACTATTTCCAAGCGACGTCATCTGTACAAATCTATATAAATAAATAAAATTGGAGTGTTGTAATATTAAAATAACCGCTTTTTACTAAATGCATATGTACTCGTACGTCTACACGGTACATATAAACAAAAATAACATTTGTTAAAAAAATGTCTGTCTGTTTGTAAACGGCTGGACCGATTTTGACGGAACCTTCACTGATAGGTAGCTGATGATATAAGGAGTAACTTAGGCTACTTTTTTTAGACTAGGTGTGCCCCGCACTGGTACCCGTGGTAAGATAATAACCGCGGGTAACACCGCGGGGTTCAGTTAGTATATTTATACTCATCTCATGGGTGTCATAAGGGCCAACTAAGGGAACAAATTACGCAGGACAATAGACAAGGAAAACTTGGAACAAACGCTATACTTACTATCCCGTCTGGCCGGCGTGGATTACTAGGGCAAAACCTCCTTTTCAAAGTCTCCCCATGTCCAGAAATGGACTACTACAGGCAAGTGCCAATAATAATGATGAATTTTGAAGAGTCATGCTTCCTCACATGTTGGCCAGGTTTGATAAAGTTATACCACTGCTTCACAGGAAACCAGACTTTCAATTCAGTTTATATATTAAAATATAAGCATTACAGTTTACACCAAATCGCTTATCTATACTTTCGATGCAACTAACTTGCGGGAGTAGCTTTTCTTGAGAAGTTAATTTACATGTACAGAATATGAAAAGTAAATAAAACCTTTGACATTATCCGTAACCAATTTTTTCTATACTTTTTACCGAGTGAGTTAGTTTATCGGGGCCTAAACCCTCTCTCTTCCTTGACTAGAAGACTTGCTTGGCAACGCACTTATAGCTCTTGATTTGCAAGTGTCATTAGGTTCACTTCACTTGCCATGAGGTGTACTGTCTCCTCATTAAATCTATAAAGGTCCTAAAAACAATACAACTGTGAGGATTCTAGCTAAAATAAAATACTTTCTTATCTTCATATTAATTGCGTATATACAACAAGAAAGCGCCCGAGTGAAGGGGTCATAGACTAACATTTTTTGGAGTTGACTTGACTTCTTGGTTATTAAATTACATGGGATATCCAACAACAACTAAGGTTAAAATCTATTATAATTTTAACCACAAAGAAATGAAAAGAGTAATAAATATAATAACTAATACCTATCTACACTTGTTTTTGTAACCAATAACGATGTAATAATATGTTTCAAGTTTCATAGTCAAATATACAAATATTAACATTGATTATTTATATTGTACAACACAGTCGCGGGAAACGCCGCGAGGTGAAGCTAGCCTAAGTTAGCCTATTTATCACCAGCTATTTACCAGTGAAAGTCCCATCCAAATCGGTCCAGTTGGTTCACAGATTACCCGTACCAAACACTGATAGACAGACGGACAAGAAAAACGTTTTTGTTTTTGCTCAGTACCGTATATACTTTCATATGCATTTTGTGAAAAGCTGTTAATTTGAAATTATAAACAGACACTTTATTTATTTGTATGTATAGATTTTGTACTGAACGAAACGTGGGGATCTAAAATTGGCTTACTGATGCAATCCTTTAAGCTGAGCAAATTTGTCAAACCTGTCGGATCTCTAAGCGATAAAGAAATAAATGATGAGAATGGTATGTCGTCTATACAAATAAATAAAATTGGAGTGTTTGTTTGTAATTTAAAATTACCAGCTTTTCACTGAACGCATAAGGCTAGAGCGTTTACTATATAAAAGTAATTACGGTACTCACACAAAAAAATACAATTTATACATTTTTTATTGTCTGTCTGTCTGTTTATTTCGGTTAATCTCTGGAATGACTGGGCTTATTATGACAGGACTTTCACTGGCAGATAGCTGATACGTAAGGAGTAATCTAGGTTACCTTTATTTTAGACTAGCTTCGCCCCGCGGTCTTACCCGTAATTGTTGTACCTAAACGTGGGTTAGACCGCGAGGCGCAGTTAGTAAGTAAAGTATAACAGAGGATGAGTCAATCAAGTCACACTTTAACAACACGGCCAGGGCCGCACTGGCGGAAGGCGCTACACAAAATTGTCACGTCAAGAAATTTCACAATGACAAGAGAATGGGACATTATCGTTACATTTAGATGTAAACACGTGTTGTTTACTTACGTCATTACTAGATTAAGGACAACTTGTAGTTGGGTTGTCTGATGCGTAAAGAAAACTGCAATGATCGTTCAGGTTAATTATAGGTAAATTTTTATTGTTACTCGACTGCGTCAGAAGGAGGGTTATGTTTTTCGAGCGTTTGTATGTATGTGGGTATGTGTGTCCATTTCTTTGGCACGGCCTACAACTCAAACCGCTGGGCCGATTTTGATATATGAGGTGTCTTTAAATTCATCAGAATCGTGTTAGTAGCATACGCTATATATATTTTTTCAAAATGGCCCCCGTAAATCGAAAAATCAAAGGGGTAGGTTTGTTGTTTTTTTCACATCTTAGCAATATGGATTTCAAATGAAATATGGTGAAAAGACCATTTCCAAAAACTTACGTATCATATCACGTTTAATATTCCTATTTTAAGACAAATTGACAATTGGTAAACTCAAACTCAAAAGTTCTTAGATCGACCACATGATCAAAATTGTTTGAAACAGTTGCAATGGTTACGAGATTTGAACCTCACAAATTGATATTCAAAGAACTTGTCGGTTCATTATACTAAAAGTTTGAATAAAAAAATATAATTTATGTTGCTACAGAAGGGAACAAATTTATAGTTTGTTACCTACGGACAGGCAAATAAGATTTATCTTACTTTGGTCACCGTGCTGCAAGCGGTACCATATAGTTTTTAGTTTGACTAATTTAAAGATACATACATTTGTATATTATAGTACTTGTTTTTGTTTTTTAGTTCCTTACTTTTAAGCAGTCGGGTTTTATGTTTTTATATATTTTTTTAATTTGGTTATATAATTGACCTCTCCAAGTGGCGTGCAATCGGAGAGGCCTGTGTCCAGCAGTGAACTGCGATAGGCTAATGATGATATAATAAACTAATAGCTATTTGAACACCCGCTATTAAATATACGTTATACATTTCACTGCTCGCCAACTACTCTGTGATTTAGTCATACACCATCAATGAGAAAAGTTTAAAAATCTATAACGCAACTACGTACTTTTTGGGTCATTACTGCTAATCTATTGATACCTCATTCTTTAAAATCTGTTCAGTAGTTTAGGCGCTGCGGTGGCACATATAAACGTACATAGCCTTTTTTTATGGAATAGGGGGCAAACGAGCAGACGTATCGCAACACCAGCGGCGTCATAAGTGCATTGCCGGCTTTTGGGGGATGAGGGAGGGTTTGGGGTAAGAGCCTCCGCTATTTTTACTCACTCGGTGAAACACAGCGCAGGCGCTGTTTCACACCGGTTTTGTGTGAGGCCGTGGTTTCACTCGCGAGGCTTTCCCATGCCAAAACTTATTTAATTTTAAATTACCTTTTCTTTTAGTATCATCCTAATCGGATAAAAAAGGGCTGTAATTTATGTTGTTTTTTTTTTCTCTGCACATTTCTTATATTCTATACCGCACTAACATAGTTTAGTGATGCACTTAAGAACAAAACTTAATTCATTTGAAAACTTCTTTGAAACCAAAACTATTAAATCATAGGAATATTTGTAACATAACAAATAAAGTTTTAAAATAAAGTCACATTTCTTAGAACATTAATCCAACAGGATGTCGTGTAATTTGATCTCATTATGGCTGCCCACGTTAATATGTTACATTGTTTCACATAGATATTCGATGCATTGTTTAAGTACTTGTTATTTAGAAAAGGAGCAATAAAAATGTACTTAATATATTGAACTAACAAGTCGGAGTGAGATAGCTGTTTTGTTAACAATCGGTTTCATTTACACAACTACATTGAAATCCTTATAAATGTATGTTCGAAGAGATATAAGTTATTCATTTTAAAACTTTAGAATATTTTAATTATTTGTATCAACCGAAAATTATATCAAAAGCTTGTTTACTAAAATTCAACACTTACAATTGTATTTAATTAATATAACAGTTTTTAATCTCAAATTGTTATTGAGAAATCCACTTACTTCTGTAATACTCAGCCTTATCTAATGATATTACTCTTGTTGATATTCACTCAGTTTAGTTTTTGAAAACGGTTTCAATTGTATAAACTAATCAAATTTTCTGTTTTGCAGTCCTATCTTTACATACATTTGGTTGACAAAAAATAATTATTTAAGTGTGTTTATAAAATTTTCTCATTAAAGGAAAACTGACTCTACAAAATAAATCAAAAGCAAATCAATAACAATCTTACAAGAGAATCAAGCGTAATTGCCAAATTTGACCACCCGTAATTACACTAGGACCAATATATTTACTGAAATAGAAACGTACATATGTAGTACTAAGCATTGATTTTCTTGTTTTAGCAAAGTCGATGAAGTATCAGGTTATATCACTACATATTTCAATGGTCAGGGTATAGAAATCATTACTAGCATCGACATTGACACTTTAAGAATGAGGTAAACAAACTATAACCACACAACTGCCAGTTTCGGTACGAACAGAATCGTTTCAATATCCTTATGATATATAACTGATAAATTGTAATTATTATGAGTGGTCCATAACATAATAATTTTTTTTTTTTTTTTTTATGTAATAGATGGCAAACGAGCAGGCGTATCACCTGATGGTAAGCAATTACCGCCGCCCATGGACACCCGCAGCACCAGAGGTGTCACTAGTGCGTTGCCGACCTTTGGGGGATGGGGAGGGGGAATGAGGGAGGGGTTGGGGTATGGGCCTCCGGTATCCTCACTCACTCGGTGAAACACAGCGCAAGCGCTATTTCACACCGGTTTTCTGTGAGGCCGTGGTATCACTCCGGTCGAGCCGGCCCATTCATGCCGAAGCGCGGCTCTCCCACGGATAATATGAAGAATATGAGGTTAGGTACAATTTTACTTCCTGTACGATTTGTTATTTATTTATTTATTTATTTATTAATACTTCCTGCATTACATTTGCATGAGGCGGACTTAATGCCGAATGGCATTTTCTACCAGTCAACCTTTGGATGGTTTAGTAAGGGACGTGGCAGTTATGTCACTTGTTCAGTAACAAAGCCAGAGTTCAGTCATTCAGAATGTAGTTTTATCGTTTAAAACCATCTTTTTTTTAAATAATTTGTGAAAGTTGAATAGAAGTTGAGTGTTTGATATCTAGAGCGACTGTTGGCACTTGTCAGATCAGTGAGAGTATGCAGCAGGTGTGCGACGGGCATGCTGTGCCGGTTCGTTTGACTACAATCGTGTTTGTGGCGGAGCCCCGCAGCGCCGACGGCATTGAGCATCGCATGACGATCAGTCCGCGTACTCCTATACATAAATACTATGGAATCGGATTTTTAACATCTAGTATCAAGAGCTGAAACATATAAGACAAATTTAATATGATAGGTTTCCTTGCTGTTATTATACTAAGCGGTCTGGCTAGTGTGGTATGGTAGGCCTATACCTCCTTTTTAAGGAGATGCCCTCTTCCAGCTGTGGGCCGTGGACTAATCGTGTACTAAGAAGGTGATGATTTCAATTAACGACCAGTGACTTAAAACTGTTAAAATCCTGTATCGTATAATATTACTCAACCCATAACTGTTAATCAAAAATTAATATAAAAATAATAACGTAGTTTTCATATAATCATCCATGTGGCGATATATGGCAGATTAAAAATACGGAGTGTCACTACTTTCATGTTATTTCATTTATCAAGACAGTAGCACTGCAAAGGGAATAAAAACTTTTTTATGTATAGGCCTGCCAAAGTGACTCTACTCTGCCTAGTGAAAAGCATAACCAGAATCTAAGAGTGATAGCATCACACTCATTGCGAATGCAGACAACACAACAATGCAGCATGGTGACCCACACCATGGCGGCCTAGTGATGCTTCTGCATGATTAGGCCTCCGGTATTGCACTCACCAACGAAACACGACACCACGGATGCTGTCATTGTAGGTTGATCTTTGTGAGGATAGCACCCGCCCCGGTCGAGCAGGCCCGTTTATGCTGAAATCAGCGTAACTCTGCCACCTTTTAAAATTTGAAATAAACTCATACAAGAAATTGAACTAAAACCTCCCTTGCTAAGGAGAAGTGTATGTTCAGTCTTGTTAAAAAGGTGATTAAAAGTCCTCCACTATAAATAAAGAATATAAAGGATTTCAAAAGTGTTTTCCACATTATTTAACTTTATGCTAAAACAGGGTCTTTGATGCGGCTCCCGCGACGCGTTAAACAAGAGCCGAAAGAGTGCCAGCCGCCGCGCCCGACGCCGCCGTCGGTCGGCGTTTAAGGGCGGCATAATTCACTTAAATCACGCTTGAATCACGTACGTATTCAAAAGAGCTTCACTTGAGGTTTTGCACAGACACCTCTCCACAGCCATTATTACTAAGAATGTCTAAATATTGTTTAGCATATAGCTATTTGACAATAAAAACTTATGACAAACTGAATCCTGGTATTATGATATTTTCAGACTTAAAGAAAAATTACTGACCAATCTCTTAAAACCTACTTAGGGAGCATACTATGCAGGACAACAGAACTGCAAAGAGATGGAAAACTTAACATAAAACATACCAGTTTGACAAACGTACAGCATGTCCAGAACCTCCTATTAGGCTTAAACCTCTTTTCCAAGGAGAGGTCTATTTCCAGAATTGTATTATCCAAAACTGTTGATGGCTTTGATCATAATGCTCGAGTCAATGGACGGATACACTTATCCCCCATTTTTAATATCACAGGTACTAATGTACCTTTTAACCATCTTAAGGAAAAGGAGGTTCTCAATTCAAATATTTTCATAGTTATTTTTGTGTTCGAAAAGGTATACTCCGTAAATTTATCAACCCTGACGACGTGTTTTAATTTATTTAAAACACATTTTTTTAATACGAACGTATTGTTTCATGCGGTAGGTAAACCAAAAAGTTACATTGTAATCTTATTAAATTACTATCATTATCTCCCGATTCATTACTTTCGATTTTGATAAGTTTAAAATCTAAATAATGTGTAATAAATCTAAGTATATGTTACGTACCCATTACCTACAACATATATGTATTTCCGAATACTTATTGTAAAGAAATAGAAACCTTTCTTATTGTATGACTTCTCATTGTCGTAAAATGAAAAGAATGAGGGCATGATCCAAAAATCCCACAAATAAAATTCCAATTACACAGGAATGAAATGACATATTTGGTTTGCTCAAATCCTTAAAATGTCATCCAGATATCCATTACATGTCTATTAAATCTTACGACATATATTTGTGGGGCTCAGTCAGCAGAGTTCCCCTCGCAAACACGGCGCCGATTACGGGCTCGGCCGACCGGAGTAAACGAATATAAAACACATGCGGGAAGACGAATGCAAAATGTACTCGTCAAGATTTTGCATAGGTAAACACGAGAATCACCCCTTCCGCGAATTGTGAACCGAATCTTTGCAAATATTTATTGTACATGCAAAAAAGTATTATAAAAAACACTCAAACTGATCTCATGCTGCTCTATTCAATTTTGTTTGCAAACAAAGGAAAATCTAAAAAATCTATCAGTTAACTTAAAAGATTTTTAAAAGTACAAATGCTTAAAAGTTGATGCCGTCCATCTAGGTAACCTTTAGGAAAAAATATTTTTTATCGAAACTACATATTATACTTTCACATAACAAATAGAAAGAACACGTAGATATCTAATTACTTTGTAACATCCGGGTCGTTGGTCCTAATATTGACACATTTTCTGTCAAGTTTACAGCTTAGCAAAGTGAAAGTCGGCTGACTTAGCAGTCTGCCACTTACTTATGTCTAGCAAGTCATTTCCATGAACCCATTGCAGTTGATAAGATTATCGAATGAGCGAGTAAGGACTTACTATCGTATCTAAGTATAGTTATGTAAACAAATAGTTACTGCACGGGTTGTGAGGATGTTAATACAAGAAACTTACGATTGCTTAAAATATTTTGGTAAGTAATAATAGGAACTTTTGCATAGTTCCGCTAGTTAATAACTACTTAGGTGTCACTGATAGAGACCTATGTCTATCTTAGCTGTGCCTATGACTGAAATATTAATGACGATATACGATATAACTACATAGAATAAATATTCTGAGGTTAGTATTTATTAACTTAAAATAAGCATAAATCCATACTCCTTATTAATATTATAAATTTGAAAGCAACTCTGTCTGTCTGTCACTTTTTCATCTAATAATGCTAAATGGCAGCACCGATTTCAATGAAATTTAATTTGGAGTTACATTGATTCTTAAGGAAGGACATAGGCTATTTATAGGTGATAACTGACATATACAATTATACATATATAGGTGATGACTTTATTTATACAATAATTTGGATATTTCACATCTACTAGACCTCTCGCGTTAACGCGTTACAAATAATTTATCACCAAAGTTTCCAGAAAACGACTTCATCCAACTCAAAGAGAGAGTTGCCTACAGATGTTTATGCGGTTGGTAAGCGACTACTGATCAAGAGGTCTTGGGTTTGATTCCCGGTTCCGACTAAAAAGTATCATTGGGTTTATTTTACTTAATAACAGACCGGAGTACAGAAGTAGGCGTTGTTTCACGTCTGTGCTTCGCACTTTCACAGAGCACGTTAAACCATCACGTTTGTGTCAAGTTGTTGGTTTAGTGGTAAGTGATCTTGTATATGATGAGTTGATGAGCCAGAATTTAACAGTGTGATGAGCACAATCATCAGTAATTTACCTATTTATCCCATGAGTGTCGTAAGAGGCAAATTACGAGGGACAATATTACTGCAGTTGTAATAGCACTACATTATTTTAAGAATATGTATTAGTAATTTGGTTGCCATAGCACTGGATCCTAGGTACTGCCCACTATCAGATTGCCAAGTGTAAGATACCTCAGGAACCCGTTTATTATCATTAAAACCTAATAATGTTGTAGATGTGTTTAGGTTTTTTTTTGGCTTTAAAACGCTTTTTATTGTATGTATATAAATGTTACAATTCAGTAAGTGTATTATATGATGTTACTTTGTTTTTCTTACTTTCTATGTAACTTTCTCCAAGTTTTGTGTTCTCTCGCCAATTGTACCTCCTAGTTTTGTGTTACCTTTTTAAGTAATATGGTGTACAATAAAGAGATTATTATTATTATAATTTTATTTTATATAACTTGATTGTATGTGAGAATATGTATTTATTGTAGTTAAGATAGTTAGATAGAACCTGAGATACGATACTTGTAGCATTTCATACTAAAAAATACTCGAAAAGGAGTAATTAGAAACCTGATACGATTGAATAAATATCGACAACGGGGGAGTGTCTAGCATCGTGACACATAACCCTGGTGATGTCAACAACACCACGTCGAGTTCAACCAACGAAAACCTGACCTACAAAGCTAATTTGAAGGACATCGAGAAAAGGAGAGTGACCTGACGTAGCACCATCTAAAGTGATGAGTCGCGCGTGTCCGGCGCGCGGCGGCGGCGACTCGCTTCGCTCAAGTAACGACCTATCGATTGGCAATAGTGCCTAGTTAGCAGATCGCGCGCGTCCCGCTCTCCCCCTCCTCCCCTTTCGCCGCGTCGGCCCGCCCCATACACTTCATCTAGATCTGTACATTCAATACGTTCGACTTTTTCTAATTTATTCATGAGCTGCCTTTATCCCTGACAATAAGAATGGAGAATAGAGATGTCTACAAATATTAATCCGTTATTTACAGTTTAGCTAAACTTTTATATTAACATCGAGAAGGTACCTCCTTAAAAAGAAAAAAAAATGGTTACGAAATGCCGTACTTTTCAAAATATAAAATTTGAAATAGGAAGTCTATCCAAACCAAAAACGCGTGTGTGTACGATTCGTCTTTGAAGCGGGTGACCCTGCAGCGACGGCGGTACTCCGTGCGGCGTCAGCCATCGTCAGCACTCGTCAACTAGTGTCAGCATCGGGGCTGTTCACCCGCTCAGCTGTTCACTATGTCAAATCACGAGATTGATTAAATCTGCGTAGTAATAATTAAAAAAAATATTTTTAATGATCCGGCGAAAATATGTACCTACTAGTAAAATTGATCTCGTTCATCACGCACATTTAGGAAGAAGAAAATTATTTCTCATCTCATTTTAATAAACCGTTTATTGAAGAATTTAAAGTGAGAAATCAGTTTTAAACGAAATAGGTACGTGAGCGAAAGCCCTGTCAGGCATAAAATATTCAGGTTGTTGGAGCAACAAAATGAGAACGCCAGATTAAATATATCTAATCTAAAATTGTTAATGATTATTCTTTAGTAGGTATACATCTTTAGTGTATGTGTTCAAGTGTACATAAATTTGTTAAGTAAGCCTTAACGGGCTTCATACATATTTTAATGACACTGAAAAGATAATAATAAAATAATGGTTCGTCTTAACAAATTTCTATTAGACAAATAGCTCGCCAGTGGAAGACGACAACATTAGATCGGTACATAAATATAAAGAAATGAGCATAAAGGTGTAAGATGGTAGTGATGGGTCGACCTAGTGCGGGAGTATCGACCGCCCTGCGACCCTGCCGCGCTGGCGGAATGCTGGCTCAGCTCCGCGTAAGCACTACCTCCCGCGCCCTCCCCTGCCGCCACACTCTATCAGCCCTTTTTACCCACGTTTTCGAATTCTGGAGACTTGTAACAGGTGTACAGGAATAAAACAATACCATACGTGTTAAGCATCCAAAACAAAAAATCCTTCTAGAGTTATAGTAGGTTTTTACATAAGCATGAAATTGAAAGTCTCATTGAACCTTCTATTAAATATCTAATAAATAAAATGTTGTCTTCGACACCCCAAAGTATAGAAACACATGAGTACTTCTACGGTTAAACCAAAGAGTATCATAAAGTAGCGCCATAATGGATGCATATTTAGAAGTATGGAATATAAAATCGGCCAAGTGCGAGACGGACTCGCGCAGAGTGCGTTCCGTACCAATTCAAGCGTTTACCTGTTGCCGTTATCAATATCCAGCAAAAACGAGCAAAAAAGTCACGTTTGTTGTATGGGAGCCCCCTTAAACATTTATTTTGTTCTGTTTTTTAATATTTGTTATTATAGCGGCAACAGAAATCCATCATCTCTGAAAATTTCAACTTTATAACTATCACGGTTCATAAGGACAGCCTGGTGACATACGGATATCGAAGTTTTAGTAACAGGGTCCCATACTTAAAGTGTAAAACTTTAGGTACGGAACCCTTAAAACTACTTTTAACATAAGCGGTAAAATGACTTGCAGGGAATGAAAATTATACACATGTGGCTCGAAAGGTAAAAATCGAGAAAGTATTCGCCATTTTTTTTGGGTCGGCAACCAATCCAACCGGCGGTTGTGATCAGGTGTTATCCTAATGAGTACTTCATTCATTTGCTGTTGAACAGTTCTGGTCATTTTGTCTCATTTCTCGCTTCAGTTTCATCATTACTAACTAATGTTTAAAAAATGGGTCAGTTTTATTTTGTGTAAAGACGTAATCGTAAATGAGTACATAATTAATTAAGTTGTTTCCGTGAGTTCGTGTCAGACATAATTATCGAACGTTTTTCTATAGTCACTCTATTTACTTTTAAAAATATTAGGTCATTACTGTTATGTGTTCAATCCTCAATTCGTCGGTCATATCGCAACTACTAATAGCCGATCCTGCTCCAAATTCTCAAAATTAGCATAGACTTAATCCATGTGAGTGGCCAGAGTAAAATACATATTTGATACCAAAGTGCGTATTATCACTCGTATTAACACTGCATTCTTTTCCTTCAATTCTCAATTTTATAGGACTTCAGCCAAATTTTCCCTTTATTGTAATAAAACTTCACAACACATCGAACTTCTTCGTTAGATTTATTTATTTTGGCAGAACGAAAAACAAATTATAAGTAAATATTGGCCGAAAAGTGTCTTTTGTTTTTTCTTTTGCCTTCGACCTATTGTAAATGTATTTATTTTAAATGTATATATTAGATTTATTTAGAAATACAAAACAAAAGACAAAAGGCTTGCTTCCTACGTATTAACGTTGGTCTAAAATCACAGTTGGCAAAATAATTGAGTTTTGACATGCCTCTTTGTATTGTGTGTGCCTCTCGAGAATAAGACAGAAGTACATTATGTAAGCCATAAATATGTATGATGATTTGTAGTCATAGTACAGTAAATCTACTAAACTGCTTGTACACAGTAAATACTGTAAATCGCTTATTTTTTTATGCAAAATCTTATATCTTTTACTAAAAACGACATCTTTTTAAACCTTAACCCCGATTTAATATATTTCCACATTACTTCTGGTAGCTGTTCAAATTCTACTACGATCTACTACTAACACCGACCATAGAAAATCATGTTATTTTTACTAACATCTGAAAATGGAAAGTATGGAGTGGTGACGTCAGAGCTAGGAAGCCGACCTTGCGACTAGAAAAATGTGCCGCGTCGGTCGCAGAGGCGGCTGCTGGCTCATCACAACCTCGCGCCGCCACCGCGCCGCCGCCAGACCGCCACCCGCTCACACGGGGCAACGCACCCTGGAGTATACCTGCATTTACAACTACTCTTTAACCTAATACTTATCAGAGAAATAAATAAAACAGTCAACAATCAAATATTGAGGGTAAGTATAAGACAATAAAGAAGAAGTATTCTAAATCAAATATGTAATTGTATGATCTGCAAATATTTCTTTCTGAGTTTACGTATTTTCTGTGTATAGTATCTATGTATTTACAAAAAAAATAAGGAAATGTATATACCTACCATATACATGTATCATGGTCAAAGAAAAGTCTTTTCGTATTTAATATTAGTTGTCTAGTACCCAAAGTACAAGCTCTGCTGAGTTTGAGAATTCGGGCTTTGTGTGGTAGAATATTATTATTATTAAGTATATCAATCAGCACCTGTAACTTTATTTGAACTAATATTATAAAGAAGTAAAACTTATGATTTTGTATGGGTTAATCTCTGAAAAAATATTTTTCCAAAAACCGCAACCACATTATTTGTGAGTGCCACAGGCGATATATATTAACTCTTAAAATGATTACCGCGATATTCAACATAAACAAAAGTTAGTCAGTATATAATTTGATTAGAAATGATATAACAAAAGCTATGTTTACAGTGCCAATGTCAACTAACTGACGAACGATTAGTAATATACAAGTAAAACTTATCTGTGAACTAGAAAAGTCGTCATTTAACTTTAGGGTATTCAGAGACATACCTACTGAATTATGAAACGAGTGTGTCACCTTCACACAATAATACTTCTTACTAAAACTCTTTGATAATTACACAAATAATGTTTCACGTGAGGGTGGAACCTATAGAAAGCGGTTGCATAGTACCTATATAGTAATTTCCCATTTTCAAATGTCAAAATCTGATAAGATAACACGATTTTTATGAATTCCTGACTCCACCCATATTTCCTCAATATCGAATACGTTAAAATAACAGCAGGTTGCGTAAAAACTGATTTTGTCTCTAAACCATTCGTAAACGTAACGCAAATGTTGGGTTAGATAATGTTAAAGCAATATACGATATTTTTTGAAAATCTCAAAATGTGTATTTATAAAAGAGGCACATTAATAGCCATCCTTCAAAAATCCTTGGTCAGAAATGCAGTCCAATGGCATCGTAGAAATAATTGTCCCATATATTATTATGATGTACGCCTACGAAATGGGCCATTACAATGGCCGGGGCCGCAGTAACAATGGCCATAATTCTCCTCGACTTCATTAACAGGCCTCCATTTGCATGACAGCCTCTACTTACGTACCGCTATAGGTTCTGTAATAAGCGTCCGATGGCTACGAGAGGAGCATGGAGGTGGTTGTACTTTCAGAACATACCATTACAAGTCCTCACACAGATGAACGTTTTCGTGTCATAGTATTCTATCACACGAATTTGCACTTTACCTACTAAGAAATAGTGAATCTGGGATGCTGATGAGAGGAAAATACAGATTTGTGGAGGCCGAGGTTGGTAGGCGGCGCGGTGACTGTCTCGCTCTGGCGGGGCGTGGCAGCGTAGAAAACGCCTCTCGCGTCCCGCGACCGCTCTCCCGTAGCCCGCAGCTCGTAGCACTACTACGGCGATATACACAGGCTATGTTGACTCCAGACGTAGTATGATAAATGTACAACTGAATATAATTATGTTTCGTTAAAAAATTTACTACCATCAATTTACTGAAAAGTAATTAGTTTCGGTATATTTAAAATGAGATCAATAGTTTTCCTTCAAAACAAAATATACGTAACAAAATCTATTATAGGGGTTTTATGAACACAATAGAACCCAAAACAATGATTTTTAGAATTTTAGTTTGTGCACGATAATCTCAGCAAAAGCTTAACCGATTCGAATGTAGTTTTCGCTAATAATAATCGTTGTGGTTTGCTCTACTTAGCATTTAGTGTTTGTTTTATTTAAATCGGTTCTGAATAAAAAAGTTGCATCAGTCTGAAAGTCCCTGCGATAAAGACAATTACGCGGGTGGAGCCGCAGACAAAAGCTAGTATAACCTATAATTACTTACATTTAGTAGTTTAAAAGAAAACCTATTGTGTGTTTATTATATTTTTAATTAACTATCATGCATCCTAATCTAATGTATTGTTATATTCATTTTGGCTGCTTACTACAATTTACAGTGAGAGCGACACACTTTAAGAAACTTGTCTTACTAGAAAAGTCTACTCTCCCAATCCTAAAAAAAATTTGTCTTATCTTTACTTCTTCTCTAATCTGTACTAATATATTAAAGCTAAATAGTATGTTTGTTTATTTAAATGTGATCTAACCAGTTCAGTACGTCGGATGAAAACACGCTTTTGTACTGACTTACTTTTGTGCAGTTCTACAAAAATATTTTCCCTTGGTGTATATCTAAATTAAGTCTCACTATTCGTCTAAAAATAAGGAGTGTTAATGCTAACACTGAATAGGGATGGCCCTATTCAACCCATGGGTGTCGTAAGAGGTGACTAAGGAAGCATACCATGCAGGACAACATCACTGCCAAAAGTAACCAAGTTGCAAACCAGGTCTGGCCAGCCAGGTATAGTAAGCACAATGCTCCTTTCCAAGAAGAGACTTATCATAATAATATGGTAATATTTCGGACATCTTTCCCGTGGGAGAGCCAGCCTTCGGCATGCATGGGCCGGCTCGACCGGAGTGATACCACGGCCTCAGAACCGGTGTGAAACAGCGCCTGCGCCATGTTTCACCGAATGAGTGAGGATACCTGAGGCCCATATTAACATAGTAACCTTATTAACATCTAAACAGGTATTATAATGTTGTATAAAATTTCACAATGCAACTCCTTTTTCAAAATAGTAAAAGGCACGCGCCTTTCACTACCTCAGCGCCGTATTTAAAAAAAAACTGTTACTCGAATTCACGTCGTATACCGTCGTTATTGTTTGATATTAGTATTGAACAACACCCTATGGTTTCAGAACTTTTTATAGAGGATTCATATCATGGGCGTAGATAAAGTCTTGTATGCAACTATACATAATTAGATATGTATTAAAACACTAATGTGATATTATTATCACATTAGTGTTTTGATACTGCTTATTATACAATAGTTGCATAAAAAACTATATGAGTATCTCTTACCGCAGTAGTATACTTTATGACACAAAACTAAAATAAAAATGTAACTTGCCAGGTTATTTAGAAGCCTAAAGCACGGATATGCGTCGGGAAAGAAGTAACGGCTTTCCTTTAAAAACAATTCCCTTATATACTGTCCAAAATGATAAATCACCACTCAATGTTATTTCACTCAATTAATTTTTATATTCTTCTAAATTATACAGGAATACGATCACAAAATATACCCAGTTTTTGTATACAGCCAGACTATAGCCGTGAGATCCGTGGCTTCATGATCAAGCTTTTTCTTGCCAAGGATCAGGCTTATATCTAAGATGTTGTTGAAGTTTTAGTTTTAATTCCAACACCCAGTAGTACCAATGACAAGAAAAATTCATAGTCTGACAAACAGAATTGCAAGGATCGGTTTGGATTCCTGCTTAGAGTGCTCATGTACTCGTGTTTTAGAACAACATGTTTTTTTTTTTTTTTTAAAGACAACTCCCACATTAGGAATAAACATCCTGTGTCGTGGGGGACTTTACAAACATACATGACACGGACACAAAGAACATCCAGACTCGGGACAACAATTCGTGGATCACACAAAGTGTTGTAGGTACCGCGTGGGATTTGAACCCACGACACTTGACCCAGTAGCAAGCGGCATGGCGACCGCTGACACCACTCGGCCAACCGTGCAGTCAAAGAACATGAACTAACATATCTTATGACGTAGTAGTTTAAGCGGTCACTACTTTGTTTTCTACCTCACTCACTCATTTTGGGGTTCAAACCCCATATAAAGTGTTGTACTTTGTGCTATCCTCAACATTTTTGTTCTGAGTCCGGGTGTTCTTTGTGTCCGTTTCACATGTTTGTAAAGTCACATATAGGAAAGGAAAATAAGTTATTATAATAATGCTATAAAATTACAAATTCATTCGTATAAGTAGAATAACATCGTTCATCATACCCGTACTTATTTAGCTTCGCTATCAAAGAACTCGACGCCATTCATTTCTAATAAAACATTAGTATCATATTACGACCATCGCCGTGTGACGGTATTGTACACAATACACATTAGGGTCCTATAACATATCGAGTAAGTACTTGCAACATTGTTGTTATCTTGCGCACAGGCCCGCAAGCGCCGTAACACTAAGTACCTATAAACTGCTTTGATTAAGTTATATTTCTCATTATTATTACGATTTAAGACCCACATATTACTACATTAGTATGTTCTTAATTCCTTACCATACTAACTTATGAGCTAATCAATATAACAATTGTTTAAATTGTTACGTTTACAAAATTTTAAGTAGGTAAATGTCTTGATATTACAAATAATAATTATAAATATATACCTATCTCGACAATCAGACTAGAAATGAGGACTATATATTAGTTACCAAAGTGGTAAAATATAAACAAACATTTATTTTGAAAGACTTGACGGTCTTGTACTTTTGAATTTAAATCGTTAATAAATCTCATGTCAAAGACTCATTGAGTTCATGTTAAAATAATTGAGTATAGTAAAATTAGAGAAGTACAAACTTTGTAAATCAGAAAATACACCAATTGTTTCCCAGGTAATTAAAATCTTTAAGACTCTCTTTAAGGCTAAATATTCTCACCTTGGAGTAGGTACATCATTCATGTAATATATATATATATATATATATATATATATATATATATATATATATATATATATATATGTATGTATGTGTGTTTAAGTGGAGATATATGTGTATTTATCCGATAATATTCATTTATTTTGTACAATAACCTTTATTTTATTTTCTTTTTTTAATTAATTGCACCGTCAACTGCTACTGTCTCTCCGATACTTTTAATCCATCTTAAGCTTGCCTGGAAGAGATTGCTTTTGGCAATAAGGCCGTCCTTTGTACATTACAATAAATACGTCTCTGTACTCTCTTATAAATTTGTTAATCGGTGTACAAATAAAGAGTTTTCTATTCTATTCTATTCTATCATTCAGAACATAAATACAACATACATCAGTGTGAAGCCTTGTATTAGTTGTATTACAGATGAACTTAAGCCTGTTCGATCCACGTTGTAACTATTTCGAATGAGTTAATTATGTACCTACAATACAATTCCTTTGAGCGTTAGTAGTAAATAAACTGAGTTAAAGAAAGTGAGTAAGTTGCTTACCAATTAAAGCACTTGTTTTCTTTTAAAACTGACAACTTAATTACGAGTATTTTGTCCTATAGTCTAATACTGACATATACCAGCAATATCTATGTTAATATTATAAAGCTTAAGAGTTTGTTTGTTTGTTTGAACGCGCTAATCTCAGGAACCGCTGGTCCGATTTGAATTGTCTTTCAGTGTTGAATATGACGTAAACGAGGTTGCGTGGGTCAGCTAGTTTATAATTAAAAGTAGGTATCAATATTACAGAAAAGTAACTAAAAGTGAAATCTAAATTTGTTAAAAGTATTATTCAATAAACCAAATTTACAAGCCTTCTAGTAAGGCTAACATAAATAAACAATATAATTTGTTACTTCATTTATATATTACACTAGTTTTGCCCACAGCTCCGCCCGCGTGTACATCAGTGGTCGGGTAAAGAGTTGCCTATGTCCTTCCTTAAGAATCACAGTATCTAGATGACAAATGTCATTGAAATCGGTGCAGCGGTTTAGCGTAATAGACAGACTGGGTTACTTTCGTATTTACAATCTAAGTATGGATTAAAAACATATATTCTATATTGCTCAGTTACAAATGGGTTTGTTATACTGCAACTATGTTTAGTGTTTACTAGGTCAGTTGTTTGTATTAATAACTGATTATTGTAAAATTATGTAGTTGCTAACCGTAATCACGATACTTGTGGAAAATTTCACTTATCATCACCAATGCCAAATTATAATAAGAATGATAACTCCGTACATCTCACACACGGCTGTTTGATTACAAACTAGGCAAATCTTGTTTCATAGTAATTAGACTGCTGACAAATACCCATTTTTTATAATCCAGACACCGAAGAAATACACAAATTCTACCGTGGCCTCACAGAAAACCGGTGTGAAATAGCGTTTGCGCTGTTTTTCACCGAGTGAGTGAGGACACCTGGGGCCCAAACCCTAACCCCTCCCCCCACCCTCCTCCCCATCCTCCAAAGGCCGGCAACGCACTTGTGACGCCTCTGGTGTTGCGGGTGTCCATGGGCGACGGTAATGGCTTACTATCAGGTGATAGGTACATCTGCTCGTTTGCCCCCTAAACAATAAGAAAAAAAAAGAAAAAATACTAGTGCTTATCACTCTAATATTTGTCTTAAAAAAACAAATGGTGGTGGTAAATATTTTATCAAAAATATTTTCTAGTAACTTACTGAAGTTTGATAAAAAATATAAGAAAACTCTGATAATGGCGGCAACTGTAGTTGTAAAGACTTTTTTAAAGACACATATATTACTCCAAACACTTCGAATCGTGATAATTATCAATAATCTACCGAACACGTTTTCTGGAAGTCAAAATTCCCTACACAATACCCAGCAGAGGTAAGACATGGAAGAATGTAAAACTTTTAAGTTAAAATAATATTATATTAGTAAATTTGTAATTATTTTGGTTTAATATAAGTCAGAACTTCCAAGGATCGCAGTTAAACGCATCAGTAACTTCCAATGAGTCTTCTTCTAAATGTTTAAGGTAGGCCTATTTCCAGCAGTGGATGTCCTATTAAGATTGACGATGATCATATTGTTGCAGTGAAATACGTATATTCATAAATAACATATTTATAAACTGCATATAAGTATTATAACTTGCTTCATGTAGGTGTTCTACGACTGATTTCAAAACCTATGGGTCACTTAATAGACAAACTAAGGGAGGACACGTTCGTATCCTCTAAATTAAAATAATAATCCTACATTTACGGGTTTCAGATTGTAAAATGATAAATACCTAAGTAGATATATAATTGCCATATTAACATACTGTCTTTACTAACGTACCACGTACGATCGACCTCAATTTTTGCAACTGTTGGGCAATCAAGTTCGAGTGATGGCGTCGTTTATGTTGTATTGCACGATCATCAACTTCAAGAGTCATTGGACTCACATTATTGAGTACAAATTAACTTTATTAATATGTTTTCATAATAATATTTATGCATGTAATGTTGGAATTTTATTTCAATTAGTAAACGTCGACATTTCAGTGTGCTTAGAAGAATATAAAATGTTTATTGAAGATAGATAAGATGACAGACAATAAAACTTCTATGAATCCTATAATAACTGAAATAATAGCCTCCAGGTTGCAGTCGGCCGATGGTAATAATAACTGTGGTAGACGATGGAAATTCACGTTACCTCTCAAACTTGATAAGGAAAAGGTTGTAAAGAGCTATTATATGTGATAATCAAATTCTTAAATATTAAAATCAACTTCTACACATCTCTACTGATTTATCAGTACACTGGGATCAATAAGAGTGATCCACGAACACACCGAGTTCACACAGTCGGCATTAGCCGGCAAGTCAATGGTAAAAAACATTATTTTTGAACTCGCAACGAAATTAACCAGTGAGGACTTGGAAATATGAAAGATCTACTTCCTTTCTTATCAAAACAATGAAACATAGGGTACAAAAACTTTATTCGTCCTAAGTACTGTACCTATTTGATTCCTATAATATTCATGACAGAATAGTTCGACGCACGGATAATTTCGCTATCATTGATATCTTTATAAGTATTAAATATAAATGTATAAGTTTTTTAATCAATCATATCCTTGTATAATAATATGACGTTCTAATACCGCATAGAATTGGAACTATTGAATTTCATATAATAATATATCAAAACTGCAATATATTTTCCTGAAAACAACTATCGTTAATACCTGACTGCCTCGTTGGTCTGGTATAACCACTATGCGTATGAGACTGCCAATCAAGTGGGTTCGATGTCCGGGTCAGGCCCAAAAGTGTTGTTGGGTTTTTCTTACAACAAAATCTTAATAACGCCTGGAGTATGGCAAAGTTTGACGCAGTTACGCGACCATGCCTCGAAGATGAAGAGAAGATGTTCAACCTTCGAATTTAGTGCAATGCCAAACTGGTTGACCTAGTAGCCGACTCCAAAAATCTTGGTAATAGTAAAGGCTAGGAAGATGATTTATCGCTAACTCAAATATTCGGTTAAAGTGGGATCATAACAACCAGAGACAGTTCAGACCACCAAAGAGTTTTTGATTTGAAAATGATCATGGTGATAATAATCTTGTCTGGTATTTAAGAAAAATAAAGTATGAGATGAAATATCACTGTGTTAAAGATGTGTAGTAGAGAAATTTTAAATAAAGTTACGAAAACATTTTTTGTTTTCTCGGATATACTTTACTCTTTCTTGAATTTTTTATTACAGAATAATAAAAGAAAATTAAATAAATCACTGTAAAATTTATTGTCTGAAATAAAAATAATTAAATGAATTCAAAATGCGGCTAACCTTCTATTTAAGTCGTATTGTATTTATTGTATGATAATACTACAAATGTACGAATTTGAATTTGTTATATCGAACATAAGATCTGAAGGAAACCAACAACTTAATCAATGAGAAGCACATATTTGCATAGAATTATTTGTAAATTTTAAAATTATATGTTGTCAACGCGTTTTTGACTTTTCTGGTGTTGCAAGGGCCTATAAGAAAGGAACCTTACGTGTTAAGGGAGATACCTCAGGCTATTCCAATAGAGTTCGAATACTATTATATTAAGACCTAATGTTCTCTTAAGTAAGCAAGTACAACACACAACTCTGTGCATACTTTCAAGTCAGTGATAAAGGATGTTTCAGTTTACCAAAGAAAAAGTCATTTATGTGTATAAAATCACTATATTATTAAATTACGAGAAATGTCCGATACAAGATAAAGTAAGCACCAACTTTGTTTATGTACATTGAACCAGGTTAGGTATCCTGAAAATATTTGTGTTTATAATTGTGTTAATAGATAAATAAAAGAATATTTTCTGAAATATTTTATTATTAAAACACAAAATAATATTCGTCATTTATGTATCTATTTACAATTATTCGATTAATCAGTTGTCTTGACTCAATTTAACTTACTTATAAATTTTAATTTTAGTAATACGTTTAGTTTAACGAAGCTATGCATATCTTACGACACAACCATATATTTAACACGGTGCTGAAAGCCGTTTCCGACGGATCGAAAGGGCTTCATTGTTCCACCTTAATAAAAAAACTATAAAACTGGAACCGATGATATAATTACATTTCAAACTTAACAAAAGCACGAGTGTCTCGGCAACGCGGAGCACGTGAACGTGTAGAACTTCGCCGACACGTCAATAGCGCTGCCAGGCGCACGAGGACGAGGCGGCGGCGGAGGCGCCGGCCCGCGGCGCCGCGCCCTGCCGTCACAGTTCGGAGAAGAATTCTGGTGAAGAGTGTGGCGTGGGAGGGGCGTGCTGTGGTACTGCATGGTCACGCCCCACCAGCGCCAGTCGTTGCTTCAGCATGTCACGCTCGTGGGTCACGCGTGCTACTTGCAGCTGCAGTACATGCAGCTCGTCCTGTAGCGATCGATTTGTCAACTCTAGCTCCTGTCTCTGTTGCAATCGTTTACTGCGACAATTTTGGGCGTAGCCACGGTTTTTTAGCGTTCGCCGTTTCTGTTTCAGTCGCGTTACGTCTTCTCTCGGAAATCCGTGCAAACGTTTGTTCAGTTCTCGAACACTCAGCGTCATGAGCAAATCGTCGCTTATTAGATCATCACCACAAGACGAATGTTGATAAGCATGTGGACCAGTTCGTGGTGACATCGCTGAACAGGAACTATCTGGTCTCAAACCGACCTGTTGCATGTGGTGATCCTGTTCGCGCCACTCTCTTCGGTCCCATTCTTCAAAACTGCCACAAGGTGCTGTGCGCATATCGAGAGGTTCTCGCATGTGAGGTAGCCACAAAACATCTTCTACTAAAGCGGCTCTACAAGGGCTACGTGCGACGGTGCCAGGTGGAGTCTCTGGTGGTGTGCTGGGGTCAACTGCTATGGCAACATGTGGTTGCGGATACGGTCCTGCGTCGGGCCACGGACGACAGGCACGAGCACAAGCAGGTGGGGGTTCAGCCATCTCTTGCCAACCACTTCGTAGGGGTTCACGCTTTACAACATTATGGTCCTCGAGGTGATCAAGTTCAAAATTTTGGACGTACTCATCAGCGAGTTGGTCCTCGTCGGCTTCGCGGTGTGGTTGCGGAGGCAGAGTCTGCATGGCGCTCGCCTGAGAACAGTCTACTTGCGCGTGTTCCACCATGGGGCCGTGCGGGGCGCACGCCGGCCTGGAGCGTACTGCCGCCGCGGCACAGGGCGGCGCGAAACTCCGCCCTCCGACCCAATGACGTACCGCGACGCGCGCATACACGTACAGCCTTTATTTTCACTAACATAAGTTCGCTAACACTAAGTAATATCATAACATAATATAATAATAATATGACATACATTACGAAATATATGTGTACTTCAGTAGGTATTGTACACTTAAGTTGCTACACTTAACCAATATTGATATCAAGTATGACTAAGTAACTCAGTCTTTGTTTAGATTAAGATAAAACAGACTTATTCAAGGCAGCTTTAACTAAATGAGTTAAGTTATGCTGTAATTCCAATAAGCAGAATGCTATTAAAACCACATTCTTTATAGTACTTGTCCTAAACTGTTCCTACAGAGCTGTCTATGCGATGTTTTGTTTTTTTACGTAATTAGGGGCAAACGAGCAGACGTATTGCCTGATGGTAAGTGATTACCGCCGTCCATGGACATCCGCCACACCGGAGGCGTCACACAAATGCGTTGCCGGCCTTTAGGGGATGGAGAGAGGGATAGGGAGGAAGGGTTGGGCCACCGGTATCCTCACTCACTCGGTGAAACACAGCGCAGGTGCTGTTTCACACCGGTTTTCTGTGAGGCCGTGGTATCACTCCGGTCGAGCCGGCTCATGCATGCCGAAGCGTGGCTCTTCCGCATATATATTTATATCAGTTGTCTAGTATCCATAACACAAGCTTTGTTTAGTTTGGGACAGTGGCTTTGTGTGTAAGATAAAAAAAACTGTAAAATACCCAAACTCCGAAACGAATACAAACATTTGATCCGACCCGGGAATTGAACCCGAGAGTTTTTCGTCTTGAAATTTGTAATAGACATTGTGAAGGACACAGTAATTGATATGCAAAAAATTTCAATCCGTGAGGAAATGCACTTGTACATTTACTTGAGTTCAGATTAAATAAATCATACTGATTTAGCAAGATAATGTAGAACATAAATATTGAAAAATGCTAATAAATTTTGATCTTCTTTCGTGTATTAGTTAAATGTTCTTAACCTTTAAAAAAGTACTTGGTCTTACCATCAATATTGTTACAAGGAAAAACAACATTTTTATTCTATTTAACATTTATTACCATTACAGTACGTTAGTTTAACACATAAATATAAAACCATTACAAATATATAAATAAGCTTATTCTATAAGTTATAATTTAGTCCTTTATGCGTTGATGCCAGTTATCAATAGGAGCACGTACTCTTTCTATGGGAAAATTCTTCACTGCCAATCGTGTGGATTGTTTTAGGAACTCCATTTTTTTTTAAATGTTATATTTATACTTTGTGCATTTTCTACCAGTCGACCTTAGGGCGATGCAGAGTCAAAACAAGGTAGATGCACAATACTAAAAATTTATGTTGATTTCTCAATAAGAAATGCACTATTTAATAATAAATTTCTTACTGAGAAATCAACAAGATTGATAATAATAAATTAACTATTATTATCTTGGCGGCAAATTATCTTGGCGTTTAGAGCAAGCCTTACTTTCTAAAACTGACCATAAATCATAACCCAGTGGATTAAGATCAGGACTAGATAACGGTCAGTCTTCAGCTCTAATGAAGTCCGGAACGTTCGTTTCATATCAAGGTTGGGTGGATCGAGCTACATGATCCGGCGCCGAGTCTTGCTAAAAGGACCATTCTTAGTTATTGAACATGGTGTTGCTAAGGGGCTTAACTACCATCTCGGTATCTTGATACACTTGTGCCGAGGTTTTTATACAAAAATATCGCTCAGTCACTCCTTTGTAGCTAACACCCTACCAAACCATCACTAAGGTCGGATAATGCCCACGTTGTACTCTGTTGACTAATTGGGAAGCTTCCTTTTGAGCTTTCAGCATAAATACGGTATTTTTTTTGTTAAACTCAATTGTAAAAATCTCTTATTCGCGAGCAATTGTTTTCTGTGACCTCCCTTTGCCTACCGCTTAAGTAGTTGTTTTCATTATACCACCCTATTCTTTTTTAAATAATTAATTAAGAAATGACCAGTGTGTCTCAAGGCTGCTAGTCCTAAGTCATCTTTTAAAATACGTGATATGGTTCTAGGTGCTATATTCATCTCCCGAGATAAAACCTTTTGCTTTGGGACAGGATTTTTTCGAGTTCTTTCCCTTACTGCTCTAATCGCCCTTTTCGTACAAACACTATGTGGGCGGCCAGATTCTTTTCTGTCACAAACACAGGAGGTTGCATTGTACCTATCAATAGCCCGGTACACAAATATTTGACTAACACCAAGCGTATGGAGGATTTCAAAAATTGAAATTGACTCGATAACTACTTTATGTAATTATAAAATGCAATCACAGCGATTTGGTTATTTTTATTACCCCACTCCATTTAAATATCACAAAATATTTTACAATATATTGGCACGAAAATAAGCATGAAAACTGACAGATTCCAAATTAATATTTTGTTTATTTTTAATTGCAACAGTATTTATGGCCAGACTAAGTTTATCTACTAAATATCGTACTAAATTGTGAGTAAAGTTCGCAAGAATGAGGCCGCGTATGGCTGTGAAGAGGCTAACCATAGAACAAAGTGATTTCACGCGTCGCCGACCGCAAGGGGTCAGGCGTTCAGCATAATCGCGAATTATATTTAATCACCTAGAGAGCGTGACCTGCCACTCTGCAACCCTTCCTTATTATCCCTTTATAATTGAAACGATGCGCCTGTTATTCTATCATAACTGAGAGTTATTCGTATTCAAATTATTCGTTTATAAGCCAATTCATACTTACACAATGCGAGCAGTGTTTACCGATATCTCATGTTTCTGCTGTAATCGTAAATGCAGAAACTATGTGAATTTAAAATTTAAATCGAAGCTGTAAAAATATATTTTTACATTTACAAATTGTAAATTGTTAAAAAGAGAAGGAAATATATTTATATTTAAACATGTCTGTTTCAAAATTTCACGCTTTATTACCTAAAGAAAAAAAAAAAAATCTTTTGGACATCAACATCTCAGACGTTGGATCCCATGTAAAATTTAGTTACTAGTTTTAGTTACAACAGTAATCTCTGGGTTTATACTCAAGTATAGTTCTAGAGATTACAGTACCTTATACAGGATTGATACTCGTACATCAGTAAAATTTAATGTATAGGAAATTAAGGAAATGATAAAATATTCAAAACCTTCTGACTTCGGTCGCTAACACGATTACTCATCACTTGTGTTCCTTGCTCTGTCTATTTTCTATCTACTCTATAATAATATATAAATAATTAATCTTCTCGAATTCCTATGATAAATAGGTATATTATTATTGTTTACCAACGTGTTTAACCTCATTCTCATTTACTTTGTATATATATGTAAACCTTGATTGAGACATGTGTTCGGTTTATCTAGTACGTCAATCAACTGAAATAGGTAAAAATTTACGATCGTGTAAAAATATTTTTTCTAATGTTCCACTACTACCACTGTAAATACTCGTATTACTGCCTTTCACATTGCCAATCTGATTTCTTATTACGTACCGCTTTAATTACCTTCACCAGCAGAAATAATGACACCAAACCGAGATCTAGATGAGTAGGGTGCCCAGAATTAGAGCAGAAAACTTCTGTGCTCTCTATAACTTTTTTATATATATGACCTGCCAAAGTGGCTCTACTTTGCCTGATGGAAAACATGAGCAAAAGTCAAAAGTGCAGGCTATGTAACACAATACAGCACGTTGTCCCACACTATGGCGGCCTATTGAGATGCATCCGCATCATTGGACCTCCGGTCTCACACTCACCAGCGACAGCATGAATGCTGTCATTCATATACTCATATAGATCTGTCAAATGGGACAGGTCGTACGTACTTCATTCTCGCGTCGAAGTGTCAAGCTTATGGGTCCATACCTATATGCAAAATTATACACTCTTAATAACAGAGTGATCATGAATAGGAATACCTGTAAAAAAGCAGTATACCAGTGGTTACAGGGCAAAAGCTACAACGAAACTGAGAACATAATACAAGTCTTGCAATAAATACATATACACACTCACAGCCATCCTTTTCACACCCACGTGTAGGCACTAATGCACGCACACACCCACTCACGCACACCTACACCCACACACACATAAACACACAATAGCACACACACACCCACACACATACAATCACACACACACGCACTCAGTCACACACACACTCACAACACATGTACCCGCTTTGTTTTTTTTTTCTCTTCTTTTTTTATGTTTCTTAGTTGTAAGGAAGATACTGATCCCCAAGACACAGGGAATCCTAGTGTGGGGCTTGGTGTATATTATACAATTGTAAACTTTAAATTATGAAAATATGAAAAAATAAACAATTAGTAATTTTAAGATAGTCTTCTGTAAGAGGGTATTACCACCCCGTTTGAGCCGGCCGAATTTTTTCAAGGTTACAACAAAAGGCGACAGTGTTCCAAGACACATTACTGACTACGGGAAACTAATTTAAAAGAAGATACGAGTATTGTAAGAAGTTCTTGTTTTGGTAACGGTTCTCACGACTAATCCTTACTCTAAAGTCTTGTAACTCAACCAGTGACGAATATTTAATTAATAAACCTGTTTCTCAAAATTAGAAAAGGCAAACGCAACATAAATTGGCCTGAGCTAAGATGTTATATATTAGTATTGTACAGAGATAATATTAAAGGGTTGCAGTAACACTGCGGCGCGCGGGTGCGCCGTACCGTGGGCTGACGCAGCCGCCCCGCAGCCGCCGGTGTTTGCTCACCACGGTCAACATTGTTAGCGCGCTTCCCGGCCGCCTCTCGCGCCGCCGCAAATGTTATTACATGATTAACCCAACGAACACGTATCCCACTCCTGTTTGGCCTAGCTTTGTTAATTGCCCACTTCGAAACTGCGTACATCAATTATTTTGTTCAAAACAAACAACCCGTTATGCTGGAAATTGTATACACTTTAGTCTTTTACAGAAAGATATCAAATACAAGTACACCCAGTCGAAATATATATGTGGGAGTATGTGTCGATAAAAAAAATTCCCCAGTTGTATGAAGAAAGTAGATTTTTTGGTTTTACATTCTCTAGAACCCTCTCTAGTGTTCGTTTGAACACAGCTTTGCAAAGGTTACTATGAAAATCTAAAAAAAAAATACGTAAATGAAAAAGCATCTAACATTACCTACTGAAGAACGATTGTAAGTGCAACGAAAAACTAAAGTTATGACAGTGACAAACCTCTACTACACTTTAATCTAAAGTAGATTTAAAGGTTCCCTCAAAGAAATCACAGACAGCGATAAGGCCGCCCATTGTACCATTCACTGTTTCATTTGTTTATATTTTACATTATAATTATGATGTTTCGTGGTTTTTGCATGCAAGTTTGTAAAATCTGCCTCTACGCAGGATATATTCATAGCGCCGGTGTTGTGTATTTTAAACACAACACCGGGTGTTTAACCTACCTTTAGTCTTGTTATCGGCTACAACAACAGGAAGAGGTGATAACAATTGGTGGCGCGACGGTGAGAGGCAAGCTCCCAGAGGCGGGACACGTTCGAGCACTATCGGCACCTCTTCATCAATTGATCCCCTCGCAGCCCTCGGCCTACTCACGAGGACGTCGATCCGCTTCCACTATGAGTGGATACTACAAAGGCTTTAAATTTTGATTCATGAAAGAGATGTAGATATAATAATATGAAGCCTTGACTCTAACTTATGTTGAGATTTCGTTTTGGTAAATATATGTTCTAATCTATCCATCATATTTTCATATTAACCATCACATTAGTTAATCAGTTTCTCACAGTCACAGTTTTGTCATATTTTCAAGATTCTTTATAACACAACATCAACGCAGTTGTTTTAAAAGTAAATCTCTCTTTTTATAGCACTTTATAAAACATTATTTTACAAAGATCCTTAGCAATGACAGGTAGAGTCGGACAGTTACTGTTTAGGTGATGTTTAGATTTGTCATCAAAAATTTTAATTCACTTAACACACTTGGACTGCCTCGTTGGCACAGTGGTAGCGTCTGCGCCTGCTGTGCTTCAAATCCCGGGTTCTGTTCCCGGATCGAAAATTTATATAATCAATAGTTTTTAATGGTCCCTTGCTAGACATAAGCTCCTTCTTCGAACGAAGGTTTGAGCCAATATTTGTATTATGACCATGTAATATATAAATATTTCGGACCTGTAATTCAGCTACGTAGTACCTTTTTTTATTCAAAACACTCGTTGGTACGAGCTTTTATTTCAATGATAGAACATGCAAGATATGAACATTCAACAAGGTAAACTCTATGCTAAGAAGCAACACGTATCCCCTTTTTAAAGATACTAGTCGACCCATGCAACCTTATTTACGTCTCCTATTGCCCGTAGCGTAATAATTTTCCCCCGTTTTTGTAACATTCTTCATTGGTTCTATTGGTCTTAGCGTTATGCTAATATAGCCTTAGTAGCCTATAGCCTTCCTCGAAAAATGGGCTATCTAACACTGAAATAATTTTTCAAATCGGACCAGAAGTTCCTAAGAGTTAAATACAAATACAAATATACTCTTCAGCATAGTATAAGATTATTAATTAACAATGATTTACTCACAGGTTGCCTAGTGAACCTATTGTTACTTACATGTAACCACGTTTCCTTAGTCGTCAATGAAAACGATTTATTTTGACACTTTTTCATACGTTTGTGATATTTAGATTTTTTATAACTGAAAAAATACTCAACATCACTTCATCACACACCAAAGTTTTTTCATTACTTAGGCAATAAGTGATAGTAGTAACTATAAAAAGAAAGTGCTATGAAAAATGTTTTTTTTTATAGTCAAGTTTAACATGTTTATGCGTGACAAGTACAGCCGTATTCACTGTAAAGAAATATAGTAGAAATTTAAACAATAATTTGTCTTTAAGTAAAGGTGGATGAAAAAACTCGAATAGGCAACTTTCCACTGGATTAAATTTTAAAACTATTTATAGAGCCGGCTACTCGTAGATATATTTAGCCATTATTTATCGTTTGTCAAGATCGTTTGTGAAAAATAAATAACATGACTCTCATCCTCACAAGAAATACTCAAGTGCGATTTACAACTCCACATTTTTAAAGTTTTCATACTTTTCTTTCTGCTTATTTCTGGTTTTAGTTGAAGAAAACTCGCGAAAATGCGCAATGGCGGTCTCTTCCATTTGAGCCATTAAGTAAGTTACATTAGTAGCTACGTTAAAAGAATGTGAATTGAAAGCATTAAGCAAGCTAGGTTTTTTCACTACATTAAATAAAAAACCGGCCAAGTGCGAGCCGGGCTTGCGCGGAATGGGTTCCGAACCTATGACTGTGTGTCACTATCGAGCAGAAACGAGCAAAAAAGTCTCGTTATTGCTCGATATAGGAGCCCTCTGATATAATATTTATTATACTCTGATTTTTTAATATTTTTTGTTACAGCGGCAACAGAAATACACCATCTCCGTCCAACTATAACGGTTCTTGAAATGCAGCCTAGTGACAGTCGGACGGACCGCGAAGTCTTAGTAATAGGGTGCCGTTTTATCCTTTGGGTACGGCACCCTAAAAAGGTTATTTGAAATTGTTCAATTAAATAGACTTTAAACAATTTCAATCACTTCAGGCTGTATAAAGTGTTTATAAGTGTATAAGACACTTCCTCGGGGTCCTCAAGTGAAACACTAACTGCACTGTACTACTGATTTATTGCTCTAAAGTAGGCACACAATACAGGAAAAAAACGTGTTCTTAACAAAAATATTATATCAGCCTTTATATGAATCGGCTCGTAACCAAATGATATCGCGATTCAGCCCAAAGGCACAACGCCATCTTTTGAGTCAAAATGTAAAGATGTGATGATTTTGGACATTCCGCCCACCAAGGACCTAATTTGGGATTAGGTTCTTTAATACACATCCATCCACCATGAGGTCAAGGAGGCAAAACTAAGATTACATAAAAAATACAGACCCGCCCACCATGAGAGCAAGTACCTTACAAACTAGATATCAACTTAAATATACACAACTAAATTTAGCGACTTAAAGAATTATACATTATAAAAATAAACCTTAGTTTGCTACTGGCAAAACACACAATTTATTGGTTGGTCGCTTTAAGACAGAATCTTTACACTTTAACGTCACCACTCGAGTGATTCCGTCCGAACCAGGGTGTTTTATTAGGACTTTACCTAACAACCATCTACCGGGAGGTAGATTGTCTTCTTTAATAAGAACTACATCTCCAATATTTGGTTCTGGTGTCTTTTGGGACTACTTGTATCGATGACACATAGTTGTTAAATATTCTCTTGACCAACGTCTGCAGAAGTCCTGGGTCATTCGCTGCAATAATTGCCATCTTCTCAAAGTGCTCACATTAGATCGCTCGTAGTTACGTTCAGGCACAAGAACCAGAGGTTCACCTATCAGAAAATGACCAGGCGTTAGTGGTGTTTGGTCGCCTGGATTTTGGACTAGTGGTCTGGAATTCAGGCAAGCCTCAATTTGCACAAGCACTGTTGACATCTCCTCATAGGTGAGAGTTGACTCGCCAATTACCCGTTTTAAATGGTACTTGGTCGCCTTGATTCCGGCTTCCCACAGTCCTCCGAAATTTGGGGCATGTGGAGGAATGAAATGCCACTGTACTCCATTGGAACTGAGCCAACCCCTGATTTCATTAGCGACCGATGAGTGTTCATGTTTGACGAGGGATTCAAGTTCCTTTGCGGCACCGACAAAATTAGTTCCATTATCACTCCATATGTTGCTGCAGTGACCTCTCCTAGCCACAAACCTTTTGAAACTAGCAATGAACGCCTGGGATGTTAAATCGCTCACCGCTTCCAAATGAATAGCCTTTGTAGCCATGCAGACGTACAAGCACACATATCCTTTATAAGATTTGCTTCCTCGGCCCTTGGACATTCTTATATTAATAGGACCGGCAAAGTCGACTCCACTATTTAAAAAAGCTCTGGCCGGAGTAACTCTGCATGAAGGCAACTGACCCATAAGTTGGTTATTGAAACTTGCCCTGTGGCGTAAACAAATAACACATTTACGTACATGCGATTTGACTAGACTTTTAGCTGAAATGATCCAATATTCAGTTCGGAGGTAACTCAGCATAAGAGTTAGACCACCATGCAGAGTCTTTTTATGAGCTTCATCTATTAACAGAAGTGCAAGATGGCTGTGTTGTGGAATCAGTATAGGATGTCTCACACCCTCAGAGACTTGAGCGTTCTCAATCCTACCCCCTACTCTCAATATTCCATCTTCATCTATGAATGGACACAGTGATTTGAGCTTACTCTTTTGACTAACCCTTCCACCATTTTTTAAATCCCGAATATCTAGTTCGAATTCTTGTTCTTGAGTTCTTTTGACACAAATTTTAAAGGCTTCATTTAGCTCATCATATGTTAGGTAAGTGGTATCCTTTCTATTTTGTTTAATAAATCTTCTACAATACGCTACCACTCGTACTAATCTTTGGAGAGACGAAAATTTTGTCCACAGCTGATCATTGTGACATGCGCCCACATGTACCTTTACAGATCTTATTTCTTGGTCCGTTGAAATCGATTTCGGCTTAGTGTAATCAATGGTTTTGTTTGTCAACCACAGCGGCCCATGAAACCACTGCGAAGAGTGTGCAAGTTCTAAAGGCGCTAGACCTCGGGATGCAATATCAGCTGGGTTGAATGACGATCTCACATGTGCCCATTGCGAACTTTCTACCAAACACAAAATTTCCGAGACTCGATTTCCAATATTTGTAGTCCAGCGGCTTGGGTGACCGCTAAGCCATGCCAACACCACGGTTGAGTCAGTCCAGCAATGAACATTATCTCTGTCGATTTTGTATATTTCAGCCACTTCGACAATTAACTTAGCAAGAAGAACTGCACCCATCAATTCCAAACGAGGCACAGATAGCTGCTTTGTAGGAGCTACCTTTGTCTTTGCTGTCACTAAATTGACTTCAATCTGATCATTTCCACCCCTAACTCGTAAGTAAACCGCAGCTGCATAAGCCAAGTTAGAGGCGTTGCAAAATCCGTGCAACTCTACTGCCGAATTGGTGTTAGTTTGAAGCCATCGAGGGAGAACAATTTTTGGTAAGTGCAAAAGACTGGATTGGTATGTTTTCCATTCTTTAAGAAGTTCGTCCGGCAGTACATCATCCCAGTCAATTCCAGCCAGCCATAATTTCTGGATGAGAATTTTTGCGGTCACAACGGAAGGTGCTACCCACCCCAAGGGATCAAACAGGCGTGAAATGTCAGATACAACCTTCCTTTTGGTTATGGGCTCTGATTGTAATGGAAATGAAACGGAATAATTGAAATTATCCGAGTCGCGGTCCCAAGAAAGACCGAGTATTTTCATGACTTCGTCCATCTTTATTTCCACTACACCATCCAGACTTCTCCTATCTTCGTTGATTTCCCTTGCCAAATCTTTATTATTAGTCACCCATTTTTGAAGTTCGAATCCCCCTTTTGCTAGTAAACTATTCATTTCCTTGTATATATTTTTACCTTCTTCAATGGTCTGACAACCAGTCATTAAATCGTCCACGTAATAATCTTCCATCAATTTTGCTGAGACAAGTGGAAAGTTCCGACCCTCATCTTGTGCGAGCTGCTGTAAGGACCTCACTGCTAGGTAAGGTGCACATGCCGTTCCAAAGGTTACTCTCAATAACTTATACTCTTTTATTACAGAGTTTGCATCACTGCGCCAGAACAGCCTTTGGTAATCGGTATCTTCTGATGCAACTATGACTTGTCGGTACATTTTTACGATATCAGCACAAAGTACGATTGGATGTAAACGCCATCTCATGACTATGTGACGCAGATCGGGCTGAATCGTAGGACCTACCATCAGTGTGTCGTTGAGAGACACACCATTTGATCCCCTAGACGATGCATCGAACACTACTCGTACCTTAGTTGTCGTCTTATCCTCTCGAATAACAGCGTGATGTGGTAAGTACACCGCTCGTTGCGCATCTGTTTCGGGAGAAACAGCTTCCATATGACCAAGGTCGAGGTATTCTTCCATGACGTCTGTGTACTTCCCTTTGATGTCTGGATCCTTTCTGAATCTGCGTTCAAGAAGGTGAAATCTTTTGAGAGCAACGTGTTTAGTGTGTCCATATTTACACTGAGGATTATTATCTTTGAACGGTAACCGTACAATATACCGACCTGTTTCATCTCGTCTAGTCGTTTGGTAGTAAAACTCTTCGCACGACTGTTCTTCTTGGGTAAGTACTCTCTTTTTACTGCAAGATGTATCGGACTCTATCTCCCAAAACCTCTTAAGCAATTCATTGTCACTGAATTGTGAATTGAAACTGTTAAAGAAAACATTGTGACAGTGAGCTGATGATGAAGGTGATTGTGTTTGGCCTGACAAAATCCAACCCAGACTCGTGTTTTGTGCTATAAGTCCTTGGGAATATTTGATCAAACCTTCCTGAAGTATTTGTCCATAAACTTCTGCTCCTAACAAAATATCAATTTTGCCAGGTGTGTGATACTTTGGATCTGCCAGAACCATATGTTCGAGTTCTGGCCATGTTGGTATGGATATTGAGTTTCCGGGAATCAATGATGTGATTGTGCTTAAAACGTAGGCATGTACGGTCATACTGAAACTAGGATCATGAAGGGAACTGATAGTTACCTCTACAATAGATTTAGTTGTCACAGCCTTTGAATCGCCTCCTATGCCTGAAATGATACCATGACCCGAAATCTTTCTCAATCCGAGCAATTGCACTGTGGATTCCGTTATAAACGACGCTTGAGACCCTTGGTCTAGTAATGCTCTCAGCAGGTGTTTGAAACCGTGCTTAGTCTGTGCTTCGACTACAGCGGTTGCTAATAAAACTCTAGTCGGAACCGCCTTCTTAGAATGGTGAGTTGACATCGCAGTAATTGTTGAATCCTGCGCCTCACCGGAAGCGTGGTCCACTGTGGACACCGCTGATTTGACGGCAACGACTCCTCCTGAGCTACAACTGGGCGACGTTGGTCTAGAGGACCCTTTGGGGTGTAACAATGAATGATGTTTGCGCTTGCAAACTTGACAAGTTGTGGTGATGTTACAAAATTTCACAGAATGATTTTGGCCTAAACAATTATAGCACAGACCCTGAGTTCGCACGAAATCACTCTTAGTTTCGTAGTTATTCTTACAAAATTCTTTGCAGTGGCTAAGAGTATGATTTTGTTTACAAAACGGACAGGTTATCTTAACCACTCGTGTGGAATTCTGAGCAACGGCATGAAAGCTCCTTTGTCTACTTACAGTTGATTTTTGTTTTTGAATAACCGGTACATCTAAGTATTCTAAAGAACGAAACCTTGTTTCCAAAAATGCCTTAAATTCAGTAAACCTTGGTATTTCGTCACATGAGCTAACCCTTGTTTCCCATTGCTTTCGGGATTCAGTATCTAATTTCGCGCTTATTATGTATATCACTATAGCATCCCATGATTTAACATCTATACCTATCGTTGATAGCCCATGCATGCAATCAACAGTAGTATCCAAAAGTTCCTTGATGGCCGTTGATGTTTCTAACACCTTAGGTTGTTCTATTAATCTTTTTATCATTGAATTACATAAGAATATTTTATTATCGTAACGTTTCTGTAACATTTGCCAGCATTCTAGGTAATTAGCGGCTGTAATGGGAGTATGGCGCAACAATTGTTCTGCCTCACCAGACAGATGACCCTTTAAGTAATGCAACTTTTGGACATTGTCAATTGTGTCGTTTTTATGTATTAATGAAGTGAACATGTCGCGAAATGAGGTCCACTCTGTGTATTTCCCAGAAAAATTAGGAATACTAATTTTAGGCAATCTAACATTGGTATATATTTTAGTTGTCGATTGCTCTAGTGTTCTCGTTGTTGAAGTGAATTGTAAAATATGCTCTTTCAATTCAGATTTATAAATAATATAACTTTCCTCAACATTATCGTAAGTATCTGCTTCAAAATAACTATTTGTAACATCGGTTGAACTTTCAATAATTTTTCTATGAGTTTCTATAAAATTACTCCATTGTTGTTCTAGTGTCTCTAATCTAGTTTGTAAATAAGATGCTGTTAATCTTTCTTTAGGCGACTTTTTATAATTTATTCTACCCTTTTCAATGGAGTTCTTAGTGTCTAATTGCAATTTAACTAAAGAGTCCAACTTTTGTTTTGTGACCGACATGTTTATATCTATCAAAATTAACTATTGCGTATGTATATAAATGTTAAACTAATATAGCAACTCTAAATGTTATAAATAAATTCAGATAGACGTTGCTAAAGAGCGACTATTCGAATTTTTTCTAAGTGTTTAGGAAAACATTCAATACAAAAAAAATAAAATCGGGCATAGGTTCCCCGTGGGTAAGCCCTCAGATCTTCCTAAAATAACACAAGTGCATAAAATATTTAGGACTTAGAAAATTTAAATCGATTAAATGAATGTAAAACGAATTTACTAAAAATTTCACAAGTGTTTGAAACGTTAAAATATTTTAGAAATTTGGTCATAGGTTCCCCGTGGGTAAGCCCTTAGATCTTCCTAAAATAACACAAGTCCATAAAATATTTAGGACTTAGAAAATTTAAACCGATTAAATGAATGTAAAACGAATTTACTAAAAATTTCACAAGTGTTTGAAACGTTAAAATATTTTAGAAATTTGGGCATAGGTTCCCCGTGGGTAAGCCCTTAGATCTTCCTAAAATAACACAAGTCCATAAAATATTTAGGACTTAGAAAATTTAAACCGATTAAATGAATGTAAAACGAATTTACTAAAAATTTCACAAGTGTTTGAAACGTTAAAATATTTTAGAAATTTGGGCATAGGTTCCCCGTGGGTAAGCCCTTAGATCTTCCTAAAATAACACAAGTCCATAAAATATTTAGGACTTAGAAAATTTAAACCGATTAAATGAATGTAAAACGAATTTACTAAAAATTTCACAAGTGTTTGAAACGTAAACAATTTTTAGAAATTTGGGCATAGGTTCCCCGTGGGTAAACCCTTTTGCTTAAAATAATTACAAGTCCAATCTTAAGCTAATACGACAATCAGAAATAATCTAACTACAATTACTTAGTAAAGAAATCACTTAAAAGTTCCAACCAGTTTGAACGTTCACAATATAAAAGTTTGTTACTCACGATTTGCTGTCTGCTAGGTACCTTGCTGTTGTAGACGTCCGCCAGATGACACTAATGTTCTTGCTTCGTTTGCCTCCGCCTGTCGTTCAATATTCCAAACGCGCAATTTCACTAGTGGCGTCCTCTGTAGTCCGCTGGCTGTACTAAACCTCCTTCTGGTACCGCACTAGTATTTTTCAGAACTTGGCCGCATCAATCGCGAAGTATGGTAACTTGATAACTGCTCCCAGGCGCGCTCCTTTGCACCCTTTTTGTTGTTGGTATCACTAATTCACTTTGCTTGACGTAAACACTCACGACGTCACTGCGATCCGATGAAAACAGTACTGTCCGCACGCTCACGGACAGTAAGCACTTCAGGGCGATCCACCTCTGGTTTCTGTGCTGGTTTCTCAAAAAGGTACGCACTATTCACATGCGCACTGTATCCGGCTCCGAAGGACCATGTATAAGACACTTCCTCGGTGTCCTCAAGTGAAACACTAACTGCACTGTACTACTGATTTATTGCTCTAAAGTAGGCACACAATACAGGAAAAAAACGTGTTCTTAACAAAAATATTATATCAGCCTTTATATGAATCGGCTCGTAACCAAATGATATCGCGATTCAGCCCAAAGGCACAACGCCATCTTTTGAGTCAAAATGTAAAGATGTGATGATTTTGGACAATAAGAAATACGAATCTGTTTCTTATGTTAGAAATACATATTTCTATTCCTAAACAAGATTGCATCGTCATGAAAATTACTCGTGTTAAGATTAAATTAACACCAGTTGAAGTTCAAGGCGATTTGATAAGAGTTCATCGGCCCTTGCACATGTACGGGTTAACATCATACCTACACAGAAAGTTGATATTCTATAATTCAATCAATAATATCTATTCGTGGGAATGGAATTATTATTTCTGCTTTGTCCTGAAATTTATGGGTAGGTACATTTCAAGTTAAATTTTTAGCTATCTATACAAATAAATAAAATTGGAGTGTCTGTTTGTAATATTAAAATAACCGCTTTCTACTACATGCATATGAATGTATATACGGTACACATACCAAAATTTATATTTTTAAAATTTTTGTGTGTCTGTCTGTTTGTTCCGGCTAATCTCTGGAACGGCTGGACCGATTTGGACGGGACTTTCACTGGTAGGTAGCTGATGGTACGAGGAGTAACTTAGGCTTACATTTTTTAGACTAGCTTCGCCCCGCGGCGTTCCCCACGATACGACAATAACCGCAAGTAACACCGCGGGGTTCAGCTAGTATTTAAATATAATTCCTAAATAGATCAAATAATATGAATGCGAATAGTTCCGTAATCTCGGATCTTGGATTAATCTTTTAAACAAGATATCAACACTCACTGTCATACTTTGTAGTTTAAATATTAACAATTTTAATAAATTAACTAGGTACTGCTATATTAGCATTTGGCACAAAAAATAGTTACATATTTGTATAATTTGAAGGTGATTACAAAAGGCTTGTTGCTTAATTAATTTATGAAAGAAAGTGATACTATTCTTTGCGATATTTTATTCTTTCTATAAAAAAATATCAGAAAATTTAGGACGATAACTCGAGCGAGTTCTTAAAGCATAAATGTATAATAAATAATGATATAAATAAATAAATATTTCGGACATCTAACACACAACGCCATCTAGTCCCAAACTAAGCAGAGCTTGTGTTATGGGTACTAGACGACTGATATGAATACATTCATACTTTTTTTTTGTAAATACATACATATTATACATAGAAAACACCCAAACTCCGAAACAAATATTTGTAGATTACACAAACATTAGGTCCGACACAGGATTTGAACCCGAGACCTCAAGCACAGCAGTCGCATTCACTACCACTGCGCCACCGAGGCAGTAATGTATGTGTGAAAGATCTAAAAATATTAATATTTTCAGATTAAAAAATATTATTAAACAATAAACCCGACCGCTTAAAAGTAACTTATCCCTTTTTCCCGCATGAAGGCGCCATTTAAAAAAATTATACAGCTAGACAGCTTCACTACCACGATTCTGATGAATTCAACGACATCTCATAGGTATACGTCGAAAACCGTCCAGCAGTTTGGGCTGTAGGGCGTGCAAAAGAAATGGACATACATACCCACATTATCTATCTATATATAAACGCTTAAAAAACATAACTCTCCTTCTGACGCAGTCGGGTAATAAAGAATTATACAAGAAAAGGGAACGTGAACGAAATTTATGTAATTTGTGATAAATAAGGGCAAAATTGGTTTAGTTTTATTAAATAAATACCTAGATGCTAAGCCAAATTATTCAATTTTATATTCAATAACCATCATCAGCCTATCGCAGTCCACTGTCCACTGCTGGACATAGGCCTTAAATTCAATACTTGGACCAAACATCACCACGACCTCACAGAAAACCAGTGTGAAATAGCGTTTGCGCTGTGTTTTACCTAGTGAGTGAGAATAACGGAGGCCCATAGCCCATCCCCTCCCCCCATCCTCCAAAAGCCGGCAACGCACTTGTGCCGCCTCTGGTGTTGCGGGTTCAGGTGATACGACTGCTCGTTTGCACCTTATTCCATAAAAAAAAACAACAACAATTAGGTTGGTACTCTGTGTCGACTGTACTGTAACCTAAGTATCTTTCAAATAACATAAAAATCACAGTAACTCAGGTTTTGTAAAATTTGTTTACTTATCAAATAATACAGATACACTGAAATTTTTAAATCTATACCAATTTTATAAATGTCGGCGGTGAAAAAGTTGGTAGAATTCCTCTTGCTGTTGAGCGCATTAATTGTCTTTCTCATTTCGTTCTGAAACAAATCGTCTGCTAAATTTTCTTAAGACACCATCGGCATCGGCACCCCTTAAAATTCTATACTTAATAACTTATCCTCCATACCTACCTTACGAGCTACCTACGACGAGCGTTTTGCTTGTTATCAGACCGGACTGCGTAGCCAAATGTTTAATTTCTACCCAAGATAAAGAGCAGTCTAATGAATACGATAATTTGTTCCGTATCTGGGTAAAATTCATCTAAAATATGTGTGTATTTAGAAGTATAAAGGTAAGTATATTTTAGCTGGGTATCATAGCTTTAAATCGACGCGAACTTGTGTGTGATGTTTTCATTATAATTGTTACTTTTTAGGAACTTTGCATCTATCATAATCGTAATACAAATGTCCAATTTTCTCCTCTAGAACACCCTACTACGGGAAATCAGTATAACGCGTATAAATAGTCAGCTTCATTTAAAGCTAAAGTCCATTGTTCGCTTCTTTCCTCCTCCGAAGCATCACAATTGTATTTTTTTTTTATATAGCATAGTAGTCCCAGCCATTTATGATACCCTTCATAACTGACTACTAAGGGAGCAAGTTATACTGGATAACGTCACTGCAAAGAGAAAGAAAACTTGTTAAACACTCTATGGCAACCTTTCTGGCCTGCGCGATACAGAGAACCAATGGACTGGACAATGCAGAGGACTGTTAACAGCCATTGATGTGATGTGATATAAAATAGTATAGTAAATCTTTTACACAAATAAATAAAATTTAAATGTCTGTTTGTAATATTAATATACCTAACCGCTTATTACTAAATGCATTTGTATGTATCACAGTACGTTTACCAAAATAACTTTTTTTTGTTTGTCTGCCTGTTTGTTCCGGCTAATCTCTGGAACGACTAGATCGATTTTGACAGGACTTTCTCTGGCAGATAGCTGATATAATAATGAGTAACAATAATAATCGCGGTTAACACCGCGGGACTCACCTAGTAGTTAATATAGGTACTTGCACTTGATTTAAACTGTAAGCTGGTGCCATCTTGAGGTGAACGCTATAAACTAGTAATGTATGACTATTGTAATGACTAATGGACAAAACACAACCCGACGGATCAGTCATTTACGCTGCAATCGTATAGATGGCAGTGATACAAGAATTCTATTACCGGTGAATTTGTTTTTTAATTCACTAGCGAAATCTTTAAATTTCTCGGAATTCCTCTACTAAAACATGCATATATTTCACATATAAACATCCCTCTTGAATTACTTTGTCTATTGCTGGCAACTACATTAAAATCCGTAGAGACTTCATTTTCTCCTAGGTAAAGATTAACAAAACAACGGCTCTTAAGTTTATGTTTTATAAAAATAACAAACCTACTTTTGATTGTATATTCGAATCCGATCGTACTTTTAAAGGTATTTACGTATTATTTCACTTATCAGGTATCAGATACCAGTGAAAAGGCAGTTTTATTACTTTTAAATCGTTTAAACATGTCGTTTATTTGGACGACTAGCTATTTCATTTGTTTCCATTAATTCGCTCACTTGCTTTCAGTCTTCTGCTTGAGAACCTCATTTTAGGGCAAATTTTCATAAGAAGTTAAAACACAAATATTCATAAGTGAAGATTACCAAACTTCATGCATTCTTTACTATTATTTTCTCTTTTGTTGTACGAGAGAGTAACCAGCAGAGTAAGTGCCTGGGCGGCGCAGTGGTCGTGTATGCGACTGCTATGTCTCGGGTTCGATTCCTGGATAAGCCCAGATGTTTGTATGATCTGTAAATATATGTTTCGAAGTTTGGGTGTTTTCTATGTTTAATATGTATGTATGTATTCATATCAGTTGTCTAGTACCCACATTACAAGCTCCGCTTAGTTTGAGCCTAGATGGCGCTGTGTCAGCTGTGTGTCAGATGTCCGAAATATTATTCTAAAAGATTTCATTATTGGAAATTATTCAAAGCCTTAAAAGCTAATATAAATTAGTATATATAGGTCTCTTTGACTGTATAGATAAAACATATTGTAATACAAATATATTTATTTCAAAAATACAAAAGTATAAAATATTAATTTACACGCATATATCAATAAAAATATATTTATAAAAATTAGGCCATGTATTGATAAAATATAACAGCTAATAGTTCACTGACACTGGAATGGTTTAAAAATTTCTTTACAGAAAGCGGCAATGATCCTAAAAGCCTTTGTCATTGGACTTATCTTTGTTTTTTTCCTATATTTCGTATTAAAATGACTCGTAAGCGGAAATATTTGGTTTTTTTTATTAAAAACGATGTCATTAGCAAAAAAATATTTTTTCGAAAATATACGACCACAGTAAGAATTAAATTCAATCACTAAATCGAATTTGTATTTATTGATTAACGATTGAAATACGTAGGAACATAGAGGTACAAGAGTCTAGCATACAAGTAACATTTCAGTGTTGTAAAGTCGTACAAAAGTTAGATTCATTTAACATGTGAACCACCGTCACGAGAGCATTTCTTCCTAGATATTAGATGTTGCTTTTATCTTTGGTTGCGCGCAACCAATCTTATTTTATTTGTATAACAACTGCATTAATACCACCTCTGTAAACAAGACTACCATCGGTCTACGTTGGTAAATTGGTCTAAAACACCTGAACATTTCATGGATTGCGTTTGAAATCGATTCTTTGAAATCGATTAAGTAATCGATTTTAATTTCTCTTACTTATTGTTTATGCACAATAAATACAATCAAAAGTTATAAAAACTACATATAAATTTTTCTAATTTGTTTGTAAAAATATTATAAAAATTACCTATACAATACAATAAAATATCAAAATGTATAGCATCTCACATAATATTACTTAGAAATATTAAATTCATTAAAATTGAATGCTTAATGCAATATTTGTACAAAAATATTTGAACACAATTAATACAATAACATTGATATTAGGGGCTTTGATTTGAACTTAATATCACAATGTAATGGAACGCATTCAGTCTTTAGTAAAAAGCTTTCAAATTGACAAATTGTAAGACATCACTATTTATTCCCACGGTCTACGCCAAGTGTTCCATTACTTAACTTTACCTAATTTATGAATTTCAATTAACTCTTACAATAATATTAGATTAGAAGAAGACCTTTTCCCAAATATTGGCACAACTTAACAAAATTACTAATTATGTATATATTACTAATATTACCCTATTTTATTCTTAAAACAATTATGTTTTAATTTGTGAATGGATTTGCTCTTGTACCAATAAACAGCAACACAAAAAGTGTTTGATTGTACTGAATATATTTGTTGTCTATGGCGACATTACTCTGTTGGTTTAAAATGTAACATTGCGTAATCATGGTAATACATCATTATAGCAAGCGGTTGGCCGAGGATTAAGGAGCTCCATACCATAATGTTGCCATATCGAGGTCCAAGCCTTTTTTCTGCAATGCGAGATATAACCGCCAATGGCGGCTGAGCCATCATACCCAAGAACGCCCATATTCTGAACATTTGTAGCGGAACACTTACCTGTAAACATAACAACAGTTAAACCAATTTATGTTGCTTTTGAATAATATTAATATAGATGTAAGGTTCATTGTTCTGTGCCTCAAGAAATCAATGAAGAACTTTCGCGATGTTTAGCCGTGTCGAGTCTTGTTCTGGAATGATCTTTTTTCGTAACAAATCCTCCAAAATCATCATATTTTTCTCATTTTATAAACGCTGAAAATTTTTCTGCGTAACTTAGACACTACTTTTTAAGGTTTACACCAAACACACAGACCAAAGTTGTTTTTGAGTGAAAAAAAGTCTTGGGATTTTTTTTTAATTACTCATTAGTAACTCATGACACATAACATATTTGCAAAATGAAAACATTATTATATAGAGAGCAGTGTATTTTATTTAATAAAAAATGTGGGAAAATATACTAAAACAACTCACAAAAACATGTTTTTATTAATTAATTATGTATATTAATAACCAGCCGACCTGAGCCTTAATGATTGAGTTTATTGTTTTTAGGGTTCTGTTCCTCAAAAGGAATAAACGGAACCGTTATTAGTTGCAACAGCAAAGTGAGAGAGATGTTCCAGCTATAGGTTCTGAAATCTTTTAATGCTGTATAGGCGACCATACCGTACTATGGATTAATTCGGCTAAGTTATGTTTTTGGTAATACGAAGAATAGGTTTCAACGTGGTGTCATTCAATATTATAATGATATCTGTTCAAGTGTCCCTACACGTTTATGATCATTATCTTAGCTCGTGCAGTGCACGTGATTTTCTTTTTATCTAACCTGTGCCAAAAGTGATTACGTGACATTTCTCCGAAATTAAACATCCGCATTATTATACAAGTCTTCTTTTAGGGCAAACTTATTAATAAATAAACACAAATCAAACGAACAACAATGGATTCCAGGCGCTCATTGTCCAATTGCACTCAGTGATTAGAAACAATCACCGACGGAAAGCAAAGACTGCGCGGTCAATACCTGGATGGGTGACCGCTAGTGGCACGTTACCATGCATGATTCGGAAGTCACGTTAAACAGTCGGTCCCGGTTGTTATCACAGGATAACAGTCGTGAAACTTAGTTGGAGGCCTTTGCAGCTTAAAAACATTCAACTGCAAGATTACGTAGCCACAATGTTGTCTTGCCAGTCCCTAACCCGCACTCGGTCAGTGTGGGGACGTATGGCCTAGACCCTATCCTGAGAGGAGACCCGAGCCCAGCAGTAGGACGTTATAGGTTGTTGATGAATGGATTCCACTCAGAACAATTATGAAAAAATAAAGTGCCACTAAGATAATTAAATTGTAAAAATTGGATATTTACGCACTCCTCTATATGGTATCTCTCTCTCTCTCTCTATCTCTCTATGGTAACAGATTAAGAACATGGAATGGCACCACCTCTAATCATCGTGGATGTTGTAACTAGTACTAGTTACAACATCCACGAGTATAACCACTATCCTAGGGGTACCCCTGGAAACATAAGAGCCACCTATGGGAGACTACGAAGGACAAGAGCACTGTAAAGAGGAGTAAAACTTGAAAAAAGCAGTACACCAACTAATCTGGCCCGTGTGGTATGGTAGGAATTCCCAGGTATATCATATTAGTGCTATCGATGAAGACCGTCTTCCTACTTATATACTTTAAAGTACGTCTAAAGTCTCAACTTTGCTAGACAATAAGTTAAAAACACGTTGGCATACAAAAAAAATCGACGGGTTGCACTCTGCATTTTTGATATTTTGAAATGGTTAGAGAATAATTTTGTACGAATTGCTTTCATTATCAGTATAAAAGTACTATTATTTATGTGGTGGAATACAATATTCATTTATTGCGCTATCGTACACAAACATGACAATTTATATTACATACACACACGAACATTCGCGCAAGCGCCCTGCGCCGCCTGTCCTCTCTCCATCCGTCTTACGAATTTTCGATCAGGTCACGTGACCTGACGCGAGTTTATACATTTTTACCCATTCCAAAAAAGTACACAGCGCCGCTAAAGAAGTTTTCACTTCAAAAAATTAATATAAAAACTAAAGTGACACGCTTATAGAACTGTAAAATAACAACAAACGAAAAATCCCTAGCATGTTCGTTTAGAATACATTGAATAGGTAGGTAGGTAATATGATAACCAGTTTCTATATGTATGTATGTGCAGCGTGTAATACATTGAAACGGTGACCTCAAGTACGTTGAATAATAAAAATAGAACATGACTCGTTGACAAGCAAAGTTCAAGATCTTGGCATTTTTACGTCATTATACAGGGTCTGTCGTAAATAATGGATAAGTCGTAAACTGGAGTTGGTCCGGCTATGAGACTATTAGAAAATCGTATCTTTTTGCCAGGGTTTCTAACCGTATGGAAATGGCGTAGACTTTTATGTTTTTTTATAAATTTCGCTACTCTTTGCATTCATTCCGTTGCCATTTCGTTAAATTTAGGTATTTCTGTGTCATTTTTTTTGTATTATAGTCTTGAAGATGTGTATTATTTAGTTTTAGTACTGTTTTAGGCGTTTTTAACGTTGGTCATTTTCAAAATTGTCATTTTAAGATTTTTTATGTTTTTGTTTTACTTAGGGTCAACTTTTGATCATTTACTGTGTAAAAAAAAAGTACGGCGCTATAGCTGCCCATGATCTTAATAAATTATCTAGTATGTGTAGATTCTAAAAAGGTATAACAATGCATACTTCACAAGTAATATTAAGCTACATGAGCGAGATCAATATCAAGGTGAGAAAATATTTTTTTCATGTAATGTTGTAAATGGTTATAAAACTTCGTCATAATGATTTATTTCTGCCAAGATTCTTTACACAAACACTATGGGGTCACTATTAAGGATATTCAAAAGAAAACTAGGTTGTTTTAGTACGTAAAAATATTTATTCAACAACTTAAACTAAATGTTCGAAGTGTCCTCCGCCGGCAGCTATGCACGCTCTACATCGCCTAATAAACGATCGCTTAATCCGGCGCACATAACCGGCTTCTTCAATTTTTCTCGCTGCTACTTGAATGCGCGCACGCAACTCTTCTACAGAACTTATTGTTTCACTGTATACTTTTTCTTTTATACAGCCCCAGTAAAAGAAGTCCAAGGGGTTCAGGTCTGGCGAACGTGGAGGCCATAAAATTGGCCCCAATCGCCCTATCCATCTATCTGGATAAGTATTATTTAAATGTTCCCTGACACGAACAGCGTAATGTGCTGGACACCCATCATTTTGTAGCCACATCTCATTTCTTATCTCTTGTGGGACGTCTTGCAGTAAACTAGGTAAAGTATTTGCTAAAAAATTCAAATACATATCCGCATTTAATATTGCCGGCAATTCGAATGGACCAATGATTTTGCCATTAATAATGCCAGTCCATAAATTAATTTTAAATTGATATTGCGATCGGTCTTCTCGGATAAGTCTTGGGTTTTCGAGTTGCCAGCTGTGCCTTTTCACGCGGGGAGACCCTTTGTATTGCTGTCTTTGTTCATTTTTTTACCTGATGATCCTTTTTACGAATAAACTTGTAACATGTTTGTCGCATGTAACTATTAGAGCACATCAATTTTAAAATTAAACACCTTTATGAAATGAGGAGGCATGAAATTTTTTTGACAAAAAACTACCTAGTTTTCTTTGAATATCCTTAATAGTGGCCCCATAGTGTTTGTGTAAAGAATCTTGGCAGAAATAAATCATTCTGACGAAGTTTTATAACCATTTACAACATTACATGAAAAAAATATTTTCTCACCTTGATATTGATCTCGCTCATGTAGCTTAATATTACTTGTGAAGTATGCATTGTTATACCTTTTTAGAATCTACACATACTAGATAATTTATTAAGATCATGGGCAGCTATAGCGCCGTACTTTTTTTTACACAGTAAATGATCAAAAGTTGACCCTAAGTAAAACAAAAACATAAAAAATCTTAAAATGTCAATTTTGAAAATGACCAACGTTAAAAACGCCTAAAACAGTACTAAAACTAAATAATACACATCTTCAAGACTATAATACAAAAAAAATGACACAGAAATACCTAAATTTAACGAAATGGCAACGGAATGAATGCAAAGAGTAGCGAAATTTATAAAAAAACATAAAAGTCTACGCCATTTCCATACGGTTAGAAACCCTGGCAAAAAGATACGATTTTCTAATAGTCTCATAGCCGGACCAACTCCAGTTTACGACTTATCCATTATTTACGACAGACCCTGTATGTATAGTTAACTATATCAACCTCTCTGGCCTGCGTAGTGGCAATTCTTTTTTTATGGTGTAGGTGGCAAACAAGCATACGTATCGCCTGATGGTAAGCGATTACCAACGCCCATGGACACCCGCAACACCGGGGCGACACAGGTGCGTTGCCGGCCTTAGGGAGATGGGGGGGGGGGGGGTATGGGCATCCGATATCCTCACTCACTCGGTGAAACACAGCGTAAATGCTATTTCACACTGGTTTTCTGTGAGACCGTGGTATTACTCCGGTCGAGCCGGCCCATGCATGCCGAAGCGTGGCTCTCCCACAGTAGCCAAAGTCTCCTTTCTGAGGAGAGACCCATGTCCAATAGTGGATTGAAGAGTAAAGACTGATGATGATCTTCTATACTAAGTTTACACTTTTATTGTAACTATGTCACGAGCAGTCGTGGCTCTAAGGTAACCACATAGGTGAACATGAGTGACCATTCCTGATATATTGACACCTCTCCGTCCCACGGAGAGCACATTAGACCGCGGGTCCCGGTCCCCATACTGTGTTCCCATTCAAACATCGTTGGTAATTGCTACGGGTAATTGGAACCCTAAAAAGTACGACACCAGTCTTACCGCAGAATTTCGCTATCGCCTAGTACCTACTTGGTTTGTGGAGGTAAGATGGCAGTCGCTCTATGTAATAAATTAAAGTTCAACCGTATCGTGGTTAACTTAATTTTGGAAAAAAGCACAAAGGAATTGATGTTACACAAGGTGTTACTGTCTACATCAATGGACAGTACTGCCCTGTGAGATAGAGTTATAATTTCCTAAAAGAATGTTAGACTACCTCTGTAGCGCAGTGGTAGCATATGCGGCTGCTGTTCTTAAGGTCTCGGGTTCGATTCCCGGGTCAAACCAAATGTTTGTATGATCTGCAAATATTTGTTTCGGAGTTAGGGTGTTTTTTATGTATAATATATATGTATTTACAAAAAAAAAAGCATATTTATTTATATCAGTTGTCTAGTACCCATAACACAAGCTCTACTTAGTTTGGGACTAGATGGCCTTGTGTGTATCTTACACAAATATTTCTATTTATCTCTCCGAAATATTTAAGTTTAACAACGCCATTTCGGAGTAGTTCAATATTTAAGTATTACTATTTAATTTAATTAATTTAAATTAATTAATTTTAACTTACCAAATATTCGTGGAAAAATGCTGATATAAAAAATACAACAATGCCGGCAACTACTTTACTGTATCCCATTCCTGTGATAGGCCTGTAAACATGTCTTACTGCCCACATATGTACGGGCATATTCCAACTGCTCCAAAACACATTAATGTTATTAGCGTTCCACCAATCACCGTAGAATTTGCGGTCAGCGAATTGTAAGAGCTCGCCCATAAGGTTTAAGAAGGAGTGGAAAGACAGGTAGAAGAAACAAAGCCAAAGTAGATGGTTTGGTACCTGAAAATTAAAATATAACAATCTTAATGGGCACCAATACCTTGAGACACATGGATGTCTAATTTCAAATTAACTCTAGCTTTTGCTACAGTACCTTGGAGGCCGATCGACTTACTTATAAATAAACTAGTTGACCCGGAAAACGTTGCTTTGCCATGTATATTATTTCTAGGAAACATTTTTTTAGTTCAATAAAAACAATTTAAAGTTTTTAACTTAAAAGTTAAAAATAAAAATAGGGGTTGATCGTAGAGGGGTGAAATTTTAGCTTTGTATGTATTTTTGTATGCTGTATCATAAAAAAATAAAAACAAAATTTTGTCCAAAAAAATATTAATAAATTTTTTTTAGGGGGATGAAAAATAGATGTTGTCCGATTCTCCACCCTAGCCGATATTCACGCTAAGATTCAGGAAAATCGGTAGAGCCGTTTCGGAGTAGTTCAATTACGCACACCGTGATACTAGAATTTTATAGATTAGATACATATAATAGGTAAATTACGCCCATACACAGAACAAATACCTAGTTATAATCCAATTTATACCCTCGGTCGTCGGCACTTGATGGAACTTGTTGCAATACATTTTAGAATCAAACTCACTTATACTTATTCCACTATTTTGATAAGTTTACACCTGGCCGGTTTCGCCTTATTTATTTATTTTTTTTTGATTAAAAAGACAACTCCCACATTAGGAATAAACATCCTGTGTCGCGGGGGACTTTACAAACATACATGAAACGGACACAAAGAACATCCAGACTCCAGACAACAATTCGTGGATCACACAAAGTGTTGTACCGCGTGGGATTTGAACCCAAGACACTTGGCGCAATAACAAGCGACATGGTGACCGCTGAAACCACTCGGCCAACCGTGCAGTCAGTATGGCATTATCAGACCAGGTGGTAGATGCAAAATACAATTTTTCTTTTTTTCGGGGAGAATTCCTTACACTGACACACCGGTATTTCCATGTACCCACAGTTGTTAGGTTTTAGGTGTAAATATTTTACATATCCGTTAACCTCTGATAACGTCATAAGGTGAAACCCGTCATGTGTTAACTTTAGTATATGTAAGTTTGATTCTACAATGTTAATAATAATAATCATAAATAATATTTGCCCTGAGTGGAAATTGAACTCACGACAATTTAACTATCGGTCTGGGTCGCTAACCGCTGGACCAGCAGGCCCGTATTGGTCATCATTGTAATGGGTTATTTTTAGATCTAAGATCTTTAAAAAGGGATGTAAGTAATTGCAATCCTTCATTAGAATCATTCCAATTCAGATTGCTACCAAATAGAAAACATTATAGGATAGACACCAATTTGTATGTACACATATTTTCTTGCTTTTTGGATAAACTCTGTAAATATAAAGTGCTTTTCTTTTTTTTCTTAATTCTATTATAATTTATGCATGCAGTGTTTACCTACATGAGTTGTACACTTAGATTTAGACTTTTACTGTGTTTTGTTTTGTAGTTACGTATGTTTTAGTGTAATAACTACTGGTAAACCATTAAATAGATAAATAAATAAATTAGGCAATGTTTTTTATAGTCAATTATTCTTTAATTTAGTATTAATAATTTTCAAGGTTAATTTATAAAACTGTTTCAAAATTCATTAATAGTTATTTAAAAGGTATTTTTATTTTATTATTGACGTAAATGTTGTATGACGTTAGTAATTACATTGGTGGGAACTTTAAAATCTTATTGTATTTATGATGCATATTAACAATGAGATGATATTGTAATAAATATTATTGTTTTAAAAGTATATGATCAACCTCATGTACATAAGGAGTTTTTCAACATTCCAAATTAAGCGCGTCAACCTTTGTTGTTGCGTTGTTTATAACTTGAGTTACAATTAAAATCACATAACTTATAATATAGGATATTAGGTATAAACATTACAATTATATGATAATAGTTTCTAAAATACTCCTTTTTTTTAACAAGCAGTAAAGCATCAAAAAATAATAAAACTATCATGAATAATCGCATGCAGCCCTTGATGAATGTGAACGCAGCAAGACAATTGATCTCCACTTATTACGATCTTGATATACCTCTTTATATCAGCATGACATACGATTGGAAAATATGTGTGATATTTTGTATGAACATATTTATCATTTGACTGCCTCGGTGGCACAGTGGTAGTAAATGCGACTGCCGTGCTTGAGGTCCCGGGTTCAAATCCTAGGTCGGACCAAATATTTGTGTGATCTACAAATATTTGTTTCGGAGTTTTGATGTTTTCTATGTATAATATGTATGCATTTAGAAAAAAAAGTATATATGTATTTATATCAGTTGTCTAGTACCCATAACACAAGCTCTGCTTAGCTTGGGACTAGATGGCGTTGTGTGTTAGATGTCCGGATTATTTATTTATCATGACAAATTGTGTTTATTTATATTAATAAAGAAATTATATCATCCTACGATAGCATAGTCTAAATCAATCAAAGATAGGCATATCTATACTACAGTGCATTAGTATTTCTAGACCATACTTTTCCTTATGAGAGTTCTAGAGCAATAACAAGGAAGTAACAATTATGTGTAATTATGATATGCAATATAAAAGTCCGTTACAACATATTGTGACGTAAACCAACGAAATACGCGTTAACATTCGGTAACACTGCATTCTTGGACAATTATGTACAAACACGTGTCTTCTCTAGATAATTATACATTTTGGCACACTACACCGCACGGGCGATGACCGATTGGATGAAAATCATACAGATAATATAGCCACACACGTGCACAGCTTCGTGAGTTTGGAACCGTGTGTACATTCTTCTTGTGATAAAGAAAGTATTAGGTATACGAAAGTAACAAAACCAAAGCTATTACCAGAACTCGTATATTTATTTGATTAATTCAAATGGTTACTTTCAGTGCGTCTAGAAATTGTATTGTTGGCTAACGAACATTTACAACAACCGATCATTTATTTAAAACTGGAAATGGTCTAAGATTTAATACTTTTATTGATATGCAGGCTCTTTTCTTTGACGAGTTTTGGTTGTCAAAGAAAAACAAATACTTTTTTTAAATAAAATCTAGAATTAATTATCTCTAGATAAAAGTGGAGATAGATTATATAAAACGGCCGTTGGTATAGTAATTAAAACATAATATTAAGCCAGTGTTAGTCTTGAAAAATTAGACACACCTGACTTGACTCTGTTGATTGAAAAAGTCCTAAAACACCTGGGAGTCTCCTCAACATATAACTTACAACAATGTTTAGATTAGGTAGTGACTTACAGCTAACTTCAGTAATCTCTCTGTTATCCTAATAGGATCCATTTTGGAGAATGTCTCGACGGAGTTTGTGACGGATGGAATCATCCATTGTTGAAACAATGCCAGAACAAGGTTCACTCCAAATATCAACTCCAACAATCTTTTGATAACAAACCTCTTCCGGATTCTGAAACGGAAATAGTGGCATTAGTTCAAACCTTTGCCCTTGGTCAATTTAGACTTTGAACGTCTCGTCGACGTATCAGTATCGTGAATCATGCAACCAATTTGTAGACATATCAAGATATTGTTTTTTAAACGTATTGCACAATTAATTTTTCCAGAATTTTTTTATTATTATGGACGGGTAAGGGTGTTCTAACGATAAAGTGTAAATGAAATCTCAAGATCTAACTCTGGGATTCATATTTCATTTTTGTAAATGCAGCACGGGGTTTAGCAATATGCTCGATTGCTGGAGATAGTTGGATGCGTTGCCAACACTGCAATTTGGTAATCTGCCCACTATCCACAAAAAATGTGTCTATGATAATATTAATCATTTCTAGTGTATGTAAATTCCAGTTTGTGGCATAAAAATGCTGGCAGCTAACGAATGCAAAGGAACGTGAGCTGTTATCAACACTGATATGGAATGACACGGATATAAATAAAAATAATAGTACTTAAGAATTAGAGGAGCCACGAGTATTCGTCACGTTCCACCACCATTGATTACATATCTGAAGTTGATAATGATATTAAAGTAAACAGAAAAAAGTTGTGAAATGTCTTTTTTGATTAAATACCCTGATATTATAAAACATTGATTAAATATTGCTGTTGTTTATAGGCCACTATCGTTCACTCTTCTAAATCCGCATAGTAATATTATTGTTTTTGTCAATACTTTTATAGACACCTGAGGTTTTTATTCATGGTTCCGTGTGCATGTCAGTTATCGCGGTAAAAAGTATGTTTTGCCCTTTCTCAATAATCTAAGTATCTCTATGCGAATTTTTTTTTAAATCGGATCCGCCGTTTTGCTTTGAAAGTGTAACAGATATACTTAATTTCATATTTATAAAAGTGAAGACAATACATATATTTAACAACATGAAAATAGTAAACTTTCGAAAATACCAACGTGTTAAATACTATATGCTAAACACTCGTAACGCTCCAATTACACGTTTGCAGTCTGATTCCAACTCTATGGTGATTTGGCAACGGCACTTCTTGACAAGACTATAAAAATAGTAACTTCTTTATAATATTTAGAATTTCCAAGGTCTGCCGTGTCCTCGTTTTAAAATTTCTAGAAAGACGTAATCACAGACACACACAAACACACACAGACACACACACACACAGACACACACACACACACACACAGACAAACACAAACAAACACACACACACACACAGACAGACGCGCACAGACAGACACGCACACACAGACACGCATACACACATACACGCACACACAGACAGACAGACAGACAGACAGACACACACACATACACACACACAGACAGACACGACAAACTTATAACGACATGTCGGTTTGCAACGGGGGTTATAAAAAAAATAAACAAAAAAGGTTTGAACTACTAACCTTCCGGTGCGAGGGAAATTCAACTCGTAACATAGGGTAGGGGCCAACATAAAGTACAAGAGATCTTTAAGGTTCAAGTTGTCTGGATACTTAGTCAGTTTGGCCGCAGCTGCGGTACCGTTCAATAGATCTTCTTTACTTTCTGTAGGTAAAACAGGTTAGTTCACAATCATTCATATATTTAGTTAAATAACACAACTAGTTAGTGGATTCTCTCAAGCTTTCTAATAACCATCCGCATAATTAATTATAACAAAATAAAGATAAAATTAAACAAGTATGCGATAGATTTACAGTTTAGAAGCAAAACATTCAGAGTTATTTATTACTTAAATATTTTATGGCATAGATAGCCTCAAGAAAGAAACCTCAAGATCTAGATTCCTAGAGAAACAAACTCAACCGCTGGACTTTTAAGAAATTATTTAGGTGCCAATATACACTTCATCCTTGGCAGCAAGATCCATCATAGGTGAATGTTATGCCTAATTTAGTTATACAAAACAAAAAGACAAATCAATTACAAGAACAATGTAATCATAAAATGTTATCAGTTCCTTTTAAATCGGTCAAGTAGACTTCTGTAGAGGTGACCGTAGGGTCACCACGGCCACTACACACTAGTGGCACGGACAAGTCAAGAGTTGAGTAGTTAAGAGCAAACTAAAAAATCACATCTAAAGCGTTACAACAAAAAAATACTATATACATACAAGTCCTTACTAATCAGTACAGTTACTCTCATAGTTTGCCTTGCTTAGAGCTCTCACACATAACTGCGAATTCGCTACGCATCGTAATATCTGCGAAAACGCACGAATACAACGCAAGAACTTCACGCCGCATCGCATCGCAGTTATGTGTGGGAGTCCTTAGGAAAATACTCTAATCATAAGTAGAAATTCAGACCTAAGAGAGTTAAAAGCCCAGGTTTGTCATTCTTGTTACGGAATAGTTTTACAACATATTGTCTCCTATTCTGGTTTTGATATGGGAAATGTATAGTTATTACAAGAGGCGCTGAATAAAAACAAAGAAGACAATAATTGCCCCCGAAACCTGGACTCTTGGAAGTTCAAGTCAATCACAAAGACTACTTAGTAAGAAGTGAAAACACAAATAAGGAAATATGTGAATATTTAAATAACACTCTAAACCGCAACCAAAGCAATTTATAGTTTGAATACAATACACATAATTAAGTGTAACTTTTCGACACGTAACGTCAACATAAATATCATGTTTAATGTTTTGTATTGAATATAAACTAATGTAACGTAAAAAAATAACAAATAAGTCACTTAAGTGTCGCCTTAGTACATGGCACAAAACACTATCGTGTTTTCAGATATGGAAAAAACCGTTAATTCTGAATGTTCTGGTCAGATTAATCGGACAAATTTATTTAAATAGTTTTATTGTCCTCGGCCTTTAGCAATCGTGCGAAGTTTACATTTAATACGATGTTTTGCAGTGAGTAAAAACACGTTCAAAGATTTCCGTGTATAAATACATACAGGTAAAGCTCATAATACCTACAGATATTTAAGTTCAAGCTACGAGTTTACTTCTAAATTACGAATTGACCTTTACTCAGTAACGTGACAAAGGTTGTCTCATTGCAGATGCCACACAATACACACACATACATCGAAAGTGCTGAAAGCGAGCAGAAATAGCATAACGTATACACACAGCGATACGAATTATTGGCACTTACGCTCATGTTCAGCATTAACTAGCTCATCTGGAAATTTAATATGACAATTATGATTCTATTCCATAAATAAATTTTATTTTCAACAGAGTAATTGTTTACTCACTATTAAATACTTACTCCAATTAGGTGCGGATAAACTCTGTCTTCTGAGCGAGATATTCAAACTTCTTCTCTTAGCACCATTCCTACACCAATGATTTGTCTGAACGTAACTCCAGAGCTTTAAAAATATTACTAAGTATAGGAGGCATACTGTTGTGATTCCAACTACAATAAAATAAAAACTTATATTAAGATGAAATAAAAAATAAAATATAAAAACCAGTCATTCATTAGATTCAATGTTAACTACCAGATGTTATGATTATGTTCATTAAATAGAAAGAAACTTGCTCGTTACACCGAACAAGGTTATTCTTATCTGATTTCAACAAATATCAGATTTACGGGGTCTGATTAATAATGTTGATTGTCATTAAAGAAAAATGTAAGTGCCACATATGAATATTTACCGAAACTAAATTCATCTTTCTTGATTTGTAAAACTGTAGCAGGTAATATGAGCACTAACAATTTATTCAAAATCTGCAACGTTAGGCCGAACTTTTCTGGTATTAGATCCTAAAAATAGAATAGACACTGTCAAAAAAACAACGAGTTTTAATTTAGAAATAACAGTTATGGTCCCTCATTATGCATACAAAAATTATGGATACACCAAGTTTAAATCATCGACATATGTGCAAATTAGAAGGAAACTTTATATAGTACATTTGCAAATTATCGTACCTTTGCGGTCGTATATCTACATTGCATACATTATCCTGTACTTGACACACAAAACATCCTTTTATAGGCGTTAGTGCTTTATGCGCTATTAAAGTGTGACCTTTTACATTACAAAGCAGTAAAATCATTTTTAAAGAGACTTATTTATCAACCACCTTGTCAAACCCATATTTTTGATGGAGTAGGACAAGGATAGTAATAAGCTTGAGGAAGGGGAACAGACATAGCGAAGAATTACCTAAATCTAAAGTATTTTTTTAACAACGCGATGATATCTAAAGGCAGAGTACACAATTTTTTTTTATTGATTTGTTGGCAAACGAGCAGACGTATCGCCTGATTACCGCCGCCCATGGACACTCCCAACACTAGAGGCGTCACAAGTGCGTTGCCGGCCTTTGGGGAATGGGGAGGGGGAAGGGGAATGGGCCTCCGGTATCCTCACTAACTCAGTGAAACACAGCGCTAGCACTATTTCACATCGGTTTTCTGTGAGGACGTGGTATTACTCAGGTCGAGCCGGCCCATTCATGCCGAAGCGTGACTCTCCTACGGGAACATTCCTTAGAGCGCCTCTATATCTAGATTCTTTAAGCTGCTTATATTCGTAGAAATACGCGAGGACGTATTACGAGTATAAAGAAAGGAAAAACCGCTTACCTACTTAGAACATACTATTCATTTTAGTAGTAGAAAAAGGTGAAGTGTAAACATTCAAGTATAACTTACCAATGCAATAGCTTTTTCAATGAGTAGGCTGGCAACAATAGGTACAATACTAACTGCAACAAAAATCGTGGACAATAAACATTTTTAAACCAGAACGAAATATTAAAAAGCAAAATGAAACGAAATAATAATAAATATTTCGACAATCCAACACACAACGCCATCTAGTCCCAAACTAAGCAGAGCTTGATTTATGGGTACTAGACAACTGATATAAATACATAGTATACTCTTTTTTGTTAATATTATACATAGAAAACACCCAATTTCCCAAACAAATATTTGCAGATCATACAAACATTTGGCCCGACTCGGGAATCGAACCCGAGACATCAAGCACAGCAGTCACTTACGCTACCACTACGCCACCGAGGCAGTTAAATATACTAAATTATAATTTGAAAAAAAGGTTGCAAAAACACATTTATTGAATGAATACGTTTTAAGATAATAAATAAAAATAATAATAAGTAATATCTGGAGTAGGTACTTTACACAGGCATAATTGAAATACTTACACATTATTAATATAACAGAATGATATTGATCCCTCTCGCCTTCGTTATAGCCAGTCAAAACTATAATCCATTCGATTGGATTTACACGAAATCCATATCTGTAAATTATAACAATGGATAATATTGTGTATTAATGGATTTGAGGGTAAACAAAATAACTTGGCCTGCTGATGGGATACTTTGTAACGTTTGGAAGAGCTGATACACTTACACTGCTGAACCGATATTAACCAAACATGGGTAAGAACCACCGCAAGGAAACTGTCTTTCAAATGAAAAAATCGACATCGAAATCGGTCCATCCGTTTGAGAGCTACGGTGCCACAGACAGACATCGACGTCAATTAAATTACAATTGAACTATCTAATCTCTTTCTTTCATTTGCTAAATATTAAGAAAAAGATTCCATTATTTTATATTTATTTATCTTATTAACACTTCCTGCATCACATATTGCATGAGGCGGACTTAATGCCGAATGGTATTTTCTACCAGTCAACCTTTGGATGGTTTAAAAAGTGGAGTGGCAGATGCATGTGCAATATAAAAAGACACAATGAATAAATGAATACGATACCAATCAACCTAAAAAACATACATAAAAAATGTACAATTAAATATTTATATAATACACATACAGAAATTATATAGGTATAAAGTTATATTTGAGATTAAGAGATTACGAAGATATTTCAATATAAGTTTAAACGATCGTGATTGTCAGTGAAGTAACTGGGAAATAAGGAGCCAACTAACAAAGTAATGGGCAGCAAAAATCAGTATTTAATATAGTAATATTGTATAGTAATATACTTACTTTAAAAAGTTTTCCAGGCCTAACCGTACCCCACCAATTGATAACATCAGGAAACCCCAGTTAACCAAGCCAGTGAAATTGTTAAATTCTGAGCTCCATGAGAACAAGGAGTCTCTAGGTGTGTGGATTCTGTAATTAAATGTATTTGTTAACGCCATACTATTAGAGCTATTACTTAATACTTACTAGCATTGACTAGTACCTAATGCCCTAGACTGACGTGGAGAGAGGTCCTCGGAGGATACTCCCGAGCCAGTGCCCGAGAAGGCGAAGGCTATATTCATAATGCTACGACCAACAGAAGCGAAGTATCAATGAAAAAGTTGCAAAAACGGGAATATTATTATTTTTGATAGCTTCCATTGCGTGCTTAAAGTTTCACAAAAACAGTGTGTAAAAGAATTGTTCTCTTTTAACATTTCTAAAAAAGTTCGAGGTAGCATATGGATATCTCTTATGGTTATCTCATTACAACATTTTTATGGCAAACAAATTTGTTCATGCTGTTCATCACGCTATGGACAATAGGAGTCGCAGACGGGGTTGCGCGGGTCAGCTAGTGCTATATAAAACTTCATTAAAAAGGTCTTTAAGAAGTGTTATTAGATGAAAATTAATCAGTATAAAACTTGTTGTTAGTGCCGTCTGATGCTAGAGGCGTCTCGTTCCAAATCTACGATTATGTTTATTTCTAGACTGTATGGATGGCGTAATAGCTTAAACTCCTCGCCGCGCCCTACTGCGCTAAGGGTTCCGTATAAAAAAATATTCTGCATTTCATATTTTGCTTCCATCCCTTCATAGAGGTTCGTAAAAAAACTAGTGGCTAAAAACATGGTTCTCACGTTCGTAGTTTGTATTTATTTATTTTATTACCCGATTATGGACCCGAAGCCAAAACGAAGAGTTCGGCAGTCTAAGGCGCGGTCCAAGCTTGTCCTGATGTGACAGTTGAGTTCTGATAGGTAGGAATGCGAAGTAACGGAGACTTTTTGGTAGAGAATGCGCACACCTGTGTTTTCATGGCGTTGAACTAGATCTGATTCCACGCCACTAGGAGCCCACAACACAGTCTTCCAGGCAGAGTGTATGGGTATAATAATGGCAGCACATGCAATCATTTCTAGGAGGGTAACGGAATACCCCATCCGCATGCTTTCCAACAGCCGATCAGTCTTACAAGCCCTACAAAGTCACTCGACAACATCAGGGCTAATTTACGAATGCCACAGGGCCCTGAGAGAGGTATGTACCACTAATAGTATAACTCTCCAGTGTATAAAGGGGCATAGTAACTCACGCGGGAACGATGCAGCCGATGCACTGGCAAGAGGTGGATTGGAAACAAGGGCAGTAGGCTCTGAATCAATACTACCCCTGCCATCTGCTTGGCTACGAGGGACACTGCAAAAAAAACACCAAGGTAGAACACCAAATATATTGGTCCGACCTTTGTACCTGCAGGCAGACCAAGGAGGCCCTCCCGACGATCAACCCCAGATTGTCACGGAAGCTGATGCAACTCAAGAGGCCGCTGCTTTGACTTTTAATTGGAGCAATAACTGGTCATGCACTACTAAACAAACATCTTTTCACTCTAGGTGTAACAGACAGTCCTCTGTGCAGGGCATGCATGGAGGAAGAAGAAACGGCCGCTCATGTCATCATGACATGTCCTGAGGTGGCACGCTTCTTCGAGGAACTGGGGTAGCACGAATAATGCCATCCCACCACGCAAAATAGGCGCACTGAAGTTGTCGAGTTGCGGAGACCCAGCCCGCGAGTTTCAAGTTCAAGCCTTCGCCTTCCTCAAAACTTGGCTATCTAAAATCGAAAGAATATTTCAAATTGAACTAGAACTTTCTGAGATTAGTGCGTTCAAAAAGAACAGCAGAGAGCAAGCAGGCAGGCAGGCAGGATTCAAAAGAGGATACACTGCCTTAGGCCTATATTTAGAGACTGCAATTTAAAAGACCTTAAGTTTGTGGATGATCTGATAACCTCTCGTTGACGACTTAAGACTTATGAAGGTAAATGACCTAGACATTGTAAGTGATAAGTGGAATTAATCAAGAACACACGCAAGACCAAAACAAATGAAAACCTCTCAAGATCAATAACAACCTAATTGACTAAGAAATAGTTTTTGGGAATTGTACCTCTAAAGGGTTAAAATAAGCAATGAAGTTTTATATGGATGATGATGATTTCAAAATTAGAAACAATCTGGTGAATAAAGTTGCAGGTAATTTTCGGGCCATCTAGAATGAAACAATACCATGGGTTCTCAGTGAACGGCTTTTTTTTTTTGTGATTTGTTTAAAGCACTGGAAACATTTCTTAAGAGGTTTTAAAAGATAATGAAGAGCCAACCAAACCACACCTCTGATTTTCACTCTTATAATATCAGTAGTCAGTTATCGGCTAACCAACCGGCTTGTTTACCGCCCACTGTACAAAAACAATCAATGAGTATGTATATAAAAGTATACGGCCCAGGTTACACAATTTCACAACAAAAAAAAAAACTTCACCTGGAAAGTACATGATGAAAACTTGGCAATCCTGCTGGAACACCCGGGATCTAAGAAAGACTTGAACAGCCAAGTAGAAACTTTGCAGGACACGGTATATACATACTTTTGTGAGCGCTATCCACCACCAAATTTTTATGCGCATAAAGATAAAGAAAACACCTTTAAATCGAAAATGCGGAGAAAGAAAAGAGAGTTAATAAAACTACTTCGAAAAGCCAAGGCCATGGGCGATAACCATCTAAGTCACCAACTGTCTAGGGCATTAAGATCGATCCTTAAATTAATTCAAGGAATATCGCTGCAAATCACAAAAAATCGCGATAATTTTAACAGAGCTAAACACGAAGTAGACTTTGATAAAAACCCTTTTCAATACTCGAAAAACATTTTCAATGAACAAAAAGGAAAGCTTCTTTTGACCAACCAACAGATTTACGACCACTTTAAAAGCACATACCAAGTGCCTAAGCGCGGGAGACGGTATGAGGATCCAAACGTCCAAAAACCTCATTATCCTCTTGTCGATTTTGAAAGTTGTCCACCTACCCTAGAGGAAGTAGACCATCAAATTAAAAAGAAAACATCCAAGTCAGCTCCGGGCCCTGACGGTATTCCTTATATAGTGTACAAAAAATGTCCATCGGTTCGTAAACATCTCTTAAACGTATTTTGTAAAATCTGGTCAAAGAAGCAAATACCAACATCATTTGGCAAAGCAATTTTTGTCCTCATTCCAAAAAAAGACGAAGTAATTCACCCAAAAGATACTAGACCGATAGCACTAACCAATACAATTTCCAAAATTTTCTTTAGCGTACTACAAACAAAAATGACAAAGTTCATGATCAGCAATAGGTATTTCAGGCCAAACCACCAGAAAGGGTTCTTGCCCGGTATTTCTGGCTGCCTGGAACATAACACATTATTAGCGGAAAGTTTGAAAGATGCCAGAATGCATGAGAGGCAAATAACGGTCTGTTGGATAGACCTTGAAAACGCATTTGGTTCTGTACAGCATGAACTGATGATTTTCGATCTGAAGTGGTATAACTTTCCTACTGTGGTTATCGACATAATCACATCTTATTATTCTAAATTACAATTTACCATAGCAGCAAACAAGGAACACACAGAACCATTGCATTATAATGTAGGGTTGTTCCAAGGCTGCTGCTTGTCACCAATAGCTTTTAATATAATTATAAATATTCTTATAGATAAGTTAATAAGTCATGAGAAAAAATGGGGCTATCGGTTTAAAATAAACAACAAATACACAGAGTCCATCTTAGCCTTTGCAGACGACCTTGCAATACTGACACGTAATCCAAAACAATGTCAGAAGTTATTAATTGAAGTGGATGAGTTTTGTACATGGACTGACGGACTGAGGGCAAAGCCAAGTAAATGCCACTGTTTATGTCTGGGTAGACGGAATACCAAATATACCTCATATGATCCGGGACTCTCAATAGGAGGACAATGTGTAACCACGATTGCTGGAGCAGTGCCTTTCAAATTTCTTGGTAGAAAGATTGATTACAAAGGACGTACACCATCCTTAGAGATAACTGTCGAAAATTTTCTTAATGACTTAAATAAGGTAGACCAACAACCATTAAACAATATTAAAAAAGTTTGGATATACGACAATTATCTTACGTCGCGTGTGACTTGGTCTTTCCTTGTATATGACATCGGTAAAAGCCTCCTGGCAAAACTAGATGCAAATGTCAAAAAGATATTGAAGTTATGGCTCGGAATTGCACACTCAGCTGACCCCTCAACTCTATTTAGGGATCAAAACAATTTTGGGATGAAGTTAAAGAAGCCATCGGAACTCTATAAACACCTCAGAGTTACCAAAATGCATGTCTTGGGACAATCCCAGGATGAAATAGTCTCATCACTCCCAAAAGATAAATATGTTACAGAGCTTGAGTCAAGACTTCAGTTCCATAAACAATTTATGGCTGGTGCACAGTTTAATAGAGTCGGGCTGGGTTTCGCAAAGAAGAAGGGAGACCGAGAAATAATAAAATCCTTTATACAACAAGATGAAAATGATATCTATAAAGTGCATGCAATGAATCTAGAAATGCAAAGTGAGTGGTTAACTATAGGTGAGTTCTGCATCCCGTTAGCCCTGAAATGGCGCACCTTGCTATATGATTGGTCTCCTGCCCTGTTAAAATTCTATCTGAATGCCTTCCAAATGACCCTCCCAGACCAAAGTAACCTAGTGAGATGGGGGAAAGCATCTGAAAAATCTTGCTATACGTGTGGTGAGGCAGTAGGTACTGCTAGGCACTTACTGGTAGGTTGCAGGGTGCTGCTTGATAGGGGTTATTACTCACGCCGACATGATAGAGTACTAGAAATCATACGTGAAGCAGTAAGTCTTTCAGTAGCTAGAGCCCAAAAAGGATTGACTACAAATAAACGAGAAATTAACTTTATAAAGGATGGCTCAACTACCAAATCTAAAAGCAAGCCTTTCTCAATCCTAGGTACTGCACCTGACTGGACTATTTTGATGGATACGTATGATAAGCACTATAAAATCCCAGAGGATGTTGGTGTTTCGTCATCCAGACCGGACATATTCCTTTTCTCTAGACAAATTAAACACATAATATTAGTAGAGCTTACTGTTCCGTGGGAAACTAATATTCCTAAAGACCATAGAATAAAATTAAATAAATATTACGATCTAACAACTGAACTTAACAAAAATGGCTATGTGGTTAATTTATACGCGGTAGAAGTGGGAGCGAGAGGTATACCAGCTAAATCTCTCTATAACCTTCTGAAAGACCTTGGCCTGTCGAGATCTGCAGTAAGTTCTATTTTAGAACGAGTATCCAAGGCTGCACTAACAGGTTCCTACCAAATTTGGCTAGGTAGGGCGGGAAACTCCAGCAGTGAAGGTGAGCGTTGATGCGCATCTTAAAGGGGGCCTCCTTAAACCTACATCCAGGTCGTAAGTCCTGGGAACTGCTTTGAGTTTCTCCCTCTGCCACACGATGGACCCGGCACCCGCACGGTGAATCCATGGAGTGCTAAGAAGTTTGTCTCGTCTTCAGATCTAACTACAAAATAAATTAATAGACACTGAAACTGTTTATGAGAAGGAATTATGAACAGCAGTTGGAAACCAAACAAAAAAAAAATGAGACCACACATTAAACGGTCAAAGTTAGTCATGAATACTCAAGTGCCAAAAACATAAAATATATTTGCATTTGAGGACTGGCTGGAATGTGTGGGTTTGGTTGATCTGGTAGCTTTCATTGCAAATTCAGTAAATAAAACTACTCTGTACTACAATAAACTGGAAATACTATCCATTCTTAACCATTTATAGTTATAAGATCTCTTCTTATGTCCATACCTTATTTTGTTCTTATAGGCTTGATGTACATAAGGTAAATTAAGAAAAAATACTAATATTTACATCCTGTCCTATTCATCCATTCTATTTATTTATTATTGTCTGACATGATACAAGCATGTGTAAGAATTGCTTATGTAGAAGGACTTGACTGACTTGACTTTATTTATTTAGGGACCTTTTTCATTGCCTTTTTACATGAAAAGAAATACATGCCTAATTTAAAAAGTCCTAATTAATTGGTTTGTTAATATTTTACATAAATTAATGTCATTTATTAAGCTTTTAGATTTTAGTGTAAAGATTTTTAAACATTACTTATATGACATACCATTAAAGTATTTTTTTTATTTTAAAACCTGATAGGACTGAATGAAAACAATTACAACACTATTGAAGAAAGTTCTATCAAAGGCAGTTTCTTCTTCTGAATACTATAGCATTAATGTAAGTATTATATTTCTGATAGGGTTATCATAAATTTAACACTAACATCAGGAGAAAATCTTAATCAAGTAAAGTTGAAAGCTCTTCAAGAAATCTGTTTATGTTTTTGTAAATACTTTTTTAATTAAGTAAATTTTAGATTCAAGATAACAATAATTTATTAGTCTATGCTTTAATAGAAACAGCAAAAAAAATCAACAGATTCTTATTGTATTTAAACTATTTTGAAGGTTACAATTTAATCTATAGACTTACGGTTTATCATACTGCAATTTTCGCACTTTCTTCTCAGTTTCAGAAATTTCTTCAGCTGTTGAAACACTCTGGGCTCTTCTGTATCGAAGAGCTTTTTCTTCACTCTCAGAAGGCATTTCTCTAGGTGTATTATCTGTACAAATATCAGCTATTTTGAAATAGGCGACTGCTTATCGCTAGTTTGTAAAGGTGGGTAAGTGTGAGAGATAAGTTTTAATTTTGTATTAAATATTATGTTATTAAAAATGTAGGGCGTCAGATGCGCGTTTAATCAAACAAGACATAATTTGCCAAATAATTCATTGTCTTTAATACCCAGATAAACTAAGCACAAAATAATAATTATTTACGTAAACATAGCTATCTATTTTAAAATAAATACTAAGGGACCATTAAATTTAATGCTCCCTTAATTTGCTACAAGTGTCTTATTAATTAGTTGTGAAACTCGCTCCATTATAGTATCTTCATATTTAATACTCCAGTACAAAATTTATCAACTTCTTAGAACCAAATTATTGTGAATAGAAATTTTAGAATTATCAACCCTATGATCAAGATCAACCTTCAACTGTACCCTAGGCCGGATATGTTTTTTTAATAATGTTGATGTTTACTTTTATTTGAATCTTCTATAGACTCACGAAAATTAAAGTGAGCTATTCTGTAAAGTTATATACTTTGAAGTTAGCCAAAGTTAGCCTAGAAAACCTGTAAAACTCTAAACATGCAGAAAGGACAATCAGGTAAAAAGCCTTAGTCCCATTCCCTGAGAAAACTAACGAATGAAAGAAGCGAAATGAGTGCTGCCACCATTGATTCAAGTTGACGAGAATAGTAGATTCAGATGGTAGTTTTTCTTTTTCGACCACTAGATAAATCACAAGTTAAACAAGTTTCAAAAACTCTTATTTCTTTGTGCACTACAGTCTTACGCCTTTTTTAATACCATCATAACACACCCTTAATTGGCCTTAATCGTTAAAATATTATCTGAAAAATTATAGAGACCAGGTCAGTTAAATGTGGCGCTTTATTAAATTAATCTAACGTAAGTGAAGCACTTGATATGTTTAATAGCTATGAGAAAACAATATCAACAGCGATAATTTTTTGAGATTTCTATGAAGAATGTCATTGTGATCAATGTAAAAATCACAAAGAAATATATTTTTACTTTAATATTGAAACATTGAGAACGTTGTTTTTTCTGTTATGCTACTGTTATATCTGAGTTAGCATTAACATTAATGGCAATGGCAAACTACACGTTAACTAAGGCATTAAAAATACTCGTTGGCTACATTTAAGTAACAATGCCGTTAGGACTTAATTCCTCATGAATTCACGCGTTAATACACAATATGGAGGTTAAAGTACACACAGGGGAGCTTTAAGCAGTTACACTAGTTGTAACAATGCTTTCTCATTCGATCATTTCATTGTCGATCTTGTAAATGCAGTTCCCGCCTAAAACAAAATGCACTCATTCTTGCTTTGCGTTCGCGTCCCATGGAAAAAGACGGCGATAATAATGTAGCCAACATCACTTAGTGCGCTAAACTACGCGTTAAAACTCTTTGATGTGTCCAAAAAACAGACACTCGAGCTATCGCTGAACATTTAATGGAAACTTTGTGGACCAGCCGTGCCGTAAGCGTCCACGTTTCGGTTCCGTATGTCATGACGGGTAGGACGCCCTAATTGAAAACTTTCATCTTAAGCACTGTGGGATTGACGATAAATAGACCCGACCAAGTTTCCCAAACGCTGTAAAGGGTGGAAACGCACAGCCACATCATGTGCACAATTCAGGTTGCTGTGGTGGTTGGAATTCGTCTTTATCATCCTTTTTGAAGAATCAGGGATCAGATCGAGATACATGACAAGCGATTAAACCGCGAGAAATTGAACATACAATTTTATCTCCCAATTCTGCTTGATCGCTTTTACGATCGAAAGAGTATTGGAGCATCGGAAGTTTCACTTTGGCGTAGAAGTCACCCATAACAACGTTGTAGTGGGTTATAGTAGTAGAGTGGAGGGATGTCATCGAACATATTCTTCACCTCATCTTCCAAGTGGGCTGAAGTCAGTGCTTACACTTGCTCTACCTTGACTATACCTCTCGGTGAGCTTGACAACGAGGTACGCTACCCTGTTCGACACATTAGACATTTCCACAATATTCCTAGAAAGGAACTTGTTAACCAGAAACCCAACACGCACTTTATAGTCAATAGGTGCTCCACTCTGGGCCTTCCCCACGAAGTGGAAGGAGACGACAGTTGTGGTTTTGAGGAAGCCGGGCAAGGACGACTATCGAGTGCCAAATCTTACAGGCCAATCGGCCTGTTGCGTGTATTGGGAAAAGTCCTGGTGAAAATGGTCGTAGCAAGGCTCCAGTGGCACCTAGTACCGAGGCTCAGTACTCGCCAGTATGGCTTCATGCCCCAGAAAAGTACCGAAGACGCCCTCTATAACCTAGTGAACCGGATCAAAGCGGAAATAAGGCAGAAAAACGTCTCGCTAGTCTCGCTGGATATAGAGGGTGCCTTCGACAGCGCATGGTAGCCCGCCATTAAGGTCCGACTGGCTGAGGAAGGTTGTCCGGTCAATATCAGGCGCCTACTGGATAGCTACCTAGACGACAGATGTGTGAAGCTGCGGTACGCCGAGGTGGAACATCGCCCAAACACCCAAAAGAGCTGCGTCCAGGGGCCCATTGGTGGACCCATATTATGGAATACCCTCCTGGATCCCCTTCTGAAGGGTCTACATAAACGGAGCGTCACCTGCCAAGCATTCGCGGATGACGTGGTTCTGCTGTTCGCGGATTGTACCGCCTCTGAGGTGCAGCGACATGCCAATGTCGCCCTTGAATTTGTTCAGGGGTGGGGCGTCAGCAATAAACTGTTTATTGTTTGCGCCACAGAAGAGCCTAGAGATCACAGGCTCTATTATTTTTCTCTTTTTAAGTTAAATGGTGGGTTCTCCAAATTATTTTGTTTTTAATTCAGTGTAACCATTGGCAATAATAAAATAAAAACTAATAAATTACGTAATATGATAATTTTAGTAGCTTTGTTACGTATTTGGTAGAATTGCTTATAAATAAAATGGTCACTTTATTTATAAACTCCATTGAGAGGATAAAGGTCGTCTTCATGTGACTGTGACCACTATGCTACACAAATCTGGGAATTACTAAGAATTATAGAGATAAGCAAAGCATTATCTCAATTTTAGTTAATTATTATATATAATTTAAAACAATGAAGATTTGGACCTCAGAACACACTTTCAAGTAAGTTAATATGACGTAACCTTGAATTATCTTACGCCTTGTAGTAAAAGTCAAATTATTTATCCTTAATCTGATTGAATTATAGCCATCCGTGGGAGACGGTTGCTCAAGCAGCATGGCGAAAATATCCAAATCCTATGAATCCAGCAGTTATTGGCACAGATGTAGTCGAAAGAAAGGTTGTTGATGGAGTTTTAGTCACACACAGACTCGTCAGTTCAAAGTGGTTTTTTCCAAGATGGGCTCAAGCAGTAAGTAAATATAATCTATCCTTATTAAACTGTGTATTATTTTTATTTAAATTGTTTGGATTAATCTAATTTCTTGTATGTTAATTTATTCAATATTATACTGAAATATTTTTGTTTGATTCCATAATTGTGTTCTTGCAGCTTATAGGTACAGCAAAAATATGCTACGCTAGTGAAAGATCAGAAGTAAATCCTAATGAACGAGAAATGACTTTAAAAACCACAAATTTGACATTTTGTCACTACATAGCTGTTGATGAAACAGTACGATATACACCTCACCCTTCAGATACATCTAAAACTTTGCTAAAACAGGAAGCAGTAGTCACAGTACAGGTATGATTTTTCTTAATGTTATTTAAAAAAAATTTGGTTAAAACCATGTTATTTTATTAATATTGCTATTAGGTAATTTTAAGTATTAAAGCTCCCAGATTGATTCTTGCATTAATAAATGTAGTAAAATTTTATCATCATATTCTTATGTTTACAGGGCGTACCACTTAGTAACTACATGGAAGATTTACTAGCAAATAAAATATCATTGAATGCTGGTAAAGGTCGGCAAGCAATAGAATGGGTCATAGGTAAAATAGATGCAGAAATTAAGGAGCTTGCTAGTACAGCATGTAAAAGCACAGATGAACTGCTATCACAGACAAAGAAATCTCTGGATGATATCACATCAACAGCCAGAAGATCGATGGATGATATATCATCAAAAGCGAAACGATCTCTCGATGATATAGAAAAATTTACTACTTCTAATGCAAACCAAAGGAGCTGAAAAGAGGAGTGATTGTTGTTGTGCTACAGAACTCATCCTGACCTGCACTAAATATAACATTACAACAAGTAGTTAATTTAAGTATTGATGTTACATCAGTATAAATTTACTCCTAATTGTCTTCTTAACATACTTTAGTTAGCAACCATATTGTAATAAATGGTATGCTTTTCAAAGTGAATTCAAAAGTTATCTAATGTCCGTTTTTGCATGTAAGAATTATGACCTTATCTCTTATCAGTCATTGCTATCAGGATTGATTAGTATTAAAATATTCAATGTGCAAAAACTTGCTTTGCAGATAAAACAGATAACTGTACTATGTATTCACTAGCTAATTTATAATCTTTTTTTTTTTACAAAAATTTGATATAAAAACATCAAAGCATGAAAATTATCATTCATTTTATAGCTACAAAAATTTGTAAATTATTGTAAAATTGAAATCATCAAAAAGATTTATTAGAGTATATTGGTGAAACAATTTTTTATTAAATCTTTGTTGGCAATGTCCATTAAATGATTTTTGACCTCATTAAATATATTGATCATCATTGTAGTAAAATGTCACAAATTTATGACATTGGTTTGCCTGGGCTGTTTCCATACTCAGTCTCTGTATTGGACCATTGTAAAAATTTATGACATACAGCAATACTGCAGCTAACTATAATCATATTTTTTATACATTCGTCAGAAAATGGACTTGCATAGCATTATGTCACAGCAGAGCTAAGCACAGAAGGCACAGATAATTTTGATGTATAGATGTCATGTTCCTAATACAAATGTTTGTGAAATTGACATGACATATTTGTGTGATAGGCCATTTATTCCAAGTAATATCTAGTTAGCAAGATTTTATTTCCTATTCAATACCAAGAATACCTAACGCAGACAAGACTGAAACTCTTGATAAGTTCCACATTCATGATATAATCAATAAAATATTTTTAAGAAACTTACTTTAAATAACCTTAATATTGTTCTTTCCTATTGATTATCATAAACTCTGATAGAGTTGCATTCCAGAATTCTATAATACAACATGTAGGCTACTGATTGCTGATCTAAAAGATAATAATTGTTAAAATGTATAAGTAGAATACATGGCCAAAGTATTGTATATATTTCAATGTGTGATGAGTTAGGTGGTGTGGTAACATAATTTAAACCTTTTTACACTCAGATTATATATTTGTCAGACTAGTGAACCACTACTAAACGAAATTTCCTTGTTAATGTTTAAATACCATTTAAATTTATGTTAAATTATTTATAAAGTGATAATATACATTGTAACTTTCTTAGCTATTGAATGAAAGCTATGATTATATAAACTAATACAAAAAACCCAACTCTTGGTATTGAAGTAAAGTTATGTTTCAGCATCCAGTATATGTTTTAATTGTATACGACAGACTGGGCCCAGGCCCAGACTTCCCCCAGGATAGTGTATAGACGCGGTGTCATTCCTGGGGGGAACCTGAAATACTCGTAACTTGGTCCGGGTCCTCCCCAAAGCAGGGAGCCTGAGACCGACCGCCGGAGTGGTTTTCTTGGGGGAGCCAGGTATGTGGTGAGTTGGACTCACCACATACCTGGCTCCTCAGTCCCCGGAAGAACCGGAGATCCGAAGGGTTTTTCCTTTTTGTCAAAAAAAAAATTGTGTAATAAACACAATAATGTTTATCTGGATGTAATTAATCTATAGGTGTAGCCACGCCGATTTCAGCACGAACGAGCCGGTTCTACCGGGGCGGTACTACCCTGCCGCAGGAAATCTACGTAAAATGACAGTGTTAGTGCTGTCGTGTTCCGTTGGTGAGTGCGAGACCTGAGGCCCAACGATGCAGAGGCATAGTGGCCTCCTTAGTGTGGGTGTCCATGCTGCGTTGTTGCATGGTGACCACCACTCTTGCATTCTGCTTATTTTCATGAGGCAGAATAGTCATTTTGGTAGTACCATACATAAAAAAAGGTATTACTACTAGGTACTAGCTGAGTCCAGCAGTTGTTGTTGTACCTTTACACCAACAACCACCGGTTACGCCTTGGGACTAAGTTGGTCAATAAAAGTACCCTATATTACTCTGCATATCACTAGCTATCTGCCAGTAAGAGTCCCGTCAAAATTAGTCCAGCCGTTCCAGAGATAACCTCGAACAACCATACAAAAATCTAATTACTTTTTATATAAATACCATTTATAGTTTGAAATTACCAACAGACACTTCAATTTCATTTATTTGTATAGATCTGTAACATTTTTATTTTTTTGTTTATTTATTCAAAATAATATACATATTCTACACGCTGAAGTCTGCCAAACTGTTACACATTTTGTCGGCAGAAGTTCTCGCATAAATATACATAATATAGTGTATTCAGATACAAAATTGGTTTTATTAAAAAAAAAACTGTCAAGAACATTAGTTGATCATGTGTACAAAACGAATAAGGGTTTATATTAAAAGAAAAAGGGGATGTTATCCATTAGTTATACCTATCCCATAACGAGAGGTAATATTTGTGAAGTTCTATTTTAAAGTGATCTTTTGAATTAAAGAAGGTACTCGTACCTAGTATTTAATTATAAATTATAGTACCGACTAGCTGAACCCTGCGGTGTTACCCGCGAAACGAAGCTAGTCAAAAAAAAACTATACAATTTATCGTTTTAACATTGTGTGTGTGTGTGTATGTATATAGTACTAGTGAGATACACTTTGACGCGTGAATTTTTATCTCTTACAACTCCTAGCTACTCTGCATGTGTTGTTGATCTATCTTGTTGAGAAATATGACCGCCTATGCTAACTTATATAGCAATACACATGACGCGAAGATCTGCCGTAAAAATAGCAGAGGCGTTAGTTCCTACAAACTTTAAACAAGTCTGGGACAGTGAATGGCCCTTTCAGATTTGTCTGGCTCATTCATTGAAGAATATTTTAAAATATTATACTTAATGATATATATAAAATTCCTAAAATTACGTGATAACTGTTTTCAACTGTAAAATGGCCCTGCTTTTAACTAAGCGAGTAACCATTCCTTTCTGAGTATCTAGACTATCGAACCTATAATTTCTATCTCTTCTAAAATGACGTAAGTCTGGGCTGACTGGAATCTTGAACTATAATATAAGAAGGGAAACATATAGTTAGGCAACCTTTTAACGAAACTCGTTTTACATTTTGTAGTAGTGAGCTTGGACACTCTTACATTCACCATGGCATCGTAGTCAGTGGAACCCAATACTATGTCGCGCGAATAGGTCACAGCTGTCGACAGCTGTATATATTAAATGCGTGTGGCGACTTCCATATACAACACAATAGTAACCTACTACAGCGCCATTTACCGAAGATACACTGAACTATGAAGTAACGCACTACACGGAGTAACTACCAATCCTAAATCCCGCAATAGAAGTTCACGCGCCGATTATCATATATTCAACATCCCAAGATCAACCGATCGGCCGTGGCCCGCCAGGAATGATCACCTCGCCTATTCGGAGATGTGTTGGAGGGATATGACACACAGTCCCCCACATGTGTATTCGAATACTCCAGTGATCAGCAGCCTTATATACATCTACAGTTGGAAACGTAATAGGGTTAGCTATGTGTTCATTAAAAGTCAATTTCTCGTCAGTAATAACGCCAAGTTATTTTATGGATTTAGTTCGTAGTATTTCACTGCAGTCCCAGTCTTTATCTGTAGTAGCTTGCTGAGGATTGCAACTATGAGTTTTCATATTCGGAATGATTACAGGTTAGGAAGCACCAGTCTTATGGAAACAGAGGAACTTTGCTTTGTTTATTCGGTATTAGGAGATAAAATATTACTTAAGAGTCAATCAGCTACCAAAGCCATCCCCTGCTTTACCTTCAGCAAGCACTTATTCCATGTAGAATCATAAAAGATAAGGGCTGTGTCGTCTGCGTAACACACAATTTTTGCATTATTTAGTGGCAACGAAGCCAAATCGTTCAGATATATTAAGAATAGCGTCGGAACCAAAACGCTCTCCTGTGGTATTTCGAAACCGGTTTCTATAGGAGAGCTCATCCAGGAGTCAACTCTAACACGTTGCCTTCTGCCTGTTAAATAGTTTCGAAACCAGTCCAGTGCAATGCTACATATTCCAATGCCTTCAACTTTTCTCAATGATATTGGAGTGGATATGGTTTCGAAGGCTTTAGCCAAATCAAGTAAGATTCCATTGCAAGCTTGACCCCCATCAAGGTGAGTTAGTGAGTAACGATTTACTCAGTAATTTTACGGCCCAGTTGACCTCCCTTCCGAACAAAAACAAATTGAAAAGCTGTTAGCAATTTGTTTACTTCTAGGTACTTCACAAGACATTTGTTAACCACCCTTTGCATGACCTTTGCAAATATTGGAAGGTAAGATATTGGCCGATAATTATTTGTTATATTAGTGCACCTCCTTTGTGGATAGGAACTATAACTGCAGTTTTCAATTCTTGTGGTACAATCCCTGTTGAAAGGCTTCGTTTCATTATTTACTTGAGCGGTTGAACTATTTGTATCATAACTTTTTGTTAATTAATCCATCGAGTCCAAGTGCAGTATGCGTTAGAACGAACACAAAAAAGAACAAGTAAAGGGGTTTGTGGGCAAGAATTCTTTTTATTGAGTTCAGACGCATTGGAATTTGTACTGCTTTTTCTGTTAGTGATTTGATTGATCAACTGGCAATAGTTTCCCCGGATATTTTTTGTGCCTTTATATCAGTTGTGTTTCATAGTATTTTTTTATTTTACGCAATAAACTATTGTAAAAATTACGACACCTTTAATAATTTATTTTTAATTTCCTTGATAATTTTTAGCCATAGGTAAAGGTTATCATGTATGTGGGAACATCGCAGCAATCACACAGCATGCAATAAATACAAGTGATTTTGATTCTAGAATATAACTTTAGATTATGCAGATCAAATTATTGCCACAATATTATCGAAGAGCTAGTTATTAATCTATGTTTAAACTCATCATCATGCACTGCTAAATTAAGGACTACTAAAGGGTGCCAATTATCATGATCTTGGGCAATCCACATACATTCTTAAAAAGTTATTTAAGCCATTAGGGTTTAAATCAACATCAACAATCAATAGAACTGTTTTTTTGCAAAAGAGTTTGTAGTAAGCAAAAAGACATTGATACCACATTAATATAGTTTCACTGTGAGACAATCCATGAGTGGAATATAAATATAATTTAAAACCAGAGACTGCTAGTCCTTTACATATATTTTAATCACATTTTCTATTAAAAATTATTAAAAAAAACTTTAACCCTTACATACATACATAGGTCTTAATCAAATAAACAAAGAGCAACAGTCTCTTAAATAAATAGAATGCACATTTAATATCAGGTACTTGTTCCAGAAGAGGTCATGTTACCATTCTGTACATTTCCTGACACAGTTCTTGAAGCAGCCAGATGCGATGCCTTCAAGCGATCCAGTTCATTTACCCAAGAGCGAACATGCTCTAATCTATGCCAAGCCATCTGTAATACTTTTTGTGATGCATATCCAGATCCTTCGTGAGGTTGCCCTGTTGATACTTGAGTCAAGTAGTTTATTTGATCACTGAGTTTGGATTCAACTTGACTTAAAGTTCTTAAAAACTGTGAAGTGTTGGTCTCTGCCTGTTTCTGACCTGACTTTTCTTTACTTAACTCCAGAAGAGCTTGGGCTGAAAATAGATACATATTAATGAAAACTAACACTGAAACACTGTTTCCTAATCACTTTCAGAATTACAACATTATATTACATCGTTTAAAGGCTTACCAGCGCATTGCAAGCATGTTATAATATCTTTTTCAATGTCATCAAGAATTTGAATTCTCTCCATTGGGGCAGTCATTGTAAACTAAAGGATTCTAGTCGAAACAAGGCGAAAAAGTTAACTTTTATATCTAAATTTTCCTTTTGACAACAAATAGTAAGTGACAAGGCCTTCGTAGTCTATGTAAATGACAAATTAAATTGAACGAATAAGCGAGTGAGTTAGTTAGCCATTGATAGAGTAATGAACCAGAGATTAAAAGAAAAGGTCCGTCTCAAGAAATAAGGCTCACGGGGACGGAAAAAAAACTCCTATTTATTCAGTGCAGTGATATCCTTCAGGACAGAGCATTTATCACGCGCTTCCCTTGCTTTCTACTCTTTGTAAGATAAATCGCATCTGTTTTAAATTGAATAGAGTGAATGAATGAATGTTCTAATCTATCAGCCCATTCAATGAATAAAGTGACTACAAACGTCAAAGGGAAAATAAATATTGTCCATTGAAAGAATTGAATCAAAAATGGGTTAATCAGAAAAAAATACACAAAATTTAGAAATTATTTGAAAGAGAAAATAATTTACAATGATTTTTAAGAAAATAAATAAATCACAGGGTTAGTACAGCACACAACAACAACATGCCACAAGTTCCAAACCTTTTTATGTACCCTCCTAACGAGAGAGAGAGAGACACTCTTCTTAAGTGGATGGCAGATGCAGTTTTCAGGCTATTAAGACTTGGTTACTATTGTTATGAAACTAAGCACGATGGTGGTGATGATGCTTTTGCTGCTGATCTGCCTTTGATAGCGACACATTGCGCGTGAAACATATCGTGAATATATGCTTAAATAAATATTTCGGACATCTAACACACAACGCCATCTAGTCCCAAGCTAAGCAGAGCTTGTGTTATGGGTACTAGACAACTAATATAAATAGTTATATATTTTTTTTTGTAAATACATACATATTATACATAGAAAACACCCAAACTCCCAAACAAATATTTGCAGATCATACACACCGACCCAGGAATCAAACCCGAGACCTCAAGCATAGCAGTCGCATACGCTACCACTACGCCACCGTATGCATTACAATATCCGTGGAAGAGCCACGCTTCGGCATGAATGGGCCGGCTCGACCGGAGTGGTACCACGGCCTCACAGAAAACCGGTGTGAAATATCGCTTGTGCTGTATTTCCCCGAGAGTTTGAATGAGGATACCCATACCACCAATCCCTCACCCTCATCCTTCTCCCCATCCTCCAAAGGTCGGCAACGCACTTGTGACGCCTCTAATGTTCCATCAGGCGATACGTATGCTTCTTTGACCCCTACTCAATAAAAAAAAACATATGGATGAATGTTTAATGTTCTAACACAGACATACGAACAATATTTCTTTATTTCTTATCAAAGAAATCAAAATACACAAAGAATTTGTTGTGATTCAATTGTAGGATTTGAAACAGTTTCAATTAGCTTTTTGATATAAAAAATACTAGATTTTTCAACTAACGTCCTTTTCTTCAAATTAAATAATTTTAATTATTTTTATTATTTTCGCTACTCTAAATTTATTTTCATCTAATAAGTAAAACTAGAAATGGTGAATGATAATATATATTTTTTGTTTTTCTTTTATGTCTTTATCAAATATCCTGTCTTTTTGTAATGCATGCTTTGCTCTATGCGAATGTTCTAGTCGATCAACAAAAAAAGATTAGTCGATACAAGTTCTACTTACTTTTTATGGCGCCTCCCTATTTGACAACTAAGCTCAAGCGCCTCAAGCACAAAATCCAGTAACATCGTCCATTTTTGTCGCGACTGTTATCGAACATGGTTAGTTGTCCCGTTGTCCGCTAAATATTTTAAATCTAAAGATATTTATTCAATCTTTTATCGTTTTTTTATATTTTGAGTGAAATATATTTAATGTAGTATCGTTAACTGATCACCCTTTTTATTTAATAGATTCTACGTAAAATTTCGATAAAAGAAGAAAATGCAGTTTGCACATGATGAGACCCTATTTTTAAATTTTATACGGTTAGAACCTGAATCTAACGTGAAGATTATACTAGGGCGGACTGATTTTTCTGCTTTGCTAACTATATTTCTGTGCACCAGAGCCATGTGTTATAACGTAAGTTTGTTTTCAGTCGCATAGAAAGTTTTCGGCACCCCGTCATGGGTCGATGGGATTCTACCCCAAGAAGAGGTCCCGTCGCCATCGTGGAAAGGTCAAGGCTTTCCCTAAAGATGACCCCAGCAAACCTGTTCATCTTACCGCCTTCATCGGTTACAAGGCTGGTATGACCCACGTGGTTCGTGAACCCGACCGTCCTGGTTCAAGTAAGTTTCATTCATTGTGTTGCTCTAATCCCTTTATAATCCATTTTGAAGTTGGTGCTATTGCAGTAAAATAAATTGATACACTGATTGTGTGGTCATTTCGACGTTTAGTAATATGTTGCGTGTGAGTTTGATCTCCATATGGGGCAACTTGGCAAAGAGTTGTCTCTAAGGTTCATCTATACTCAAGAAATTAAAGATAAAAAGTTATTTGTAAATACTCTAATAGTTCTTTAATGAACCTGTCGTCTGTAATTCATTAGATACGATTTTATTTTACAGAGATCAACAAGAAGGAGATTGTAGAGGCTGTAACCATCATCGAGACCCCCCCAATGGTCGCGATCGGTGTGGTTGGTTACATTGAGACCCCTCATGGACTCCGTGCTCTGCTCACAGTGTGGGCTGAGCACATGTCTGAGGACTGCCGCCGTCGCTTCTACAAGAATTGGTGAGTTATGAACAGCAGATTTGTTATTAATATCCTGAATTTTATCTTTAATAAATGCAATTATTTATCATATTCACTTTACTAATAAAATTACCATAGCTCTCCTCTTCAAAATGAGAGTTTAAACTTGAATATGCCTGGAGCATATTTCCACCATTGGGTCTCCGCTCTACGATGAGGCCTATTGGTTTTTCTTACAGTGTGTCATTTATGATAGGTACAAATGCAAGAAGAAGGCTTTTACCAAGGCTAGCAAGAAATGGCAGGATGAGCTTGGACGCAAGTCTATTGAGAAAGACTTCAAGAAAATGATCCGTTACTGTACCGTTGTGAGGATCATTGCCCACACTCAGATGAAGCTGCTCAAGCAGCGTCAAAAGAAGGCACATATAATGGAGATCCAAGTCAATGGAGGTACCATTGAAGATAAAGTCAAATGGGCCAGAGAACATCTAGAAAAGCCTATCCCAGTCGATTCTGTATTCACTCAAGATGAGATGATTGATTGTATTGGAGTCACAAAGGGCAAAGGATATAAAGGTATGTAATTTAATTTTTTATTTTATACAATAGGTACTGATAAGTTTAAAAAAAAAAAATGAAGCCTTAACATTAGTCACAACTGTACACGACTTTAACAGTGGACAGTCGTGCTTGGTTTTGGCATTAGGTTAAAAACTTTTCTATGAGATTACTATAGATAGTATAGATAGTAGTATAATTTTGTGTAAGGTGCACATGTCGCCCATCCATGTTCTATTTGCTAATCTAGATCTTAAAGGTTTTTATTTCATTACTGCACACATATAATTATGATTGGACAGATAATGGAGAGATTTAGGTGATCACCACATATTAACTGCATGTGTGATCTATTTTAATGAACTGTCTAAATATGAACACCCCTCCTAAAATGGATAGTTTGTCATTTAAAAAAAAAGGTTGCTGCCTGTTTTCTAAAAAAATTGATCAATTACACCATACTAAATTAGTAATGTGCATTAGCACATTAATTTGTGATATAATAAAAAATATATTAAAGCCCAGTTAGATCATGGTTTCTATAAATGTACTTGGTATGTAAATGTAATCTAATGGTTGCATAAGTTAAATGTAATAGTATGTCTTCCACTGTTTCATTTATGTTATCCTTTTCTAATTCATAATTGAAATGTTTCAGGTGTGACATCTCGTTGGCACACCAAGAAGTTGCCGCGTAAGACTCACAAGGGTCTGCGTAAGGTTGCTTGTATTGGAGCATGGCATCCTTCAAGAGTGTCATTCACTGTAGCCCGTGCTGGTCAAAAGGGCTACCACCATCGCACTGAAATGAACAAAAAGATTTACAGGCTTGGCCAAGGTAATTAAGATATCTCCTTACCATTATTTATTAAAATTTGTATTCTTTATTGATATTATATCATGGCATGTTATTTATTATACTGTTAATTAGCTTTACATTATATTAAACTAAGCATTTTCTTTATTGCAACTGTTGGTTTACCAATTCAAAATAATAAAATATTTCAATACAAAACAAGTGAAAAAACATTATGATTTTACTTATTACAGGTATCCACACAAAGGATGGAAAAGTTATCAAGAACAATGCTTGTACTGAGTATGACCTTTCTGAGAAGTCTATCACCCCTATGGGTGGCTTCCCACATTATGGAGAAGTTAACAATGATTTTGTAATGATCAAGGGTTGTTGCATGGGACCCAAAAAACGGGTTATTACGTTGAGAAAGGTATGTTTTGTATATTAAAATTTTATGTAATGAAATTTAATTGTTATTTTCTGTACTGACATATTTTTTATTTTTGTTCTAGTCCCTGCGTGTGCACACCAAGAGGGCTGCTCTTGAGAAGATCAATCTTAAGTTCATTGATACATCTTCCAAATTTGGTCATGGTCGATTCCAGACGCCAGCTGACAAAGCCGCCTTTATGGGAACTCTTAAAAAGGACCGTATTCGTGAAGAAGCTGCTGCCACTACAGCACCAGCGCCTGCAGCACAGTCCTAAATATCTATGGACCATAATAAATAATATAAAAATACACTAATTGTTTTAATCACATTCTATGGTTATATACACTCTTTTGCAAAAAAAAACGGGCACTTAAGCAAGGAATTATTTTATAGTTACTATTAGTTTGACAATTTTAGGTATTGTTATCCTCAGAATTTATATAAATTAATTAGGAAGGAATAGGTATCAGTTTTATCATAACATTTTGATTAAATAATTGAGAAATAATGTTTAACACGTTCTATGCCGAGAAAAAAATCAGTTTACTGTCCGGGCCGTGTCGGTCAGTGATGACCGCATTTTACGAGTTTTCATTTCGTTCTTACAGGCCGTTGGGCAGTGCTCTCAAACTAAATCGCATATTAATAGACCCGCGTGGCCCACTAGTTTCTTCATATCAAGTTGGTTTTTGAAAAATTTAAGACCTTTGAAAGAAAAACAACAATTACCATACAAAGAAATTTATTGAAAAAACCATAAAAAAAATTAAAACGTTTGCTTTTCTAAAAATTTAAACTCAATGAAAAATAAAACTAACATTTTGGCAGAAAAAACGATTACAAATAGCCTTATAAAAAGGAACAGTAATAAAAAATGCCTATAAAATTATATATGAACGTTGGTAAAACACTCTACACATAAAAATGGTTTGTCTGGGCAAGCATTACAGAAAGGTACTTTTTTGGTCTTGTTTCTGGCTATTATACGACCAAATGTAGACACATTTTTCTTGTAACATTCTACACAAGACCGACGCACCTTCAAAGAAGGTCCTGCTTTTTTCTGAAGATCGTGCTTTCTCGTCGTTCGGCCCGAAGGTGCTCTGGGTATTGAAGGTTTTGACATAAAACTTTTTAATATTTCTTTTCTAAAATCTATAGGTATGGACTTATTTGTGACGCTTTTGTACAAAATTAAAGCGTTTACGATTGCGACATTCAAAATGAGATCAAATGCCAGTTTTTTATACCATTTTAGGGACTTTCTTAATGGAGTTTGATATGCTACCATTTGATCAGCTAAATCCACTGCTCTTTTTGCTTTGTTGTAATCTACAACAATAGCCGGTTTCATCGTGGTTTTATTATTTTTGGTAACAGAAACAAAACGTGTTGAATGTTTTGTGGAAAGTACTAACGAAGGGCTACCCGACACCGCGACCCGCGCGGCCCCCTGTAACGGCCAACCGTTTTTTTCTCTGTAGGCCGCGTCGGTCAATACTGCCTGACGTTAATTATTTCCATAAATAATGGCTCAAATTGACTTTAGTTATTACTAAGTAACATTTGAGTAAAAGATAAAAGCATATAAGCAAAAAAAACAATTTAGTAATTTTATACAGATTTAAAATTTTAATAGGCCTAAAGGGAAACTTCACTGTCGGTCAGCACTGACCGCGTTAGCAGAGAACGTGTTAAGCTCAAAACACTATTAATGTACCTGCTCGCTAAATAAAAATGAAACGCGTTAATTTCTTTGTTTTTCTTGAATACATGAGTGTGACCCCCTCTTGCTGAAATCACGGCTTGCATTCGTCTGGGCATGCTAGCGAGTATATCTTTTATGGTTTCTTGGGGAATACGTTCCCACTCCACGGTAATCACATTCTTTAGCTCTCTGATGGTCTGCGGAGCCGGCTGCACTGATCTCACTCGTCGCTTCAGAACGTCCCAGACATGCTCTATGGGATTGAGGTCCGGACTTCTAGCTGGCCAGTCCAAACGACGAATTCCGACTTCTAGCATATACGCTTCCACATCGTCAGACCGGTGGGCGCGAGCGTTGTCGTCCATAAAAATGAGTTTTCGCCAAGAGCGGTTAAAGCGGGTTGTGCATAAGGAATTAGAACTTCCGTTATGTATCGGTGTCCAGTCAGTGTACCGTTTTCGATGAAGACTAACTCCGTACGGTCCATGGAATTTATTCCTGCCCAAAACATAACAGAGCCCCCTCCATAAGGTGTGATTTCTTCGAAACATGCCTCTGCAAAGCGTTCTCCTCGTCTACGTAGCACTCTTTCTTTGTGTCGAGCAGTAAAAAATTTAAACATGCTGATTTTGGACGTGTTTTCCTACTACGATGATTTCGGGTCATTTAAAAGGGGCGTGAACAAGCATTTCACTAGACCGTCATAGTATGGGTCGCTATGCTGCACTGTATCTAGTCATGTGAGGCAAGTGTGCGCTATGGGTCGTAAGAGTACACAAATCCATGTGCGTTCATCATGGAGAATGTTCTGAAAATCTCTTCTTACTCGTCCTAAATTTCCCCTACCTCTATAGGACATCATGAGCTGGCCTTGTCACCATTTCAGAGTGGTAGACATATGTTCTTGAACTAAAAGGTTTGGCATTTTCTTTGTGTCGAGCAGTAAAAAATTTAAACATGCTGATTTTGGACGTGTTTTCCTACTACGATGATTTCGGGTCATTTAAAAGGGGCGTGAACAAGCATTTCACTAGACCGTCATAGTATGGGTCGCTATGCTGCACTGTCTCCATTTGCGCTTGCATTCTACGTTTTTTATCAGGTCAGGTAGAGCCACTTTGTCAGGCTTCAATAAAAAAAAACACGGATAGTTGAATTTTATAAATTATTTATTTTCATAATAATTTTGTTTTATTATATGTCTAATACACTGTAATACAATATTCCGTTCCTGTTTAACTTCTTTGCGCAACAGTTTATGCAGTAGAGTAGATGGTACATTTCGCTTATGTACAATTATTTTCTTATGAACATTTCTATTTTTATTACACTGTGTTTTTGGAGTCTTCAATGAAGTAGTTGAAGGTGTGCAAGGAGGTTCCTTATTGTCTATTTTAATATTTTTTATTTCATCTGGGCCACTATCATTGTCACTATCATCTTGACTTTTGTTTGTTTGATCCAAATTTGTATTACTATTATCATTTCTATTTTTATTACACTGTGTTTTTGGAGTCTTCAATGAAGTCGTTGAAGGTGTGCAAGGAGGTTCCTTATTGTCTATTTTAATATTTTTTACTTCATCTGGGCCACTATCATTGTCACTATCATCTTCACTTCTGTTTGTTTGATCCAAATTTATATTACTATTAATAACATCTGTTGCCTCCTTAAAATTACTTTTGACAATTTCTATATTATTATTCATAAATGTGTTGCTAGTAGATTTCCTCTTTCTATCTGATCTATCAGTTTTCTGAGGTTCTTGTTGTTCCACAACATCATTTTCATCTGAAGACCCATAATCACACATGAGTGATGACAGAGCTCCGCACAACACTGGTTGTTCTTGAATGGGCTTAGCTGTGGAGTGCTCTATTTGTTCCTCTTTATATTCGTCTTCTTCAATCAAACTGTTATTGGCGTTTGACAAATTACATACATCTTCTTCTGTATCATCATTCATGCAAATGCTAAGGATTCCAGTAAACGGTTTCAGTTTATTTTTCTCTACCATACTTGGTACTTTAGGAGTAAAATTTCTATTTGATTTTTTAGTACTATGATTTTTATAAACTTTATTAAACCTGTCTCTATGTGCAGATTGATCTGTGAAAGAGTAGTAATGTTAATATTACAGAATACATTTTGAGATAATGAAACAATAATTTTGGAGTTTAGACATTAAATTTATGATTTTAAGATCACATTCACAAGAGAAATAATGTAATGGTAAGGACTTTGGCCAATAAATAAAAAAAAATACTCTACATAAAAATAATTATTATATTACCTTTTAATTTGTCAACTTTGCTTCTATTTTGTTTTAAGCCAATTTTTTCACCCCTTTCAACTTTCTCTTTGTATTCAGCTTCTTTTTTTTCAATGTTTACCCTTGTAGGATATTTCTGCTTTCTTTCCTCTCTCCACTTTTGTATTTCTTCAGGGTTACTTAATTTTGCTATCTTCTCGTACAGTCCTGATGCATGCTGCATTTGAATATGTCTTGTGACAACTTTAGGGTGAGCAACAAATTGGCATCCATCAATACTGCATTTCTGTAATTAAAGACAATTATTGTCAAACAAGTCCTCTACTGCATTAACAGAACAAATTGGTCTGAACAATCAGTGATTTAAATTAATAAAACCTTGCACATTCTACATACCACCATCTGATCCTAAACTTTGTAGGGAACTATGGTATTGACTTTTGTTGTACTTATATGTATATGTGGGAGTAAGGATATTTTTAAGTACATTTCGTTTTATTTTTAAATTTAACAATGGCCACACTGGGCTTTTTGCATTGAATCTGTGGTACTATATGATGGGCGCAGGCCAAAAAGATTGTATTGTGATATATGATTTTATAATAATAAAGATTGCAAAGAATATTCGCCGCTGTTTCTCTATAAGGATCCCACATATATTTCTGACCTACATATTAACAGATAAATTACAGCCATACACAATAAATGGTCACACTCATCATATACTTATCAGTGTTGGGTGGGCAACAAACCTGAGTCTACTGGCTTAGCTTAGCAATCGCAACCACTAAGACAACAGTCCAGTCAATTATAGAGCAAATATGTTTGTAAATCTGTGAATCTTAATAAATTTTTGCTATTTCTTCAAACATGGTATCATGGCAATAATAAGGTAATGCAACAAAAAAAGACATCAATATATATTATACCAGCTTATTCCTGTGGCTCTGCCTGCGTAGGTCTCTTCTTTTATTGGGGGTTTTGGCCTACTACACATGTAACACTTTGAAGATTTCACAAGAGCATTGATGTTACCCATGGTGTTTGTTACCCCACAATACAAAAAACACTATGGGTAATGCGGGGGCGAAGCTATATTAAAAAATAGTAGCCTAAGTTACTCCTTATCATCTATCTGCCAGTGAAAGACCCTTCAAAATTGGTCCAGCCATTCCAAAGATTAGCCGGAACAAACAGATATACAGATAGAGAGACAAAAAATATGGTGTATACATACACATTCATTTAATAAACAGCTGTTCTTTTGATATTACAAACAGACACTACAATTTTATTTATTTGTATAGAGTATAGACAAACTTTTGTCTGTGGCTCAGCTCGCCCAACCATTTTCTTTTTGTTTGGGCCTGCCAATGTAACTACTCTAAAAGCTCACTCTGATTGACATGTACTCATTGTGAATGCAGACAACAACAATGCAGTATGGGACCCAAACCATGGCAGTATATTGATGCTTCTGCATCGTTGGGCACACTCATCAACGAATCACTAATAACAATTGCTGTCATTTTATGTTGACCTTCTGAGTAAAGGTAGTACTGCTCCGGTAAAGCAGGCCTGTTTATGCTCTCTTTATATTAGAGGTTTTGGCCTACTATACCACCATGCAAAGACAGGTTGGTATAAAGTTAATTTTAAGTTTTCTTTCACTTAGACAGTGTTCTTACTCCGTTACATATAAAATTTTCACAAAAAGTCCTTTAAATCAAATACGGACTAATATTAATATAGACTACTCTTTCCTGCAATAACCAATAAACACATAGTGGGAGTTGAAGGTAAAATCCTAATTTTTATACTATAACCTCCTTTCTAAGGATTGACTTAGCCCACGGACTGTTGATCATAATAGTAAGTAGCTAAGCTAAAGTCAATGCACAAATTGTACGTTACAGGATATAATGTAGGTTATTTTTACCTGATGTTGTTGCTTATGTTGATTGAGCAGATCCGCTGTAGGAAATCCCCTGTCGCAAGTCTCACACCAGTGTTCATCGTTGCTCTCAGTAGTAGAATTGTTCATACGTCCAAATTGTGTATGAGGTTCCCATTGAAATCCTGGATGTGGACGTTTTCCATAAGTTTTCGACTGATTATTAAAATTCTGAGGGCTTCTATAGCTCTGGGCCATGTGTGTTAAGAAAGGCGCACTCATTTTTAATGTTTGTGTTTAATAAAAATTTAGTCCTTTTAAAAACTGCCATGCACAACCTCACTAACTGCGAAATTGCACTAGATTAAACAAACAATGAAATGACATTTGTAACATGCTTCGGAATCAATTGACAAGTGACAACACCATAGACAACCATAGAACACTTTTACTCAGAGAGACAACAATACAGAACACTTTTATTCATAGACAACTCAGACATTTCGTTTAATAGAGAAGGAAGTAGTAACTGTAGATCGTAGATTAATAGACAAATAGACGAAGTGAGAAACCGAAACTCAATTTTCTGCGGTTTTACATTCGTTTGAATGAGTTATAGTTTTGGACTTAGCATAGTAGTTAGTTAGTTCTTCACTGTGCATCTTCTACCGCATTCACCATGGGGAGTGCTCCGAGGAATTGTTCGGATTGATCCCTGCCGCATCTTTCCGCCATCGTCCTACGCGACAGAAATATCATTCCCATCATCTAGATGGTTGGCAGTCCACAACTGTGCGATTTTCCCGAAATTTTCTGCCACGCACAGCAAAACTGTGGAATGAGCTGTCGCCTGCGGTGTTCCCGGACCAATACGACCTTCAAACCTTCAAGAAAAGAGCGTACTCCTTCCTAAAAGGCCGGCAACGCACTTGTGACGCCTCTGGTGTTGCGGGTGTCTATGGGCGGCGGTAATCGCTTACCATCAGGTGATACGTCTGCTCGTTTGCCCCCTATACAATAAAAAAAAAAAAAAAAAAAAGTTACCAATATCGATGTCTTAAAATTTAGTTTTGTGTATTTAGTTGCTGTGTTACAAAGACACAACATAACAATTAAGCAACCTAACATTTTTTGATGTTATTTTAAAATGCATTTCGATATTCAAATCAAAATATAATTTTGTATTTATAAGAAAGAGAAATTGAGATTCAGAACATTTTTAAAAAGCTGTATTTTACTAATAGGGGCCAACTTAGTTGCAACAGATTCTGTTGTAAATCTTGAGCATTATTTGTTATCAAATAATAGAAAGAGCGCTAAGAGTGACGTTCTTCTTTTTCTGATGAAATGGCAACCAGCTGGATCACTCGAATCAGCTATTTCTGCCAATTTCGAGTTTTATAGTAGTAAAAATATGTAAAATGTGGATGACATGAAATGGGGACCGTCTTTCAAAAAACTGTTAATATATTATGTCAAATTGAGAGAAATGTACTTCTTCTTTTGATGAAATGGCAATAAGCCGGATCACTCGGATTAGCTATTTCTGCAAACCGGACCGTCTTCCCCATTTCATTTCACCTACATTTTATATATTTTTTATCATTAATTTTATCACGACGACGGCTTGAAGACTCGAAGACTTATAATTGAAGACTATAAATACTTGTCATTGGCAGAAATAGCTGATCCGGCTCGTTGCCATTTCACCAAAAAAAGAAGACATGAAATGGTGACCGTCTTTCGAAAAAACAAAAAACGATCTCCCGAGAGAAATTAATGTATCAAGCACAGATGACAGGACACTTTTACTCAGAGAGGTGACAAATGTCAACATATTGACAACTATGTAATGTTTACAACATTTTGTGTAGTGTCTACTGTCTGCTGTTTAGCGTGTTGCGATTTGTTCTAAAAGAAATTTCCTTGCGTTTTCTTGTAACTTTACGTATCGATTCTACTAATTAATTATGAATAATTCCGCTGCTAAAGTGAGTTCATCATGCTTAGATTCCGTACTGTAAAATTTAATAAAATGTGTTTTTTATTATTATTTTGTTTTGTTTCATTGATTTCAGGTAGGGGAAATATTTACTGAGGCAGGAGCTGCTTTTAATAAATTGGCGGAAATGACAATGTTATTGCACCCTATAGCTGAAACAACCCCTAGGTAAGGAATGGTACCATTTCATAATGAAAAGCATATTATTCTTATAAAACTACTTTATGAAAAAATAAAGTAGTTTTATAAGAATAATCTGTTGATAAATCATCTGATAAGTTGGTGCTTTAATATTTTGTTGAAGTTGTTTATATGTACATACACTATGTAGTTTTGGTCAGTTTGATTTTGACTCACCACTACACAAAAATAATTCAGTTCAAATGTATTTCATAAATACAAAAATATATATAGTAGATTGATAGTTTTCTGTGAGAACTATGTAGAGTTTAATTTACATAATTTTCTTTTAGATACTTCTGATAATATTGTATGTATTGTATTATTTTATAAATTATGATGATATATCACTACTATCAAAGATAAAAGAGAGTTACCGCAACACTTATCATAAGATGCGGATGTTGAGTGTTAGCGGTGCGAATTTTTAAAGCAATTGCAGATGCATCAATAGTTAGGGTTCTCACTAGCTCTCAGCCACCGGTGCAAACAGTGGTTGGAACAACTTTACAGTTACTCCAAAATTATAAGTAAAAAATGAATAAAAACCATTTATTTTAAAATAATTTCATTTCATTGAAAGCAAATAAAAAAACTTGTTTAAAGTTAGGAAATATTTTTAATAACATAATAACTTTAAATCTTTTGATTGAGCTGAAGCAAGTATTCAAGATTATTTTATACATATTACGAGTATATTGCTATTGGTTAAGTAAACTAAACATGTGATCACTTTAATTTCAATCAATCAATCAATATATTTAAAATTAAATAATACTTAATTCAATATAAAATCTTTTTTATTTATTTCAGCCAGCAGCCAAAAACACCAGTTAAAAAGAAGTTGCCTGAAGAAAGAACACTGGCTGGCAACAGTGTAGTCAGTCATTCCCAGCATAGTTTACATGCAGCTCCTTTATCACAACAGGTTCATTATATCACTAATGCAACATGATATCAAAATCCGATTATTTTAGACTGGTTTTTTCCCACAGCTGCAGCACAGAATGTAGGCTACTTTTACTGCAATAACCGACAAATATGCAGGCTATTGCAGTAAAAGTAGCCTACATTGTTCATCAGGAATCAAAGTATCTACATGCCAAACTTATTAAAATCCATTTGGCCGTAAAAGTGTGACAGAGTTACTTTCGCATTTATAATAATCAAATAATTTGAATGTCCATTTCAGATCTTTATCTGCCTATAGGCACCAGTTTTTGAAATTAGTTCATCATTAAAAATGACAAAATAAGCATAAAAAAATGTTGTACATCATGCATTACTGTATGGTGCTAAAATATGGTTCCACTTGTTGAATCAAATAAAATTGATGCTAGATTACATTAAAAATAATAAAAGACAATGATCCGTTTTGGCAGCTAGGTAAAAGATGATAGGTACTAATGATGTATATGAATAATGATAATAGGTAATAAATTATAGAATGGTTCGAGAACATGTGTCCATCCACTTTTTTTTATTCTTGATACTTTTGGTGATACATACAGAAATTTAGCCAGTATTTCTTGAAGTGAGTATGTAATTTGACCCATTTTTTTATTTACCTTTACAATATCAACCATGGGCAAACCAATCCTTAATGAAAGTAGCCAAGTTACATCTTACATCATCAGCTATAGTAAAGTCCTGTCAAAATCGGCCCAACCGTTTCAGTGAATAGCCAGAACATACAGACTTTATACAGAAACAAAGAGGGATGAAGGAAAAAAAACAAAATTGGTGTATGCATTATTTATACTTTCAGATGCATTTAGTGAAAAGCTGTTAATTTGAAATTACAAACAAACACATACATATTCTATGACTATACTATATATACTACATATTTTATAGTATAGTGCTATATATATATAGCACTATACTATAAAGGTCCACTTCAGTTGTTGAACTGAAACTAGGTTAATTAAAGGAATGAGCTATTAATCATAACATTGTAATATAAGTATCCTTTTATTTTTAGGTCACGCTCAACATGCTAAATGCTCAGGAAACAGAAATGGATACTGATCTTAGTGGTGATGTAAAATTGGAGTTTGAATCAAGCACAGAAGAAGTGACAACATAACATAGGCATAGTCTACATAGCATAGTTCTAGAGTTAGTTTAGCATTATACAACATTAAGAGAAGCAGTGAAAGGTTTTAATTATTTTATCAATATTTATAGATATATTGTGATTGAGTTATTTTTAAGTCCCATGAGAAATATGTAGGATTTATTTTACACAAAATTATGTTTTCGTACAATACATATACTGTCTTGATTAACTAGTTTTCAAATTTTCTTGATTATCATAACAAAAAATAAAACATTGCTTGTCATTACATAGTCATCATTAGTAAATGCTATACTTAACATTTGTTTACAGATTTTGTTGTGAATTGATAACTTTGAACTTTCCTATCCCAAGATGAACTTGGAGATTCATAAATTTTACTATATAAATCAGTTTTTAAAATATTTTCTATGACAATATCAACACCACTTTTAATTTTTAGACAATTATAAAGTTCAAATGTGTTTCCAGATTTCTTTATTCTTTTCTGTGCTTGCCTGTAACATTTCCATGGCTGTGGTTCAATTACAATTGTGTTAGAGATACTTTTCAGATATTGTAAAAATTCAAGCAATCCATCATCACCATTATTAAGGTGAATCCACATAGTTACAGAGAAACAAAAAACTATATCAAATTTAATTCTTTGAAATTTTTTCAGGAAATTTAATACTGACAGGCGATTTTCTTCAGACATTATATTAGAAGTGCTAAATGTAATATTGGGGCAAATGTTAGATTCCTTGGCTCGTTTTATCAGTACAGAATCAATATCTACAGCTAGTATATAAATATCGCAATTTGGATAGATAGATTTTAAGTATTTGTAAACAGCCTTTGTGAGATCTCCTGTATTGCAACCGATATCTAGACAAATAAGTTCATTATTTATTGTTGTTGAAAACATTTGCGGATGAAGATTATTTATCCTTTCTTGCACATCGTGAAAAGAGTAGTAATTTATGAAGTTACCATGTTTCACTGCACCTGGATTACTACCGTAGAAGTTCAGTTCTTCTTTGTTTACTTCCAAATTGGTCATCATGTTAAAACCTATTCTTTTTTGTCTATATAAGTAGAAAGTTTCACTAAGGTCCAAAAAAACTAGAAATAAAGTATACAAACTTTTATTTTTCGCTTTATTTCTCTGTTTGTTTAATAAAGTATAAAAACCATTTATTCTATACGTATTCTGTTGTTTTTTGACGTTTGTAGACGTCAACGTCACTGAACTTTTAGGGATGGGTTTTCTTACTTTTGCCGAGTTCCATTGTTCGATGATTTACAGCAAAAACTCCTTTCTTTAAATTAGTTTCTCTTGAATTATACTGTTCCTAAATTGACATTTGATTTTATCTATTTTACTCGTAGTAAGAATTTGTATTAGCCAAAAAGTATCAACTCGTCAAAAAGCAAAAACTTGCACATGGAAGTGCAGGGTTAAATTAACTAAAGATTTGAAATAAAATTTTCCAGCAAGAAGTAGTGCAGTGTGCACTCAACGTTTTATCCTGTACCTAAATTACAAATACAAATTAAACGTTGATCTATTTGAACATTTAATAACTCAATAAACATGAAGCATCGTTGGATCATAAGTACTTTTAAGCACTTTTTGTGACTGGTAGGAATCAGCAGCAGTTATCAGTTACCACAGTTATGCGCAGCTTGGATCCTACTAGACTTGTCTTGACTTGTTTGTATATGAATCGCGGAGAGTTGTGAACTATAATATTTAAGAACTATTTTATGTAACCAACAAAGTGAGTTAAAAGTATTTTTGTAAAATAAATGTGATGATGAATTATCATCAACTTAATATATAGCCTATATAAAAATTAAATCTAACATAAATTTTCTTTATTATTTAGGTCTTTTTATTTTCTATGATAACATTTAGATTAGATATATTGATTCGAAATGCAAATCAAAAATTTATTAATTATTAAATTATATATATTGTTATATTTATATTCAATTAATATTTTTTGTACTTTTTAATATTGTTTTTTATAAAATACATCTCATAGATTTCGACTTTTTGTGATTGATTTCGGTTTTGATTGAAATCGTTTCAACAATCGATTATTTTGGAAAATAATGCCATCCCTAGTCCGTCAATCCGACAAACGTCATCTTAACCCGGGCTGCCAGTACACTTTACCTTTTTTTGGTGTTGAGTTAAAACAATAATAAATAAATAATAACAATAATTTGAATATGTTTATATAAATAAGGACATTGATAAATATTTTGAAAAGTAACGGTCTAATAAGTTTCCTTTACTGTCCGCATAGTGTCGCTTTTGTCAATTTAGTGCTGCCACCTAAGAACTATATCCTGCAAGATCTTTAAAGAAATAGGTCGTGCTTTCTCATATTTAAACAAAATTATCTCTTGATTATAATATTTTTTAAGGAGATCGTTTTTTGTTTTTTCGAAAGATGGTCCCCATTTCATGTTATCCACATTTTATATATTTTTTATCATTAATTTCATCACGACGAAGACTTGAAAATTGAAGACGATAAATACTTGACATTGGCAGAAATAGCTGATCCGAGTGATCCGGCTGGTTGCCATTTCATCAAAAGAAGAAGAATATTTTTTAATATGACAAAAATTACAAAACATGGATTCGGGTCTATCAATAATAATCGTCAGCGTGGCCAAAATATGTTGAAAGGTCAAAAACTCTTCGAGGCCGGCCTTCTATTGGATGTTGAAGAGATAATAAATGAAGAAAATTTAGGAGGTGGTTACGAGTACTAGCAAAACTGTTGCACAAACTTATTCAATGTTTACGACTTGAAAACAATTAATAATTAGTCGTGTATGAAAATTCTTCTGAAAATCAAAAACTAATAACTAATAGATTGAAAGATTGACTGTATTAACTGCATATATTATTGATTATTTCTAAATGCTCAAAACTCATACTAATGTAAACTTCTTTACTGCGTTTATCTATTTTTTGTGTTTTTGACATGACCATGGCATGAGAGTACTATTCTTTAGAAAGTAATTAAATGGTATGCTATTTGGTTTATTTTTATTTTTTCTAGATGTATTGGTACATGCAACAATGCAACTACGCATTATCATTAGCTAGAATTATAATCTTCACTAATAAAATTAATTCTGTTTACTGTTGTTATATATGTTTGTGTCAGGTAATTAATAGAGTACTAGATACGGATTGGCAACGCGAGTTGGCAGCACTTTCGTTGTGCACGTTCCCTATACTATTCTTTCCAATGTAAATGGTTCGTGTTAATAATAGCTACCGTCAAGAGAGGGCGCTTTTATGAGTTTTAAGAACTTTTTATTTTCCTAGCCTTTATTATTTCCAAAACTGTTTGGGATCGGTTACTGGTGAAACCGGTTTTATTGGGATATCAGTTTTCCTACGGAGCGACTGGCATCGGACCTCCGTAATCCTGAGGGCGTATTCAAAGGTTGAACTGGTCGTACTAGGGACTCCTTCCTTCCTACTGACGCAGGTCCGGCAGGTCCTTTCCAGGTACGGTTGCTTCGGGAAATATCATTGAAAAATCATCTCGGCACACGATGGCGGTATGCCCAGCCTCGGCGCCGCACCGTCGAGCGGTCACTGCAGTTTTCGGAGGATTTCTCGCTGCCGGCCGACACCAGCTTAAAGCGTTCTGCAAAAACGTCACGTAGAAAGAGGCGGAGAAGCCCCGGGAGAGTAACTTCCACTCGGACCCATACCTACCCAGAGCCCGCATACCAGCGCCTCATGCCGCCCTGAGTAGTTATACCATCCAGATGTACCTACTCTTAACGCATATGTTGACGATCGCAGAATCTGATAGTAGAGCGGGACTTGAGAAATAGCCGTATCCATATACCAAAAACTGGTACTGAGTACTTGTTTCGTTGGTTTCAACAGAGCGAGTGGGTACTTTTTAGGCATTTAATATTTTACACCTGAACAAATATACCGGATATAACCTCGTTGGTCTAGTGGTTTGAAAGCGACTGCAGATCAAGAGGTCTCGGGTTCTATTCCCGGGTCGGACTGCTGTTGGGTTTTTCGGACGGCCCAGAGTATGGGGAAGATGGCGGTGTTTTCTGCCCGTGCATCGGAGAGCACGTTAAGCCGTCGGCCACGGTCGTGAACATCTATTGCAATCGTTATTGGGTATTCACTGCCCTCAAATGTACTGACAACTAGTTCAACCTTCGAATTCAGTTCACCCTCAGGGTTGCCGAGGTCAGATGCCAGTCGCTCTGTGTAAAAAACTGATATGCAGGTAAAACCGGTTGAACTAGCAGCCGACCACAAATACTCTTGGGAATAATAAAGGCTAGGAAGGTGATATTATTGCTACAGTATGATCCTAGATCCTATTTTTACTAAGTAGAGATGTACAACAGAATATAATTTTATATTTGTCTAGGATTTCCTGCAATGCTTAAGATTTCTAGTGTTTATTAGTTAAAAACTAATCCTAAATAAGAATACTTTTTACATTTAAATCTTTTTTAAAGTTTTTTGTAATTTGCCTTTTCAGAATATTAATCTAATAATGAAATTGCAATTAAAAAAGACAGTACTGTTAAGTAATTTAGGCGATGGATAAAAAAATTAAGTGATAAATTAAAGCATTTCATGCGAAACAAGACTTCATTTTGTTACTATTGTATTTAATTTTTTTATTACAAATCGTTTGAACGAACGTTTGTTACGACACGGTTCGGTACCGCTTTTACTTTCCTGTAAATCGTACAATAATATACTTGTATTTCCTTTGAAAACAATATTTAGTGATTAGAACGAATGTTAACGATTCACATACTCGGCGACACAACCCTCTATCTGATACAGTTCTGAAAACATTTGTGCAAACCAACTATAGCTCTACGTAAATGTTCATAAAGACTTAAAAAACTATGAACCTTGTAAAACAAAGCATCTAATCAAGTGGACTGAATAGTCTTCGTACCTCACGCGAGCTGCTCGTAATCACGCATTTTCACACACGTGAACGAGTAGAGTGCAGTAGAAACATTCAACACTTGTTGCAAACGGTAAAAGATATGTGTCTCGCTTTTTGCCGCACATTTTATCGGAGAAATTGGCTTGGAAAATGGTTCTTGATTATTTTCAAGTTCAGTTACGTAAGTACGCGTGCGGAGAACTAGTGCGGAATAGCGGATGTTTGGTGGTGCTCATCGGCGAAGTGGCGCACGGTTATAAGCTCACACCTGCTCCACTGCCAGTCAGTCGCTGCTGGACCAACCTCATACACGTTGATTTATAGTTATAGTGCTGTGTGTGACGAAACAAACATGTGCACCATATTCCGGATATATGTCGTATCAGTTATCTGTGTGTTAGTGGCGGCAGGTCATGTTCATGGCCCTCGAAGATCTCGTAGGATGGAGGTCGATGACACACAAAACGAAATCGACAGTGCGAGAGCTGAAGAAAGCTCATGGTGGTGGACAGCCGAACTCTCTGTTTTACAGAAACTTTACGATGATTGCAGTGCGCAAGAGCACATGTCAATGTGTTTGAAGGGCAAGGCTTTAGTAGCGCTCACGAGGGCAGTGGAACAGGTGACATAGTTTCGTGATTTGTGCTATATCAGTATCATTTTCAATAGAGAAAATAGCGTAATTATAATTTTGCTTGTGTTGTACAGGAAAATGTTCAGCTCACTGACGGGCTGACGTTGGTAAAGCAAGCTGACGCACCCTCCGCGATAGCGGAGCCGCGCTTTTTCCCCGGAATGTCTACAGAAGGCAAGCTCGACGCCATGCTACGCACAAAATTCGCGCAACTGTTGAATACACACACCATTTCAATGGATCTAGCTTCGGAAGGCAGGGGTAAAGGTAAACTCATTGCGTAGATATTTTAAAATATATTTGTAATGTACTTAATATTTTATTTTTAAAGACATATAAATGCTTCAACCACTATTGTTTTAGGTAAGAAAGTCTTGCCCTACCTATTACTCGGTATTTTCACTACCGTGACCATTGTGGGAGGTATGGCGCTAAAAACCTTGGCTGCTATAGCCGGTAAAGCTCTGATCGCCAGTAAAGTTGCTTTGACTATTGCTGGTATAATCGCCCTGAAGAAATTGTTCAGTCACGACGGAGCTCCCGCTGAAACTACTTTCCAAGTGCACGCAGACGGACACCATAGGTAAGTAATAGAGTGAAATACTTCATTTAACCAACATAACGTATTCTGTGGTTAGAGCCCTGATTCAAATACTTCATACCGTAGAATTATTCTAAACACTTTATTTGATAGTTAGTTTTCGAATTAAGATGTTGACACTGATGACTTTGCTTGACATATATTAATCAAAAATATTTTAATTCTAGTCTTTAATTCGAAGGCGGAATCTATATGTGGTGAGGCCAGCGAAGGCAGGCGCGATGGATCCATACTTTTACGGCGATCAAACGACAGTCAGCGTGTAAGGCGGTTGTGGAAGAGGCGCTCCTGACGCCAATATGCCCTTCGGTCGCGATGCATCGGTCGGCTTGTATGGCCCAACCACCATAGTCACACACCATCGCGCCAATAAACACAAAGTAACCTCAAGCCAAAGTACTGTCCGTTTTACGGACATTTTTCTCAGTCTTAATGGTCGTCCTCTCTATAAAGTTAGTAAATCTATGTCAGTAAATTATTTAATGTAATTTATTTATTTGTGACGGCAAGTGTATTTGTAAACAGTAATTAAATTATTAAAAGGATGTAAGACAAAATTTAAAAAAATTGCAATCAATCTAGTTTTATTTCATACTTTTTTTTGCGGAAATCACCTCGGATTATGTCAGACCCGAACCGACTAAAAACCGCACACCGTCTCGGGCACTAGAAACCGGGGAACCAGGTGCACCCTCGGAAGGAAATCTCTAGAACCCCGACGTTTCTTGGGCCACCTACGGTTTCTAGATGCCCCCCTCCTGTATAGGAACCCTGATGCTCCTTTTCTGTTTAGAAGAGGCACGCCGTTATTGCGACGGTAAGACCCGTTATGGAGGATTGGCTCGAGAGGCATCACGGGAGCCTCTCATACCGGCTGACACAGGTGATCACTGGGAAAGGATGCTTTATTTTATACCTAGCCCTTATAGCTTAAATGTAATCACATAATTAATAGTAGATAACGTAATATAGTGCTAAAGTAGTCGAACGATTAATTGGACAAAAAAATGTATGCATTTAGGTAATTTATTGAATACTAATAATTTAACAGCCTTTATATGTATATGTTTACAACTTGCATACATTAGATGCAGTTAATATGAATATATATATATCGAAATAATTATTGCGACCAAACGCTTTCTTTACACGCTCTAGTAGAGTCTGAGAAATGTGTCGAGATTTTCCGTTAATGTGGGTGCTACGGCTATGAACGTGGAAAGTAGAAAGTTTTAATCGATTCACTGCACATGCATAAATACTGTTAGAGCATCTTACTCTATGGTAATCTTATGTGTACTTATAATATGTATCTATGGTGAAGAGTAGGTACTACTTACACGATCGATTAATTCTTTGGAGTTACAAAAACAATTTGTTAATGAATGACGATATGGATATGTACACGAAGTTAACTAGCTAGATGGCTGTCGATTTTACAGACAGAGAGGCTGAGTAGAGCGGAGTGTGGTTGTGCGTTTGTCCGCCTGCGGAAGGTCAGCTCGTTGATTAGCCGTGCGCCGGTAAAGGCCGACCACAGTGCACGTTTGTGAGCCGGGCGCTGTTTATAATGCAGATATGTGTTTGCCCAATCGCTGCACGCTACGCTGGCTATATGGCATCGTTAATGCGGCTGGCGTCTCTTTGCATACGCAAATATAGGGCGGGCAGACCAACGCTGATTAAGCGGTACAGCGGCGGCGGCAGTGGTATAGTTCGTCTCATTCCTGTATCAGGAACCATGAGCTTCACTTGATTAGTTTTTGCCATGTGTGTTTACTGCCACCGAGGCCAAGTTTCAAATTTATAGCCGATAATAGTTATCCTCAATGTTTTGATAATCATCTATTTAATTTCTCAAAGACAAATGTTATTTTAATTTCCAATATTAGTGTTATATACGTTGTAGCAAAATATGTTGGCAATGAATAGTGTTTGGACAAAATCTTTGTGATTTGATTATATCTTTTGCTTACAAAATTACAAAACATATTATTCATGCTTTAATTACTCGCTTGATACATATATTATAAACGTTCTATACTCGTGACGTCGTGGTGATTTCTCTGGAGCTTTTGAGACTACGGGTGACCGCAACGTGAGCTAATATTATCTGCTTGCCTTACTACTTGTTCAGGTGTTGCTGTCCATCTCCCAACCACTCAATACTTGATAGCTGTTTAACTATTTGCTAACAATTTGGGTGATTTCTGCTAGATTACTGATTCAGGCGCTAATGCAAATCAGTGTGCTAAATTGACGCTATCTAAATGTGGATATAGGTAGATAATATTTTAGAGTTAAATATATTTTTGTTGTATATCAAAGTATTTTCTCTGTAGCTGAATATAAAACAATCTATGTAATGCATTTTATGTGAGTGTAGGTAAATAATAGAACGCGAGGCTGCGGGCGTCACTCGTACAGCGAAGTTACTTTACGGGCGAATGGTCAAAGTATTCGACATAAACCTATTTTGTTCTCTTCTTATATTGGATGTACGCTCCCTTCTTCGCCTTCACCCGCTGTCGCTGTCCACTGGCTAGGGTTGACACTGTCTTTAATTATTATTGTTCTTTGTAATCAAGACCTTTGTTCGATCGTTAAAATAAAATCTAATAACAAAAAAATCAATAAAACATAATATTTCAACATATCACTACGACTTCAATTTAATCTTATTGAAATCTTTATTAATTAAACCCTGCTTGTTTTTTTATTGACTTGTTTTGAAGTTAAGATCTGAAAAAAGAAACAGAAATTCAGGAAGCTTAAACTCCAGGGCTACCCTTCCCTAACGGGCTTGGAACCAACACTCTTTGGTACAATGCTGAATAGTACAGTACACTACACTTTTGTTCGGTGTCGTAATATTGTCATAGATATGTGACACTCTCTGACAGCCTATAAAGTGTATAGCTACTTATTGATGTTATATATAGTAGGTCCGGTTGTAACAGATTTTCTTCCTAGAATACCGGTCTAATCAACATTATGGTAGACACTTTCGCTCTGTTACGGTATGTTCAACTTATGTTATGTCGCGTCGCGTAGCATGTGTAGACCCCGGAGCTCCGATTTATTAAAATTGGTCTATTCAAATTTAGCGCAGACCTGTTGCTTGCTAATAGTAATATAACCAGTTTCTTTTTGTTTCTCTTGTTATTAGAAATAAAAAATAAGAATTAATTAGGAGTATTGTTATGCTTCCTGTTATTTACATGGTTCAAATAATTAAATTACATAATAAAGTTTGATAATTGTACGGTGCAACCCTGTGTGTGGGTGGGGGTATGTGAGGAAGTTTTGTCGGGAATTATGTTGGTACGTGCCAAAGCCATTATTGCTGCGAGAAAAGTTCATCAATTTCATTTCTAGCTCCATGCACGTATGCTGAGCCTGCGCGAACGATCTATTACCATATCTCATCTTAAAATTGAGCTTCGCTGGAAAGCTCATGTCAAAAAGAAACGCGACGAGTTGGATCTTCGCTACAAAAAAATGTATTGGCTCTTAGGTAAACACTCAAAAGTGTCCGTACATAATAAGATATTATTGTATAAACAAGTACTTATGCCTGTATGGACTTATGGTTATGAGGATGTACCAAACAATCCAATACACTGATGATACAACGTTTTCAAAATAAAGTACTCAGGGGTATTGTAAATGCACTCTGATACATTCGAATGAACGACCTCCATCGGGATCTTAAAGTAGAACTTGTCGCAGACATAATATCGAAGTTCGCCGAAGCTCATGAACGCCGTCTTCATCATCACGTAAACGTTAAGACTATCCAGCTTCTTGACAATACGGATATTACAAGGAGACTCAAAAGGATAAAACCCTTTGAGTTAGTTAAGTGAAAGTGCGAAGTGAACAAAATACTACCATTTTAGTGCAGTGTAATATAAGAACACACGAACAGAGTGTCCTCAACTAATTAGAGACAATAAGAAAAGTGTTAATGGACACAATCTTATAATAGTTTTATTTTATTAATTTAGGTCAAAGTAAAATTACTTATTAGTCAGTAGACTAGATCGTAATAACAATGTCTTACTTGTATTAGTAGGGCATTTACAGAAAAAAAAGAATATTCTTAAAATTGTGCAATTCTCAAATGTGTTTATAAGTAGGAATATAGTATCTATCAAGCATACAGTAAAACTTTTAAGTCTGCAAGTCTCTAAACGCGTGATTAGACTAAATAAAACTGTTTAAGAATTCATAGCTTAAAGGTTGCCTGGAAGAGATCGCAGTCTGCGATAAGGCCGCCTATTGCACTACTTTTTTAATTTGTTATTGTCTCCATTGTATCGTTCATTTTGTGATGTGCAATAAAGATTACTTATCTTTCATTACCTTAAATTTTTTTTTAGCATGTATCACTATAAATTTTAGGTAAATATTAATGGAATTGTTATAATAAATTACGATAGAGATCATTCCCGTGTCAAAATTAATTCAATCAGTATATGTCCTTATTGTAGTTAAACCTGTTACACAATTTCTTGTTATATAAGAATGAATTTTACTTTTATATATGGCTCGAAGTTTTAAACCCTTGCAGTATAAAAGTGATTAACTATTTCTTTGGTGATTTAGTTCTACAAACTTGGCACATACCAGAGTATACCGCACAAGCTAACACTTACATGTCCGCATTGATGCACGCAGCATGGAGTGCAGTCAAGCGCCTAGTAGAGGGGCCTTAGAACGAAAATGAGTCAAATGTTTATCAGATGTGTAAAATACGGTTGTATGTCACGATTTTCAATCTGGGTACGTTTTGCTCGTAAAATATTATCTATGTCTCCCTGTAAGTAATCAATTATAATTATTAGTTACAATAACAGTAACGCAAAACATATACGCATGGACAATAGATGGTTCGGTTACTCACAACTGCCTCGTTGGCGAATTGGAAGCGTAAGCGACTGCTGTGCGTGAGGTCTCGGGTTCGATTCCCGGGTTGTTGATGTTGTTATGATGTTTATATGATCTGCAAATATTTGTTTCGGCGTTTGCGTGTTTTCTATGTATAATATTTATTTACTTATTTTATTACTTAATGCACAAATACATGAATCAGCGGACTTAATGCAGAGAAAAGGTGAGGTAGGTGCACTTGTGGTATTAAAATTTTCTTTTTCTCAAAAATTAACAAACTTACATAGTAGCTTAATTGTATTTTTATAAATATAGGTTGCTATAGTAATAAGTACTTAAACTTGTTAATTGGGAAGCACTAGTACATACCCACATTATCATGTCTTACATCTTCACCAACTCCGTCCCAAATAATAATAATAATCTGATACTAGGTAATCACACTCGGTTAGAACTTACAAACTAATTAACACTTTATATTCGGAATTAAATAATACTGTTATAAGCTCATGATCACACAAAAAACCCATTTAAATGCATTCTAGTGATAAATACTAGGTACTCAACAAACAATATGGAATATGGAAGGTAGCAGCAATAGATTCACACGAATAGCAAATAATAAAAGTGGATGATGTAGATAGACTTAATAGAAATGACAGCTAAAGTGATATAATTATAGGGGTTTCATAAATCGAGAGGAAGCGCATTCCACAAGAGAACAGACTGGGCAAAGAACGGAGAGCCCATTAAACTAGTAGTGTGTGCATTACAAAGGAGGAGCAGATTATTAGCAGAGTGAAGGTTTCGGTTATGGTTATTGCATAAAAGTTGAAAAATGAGTTGAAGGGGATGGGGAATTGAGGATAGTATATTACATATAGGATAGTGTATTCCGGTCATCACCATAGTCGGTCAAGGGGCAGATAAGAAATTGCACAAGCATTGTCCTAGTTTTCACGGGCAGGAAGTTTTTAAACGATATAGTGCTCTGAGGATACCGATAACCCTCTGGCATGCGTATGTGACTTGATCGCTCCAGTTCAGGGTACGGTCGATTTGTAAGCCTAGGTCTTTCATTGTTTGACAAACAGGTATAGTGAAACCGTTCAGTATAATTTTAGGGAACATCTCATATTCGACTCTGTCCATTGAAAGCCAACTGTCGATACGATATGTATTGTGCCGATATCATCATCATCACAGCCTCTTGCTTGTCCGTTTTCGGACGTAGACCTCCTCTCCCGATTTCCATTTCTCCTTCTTCCATTGATCCTGTGCCATCGCCATCCAGTTCACTCCCGCTCGTCCCCGAATATCGTCGATACATCTTTTTTGTGGTCTGCCCCTGCCTCGAGTGTTTGCTCGGGGTCTCCACTCAAGCACTTTTCGAGCCCACCGGCTGTTCTCCAGTCTAGCTATGTGTCCTGCTCATCTCCATTTCCGGCGTTCTATTTCTTGTACGACAACGATGACTTTAGTCTTTTCCCTAATCCACTCGTTTATCTTTCTTTATTTCCAAAAAAGTAGTGCCCATAATAAAAGATCTGCTTGTTTCCGGACTAAATGGCGTTGTGTGAATAAATCAATAGTTGCTATAGTTGGTCATAGTTGGCGCATGATGACCTTCATATCAAAATTTTATTAAACTTCTTTTGGAGTAGTATGATATAAAATCGGTTCACTCTCTAGGTAAAAAAAATATAAATGTGATAAATGTAGCCCTATCGGTTAGTCATGTGTGTGTGTGTGTGAAAGTAGGATACACCTTCGGGCTTCCAGTATAAGTGAACGAAGTGGAACGCCAGTAATTAAGAAATGTATAATGTAATGGACAATGTGTAACTATTAATGAATGCAATAAACAAAATGTACTATTAATTTCAGAGTTATTAAAAGAAAACATTGCTGTTATAAGAGAATGAAATATTACCTAGCTTGAAAATGTGCAGTGAAAGTACCTGAGCACGTGTGCACGCGTTGAAATGCTAATGCACTTAAATTGATTTGTAAGTGCATTTTAAATTGCTTTTTTAATAACATGCTTTCTAATTTCAAATAGTTTCTTATTCTATTTATAAAGTGAATAATGTGACATTATTTTTCATTGAAAAATTACATTTTAGACTTTTAATTTAAATACCTTGTTAAAATTACCAAGAAACATTAAATTTCTGTATGAGCCTGCCAAAGTAACTACTCTATCTGATGGAAAACATGAGCAGAATCCAATTGGCGGTCACCATACTTCTTACGAAAGCAGACATTGCAACAATACAGCATGGCCTCCAGTCTTGTGCTACCAACAAGACACGACAACACAAATGAAGTCAATTTAGGCTGGTCTTCTAGGAGAGGGTAGTACCGTCCCGGTCGAGCATATTTGTGCTGATGTCAGCGTGGCTCCACTACTTTGAAAACATTATGGATGTGCTTTTGAAATAAAGGATTTATTATTATTGGCGACTAAACTTCTTTGTTAAAGTAAAGTAATGTAATAAACTATCTCTCATTTTATGGACACGTCCACATAAATAATTCAAAGAAAATCAATTTCAGCAATTGATGTTAGCATGTCGGAAACTTTATGTGTCATGGATATAAAGTAGAATCCTAACGGTTGTGTACAATAAGGCCCCATTATGTGTTATTTTCTGCCTACGTGCACTTACACATCTATAATTCTGCATCTAATCGGCACAGTGGGCAAGTGGACGACTGTACTATGTTTCTGCTCCGTGTACGCCACGTGTTTATGTATATTTTTTTATTTATTTAATATTATATAGGGGTCAAACCTGATAGTAAGTGATTACCGCCGCCCATGGATACCCGCAACACCAGAGGCGTTACAAGTGCGTTGCCGGCCTTTTAGGAAGGAGTACGCTCATTTCTTGAAGGTTTGAAGGTCGTATTGGTCCGGGAACACCGCAGGCGACAGCTCATTCCACAGTATATACGAATATCCGGATAATTTTGATAAACGTAGACTGATAAATAATAAATAATTGTTGAAGTATTCAAATTCAGGTGTTTACGACTTGTTTCCAATTTACTCCGTGGTAATGATGATGCTTTCAAAGTTAAACATTTTTCAATTTGTTGATCATTTTAAAGAAATGAAAGTTTGTGTGCATGAAAGTTAAAACCTTAATAGAAAACCTTAAAAATATATCCCTTAATACAATTCTATTAAATTTATAGGTACGACGCTTAATATTTATTTCAATACTGTTTTGATTATTTTTACTGATTATTGTAAAAAAGTGGTTACAGGTAAGTTTATCTTAATTTTGCCCGAAAACTTTCGGTGGTATTGTCATGGAATAATAAGCACGCAGTCATTTCCTTGCATTAGAAATAGTAGCTTAAAATAACTTTAAAAAAGTTGAAAAGTTCGAATTAAGCCATTTTTTAGGAATTGTATTAAAAATATAACTAATTACTTTGTACAGTTATTGAGTAATTATTACGAAAAAAACTCCAAACAATCAAACAAAAAAAACCAGACAAGTGCGAGTCGGACTCGCGCACCGGAACCACCGGTACACGAGTCCCACTATATGCGCGTGATTATATGATATAACTAAAAATTAATGCTTTTAGCAATTTTTCCTTTATATGTGCTAAATGACGTTGCTTCGTACCAAATTTGATGTTTCTGAGTTCACGGTAATTCTTTCCAACAGGAAAAATAGGGGTGTTGAAAATTTGCAGCATAAACGCCTCTATCTATTGATTGCGTTGGCTTAGAAGTTTGTTTTTCCTTTTGAGGTATGGAACCCTAAGAAATATAATTTATTAATCTCTGTTGTATACGTACAAAATAAAATATGACATAAAAAATTTGTAAACGTAGCGTAACAATTGAATATTATAGGAGCTCGTGCGACAACTTTCTTGTTCTACCATTTAATTTGATAATCGAATTTATGACCGACATGGATATAAATTAGTATCTTTTAGTTTGAAATATAAATATGATGGGTACGTCGTTAGTAGACGACCCCAATTATCTAAGGCAGGGGTGGCCAGGTGGTCGTGGACGGTCGCGACTGCAGTCGAACAAGACCTCCCGGGGTGGGCAACTAACAGACCTTGACTGTGTCGTGTTCGGTCGCCAGGGCCTTCTGCATTAGTGTTACGATCGAGTATTGTGCATCGAGTACGAAGTATGGTATTGCGAACATTGCCACCACCCGCCGCCAGCCGCCCGACATTATGTGTCATTAGTTTTGCGACAGTGACCAAATGACTGGACTGCTATATCAAATGACTCATTCCGGCCGTGATTAGTCTATTTAGTTTTATCAATGTCTGTGTAGATAGGTAATTTTCAGTTCTAGTTAAACAAATTTACCTGATACATTTGTTGATTGTTTAGATATACTATTTAAGTCAAAGTTTACTATACTTACATAACATCGTCTTTCGTCGTAAAAGTAGTTAAATAGGCATAAATGTTCATAAAGTGGCACGAGTACTGATTATAAATATCAATTTGCTAGATGTCTGAAGAGATTCAAATAATTAACGTCAGCGCTTTGCGAGATCCGCTAGTGATCAGACGGCCCAGTATCGTCTCGTAAATTTAAATTAGCAACATCAATAACATTTTATTGGAATAGTGCCATTGTCTACGACCCTACTGAGAGTTGAGTAAATATGTGAAGTTCTAATCGCATGTTTAGATGTACGTACACTAATTTTATCATGTGGTAATGAATAAAACCCAATAGTAAATATGAGTTGATAATAAATAATTTTGTTTTATTGTTTATGTATGTATTTTCACACATGTATTGAGAGTAAGTGATCGGGGCTGCTTTATCGCAAGAATAAAGTTTTATGCCACAAGCTGTGGCATATAAACTATGCTTAAAAGGACTGATGTTACTAATATTTTGCCTTATCTTGGAAATTACTATATTTTTGTTAAGAAGGACTATTCTGACTATATATTTATGTTAAGTTATATTTTAGAAATAGGTACGGTGTACAAGTCGAAACAATAAGAGCTAGCAATTATATATGTCCAATCAAAGTTGTTTCTAAAAACAGAAGGTAATTACACGCACGGCTAACGAGAGCGGGCGGTGGGCAGCTGTGAATTTATACGCGAGAGCCTTCCCGGCGCGCAATGTAAAGTGTATATCTGAAGGAAAACGTTTCATTCCCGCCGGAATATAATCGTCCGGTCGTAATTTATATTGTCTGCTGCAGAGGCGAGTCCCGCTGCACATTCATTTATTTTATGTGCCATTTACAATTGTCGGTCGATGGTCAAGGGAGCGAACGAGGGGCGCGGGGGTGTGGAAGACGCGCGGTGGCGGGGACGAGGTTGCCGGACGGTGCCTTCGCATTATAAAACCGTGCGGTCATCTGCGAACTCCGTAATGGTATTTGTAATAGGAACGGTCCGCCGGAGCTGCGATGACCGCTTCACAACATATGCGTCTGAAGCTGTATTTATAACAGTAATTCGGGTCTTGTGTAATGAGTTAAATTAATGTATCTGTACCGTGGTAATCATAAAATAAATATTTAAAAATATATATTCAAATTACTGAAGTTAATTAGTACTATTATTGCAGTTCATTATAAGATTTATCTAATCGTATCGTGATTGTAATTGATAATACATATATAATGATATAACCGGACAAAAATTACAATAAATACTGTCTAATAAAGAACAAATAAAAGCTCAAAATACATATAAATTTCTTTTTATTTTTTTGTTCTTCAAGTTCCTCTAATAGATGGCTAAGTGCAACAAAAATTTATAAAACTTAATTGCGCTTCAAGCGTCTCCAATAAAGAAAGTTTCTAATTTTGTACAATCCTCCATTCTTCTTTTGTATTTAATTGTCAGTCGTTGCATTTTTTCGCATGAAAGTCGAACGAGCAGCGTCGGCGGGCAAGAGGCTGAGTGGCTCTGTATTCTTTTGTTTTTTAATTATAACGCCAGGGTCCGTGGGGTGACGACCCCCCTGCCTAGTTTCTGGTGGAGGTGCTTTCTTGTTAAGCGCGACGGGCGCTCGCCTCCTACGTGCCTCGGCCATTCATTTCGTAGAAACTTATAACCTGACCCGCGTACTTATGAGCGTCGCCAATAAATATAGCGATGACCGGAGGCGGCGCGGTCCCTGTCGTACATGAGATGCCGCGCAAGCCTCCGAGAGGGACGGCGCACAGTGGTAGGTTAGCGTCGCTCGCGGCGAGGCATTGTTAGCTAAATATCTAGGTGGTCAGTTGGGCGGGCGGGGGCCAGGGCGGCTAGAAGACGGGCAGGGGCGGCGGGCGGCGGACGTGCCGGGCCCGGCGCCGGCCGATGTATTGAGCGCGTATTGCAGACGCGGTCACGCGCTGCAATATTGCGTTCGCTCTGCGATATTGCCCCTCGGTAACTCAATTTGATAAATTGTACAAAGTTCGCTTGTTCAGTATTGGTATCGTGCGATCAACCTTCGCATTGTAGTCCTTATTATATGTTGTAACGATATATATATATTGTAGCAACACAAATTAAAGATCGTGTTCCTAATATCAACTTATCTAAACACATTTGAAAAACATGAAGGAGATATTGAAAAATTTAGAAACATAGTCCTTATTTAATATTTATTTATATTTAAAATAAATACACACTTATTTCTATAAAAATAGAAAACCTACTATACTTTTAACTATTTATGATCTTCATCTATAGAATTTAAATGACGTCCGATGACAATGGTCTGAAATCTTTAAATTTTTAGTGCCAGTCCTATTTACTGCTTATATTTTAGGACAGTAAATTAACGAAATAAGTTTAACCGTAGGAGAAGAAAAGGGCAGGCAAAAGATAAAACCTTTACTTTAAGACAACAATTTCAATATAACGAGTTAAGTGGTAATAGCGTGTCTAAATTATACGAGTTTCTTTTTTACGAGTCTGAAAATATCAACAACAAGTAATATCGATTATGTATGGAGTCGATCTGAGATATCCGAACTTTTTTGTATAATTTGAATCATTGTCAGCCAACAGTTTTCTTTTTAATTGAAAATAATTGGCACTAAAAATTTAGACACAAATGGGCCCATGACAATGACTATAACGATCATTCTGATTCCACAGAAATGTGTCAGAACTGTTGTAGAGTCGCGGTGGTCTAACCACCTGTTACAATTGTAGAGTGGTGCGAACTTTAAAACCCAATAAATGCCTAGTCGTATTCAACGATACACATTAACCATTCTTCAGAGGTGCGAACATCGTGTATCCGAGTTTGTGTATTTATGTAATATCTGCTTTATAAATTTTGGATTTAAACAAAGTACTGATTATATGAATAGTCTACATGTAATTTAAGTATTAATGAAGGTTATTTATCTCGTATAATTCGTATAATATTAGTAATTAATTTTATACCAAGGGGGTTAATCTTATCTCTAGAAACCGCCATTAAGATTTATAAAGAGGGTGTCAGATAAGTCATGAGGGAGTTTAGAAGTAAAGTCTTATACTTAGACGTGTTTCTTGAACGTTACACGAGTGTATGCTAATGCAACATTTGTTAACGTAAATATTGTGTTTTCAATTATCATTAAATTAAATTACTTCTTTTCATGTAAATTTTAATGCTTATAGGAAAAATGACTGTTGATACAATTAGTAAGGAAAGTGAATCGAGCAGTGTGTACGCGGCAGTAGCGCGTCCGGCGTGCGGCGGCCGCGCGTTGCGAATGCGGGTTGCGTGTGTCCGCGGCTTCAGTCTCGAGAAAATGATTTATATTGTTTGTGTAGCGGCGGGAGGCGAGCTGGGGGCCGCGGGGGGAGCTTTCTCAAGCAGATCCAGTCCACTGCAGATATGGGCGAGTATTATTATTGATCCGGCTCGGGCGGCGGTCGGCGGTCGGCATTTCCTACCGCTCATACTCAGGCGGGCGGGGGTGCCGGCCGCCGCCCGACATATTTATAGAGGCGCGCGGGACGGCACTCGCCGACGTAAAACTTATTATAACGACGCAAGCCATCTACTACAGTGCACTAACCTTTAATAAGAGGCGTAAGGCGAACGGCCGAGGGCGGAGGGGAGAGTGCGATGGCTTCTCGCCCAATCCAAACGCGTTATGATATTATATCAACTCATATCGGCCAATCACCGCTCGTTATGATATTGTAGGCGGGCGGAAGAGTAATGCAACGGACAGTTTTCTTCATTGGGCGGGCGGTTTTATGATGTTCGGTTATGATTTTATTGGGGTGTGTATTTAAGGAGTATTTGCCAGGTAGAATGTTATATATAGTAGGGTAACTAAGACAACATTTGGGCCGTGTGATGATGAAGATTCTATATACTAGTCTATTATTCTGATTTTTATAATTAATACTAGATGCATTATGAAAATAAAGAAGTACCTTAATATTTTAGATAGAAGCTTTTTCTTACTCTATGGTCTTTATAGATAGTAAAAAAGTTAATGTTAAGGAATATATTTGTTGAGAAAAGTGCCTCAAAGTAGTGTGCTTTTGACTGCCTAACTTGTTGCTTCTGCTTTCTAACCGAATATATGCGTGTTCAATACTCTCACAGGCTAGTCTATTTACTAGACCCATCAAGTGTGTCTCTATTGACACTTACGAATGTGAACTCTATTATTTAAAGACAGGGCTATTTCACCTGCGTTTTGTTTTTTTCGGTTACTTGCAAAAAGCAAACTACGTTTCTTTTTACCCGACCTCGGCGGTTCTACCCTCTCACAGAAGACCAACCATTTATGCTGTAGTGTTTCATTGGTCAGTGCGAGACCGTAGGCTTAATGATGCAGAAGCATACAACCATCCCATCTAAAGAATGTGTGGGTCACCCTGCTGCACATGGTGTTGTATTGTCTGCATTCGCAATGAATATGGTAGTGTTTAGCAGAACCTAGGAGTGACTCTTAGATTCTGCTAAAGCTTTCCATCATTCAAAGTAGACTCAATTTGGCAGGCTCATACATAAAAAAGTAAGTTTCCCAATACACTATATAACAGACTGGATATACTGCATGCCAAAGCTCATGGCCGTTGTTATAAAGGCGGTGATAAGATAAAGTGACAATACTTACTACTAAAAGCATGTTTTTCTTTATGTAATTTTCTTCTTACAATGCAAAGTGAGAAAAAAAAACAGTGTCAAACAAAGGATATTATGTGATCTTTTAAACACGATTTACTTCAATGAATTAATTTATTTTTATTATTTGCTAAAGGGTAAATTGCTCGAGAGTATTATCAACACACTTAGAATACTATACTTCGAAATGTCTCACCATTGAATTCATTATTATTATCTTTAATATCCTGTAAGTTCTAACGATCTGACTAGTCATTTCATACCGCATCTCTTAAGCATTCGAAACACATACTCCTTGCCGTCCTTTTTAAATAATTATGAGTATATTATCGTTCATACTGTCAATATGGACAGTGTCGACAGTCGGAAAAGAAAACTTGGAGTATTGTTCTGAAGGTACTGATATAGCTTTATAATAAAAATATAACGGAAAGCGCAGCACCAGCCAATGTCGATAGCGACAGTGAGTCTTATGATGACATTTCAACGACGCTCTACCCAATATCACATTTTCCGTTTCAGCTGTAAGCAGAGGAACGTTTGATTTTATTTTCGTCGATTTTGCTGAATCGTGACCTGAAACTAAGATAAGGATTTGTTGCGCAACTTTCATCTTCTACTTTGTCGAGCCTAACGATAATTCTGATTTAATACCACTCAACCTTCTTAGTAAAAGTTGTCTTGTCATTTGTTTGTTTGCATTCTCCTTTTATTATCAGAAACGCGGTACTGATCTATTTAAATTTGTCGACAGTACCAAACATCACAGATTCTAGTAATCTATAAAATAATTCAGTAAATGTAAACTAACTCATTTACTTCCTAATTGTTTTGAATTTGTTGTAATAAAAGCGTATTGAATTAAACAGCGTCCTTGTTCAGCAAATGAGTTGATAATAAAACGATAATAAACAAGCGCCTTTGTAACAAACTATAACAGATCGGTAATTGCTTCCACGATACCTCCTCGCGTTATTACGCCTTTTACGACGCCGTATGGGGTGAATAAAACATTTTTACGATCGGCCATGGGTGCTATAATACATACACGCACACACATGGCTAGGTACATGCCTTCAGGTAATAAAGTATAAACTGAATATATACACATTTATACTTGTCCTCTTAAGTTTGACATTTGTAATGGCGGTATAAAAACTCCATTTTCGTAACACAAGTTACCGCCACCCTACCATTTATACAATTATCTTATGTATTCCAAAAATGACCATATTTTTCTAAACAATAGGAATAATAGGAATTTAGTATGTAATCGTTTTAGTAAGAGAGATGGGTCAGTGCATGTGCGGACATATGGCTACGACTTACTCAAATAGATTGCGTCATAACGTAATGCCGTCCCAGAGCGCAAAACAATTACGGAGACTGAATAAAGTATAGCTCGCCTACCTTCACCGATCGTGTTCGTTTCATCTCGAACCACGTTGTCTTTATAATCTACCGTATCCGCGTAATGTAACATTTGTTGAGCGAAGATACAATATATATATTTTTTATTTTTTACTCTGGGGACACTTTTTCGACCCTCGTCCGAGCGGTCTCTTTGAAAAGTGGACATCGGAACGCGAGGGAAGGAGCCCCTGAGGATACTGGACAGAAAATGCGTTGTAAACATTGCGACTACATTCAATTTCCCGTCATTTTTCAAACTGATAAATAATTCTGTCATCGAACGTTCGGACAGGGGTCGCTATGAAGTGATTGTCGATGGAAGGACGCCGGCGCCGTAAAAAATAGCGGCCGATGAGACTCGCCTGCTTCTCGTATGTTCGCGATAAATTTCTTTTTTATTATCAGATATCGAGGGACTCGAGAATCGAATAAAGCGCTCATATTTAATTCATAAGATACCGGCCATACAACACTACTCCGACCTATTTTATTTAAGATGTTAAAAGATTACGGATACTGGACGTATGCTTATTCTAAGCATTGCCGTTGGCCAAGTTTTTAGTTATCAATCATGCATGATTTTGAAACATACGTAGGAAGTTTCTTGTACGGAGTTGGCCTCAGTGATTCGTTGTGTGGTTCAAGTTCTTTTAGTCAGAATTTTTCACAAGTAACAAAAAAGTTACGATTGAATTAACATTTCAATAGCTGCTATAATAAATAATTTTACCATTTTAGGATTGTTAAAATTGTCTTGGAATATAAAAAAAAACAATGATAAATAGAATGTGAGCTAGTTGATTTATGTTTAAATCTTTAACCGTTTAAATTTAAATATTAAGCTCTAGCGCATGAGCTGATTTGTATATAGACACTGTACATTTTTATACTCTATCGATTTTTAGATTATTTAATTTAAAGTGCTGCCATGTTCAGTTATATACTAATTTTTCGGGATATTTTAGATCGTAATAATAACACAATGTACCAAACTCAAAATGCATGACACAATAGCGGTATACCTAATAACAACATTATTTAAATAAGTCTCACACACATAGTATTTATTCGAGTGTCCTAACTGATATAGGTTCACGTCTAGTCCTAAATAAGCACTAAAGAAACTTAGTTGTTACTTATTATTCTTGTTTTCTAACAAAATCCAATCAACAATATTGGGTTAAGATAGAATTCTATACAATGAAAATAACAATGTGTATCTGTAATGGACAGGAAATAAATTTAAATTATTTAATTTATCACGATGCCAGTGCGTCTTGTGTCCGGCAGATGTGTTCAATACATTTAGAGCCACGAGAACAGGGCCGGGGGTCACTCGCAGTATTAAATAACTCTCCGACAGCTAAATGAGTAGGGGACGCGAATAACGTCTACACAGGACGATTCTGAAAGTTTCTGATTTTTTGCAGAGTTGTAAGTACTTGCAGTTTCGCGGAAGATCACGAAAATAAATAGCTTTAAACATTGAACATACTAAAGGCACATAGGCAATATCATTATAATTTATTTTATAGGTAAATAGATAAAAAAATAATTTTATTTTGGTTCAGGCAAAATAACTCTCCTCTACCTAATGGAAAGCAGAATCCAAGTATGGTGGTCACCACACTCATTGCAAATGCAGACAATGCACATGCACATCATTTGATGCTTCTGCATCATTGGGCCTCCGGTCTCGCACTCACCGACGAAAAACACGCTGTAATTTTATTATTGTTTATTTAAAACTTTATGCATAAGATGTACAATGGCGGACTTAATAACATAGGCATTCTCTAACAGTCTACCTTCAAGTGGTGCGGAAATGAATGTAAGAGTGCACTATACTTTGCTAAGTTATTTTAAAATAGACAAAGCAGAACTAAAAATTAAGACGATATAAATACACAAATAAAACATTGTGCGTACATACTAAAAAAGTACTAAATTTGTGATAATTCTGCTAAGTTTTAGATGACGAGAGCTTGTACCTTGGCCTTGAATGAAACACGACTGGGCGCTATTCTGATTTCCTTGGGAAGAGCATTCCAGAGAAAGACACTTTGAATTAAGAAGGAAGAATGAACGTATGCAAAAGTGCGGAAGGGGCATGACAGAATGAGGTTATTTGTGGAGAGCGGAGGGTTCGGTCATGATTGGAACCCAGGAACTAGAAGGAGGAAGTCAGGTAGGTAAGCGAGCTAGGAGAGTTGAGAATAGAGTAGGGAGAGTGTTGAAGCGCGCAGATGACGACTCAACCACTCCCCGCATCCCTCTCCCCATCCCCCAAAGGCCGGCACTATTAACGCCTCTGGTGTTGCGGGTATCCATGGGCGGCGGTAATCGCATACCATGAGTCGTTTGATTCTACTAAAAAAACCGGAGGTCGTGAGGTTTGATTCCAACCACGACTAATGTCGAGTATTAAGTACAATCATTTGTTGAGTCTGGATGTAATTTATCTATCATATGTATGTATTTAGAAATATATATGTACGTTTATTAGCAGTTTGGTTACCATAATACAGGATTTGCTTGCTTAGCTTGGAATAAGATTACCGTGTGTGAAATATATAAAAATTGAAATTGAAAATATTGTTTTCAGATTTATTCAGGACTCAGGAAAATCATAAAAAGCATTGGAAAATAAGCGAATAATTGATATTTTGGCAACTACTTGTATTTATTATCACGCAGCGTAAGCGTACTAAATTGTGACGGAACTAAGAATTGCCCTGCTGGATTTGTTACTACCCGTCGCGGTAAGGAACAATAAAGAAAATTACGATACCAACTTACCTACAGTTCTATATACTACCTTTATTAGTACGCCCCATCTTTATTGAACTTATTTTTAGATACAAAATGTACATTTGGCGGTCTTTATATTTACGGCTTCGTTCACACTATATATAACATGTTATACAAGTAAATAAGATAAATTTTCACAAGAATAAAATAAATTCTAAATTCGAAGTTATTAACAACTTATTTTCTTTTTTGGACATTTAACACACAACGCCATCTAGTTCCAAGCTAAGCAGAGCTTGTGTTATGGGCACTAGACAACATAGGATAAAAATACACACACATATATATATATGTATATATTTGTAAATACATACATATTATACATGGAAAACACCAAAACACTGAAAAAAGTATTTGCAGATCATACAAACATTTGGTTCAACCCGGGAATCGAACCCGAGACCTCAAGCGCAGCAGTCGCATACGCTACCACTGCGCCACCGAGGCAGTTACAAGTACAGTAAGTGAGATTTAAATAGTGATTGATAAGGTTGTACTATTGTTTTATGTTGATTGTGAATTGTGCTAATTAATTTATTACCCCTCAGATTTACCTACAACTATATCATTATATTTGATTGAAAGCTTAGGGCGGTTTCGCATTTATGACTTAGGTAAAGTCTTCCGTAGTAAATAATATTCCGAATTATTTAGTAACTATTTGTAGGAATGTGTAAAAATACAGAATTTATTCATAAATGTTATAAGAACAGCAGATAGTAACATTTGTTACTAAAGTAGGAAAATAGCCCATTGTCAATGAACTGAATATGAAATTTTAACATTATCATAATTATTTTATTTGTGCAAACAAACACTTCAGCGTGATGTTATGACAGCTTAATAGGTATTTTTTTAAAAATAAAACACATCAGATTGTTAAACATAACCTTTTGACTCAATAAAGATTTAATTCCAGAACTTTTAATATTTTTTTAGTAATTAGGTATTTTTTTTTTTTGATTGATGATTTTTCGCAAAAGAAACTATAAAATAAAAGTTAAATGTTACGGTTAATATAAATACATTACGGCTTAAAGAATTTATTAAATTTACAGCCTATGCGAACTTTCAATCTAACTTTAATATAGTTTGAAAACTAGCTAAAATCCTAAATACAAATAAAAAGGAACGTGAATACTTAGACACTTTTTATTTGGCCGTGAACTTTGGGCGTCGGTTATCGTACCCAATTGATATTGTACAATCGAAAAGATTCAACATAGATATAGTATAAAGTGGTATAAGAAAAGCTTGCTGACGCCACAATTCTTTTTATTTTAAAAAGAACAAGTTGTGAAAAATTTAACCATTTCTTCAGATTTTTTACGAAGTGGTTCAATTTATACCTACTGACTATATATCTCTTCTGCTTTTGATGAAATGACAACAAGCCGGATCTCTCGGATCAGCTATTTCTGCCAATGTCAAGTATTTAGTCTTCAATTATAAGTCTTCGTGTCTTTAAGTCTTCGTCGTGATGAAATTAATCATAAAAATATATAAAATGTGGATGACATAAAATGGGGGTCCCCAGTCTTTCTAAAAAACAAAACGATCTCCGACTAATTATCTCTATGATATCTATCTACCATTATGTCAACATTATCCTAATAGCAGAATATTGAGAAAGTTCAGGCAAAGACGACTGAAAAGGATGTATACATATACAAATATACCTCTATAAATCATTGAATTTTTATTAACTTTCTTTAGTATCATTTATCGTCCCTGAAAAAATGAAAATAGTTCAATGTCAAAATACAAGATTATGTAAAACTGTGTGACTTAAATAAAAAGTTCAAGTGATGAGGGAGTTAAGGTCATAAAACCAAATACTCAGCTAGGAAAGGCAAGATAAAAAATACAACCGCACCGCGCTACCCGCAATATCGTTCGACAAACAATGTCATTGTTTAGTACAGGTCTCAAATACTCGACTCCTAAATTTCACATAAAAGGTAACCCGACTAGAATAAAAGTACTGCTGTTTTATTTTGAATAAAACTAAAATCCGCTAAACAGGCTATGTACTTTGGGATTATTTGTCTATACTCGTATAAAATTATAAATGCGATTGCTTTAAGATAGCAATCTTTCCACTAATAGTGTTGAGCATATTTTAGCCTGGTAAACAAAAAAATATAACACAGCAATGTGGTAAACTAGTACATCATTAATAATTTCGTAATTTAATATTCAGTATTGTTTTTATCAGTAATATAGAGATTTCTTCAAAATCCATACGGTGATCGCGACGAACACGGCTGATAGGAACTCAGTTTATATTTTATTCATACATTGTATTGTTGGAATATCAATTGCCTCGCCCGGCGGTAGGTAAAGGGTACATTTCCAATCCGCACGGGATTCACTTAGATTTGAAGGAAAATAGATTTCGATTTCCAAAGCTGCGACAAAGCAATCCGATATATTTTTCAGACAGATATTGCTAGCGATTTCTTTTGAGCTTTGAAATATAAGGGAGGGAGTTTTAAAAGATTTCATGTATTTCTTTTCTATGTAGAAATAAAATTTTACTGAGTAGTATTTGTGACGTGAGGTGGTTTTGGTTAGGTGATTTAGTACATACATATTTTGAATAGTTTTAAATTAAAATATAGTGATAAATATCGCACTAATTAGCCAACAATTGGAGAGGCCTATGTCCTGCAGTGGACTGTGGTATGCTGATAATAATGATGACATAATGAATGTTAATTTTTACCTTTTATATATTGCAATGTGCTCAAAACTATTATTCAAGATTTACCTCTTTCTTGCGTGAACATTCTAAATCTAAATTTTATTTTAATAATATTCTCACACATATTTTTTTATATATTATTATTAAATGGTAACCAGCCGGATCACTCGGATCAGCTATTTCTGCCAATGTCTAGTATTTATGGTTTTCAATTCTAAGTCTTCTAGTCTGCGTGGTGATGAAATTAATGATGTTTTATATATAAAATGTGGATGACATGAAATGGGGACAGTCTTTCAAAAAAAAAATCCTCATATTGTTATTTGTATATTTTATTTCTTGGTTTGTATCTGTATACTGTCAGGGGTGTAATGAGTTTAAAAAGTCACAGACTAATAGAGAAAGGTCAACGTCGTTTATAAACAGAGACGGTTGTTTCCTCTTTTTTAATTTTGGCAGGCAGACAATGCACCAAGGAAAAACATTAAAAGGGGAGAATTCTAACCCCTTTTCGAAGTGATTAATTTATTATGTTCTTTGTTTTCTGTTTTGATATTGTAACATGAAACAGAGACTATTGTGTTGTTGTTATAAATACCTAATTGTAAGATTTATGAGTATGGTGTTGTGGTATTTGTGACATGGAATTTATTAAAACATCGTCCTAATTATACTTTAAAATAAATTAAGTTGAAAATATTGAATTATGTATCTTGAAAAATGCTCACAATATTTATTAAAGAGTAGATATTTTCTCTAACTGTGTGAGGTGTGAGGTATGAGGAGTGTAATAATGAATTGTTAGGATCTACAAAAAATGGAGCTCATTATCGAAAAAAATATTTTCCTTCGCTGTTGACATGACTGACAATTAATCGGTAAGTAAACATACTTAACAATAGTTGGGTTATTTTTTTAAAGTATGCAATTGGTTTATGCGTATGTGTGTGTGACCACAATTAGCGAAGATATCACGGTTTATATAACCGTATCAAATGTGTCGATTAAATTTAAATACTGTTTACTCAGGTAACAAGCCATAAAAACATAATTAACTAACGTATGTATATGTAACGTAACGTCCTATATGTGCAGTATGCTTGTGCTAAAAGCTCCGATATAAGTTATGTATCAAACCGTAAAAGTATCACTCGTGCAATATAAAAGTTAACGACACAAGAAAACGCGTTTTCCACAACATTAAAGATAACAACAATACGGGGGCGAGCGAGTGTAGAGCCTCCCGCGAGGGTGGCGGGCGGGGGTCGAGAAAAATTCAATATTAATATGAAGGAGGTGCGAGCGAGAAGAGCTCGCGGTCCCGTTCGCGCGGCCAATGGCGAGCCCCGCTGCCGTTGCGATATGATGAATTTATGGATGTAATAAAAGCGAGGTGCGCGATTGGAGGAACGGTCAGGGAGAGCTTATTTTCTTTTTATTTTCATATTTGGAATGTCGGTCTCAAGTCGCTTGCAGTCGCCTCTGCAACTCTGACGTTTCTTCTCTGAACATTTTAAGTGGCTGTACCCCACCACTTTATGATTTAACTATATTGAACATTATGATATATACTCACACCAAAACAGGTAGATTGAACAATGTTTATATTGAACAGATTTTGGGTTGTTACTGTTACTACATATTGTGTACTTACTTACTATTAACGGATCATGTACTGATGATTTTAGAACAACAATGATTACTTGATTGAATTATATGATACAAAAAATAAAAAACGAGTTTACGAAAACGTCGTTTTCAGGTCATCGTCGTGGCGTTAGGGCGACGATCTTTAATTTGTTCTAAAATGTTATTGTTAAATTGTACTTTGTCGATCATAACATTATTATATTTAAAATACGTTTGTTGTTAAATAACCATTTTAAAGAATGTAACTTCATGATAAAGAAGGAGTTGTATTAAATGTAGACAATGTTTTCAGGAGAGGTGAAGTTGTGTGGTAAGGTTGAGAGGCTCTCGTTGTACAAAGGCTCGTAACTGGCAGTTGATTGAGGCGTGAACGACGCTCGACCGCCGGTTGGGGTTTCTTTCTTGATTTGCTACGCGAGTGGCCGAAACGACACTTCTATTTGCATGAACTGATTTCGGGTATTTCCTCTTAAATCAAATGAGATGACGTCACCATTGAGAGTTCTAAATGCGTTATCTATCAAGTGAGTCTCTAAGGGATTGAATTATTTTAAAGTGTGTCCTTTTATCTTAAAGCCTTTCAAAACTATCTACTTTTTAAATATTTATTTATTTATTTATTATTTTCCGGAATATTTATTTATTATTTTATGGTAATCTGATTCTAAGTTCAAAATTTTTTTTCTTTTTATATATTTTTTTCTATTTTTACCGTCTTACTTTTTAGGCTTGTAACTTGCCAAATTAGACATTTTCTTAAATCAAATGAAACTATATTAACTGTAACGTATATTCCTGAGTCAATTAAAATCAATCCACATAAGCCACGAGATAGCAATAAAATACTTCATTTAGTCAGAGTAATAGTGGTATCAAAATGAATAGACCGATATTCCAATATTGAGCTTCTTTTTACATACTATACAGCATTAAGTTCCACTTAGAAATGAAATGAAAATAAAGTGATAAATAAATAATAACTTGAGAGTCCACAGGCATGACGGGCTGATCCGAAATTAGGTAGAACATGTGCTAATGTAACCTGACTGTCGGTAGACATTCTTAATGTTATACTAAATAAATACACATTGCTGTTAGTCTGACACATAATAAATGACCTCTGACTCTAGATACCAATAGATAAAAATATAATACTATTCCGATTTTCATTTGACCAACCTTCGGTAATTATAGTGAGGTGAATGATTGGACTGCAGTTATTAATAACGTTTAATTAAATATTTTGTTACGTTATTAGTACTATCTGAGACACATTAAATGACAATAACTGAATTAGCTATATCGCTTACGATTTGAGACATCTGAAGTCTATTATGTTTTAAGCTTGTTATATTTAAATAAGAAAACTTATCAACAACTAAGGATGGATATTTATTTATTTATTTAATTTGAAGTTGTAAAAACTTTTTTGACTCAGGTGAGGGAATAATAAAAACTTTAAACGAAGTAATTGTTGTGCAACCACAGTAAGAATTCCTAACCACCAACTAACAGAATCAATAAATCTTTTTGCATTTTCCTATAACTTAAAGCTCTAAATTTAAGTTGACGTGCAGGGTAAACAACACGAAACATTTCATTAAACGTTTAGTTTTGTCATAGAGCCTTAAAGCCCTCATAGAGCCAAGAAAGAAGGAAACTTCCTAACAAACATGAATAAGTTTGTGATTGATCAGTACATTATGTGAAGGCAATTGATACCGTCAATATAATACGACGGATAGAAAACCGTTCAAAAGCCAGAGCCCTGACAGAAGCAAAGACAACGCAGACAAAATAAATAGGAGGGTGGTGTGGTAGTGTGCGGTGAGCCAGCCATCCGGAAGTATTGGGGATCTGCAACGAGCGTTCAGTTTTGAAGTTCAATTATATCGAAGGCAGGTGGCAGCCCCGGGCCACTGTAGAGATGTTGAGATACGCGAGATGTCAACACAAACCTTCAACTGTGAAGAATCATTTCGAAGCTAACTGAATGCTTTACAAAATCAATTAAGCATCTGTTTTCACCCCATTATTATATTTCACTAGATGACCCGGCGAATTTCGTATCACCATTTTTATTTTAAAAAATTGTATTTGCAATTTCTGAAAATCTTGTTTTAGTAATTTTGCCCGTTCCCGCTTCTCAGAGGTAGTGTACAGTTGTGAAGAAAAAATCCGGTTATCTTTTGCGTTTACTATACAAACCTTGTCCCAACAATGACGAGAACATAAAAAAGAATTATCCAATTTGGTGCAGTCGATCAGAAGTTATGCGCGTACATACATTACAGCGACTCATTTTTATTTTTATATATAGATATATGGATTAAACCTTTGTAGATAATTGTAGCCTTTTTAATTTTTAAATAACCTTTTGTTAAGACTCTCGTGAAACCACAGCGAGTCTTAAAGAAATTAAAGAAGGACCATGTAATTAAAATACTTTCAATAGTAATTTTATTGTTATTATTTTATGTATATATTTAAAAAGATGGGAGATTAGATTTTTATAATAATAATAAATAATTAATAAATAATAGCTATTGCCCGCGGCTCCGCCCGCGTTTATGTCGGTTTTTTCGTGTTTTTTCGCGGTCGCGGATATGTGACTGATGCAAAAATTAGATAAAAACAATCCTTGATGCGGATTTAGAATGATGTATAATCATTCTAAAATTTCAGCTCGATCGCTGCAGAACTTTTTGAGTTTTTGAAGCGTACACAAACCAACATAACATTTTTATATACATATATAGATTTCGGACATCTAACACACAACGTTGTCTAGTCCAAAACTAAGCAGAGCTTGTAATATGGGTACTAAATAACTGATATAAATATACATTATACTTTTTTTGTAAATAGATACATATTATACATAGAAAACACCTAAACTCCGAAACAAATATTTGCAGATCATACAAACATTTGGTCCGACCCGAGATCGCAGCACACCAGTCGCATACGCTACCACTGCGCCACCGAGGCAGTCATATCTACTAAAAGGAAAATTTACTATATTTTCTTTGCCTTATAAAATATTTATATTGTAAATATTATTACATTGATTGTATATAAACAACAATAAAGAGTGTACAAAGATAGCCGTACGTATTTTACCTATAAAGCGAGTACTTCACCGTAACTGTGTACTGGAGTACAAAAGCCGAAGTTTTCCCCGCAGCGGGATTCCTTTTTCTTTGTTTTGTGTATTTATTGTAAATCTACTCATAGCAGCCGCCAGCCGCCCGCCCGTTAGAAGTATTTCGACATAACTTTTGGCTCGAGTACCTTATGTACCTACAGTTCGGTAACATTCCATTTTAATGTTTTTATACTAAGTTCTGTATGTTTTTTACATTTCAAACTTTTGATATTTTAGGGGCTTGTTTACATGACTGACTTGAATGAAGTACAAAACAATTAATCGAAAATTAAAATCCACGTTCAGGCAGACTCACCGAAAATGCACTAGTCTCATATACGAATACATTACTTGTGTCACTGCAAACTAAACAATTTTGTTGTAGTAAAAAGTTTATTTGAATATATAAAATGTACAAAGAAAAGTGTATGCTGTTGGAAATAAAACAGCAACTGTATGTACGAGTGGATATACCAGATAGTACAAAATTTGCAACGAAATAGTGCAATATAGGCGAGTACTGCTGGTGCAAGTAGTTAATATGATTTGCCCTCACCGCCTGCTTCACGCCCGCTCTCTCACGCTCTTGCTGACATTTTAAGCAACTTAATAAACTAGTACGAGGTACTCACCTACCTTCCTTCTATTTCGATATTTACATTGAACGACTTTCTAAATGTTATTTCAAAAGATGTACAGTGAAAATTACTTATCACTTCAGTACCTTATCCAATATTCGCTAATTAAATGATTCAAGTATTTAAAAACACATTTTGAACCTGAAATGAAGGAATGATAAAAGAGTTAGGGGGAAAACTAAAGTACATACTATTTATATCGTGGGAGTGCCACGCTTCGGCATGCATGGGCCAGCTCGACCGGAGTAATACCACAGCCTCACAGGAAACCGGTGTGAAACAACGCCTGCGTTATATTGCACCAACTGAGTGAGGATACCGGAGGCCTATTTCCCAACCCCTCCCCCATCCCTCTCCTTATCCCCCTTTCTTTTACGGATTTTTATGCAGTCGACAGAACTTTTTAATATACGTACATTTGAAGTTGATCGAAATAAGAGATTCCCTGAAAATGAGTGATGAACCTAAAACATAAAATATAGTTAGTTATAGTTATTTAGCTGTAGAGGCCGTAAGGGTAACCAGGCTGGAGCGGTCGCATCCTGCGTGTGGTGCATCCCTGTTGAGGCCGAGGTTGCTGGCTGGCTGAGACTAGCTGTGGGAGTGAATATGACGGTGGCGCTTATCTGCTTCCTTGAAGGCTGCTTCCAATCACGTCAGGGTCATCACTGTGGAGGAACGGGTATCATGTTCCACCCAACACAAAGGGAGGATCCTCCGACCAGCCTAGGTGATCATGCCTGGCAGGCCTCTGCCCTACAGTTGATGTTGGGAAGTTGTGTATATCATAATCGGCGCGAAAACTATTTATTGCGCGATTCAGGATTTGTAGTTACTCCGTGTAGTGTGTTACTTCGTAGTTCAGTGTATCTTCGGTAGATGGCGCTGTGGTAGGTTATTGTTGTGTTATGTGTGGAAGTCGCCACAGTTATTTTCTCCCGTACACTGCTTCGCCTATCGTTGTCCATAATGCACTGTAAAACCTAATGTAACAATCTTTATGAAGGAATAACGGTAATTAATTTTGTTTCATCGATTATTTATTTGAGTACACAATCGAGTATTCGAAATGCAGTGACATCAAAAGACTCTGCTTATCTAACATTAAATGAAAATTGATATTTCTCAATTAGGGTTTCTGACAAATAAACAATTTACATAGGAGTTAGAGACAATAAAGAAAACAAAAACTTTCTTGACTGTAAAAATATCTATAAATTTTTTTATAGTTCGAGAGAATATCTTGCACTGACTAATTAGTTCAAGATTAATTAGATAGTTTATGTGCTGATTTTGTAAACACGTACGTCAGAAAAATACTAACAACCATAAAGTTGATTCACTGTTATAGTTGTTGATTGGTTTTTAGAAAACTTATTCCAACAGTTTAGAGTAATTTTTGTGTGATACATTTAGGCTAAAGAAACACGTAGCTTTGCCTCTTCTTTCATTTATTATATTTTTTTCCAAAGAATTCTATGCAAAAGATATATTAGATGCAAGCTGGATTGTTAAAGCTTACTGTGGCTACCGTTAAGTAATTATGACTTTCTAGGAGTAAGTTAGAAGTAAAAAAAGAAGCCGTGATGAACTAAATGGTGACTTACGCACTTGAATGTAAGCCTCTGTTGGTAATTAAGAGCTAGTTGGCAGATGTTCAACAAATGTATTTTTATTACTCATAAATTAAGATCTAGTACCTAATAATCTTTAATTAGGTCACCTTAGTCTTTATTTTTAACAAACTAGTGTAAATAAAGATGAAATGATAAATTGAAAAATTATATAGTTGCTTTATAGCATAACATAAATGCCCATTACAGTTCGATGTGGGTACGGGAAGTGCTACACAAGACGTGTAGTGGGCAGGGGGTGGTGGAGGTCCAGTCTTGAAGATACTTAAGGGGGCGTGGGGCCCGTCACCCCCCAACGGCGCCGGACGACTTGCTTATTCTATCAAGCGTGGACGCACACACACCCGGCACCTTGCACATACAAGACGCACACATACAACAGGCATTATACGGCCGGCCACCACTCCACTGTGTCAATACAATACGCTCTCTTCGACTGGACTTAGATTATTTAGAAAGCACTTGTAACGCTCATATAAGAAGCGCCGCGGAAGACGTATTCCGCGTCACAATGGCCAGTACGTGTCGGCGAGGGCTGAGACGGGATACGCGGAAAAGATTACGATCCTAAAAAAACAGCCTTCACTCGTGAATATACCTAATATTCTTTTCACAATTGACTTAGGGTCCCGGTGGTCCCTTCTTTGTTTGAACTGGTAATAACTTTTAAATATATACCTAGTAACACAATACAGTATAATTTTTATGCAATTGTATAATAACACATTATACGCATGTGAGAGTGCACTCGTCTACACCTCCAAACAGAGTGGGGTGTAAAGCTCATTATTGTTAAATATGTATGCAGAGCTGACAGATGCATTAAACATGACAGGGAAAGACCATCAGAGTCATATCAGAGGCCACGAGAGGAGGCGTGAGACTATGCCACTGGACGCGGATAATCCTCTACAAGCCTACGGTGTAGCACGATGCACTGCTACGAACGTAGCATTAGTCATCATCTAAAGATTACTTCGATAAACATTTAAGTTTACTTATTACAACTGGCTTGTTGGGTACACATATACAGTGACGTTATTAATGAATCTTATATCTAAAATCCTATTGCCAAGCTTACTTATAAGTTTGAAGGGTTTGAAATAGTTTTCAGATTAAGTCATTAATTTAGTTTTGGTTTAATACAACAGCTCGAACCCTTTAGAATTAACGATCCTTTAAATTAATAAGTGTCAAACGTTAACGGTATAGGTGTTTCTTTCTAAGGGTGTGTGCGAATATCTAGTTTACGTTCCTTCTTACTGGTGTGATGCGTGTGTGCCCAAGAGACATCGACTCATGTGTGGGTACTTTCATAAATCTGTTGGGAGATATATGAGAGCGCAATTTCCGGTATCCGGCCATTAGCGCCGAGCTTTTATAAGCTTAAAGCTTAGGTTAAAGATTTTCTGGGTAGTTTAATGCGAATCTTGTAATAGACTCGATAAATTTTGTATAAAGTATGTGATTGCATATTAGGTGTCGATTCGGAAACTTTTAATGTGTGTAACTTGGTCTAATGACTGTTTGTAAGGTACTCTCAACGACACGACTTCGATGTTTTTGTATTGTTGTGGACTGGAGATAAAATATTGCCATGTATCGGTTGTGCTCAATTCGGTCGTGAGAGACAAATGAAAAGTGTTACGAACAAAAAATGAGCGGTGTCCGTATATGTGGGCGGGGTGCGGGGCGTCTACCCCCGGGGGTGGGAGCAGGGGGTACCGACTTATTATTTTTATCGACCGTAAAAAGGTGCCGGACCTTGTGTGGACCCTTCCACGACGACTCCTCTGGAGAGATTCCAATTATTTACGGATATTTTGCTCCAAATCCCGAAAAATACTGACCAGTAAAAGGGTATGGTACTTACTTTGTGCTTGATTAGGGCTTATACATATGTATGCTTGAGATCGTTTCGAGGAGCCTTCATGCGCTTGGGTCGGAGATAGGTCAAGTATTATATATTTATAGGCTTTCTATTTTTGAACTGTTTTCTATAAATAAGAAAGATTTTTATTTTCAATTAATACTTTCACTTTGATATTTCGTTAGTTGGACGGCTTTTAATGTTGTTAAATTTCTGGTATGTGTATTCTGTTAGTGGCAGGGCAAGGGTCTGAAATCGCATGGTCCGGGTCTACGAAGAGTAAGGCACCTGATACTGACCGTGGTTTTTATTGAATTTGCCACATACTTCTCACTTTCGAGTCCCAATGAAGTAGGAGATCCGAAGTGATTTTTCATACCGTCAAAAAAAGCCCACATTATTTTCTTTTCACTTTAATGAAAAAATGTATTCCACAACGTCCGAACTATAAATAAAAAATAACGTGAAATAAAAAGTAAGTTGTCATTGTAATTAAATATCAATAATGAATAAAAAGAGTACATTTGTTCCGCTTGTCGTCGTGCAGTGAGCGAGAACGGCACGACAGTGTAATGACACGCCTGCAGCTGCAACCCTCACCCCGTTACCCTGATTCGACCTGTCACGACCTACTCAATAATGCAACAATGCATACCTATTGTTCCACCATTACTTTCACCATTTACAATAACATGACCATTTGTGTATATGACTACTGTAAAAACATTAATATGTATGTATATGTATACCTACGTATCCATATTTATACTTCGTTCGCAGAACAGCATTTCAGCCGCATCTAAATATTTCCCAGATTTACATTGATTCTAAAAAAATCTTTTTACAATTAAGGCGACAATCTTCATAAATCAATTTCCCCCGAATTGAATGTCAATAAGTAGGGACGGTTGTTAAACGACGCGCCGTAAAATAAAACTTTCCGGAGGGCGGAAAGTTCCAAGCAAAAAGAATATTTACATTAATTCTCTTCATTATGTTTTGAAGAATAATCGTGGTACCGCTTCTCATTCCACTCTCTCGATTGAGTTTTTATTTGAACATTTTTTTCGCTGCTTCCCAAGTTCGTCTCTGTGTTACAAAAGGAAGTTTTTATTAGCATCTTAATGATTTTACGGCTAGTCCCCGGTTACAACAGCCTTTATGTCGTCAGATTTTCTTAAGTATTTTTTGTCGACTTTTTTGCATCTTACATTATTAAAGTTTTCATTCCGTCGTTTAATGAAGCTCATTTCTTCTGTTCGTCCGGGCCTTGATTGCCTTTGTTTTGCATAAATGTAAGTTTTCTATAGATTTTTCTAAGCTAATCGAGTCCGTTCGAAAGTCTTGGCATTTGTTTACGAAAGGGGCAATTAATTTGTATTTTTGCCCTTTTTTACACTTTCATCCGATCTAGTTAACTGTTGAATGTTTTAATATTTTTTTTTTATATATCAAGAAAAAAAGTGCTAATTCTGATAGAATTTCAAATAATAAACGTTGTGTGAAATAAGGGTTAAAATTTTGAAAAGTTAACATCATTTATGACCAAAGTTCAATGGCAATAGCAAAATCAATCAATCTATATTTCTGTTAGTGTGACAAAATAAATTTAGCAATTTTAATTTCTGTATACCTTCATATTAGTTTGTTTTATAATAATTGATAAATAAATTCTTATCATAATAATATTTAAAAATATTATCAAAATTTTTCTGTTGTGTGTTGAAAATAGAAATAAAATATTACATTTTAAATTTTAAAATTAAGAACAATTTAAAATTATAATGTGGATATTTTTAACGAAAAAAGAGTTAGATAATAATTTAAATTACTGTTTTCATTAAAATTATTATCTAATTTAAAGATTAGTTACATTAAAGAACGAATTTTATTATATTTTCAGAGTACCTACTGCTACAAAACTAAGAAAATGAAACTGATGGCATTATACGACAAATGAATATCAGAGAACACAGATCCAATTTGTCCCGTCCCGTACGGTAATTACATTCATCTCTGCTCCAGACTGATTTATGCTGCGTCTGGTGCGCCTTCGACCTACGTTCTGTCATTAACTACTTTTTCAAGCCAGTCTTACGCACCACAAAATAATAATCGTCCGGAAAATCGACAGAGGCTGTATGTAATGTTATGAGAGGAAGGCCGGTCGTTTTTCTCGGGTCGCAATCGAGTCCGAGATCTTGCTTTCTTTTTAATTTCCCTGCGGCCTCCTAATGAGGTCCCTGCGGCTGAGGCTCTGCGCCGTTATCTATGATATTCTTGAGGTTGATGCTTATTGTGCGTGTCACTGATGGCTTCCCTTTTTATTATCCTCTCGAACACAATTCAGCGGCCGCCTAAATGAGTTCTTCTCATTTGCTTTGCTCTCTTTATTTCTCTAGGCGGCAGTTTGTCTTGTGTCGCGACTTAACTTCTTTAATTTTAATGAAATGGCCACGGAACGAGGACCTTACTTACTTTATTTTTTCATGATTTTTTCCTTAAAATTTTAAGGATTACAAGTAGCAGTCGAGTTTGGGAATTATCAATAATCAAATTATACTTGCGTGTTAGCAAAGTTTGCCTTAATGTTTAGAATTACTTTTGATATAAAATCGCCTGTTTTCAATACAAACGAAACTGAAATTCATACGTCTTGATTTAACTCATTTATAAAATATAACATTGACATTTACATATGTACCGTTAACATTTCCCACCGTTCGAATAAGTATTAGGCTTGAGGGGTTAAACTACGTAAGCAAAGCTGGTATTAAAAGAATAGTCAGCAACAAATCACATGACTCCTCCTACGCTTATCTATTAAAATGAGAGATTATTGCCAGCTCAAATGTTATACAATATATGGGTGTTATTTTCACTGGATTGTCCAATATTGTCACAATCTCTATAGTAGGGCAATTAGAGAAGTGTCGCGCGTGTCAGGCACGTGGCCGAGATCCTGCCGGTGGGCCTTGGTGCAAGCGTGCACGCGTTCCGATCACCGCACTGCCCTCATTGAACCTCTCTGTTTATACTGCTTGCAACAAAAGGTGACACCCGGGTGACAAGTCAAAAGAAAACATAGAATGTTGATGTTTACTTTGTATACGCATAGAGTAGACGTATACAAAGTTAATTAAATATTAAAAATGTTTAAATTTTATATATTTCCATAAACAATTGTAATGACAAATGTTTTCTCAACGCCTCAACACGTTTACAATCAACCTCACTGAATTAACAAATGAAATTGCAACTGAAAAATTTGGGTATTAAGGAAGTCCCCTTTGAGGAATTCGCTTCATTTAAATATCGCATTTTTCTTGAAGATTATACCTTACGACAGCCATAAAAGAAAACAGGAGACCCGCCCCTCGATAATGCGACGAGCCTAAGGAATTTTTATTCCGCTCAAATCTCTCCTGACATAGGTATATTTTTGTGAGATCGCCTGGAGATTTTAATACCCGATTTTATTTAAATTCGTTTAGGTGGTGCGGGTGACTGCGCCCCTAGACATTTATCGCTAGGGCGTGATTGTACTTATAAGCAGAAAGTATTTTGCAACAACATTGTAACAGCTCCAAAATGCTTGTTGTATGTTTATAAATGTGTTGTGACATTTTTTTATCCATGTCTATTGAACTTAAACAAATGTATTTCTTCGGGTGTGGGAATTATTGACGTAGATATTATAATGTAAACAGTAGCAAACAGCCAATTAAAACTGTCATATTATCAGTGAATTATGCTATCACCTCGAGTCAAACTAAATTTTTACTATGAGTATATATTGATTTATTTATAAAATTATCGTATTAATTTTTATGTTAAACTTATTCTGCAAAAAATCAGGTTCGTGTTTGTCGTCTGTAATACAGATGATTTCTTTTGAACAAAAAAATCATTGAAATCTTATCTTGTGTAGTTTTAATATACCTAGTGTTGAAATTAAGGTGTAATTTATTTTAGCAAATCTAAGAAAATTTACTAAAGATTTGAAGCTATCCCTTTACAAGTCAAGCAAATGCCTATTTGCTTGACTTGTGGAATCGAATTTTCATTAATACGATTAGATCATTCTTATTGTCTTGGCCTTTAAAGATATATCTAGATACAATATCAACTAGAATAAGTAATTGCCTAGCAACTGTCTTGATATGTTTATGTAAGTAGTTAGGTAATACTATTGAGGTAGGGATGTTCCAATGGCAACGTCATCAGTCACTTAGTGCGACATGTCATATAGCGCGGCAGTGTCCTCACTGCACCAACATGACCCCAAGGCCCCTCTCTGCAATAGTGATCATTCTTCATTTGCTTAACCTCCTGTCTCGATCATCCACTTGACCGTGTACGTTGCACCCCCATTTTTGCTTTTAATTTCATTCCACCTCCTTTTTGTTAAGGGGTGTTTTTAAATAGTGACCACTTAATACCGTGGGAGAGCTATGCTTCGGCGTGAATGGGTCGGCTCGACCGGAGTGATACCACGGCCTCACAGAAAACCGGTGTGAAATAGCGCTTGCGCTGTGTTTCACCGAGTGAGTGAGGATACCGGAGGCCCATACCCCAACCCCTCCCCCCATCCCCTTTCCCATCCCCCCAAAGGTCGGCAACGCACTTGTGACGCCTTTGGTGTTGCGGGTGTCCATGGGCGGCGGTAATCGCTTACCATCAGGTGATACGTCAGCTCGTTTGCCCACTATTCAATAAAAAAAAAAAAAAAAGCACTTCGTATATTAACATGTCCAAAAATACCACAACACACATTTGTATCTTTTACATTCTATTCATTTTGTTTTCTGAGCCCAACGATTGTCAGATCAGTCAGAAAAATCGCACAAATTATTCATGCCATTTTTGCTGCTTCTATCTCAATGAACTTTACCGCCAAAATTTTCCTTGCCATTTGTTTCCATCGTGTAAGATCTTTTTGTATGAAGCGAGTTCTGTGTTAATATATGTGCCCGGAATACCGTGGCCATATATTACGTCGACCTCTGGCGGACCGGACATAACAATCCTCGATTTGCTATAATATCGGTCGTGCGTCCCTGTCTGGGCGGGCGGGCAGGTGGCGCGAGCGAGCAAGCTGCCGAGCGCCGGTCGAGCGCGCGGGGTGGCGGCCTACGTGCCGCGTATAATAAGCATTTCATGCACGGGGTGCGGGCGCGGGGTCCGTAGCTTACATAGGTACCTATTTCCCGTAAGTCGTGTACCTAACCGGACCGTACATTATGAGCTTGAGGGTCAGCGAGACTCGTACGCCGTCTCTGTCACGCTCGGCACAGGAACGCAGCCCAAGCATAATTTCGTGTGATATATCGCACACGCTTGGGTCGTCGTGATGGACCTCTTTGAAAATCGTCCACCATCCGTGAAAACTACTACTCGGTAGTTAGACGAAAATAAAGGCTCCGTTCAGACAACTACCTTCAATATGTATGTGACACGATAGTAAAGTAGACCTCGATAGGGACTTTACGTGTTTGTATTTATACGAGAATGTAAGGTATTGCCGAAATGTATGGTATACGGCTATAGCGGTCGGTTAAGCGCGGAATTCATCTTCTATCTGTACGATTTATATACGAGGAGGCCGTAAAACGGAACAATAAAAACCCAAAACAGCAATAAATTTCAAGCAATAGACGCAAAGATTCGAGCGCGCCTTATCAATTCCTTCCACGCATGGGATTCGAATCGCACAATAAACTTATGACGCAACCTTTAAGTTCTCTATCTAAAAATAGAAGAGTTTTGTGAATTTAATTGGATTGACATCTCCTTAAAGGTTTTGTTAAAATAAATAGTTAAACGCTTACAAACACTGTTTACAAGTAATCAACACTTAGTGGACAGTTATACGAGGGTCACAGGTAGGAAGAACAAACAGTGGACAAGCCGAGTCTGCCTCCACAAGGGGAGGGTCATCTTAAAGGACAAGGAAATGCGGCCGGCGTGAACACAGAAGATGTTCTTTATGCATTAGTGATGTTGTGTAATTGAAAACGCTTACTAGGTTGACCACAACTTAATCTCAAGTATAGCCCTTTCCGAGCATCGAAATGTCTTATTTGTTATTGATAACCAGCCCATGAGATGTCTGATGTAATTAGCGAGTACTAAGATGCACGGTAGCAAGCCAGTACTTATTAAATAAATAGGAGGTAGATTGTAGTGCGCGTACACAGCGATTAATAATTCGTGAGTGCGGTCCGGTGCTCCTACAGTGCCGATTCATTATCGTTACGGTCTCGGCCCGACGGAGATCTACGATATAGCTCCCTGATTGACCCCACATTAAAAATTACATACCAACTGATAGAGGAAACAGACGCTAATAACGTAACTGTGTACTTTCTTTGTTTCGATTCGTTTCCGAGAGTTATCAAAAATGTATAAGTTGTGCCCGATCGATCGGGGTTGCGGCGAGCATTCATAACGTAATGGGCACAGATTGTACCTAAGAATGGTTCAGGTACTATTTAATGGCTACTTTGATTCGTTAGGTTAATTTCAAAGGAGTCGGAGAGGGTGAGTTTTGCGGTGGTCGCCGGAGGGTCGAATAAATATGTCCCAAAGAGTTAAGTGGGAGCGAAGTGTGGAGCGGAGACCGCGTCCGACGTTTGCTCTTCCACTAGTGTTGTTGCACCACTTATTACACACAAAGTTCTGTTAAAGTTTTCTCCGACACTCGAGAGCGAGTTTAATTTACTCGATAGTGTAAATAAAGCGGGCGGAGTGGGAAGTTTCGTGGCGAGTCAGCCCCTGGCATCGCCCGACGACACCCGGCTGCGGTCGAGTGATAATAACGTCCCGCCGCGTGGGACTTCCTTATTAATCGAGAACGACAAATTTTAACGACAAGAATTAATGAATCTCGTTACACGGGTTAATCCTCCGCTCGTAAAGTGTACACTCTGTGCCAGTTAGGTGCGCGGGCCTCCACTCCGTTCACCACACCTCAATTTCTTAACTAGCTACACCTACTCGTCATACTTTCAAATTTATATTGCTTTTCTTTCTTTGATGTCAGTTTTGATTCCAATATTTTACTTCCACTACATTATTTGTAAGTTCTAAGGTGCCACACAAGCATTTCGTTTTACTGCCAAAGTTTCTACATTTAAAAATTAAAATTGTCATGTGGGGTCGTGTGTCATTGCACATGGCGGTAAGATGAAACGAGTGCGAAAGCCGACTTAAGTGAGGGAATCCAAGATATATCGTCCAGTTAACGACCATGTGCGAATGGAACTTTATTGTAATTGCCTTTTGTAAGATCGGACAGGGTCATTACGGACCGTCCTCACAAACCGACCTCCCGTTTTGCTTCAAAACTTTCCTTGTAGTAGTTAACTATAGACATTTGGTAACTAACTTGAGACAAGCTACGGCTTGAAATAACTTAGTTTTAATATATTACAAGCGAATTGGATAATATATGTGCTGTATCCACTCGTTTTCATACTCAATATTATGCAGAATGTTTGGAGACCTTCACAATGTCGATATTAAATGTAATGAGTGGCGAGGCGTGTATGTGTGGTATATTCATCAGTTGGAGAGGTGTGCGGCACATTAGGGGCTGACGCGGCCTCAAAGCCCGAAGACTGATTATGTCTATCCGCAATTTCTCTCCAGCCCTATTCTCGCGAGCGAAAACTAGCGAGTTTTCCACCGCGCTATTAAGCGGTTGCTTTTACATTTGTCCTTATAATGGAAAATGTGCTACTAATTAATTTAAAGCGAAACTCATTTATGTCGAAATGCGTGTCTATTAAGCGATGATGGGATGAGCGCCTTTCGGGTCTGCTCTTATGTTCCGCCGTGAATCGTTTTATTGTTTCTAGATAAGTGGTTTTGAGCTTTTGTCTCGTAGCCAGTTCATAGTGTTAACGTGGAGTCGTGAAAATTATACGTGGTCCGGTTACAAGCCCTCACCCCATTAAGTAGAGACGAGCTCATTCTCGGTAAGACTAATCAAATAACAGTCTCCCCATTGGCGCCCCCCGCCCCCGCCACCGCACCCTTCGCCTCGCGACCAGCGGTCATCTCACTTATCGATTGTGGCAGAATTCGTGCACAGAATGCGATATTTCTCAACAATATATGTACACATATATAATTTAATAAAACACAACAAGAAATATGTTCCTTTTAGGCCGGAGAGGTCAGCTCTTGTTAACGACTTAGACGTACTACCTTGTCAACTTCTTTGATACTGGAACACTGAAAAGTATTTAAATGAACACTTCATTTAAATACTTTTCAGTGTCAAACTACGCCTAAGTAAATTGTATTGTTTTGCAATGCTACAGATTGCACTACGAGTACAAATGACAATAAGTTTTCAAGTATTTACGGATATATTTTTGCATGATTGAATCTAATAAAATACGTGATAATGTCATTGATTTTATCATATTAAGCATATATTTTTCGGAATACCAGACTCTTTGTCTCTTTCATATTTATAAAACCTAGGTTAATCTTAAGGAAAAAAAATCACTTTCCTAAATAATAGTCTTTCAAAAAAAACACTTAGATTGTTGCATAAAAACTGGCTAAGTGTGACTCGGACTCGCGCACCGAGGGTTCCGTACAAACATCTAGATATATTATATGATGTAACTAAAAAAATATGCTTTTCGCAATTTTTCCTTTATCTGCTCTATAAGACGTAGTGCTTCGTACTAAATTTAAAAATAAACGGCTGTATCTTCTGATTGCCTTAGATTAAGAAGTTCGTTTTTTTCACAACTTCAAGGGACAGTAGACTTGAGTATTTGATATAAATTTCAGCTTGATACCTCGCGGTCCTGAGAAAAAGGGTCTTGACAGATAGACAACAAAGTGATCCTATAACGGTGCCATTGTTTCCTTTTGAGATAAGGAACCCTAAAAATAAACTTTTAATTAAAAGTTTATCAAATGTAATTACTAAAAAAATTTGGTAAGCAAAAACAAAGTTCTAGCATGTTGTTCTCCCTATCTCAAAAACGTCGTGAGAAAACTAGAAGAATTAGTTTTAACTACATGCTGTGGTGTATCATATAGTTATCGATTACGAAATACAAAACAAGTGATCACAGAACAACTTGTCGATTACCGTTCACAATTTTTTTTATTCAATTGTAATAACAGATTGATGAATGATATTACATAGATTTTTCATATGCGGTAAGTATATGTACTGATTTTAGCATTTTTAAGCTTGCACACTTAGTCGTATCCGTCTGTTATTCCTAAAGGAGTAGATAGGTGTGTATTAAATGTTGGGAGACTCTAATTTTATATTTTAGATAACGAAAATCCGAGTCATGGTTGTCTGGAAGAGATCACCGTGAGCGATAAGACCGCCTATTGTTACATACTCGTATTTTGTAACTCATCCTATGTTTTCTTTTGTAATTTTTGTATATATACAATAAAGATACAAATAAATAAATATTTAAGCCCCACTTTAATAATAAATATTCAAAAACAAAAAATTCTAATACTACATGCGTATCTCTACCTCTTACATGTAATAAAATTGTAAGAGGTTGATGTATATTAAAGATATTGAAGAAAGTAGGAAAGGAGTTTAGGTCTGAGTTGGTCTGTTTGTCTGTGTGTTTGGCGCGGTATTCTTAGAGGTGATTTCATCGATTTGGATGAGATTTTCTCGTTTGTGTACTTAAACTTCATTTAACATTTAGTGTTTATTTTACCACTACATATCGGCGATATCCGACATAGTCGCGGACTAAGCTTTAGGCAAAGCTTATTGTAGTAAATTATTAGAACCAGAGACAGAATTACACAATGAAGTTAATGATAGAAGGTAGCGTATGTGACTGCTGTACTTGAGGTCTCGGGTTCGATTCCCGGGTCGGACCAAATGTTTGCATGATCTGCAAATATTTGTTTCGGAGTTTGGGTTTTGTTGTAAATATGGATATAAAAAATAATATTTGTATGTATGTCAGTTATATAGTATAAGCTCTGCTTAGATTAGGACTGGCAGGCGTTAGGTGTCAGATGTCCGAAATATTATTATTATTACTATTTCAAAAACAGAAGTTTCTAAGATTATTGAAGCCGAGGAACCAATGTTAAGCGTTCAGAGGGTGAGTGTACGAGTTGGATGTGGCAGGAGCGTAGTACAGCCGGACCGCTCGTTCCGCCATGTAATTCTAATGAGTATTAGTGTCGTCTGTCCACTTCGTACCGTCCACTCTCATACTACATTCTATAAAGCAATCTCCTATTTCGGTGTCGGTCCGTAATACGATTGTGCATAATACCTGAGTGCTGGTCAAACTGTACTCCTACATATGTATATAGTTAATGTTTGCTCTATTTCCATAACGCTTTTGAGCTTTGCTTATGTTACTGAATATTAACTATGAAATTCGTTTAGAGTTAGAATTTTTATATTATTTATTTGTATGAAATAAAATTGAGTTGATACTTGCGAAATCCGTGATGTAAGACACTTCAAACATAATGAATTATGAAACTACGGTTGTTGTAAAACTAAAGTTCGATTTGGTTTGATGTTGGAAAATCAGAATAAAAATCAAAAAGTAGTCAATGGTAGTCTTTATTAATAAAATAAAATTGTAACAATTTAATTAATAAATTCGATCTTATCTCATTGTTTTGTACGTCATTTTATAATTATATAACTTATAATATCGTACCTGATATAGATGTTCGATTCAATGTCTTAAAAAGGGACTATAAAATTGTTATCTATACTAATAATAAAGCTGAAGAGTTTGTTTGTTTGTTTGAACGCGCTAATCTCAGGAACCGCTAGTCCGATTCGAAAATTCTTTAAGTGTTGGATAGTCCATTTATCTAGGAAGGCTATAGGCTATATATCATCACGCTACTATTAATAGGAGTGGAGCACCATTGAAGAATGTTTCAAAAACGGGGGAAAATATTCACGCTACGGTCAATATAAGACGCAAACGAGGTTGCATGGATTAGCTAGTAACATATAATTTTCAGAATTAAGTCCTTAATTACTCATAATGTGAGGGCCAGAAACAATCAGAATTAAATTCGCTTTGCCAATTAGAATTACCTATGTCTTCACAGGTATGTATATAGTACACACACACACACACATCAAATAAACAGGATAAAAAGCTTTGACCAATATAAAACTTGTCTTGTATGGCAATCAAACCTACCTTTCCTGGAGCAATATCAGTTAGTGTTATAGAAATTTTAAATATTTGACGGTGTATGTAATTCAAAGAGATTGATAAATACAAGTTACAGTGTATCTACTGTGTTCTGCATAGAGGTACATTTCAATCGTTGCGATGCTTCACTGGACTGTGAAAATGATTTTGATTTGACCCTTTGAAGGGTGCTTCTACCGCAAAATTACATTTTCACGTACCTATATATCTGACACCCCATATTACGTAGTTAGTAATACAATTAGATAAGTGAATATGTTAACTTTTTCATCTATAATGTTTTCTGTAAAATACACGAAATAAAACAAAAGCCAAATACAAACTAACTTAAATGTGGAGATAAATAATGAAAACAGAAATAGTTATTTAATGCCGTTATTTAAAGCAAGTCAATGTAAGTCTATATTAATATAAATAAATAAAATTGCGTCATCATTATGAAAGGCGTCAAAGTGTAGCGGTTCTTTACCTCCAAATGTGGCGTCGTGGAAGATAATTTTATTCTGAGAGTATCTCTCCTTACTGCTGATGTATTCAACAGAATATTCCCATATGTGCGTAATTCTGCGGAATGGCAAAAAAGGTCTGTTTGAGGGGTGAAATATGTAAATTTATTGTCTTGGGCGGCCCCGCGCGGCACAGCTCTCGGTGGCGCCCCCGTCATACACGACACGTAGGATAAAGGAAATGTTAATGCGTACCAATTTATGTGCTTTTCTATGATTTTGCTGAATCGGGCGAGCCGTTTTCCCCTTTATAGCTTAGCAGAGTCGAGTATTTTGTTTATAAATTGTAGTGTAGTCCATAAATATATTCATTTTACAATACCCAACTTTCTCATAAAGGTATGTGAGTCGCGTTAGTATAAAATATTTGATTATGACTAATAAACTTAAAGGTTAACATAACTGTACGTCCGTAGGTCATAATTAAAATATATAATAACAAGTACTTGACGATAAACCTTTTTAACAGATACCAAGTAATAAATCCATACACGCACGCTTGGTTAACGTCCCTGACAAGTAGTCAAACTATTCCCCCAGCGTTATGCAGTGACTAATTCACAAAGGCCAAATGTGACATAATACCGGCATAATTCAATGTTTTGCTCACCATATTGTATTTTATTTATGAGTTATGCCTCAATGAATATGGGACTATCTCTTTCATTCTGTAACATTTCAATAATTGCATCTCTTTCTTTGTGAAGAGTTGCGAGGGTGTTGTTTCATCGCGGCTGTATGAACGGATGGTTAAATAGTACGAGTTAACTTACACCGCATCCGCTACGCGTCATTTAGGGGTGCCGTGGTCGGCGTTATGTTCTAATGCTAATTGATAAGCAATTTTTTAAATATTATATACCTATATAATATATAATACCTATAATTTTCATTATTAAAAAATGACCGTGCTTATTCACCTTTCTACCACGACTCAGCAAGCGATCTTTATGAAATTTTAGAAAAAAAGCAAATGAAAATGATTTTAACTTTGGAAAACTGCAAGTAAACACTTGATACAAAAAGTAACTTCTAAACTATGTAGGTTAAGAGTTTTTGGAATAATGATGCCGTTAACCCTTTATTTCTTTTAAACAGCGGAAAATACAATACAATAGCAGCGAATACAATAAAGGCATAAATGTTATGACCTGACCTTATATAATATACTTATGGAGCTAGGTTTGTATTGAGACGGTCTATAAGACAAAATTATACTGTACTAGCTGACCTACGCAACCTCGTTTGCGTCTTATATTGCCCGTAGCGTGAAAATTTTCGCCCGTTTTTTAAAACATTCTTCATTGGTGCTCCGCTCCTATTAGTAGTAGCGTGATGATATATAACCTATAGCCTTCCTCGATAAATCGACTATTCAACACCGAAAATTTTTCAAATCGGGCCAGCCGCTCCTGAGATTAGTGCGTTCAAACAAATAGACAAACAAACTCTTCAGGTTTATTATTAGTATAGATGACACATGAAGACAAGAAAAATGCAGATTGCAGACATACAAATACATGAATACAAATATATCAATTTGTTCAATAATGCTAGACAAGTAAACTATTGCATGAAACATTCAATTTGTTTCCGAAACAAAATGTCTAAACAGTGTTCTCAGTCTTTTCTCAAATATTTTATATTGATATTTTTTTTATTATACTCGTAGATCTGTAAACCTTATCTGTGTTTAGTAAGAAAATGATAAACACTTCGATATAAAAGACATTTGTTTTGGTATATTATAATAAAAATATTTGGAATTATTGTAAAAGAAGTGCACTGTACCCCACACAATAAAAAAGTTTTTTTGAACGTCAATAGTGTGGTTCTTTAACACGACATACGATATAAACAAGTGAAATATCTGACATCGTAGCCACATGTCTATGTTTACGATGAAATTAATAAATCTGACTAAACGGTTTATTTAGCGGCTCGTGCGCTCTCCGGGGGTCCTTGCAACGTCACTAAGTTATAACCCTCAGTTTACAAAAAAAAAATTGTTAATTTTCTATCAAATTACACAGTGTGCAGGTGACGGGTATGAACATAATTATTGCTGTTTTCAATTAGGAAAACACGAAATGTTCTAGGAAAACATTTTTGTAACCCTTGCGTAAAAATAGATATGTGGAATGATTTTCTTCATGGACTTATTGAAACAGTTGGTCTATAAATTAATAATAATTTAAAGACAGCTACTTTCTGTCATTGAAGTTAAAATATTGTTATCAACATAGGATTTAGTACGACAATTTTTTTTGTATCCTTATGTCTATTGTAAGGGTCTGGTCCCCATGCACGGGGGTGTTAATGCAAATCACGGATTTAGCGTTATGGCGATTGTTATCTGCTATCACGTCAAAGTCCAGATTTACTGCTTCATGATTTATTAACATTCGTAAGCATAAACTTTTGAGCATCGGGATAAGTCCGTCAATTCTGAGATTGGGTTTCCCTGATTTTATTTGGTTTATCTACCTTATTTTCAAGTTTAAGTCACTTAATTTATGAATTCAACAAATATCAACAATGTTTTCGAATAAATAAATAATTAAGGAAGTTGGTAAATAAGCGTGCGGCCTCATTTATTATTCTTTATAAGGAAACAAAGGCGAGGGTTAGCCGTAATAAGGCTCCGGCACCTCGCCGGCTTATCTTTATTGCCTCCAACCCACGTAGAATAATAAATCGTTTTCATCAAAAACAAATACTCGACAGTTTTTGTCGGAGTCGAGCGAACGGGCGGGAGGGTGGCAATTTTCCACCCCCATAATACAATATTTTCCGACATTTTCCACGGGAATACAGCTTCGAATCGCTCGCTCGCAACCGGCAGGTTCCTTTAATGTGTATTTTTCGTCCAATCAGAGAGCGGCGAGAGTCTCGATATTACCTCAACTGTCACACATAAAGTGGAAAATATGGTCGACAGATGTGGGGGGTGCTCGCGGGCTTCAGAGGGGATAGAGGCAATGCGCGCGGGGCGCAGGGCCACTGCTTGCCAGTCGGCACGCGTACGCGACGCTCCGTCGCGCCGGAAGAAACGCTTCGAACAGGTTTATAGCTTTTCTTTCAGCTCCACTCAGGTACGGGCCGTATCATAACAGGGAATAGCGGCGCGTGATGTGAACCCGTGATAAAATAAATGTCGAGATAGGCTTATGTATTGTACTGTTTATCTTAATAATGGCCGCCTGGAGAAAAGTTTCGATTTAACTTTTGCCTTTTTTTGCTCTACCTGCTTTTTTGCTTATAATGTTATATAGGTATGGTCTATAAAAATAAATTATAAACAATCGACTGAAATACAACTTATGAAAATATTTTTTTACTTTATATCTCTTTTAAAACTGTTATTTAAATAAGTAATATTTTTTGTAGATACAATAGAAATAGAAATGGTTTATAGTTGAAAGTGAATCAAACAAATTAATGATAGCTTTGTAACAATCATTACCTTCGACATTCCTAAAGGGAGAACTGAAATACCCGCGAAGCATGTTGTTGCAGACGCTACGCTGTACGCGCTACACGTTCAGCAGTCAGTGCGGAGGACGCGGCTGCGGGAATTGCCAGCGGCGGATATAAATCGCGATTCATTTCTCATCGTAACTTTTTGTAGGTTCTTATCTGTTAGACTTCACTTTTCATCATCCAAGGGGATTTATGTAATGCCTAGTCATTTCTCGGCGTCGAGGCGCGGCTTATCGGCGAAGCGCGAGTTGGCTTGATTGATGAGCGCGCAAAAATAAATGTTCAGTTAAATTATTCGATAAGTTGAAAACGGAAGTTAAACGGGAATTATCTTTGTCTTGCCCCTGAAGATTTCACGGTTGTAACTGTTATGCTGGGAGTGATTGATCGATCGAGCTTTCTTGCGCTTCTACCTACTTAGTTAAGTTTACGAGGGGTAGAAAAATTATTTGCGTAACATGATGCTGGTATGATTACTAAGGTCCGTCACCGATATTTTAACATATAGAAAGAACTTCATCAGGTTTTCCTAATTCACACATTTGTATGTATTCACACATATAAATAGAGCAAGTTAATGCTGCCTGGTTACATTTTATCTGTTTCCATTTACAAAAAAGATGTTTCGTTTTCATGAGGACATTGAATTACAACATTTTTTTTTTTTTTTTTTTATGTCTTAGCTGCCAAAATGACTCTGCTCTGCCTGATGGAAAGCACGAGCAGAATCCAGGAGTGGTGGTCACCATCCTCACTGCTAATAGGGACAGTGCAGCATGGCGACCCACACTATGGCGGCCTAGTGAGATGCTTCTTCACGCTCCGCTTAAAGGACCCAGGTTCATACTGGGAGGGAAACACGTACGCAGGTAGTGAGTTCCAGGTTTTGACCGCTCGGCACAGGAAGGAAGAACCGAAGCGGTGAGTACGAGAGCGTATGTCTACCACTCTGAAGCGGTGACTTCCAAGACCGGCACGTGTTGTCCTGTAGAGGAAGGGGGAAGGGGGGACCAGTTGGAACAGCTCTTCAGAACACTCTCCATGATAAAGGCGATAGAGGACTGCCATAGAGGCGATATCTCTACGCAACTGCAGAGGCTCAAGGGACTCGGTGGTCTGGGGACTGCCGACAATGCGGATGGCACGCCGCTGCAACCGGTCGAGAGCGTCGAACAGATACTGCGCGGCTCCATCGCAAAGATGAGAACAGTACTCCACGCACGAGCGAACCTGGGTCTTGTAAAGCAGACTAGCTTCCGCGAAGCCGCCTTAGTGACACTCTCAACGTATTCGCGAGGGTTGAGATCGCGGCTGAATTCCATGCCCAGGATATCGAGCCTACCTTGTAATGGCAGTTGAGTGCTCTGAAAACTGGGAAGGGGAAGGAATGGAGACTTTTTGGCAGAGAACGCGCACACCTGTGTTTTCTTGGCGTTGAACTCGACCAGATTCTCAGAGCCCCATTGAGAAATGCGGTCCAAGTCATGGTCAAGTTGAGCGACAAGTGCTCGTCGTTTTTTCTCATTATCTGCTAGCCCAGCTGTGGGATGTCCAAAATATCGCCCGTGAACTGTGCTGTCGTCTGCATAGCAATGAATGCTGCCAAGGGCTAGCATGTCATTGATATGCAGAAGAAACAGCGTGGGTGATAGGACGGACCCCTGAGGTACTCCAGCGTTGATCAGCTGAAACTCGGAGGCCGCACCGTCGCAAAGGACTCTAATGCGGCGCTGGTGCAGAAATGCGGCAACCCAGCTGCAGAGTTTGGGGGGTAAGCCGTATGCCGGTAGCTTGGAGAGAAGCGAACGGTGCCAAACCCTATCAAAGGCTTTGGCCATGTCAAGGCTGATGGCCAAGGATTCCCCATGCCTGTCAATAGCCTCACCCCAAAGGTGTGTAACATACGCTAGAAGATCACCCGTGGATCGGTTCGGTCTAAAACCATATTGACGATCGTTTAGTAAAGAGTGATCCTCCAGGTAGTAAATCAGTTGTTTGTTTATTATCTTTTCAAATACCTTGCAGAGAATTGAGGTGACGGCTATCGGACGGTAGTTTGCCGGGTTTGAACGGTCGCCCTTTTTGGGGATGGGTTGAACATTCGCCTCTCTCCAGGCCATCGGAACAGTTCCCGATGAATACGACAGGCAATACAAGCGCGTCAATACCGGAGACAACTCTGGTGCACATTTCTTAAGAACCACCGCTGGAATGCCATCGGGTCCACTGGCTTTCCGGACATCGAGTGACCGAAGCTCCGCATGGACATCATTCAACCGGATGCGAATATCCCGCATCGTAGTGTCGCAGGTCGGAATGGTAGGCGGGTGCTTGCCACGGTCGTCGATTCGGGAGTTAGCCGCAAAGAGATCAACAAGCAGTTTTGCTTTCTCCTGCGACTGATGGGCGAGTGATCCGTCGGGGCATTTCAGCGGTGGTAGCGAGGGCTGACAGAAGTTGGACTGCACGGCTTTAGCCAATCGCCAGAACTTTCGGCTACCCGTAGGGTGTGCGACGAGTTCTTGGCTAAGCCGCGCAATGCGCTGGGCATCCGCTCTAATGTAAGCCTTTTTGCATTCCCTTGTGGCTTTGTTGAACGCTGCTTTTAGTTGACCAACGTCAGGGCAGCCGCGAGCGTGAGCCCTGGTGCATGCGCGGTATATGTCGGACCGCCTCAGGGAGGTTTTGGACGCCAGCCTGGCGTCCGGACGCTTCCCTGAGTGCTGGAAATGCGGGAAGCTGGTCCTATTGCCGAAGCCGGGACGGTCAGCCGATTCGGTCGCGGCCTATAGGCCCATCGTGTTGCTGGACGAGGCGGGCAAATTGTTCGAGAGGATTCTCTCTGCCCGCATCGTCCAGCATCTCAGCGAGGTGGGGCCCGACCTGTCGGACGCCCAATTCGGGTTCCGAGAGGGGCGTTCGACGGTCGATGCCGTGATGCGCCTTAGGGCCGTGACCGAAGAGGCGGTTGGCTGTGGCGGCGTGGTGTTGGCGGTGTCCTTGGACATCGCCAACGCCTTCAATAGTCTGCCATTCAGCTGCATCAGGGAAGCACTCCACTACCACGGGGTGCCAGAGTACCTGAGGCGGCTGGTGGCAGACTATTTAGAGGAGCGTACCGTCGTGTACGAGGACCGAGAGGGCGTCTTGAGACGGCGACCCATGTCGTGCGGCGTTCCGCAGGGGTCTGTCCTCGGACCACTCCTGTGGAACGTGGGGTACGACTGGGTCCTTCGAAGTCGTCTGCCTCCCGGGCTGGGCGTAATTTGTTACGCCGATGACACTCTTATCACAGCCCCGGGGGCGAATTTCCAAGAGGCGGCGCGTCTGGCCACCAGGGGTGTTTCTCTGGTGGTTGGGCGCATCGAGGCGCTGGGCTTACGGGTGGCCCTTGACAAGACGGAGGCCCTGCTCTTCCATGGGCCCCGTCGTGGTCCACCCCCCGGCGCCTCTATCGAAGTCAACTCGGTCCTCGTACCGGTTCGGGCCCAGATGAAGTATCTGGGCCTGATCCTCGACGGTAGGTGGCTCTTCGACGAGCACTTCCGACAGCTTGGCCCTAAGCTGGTCGGCGCTGCCTCCGCCCTTGGGCGTCTTTTGCCCAACTTGGGTGGAGCCAGCGTCGTTACTAGGAACCTCTACACGGGGGTGGTCCGGTCGATGGCCCTTTATGGGTCACCGGTGTGGGTCCCGGCTCTGACCGCCCAGAATAAGGCACGCCTCTGGCGGCCTCAGAGGGTATTGGCGGTCAGAGCCATACGCGGATACCGCACCGTGTCGACGGAGGCGGCGTGCGCCTTGGCCGGAACACCCCCGTGGGATTTGGAGGCGGAAGTGCTCGCCGAAGTTTATCGGCGAGCGGCTGAATATCGGGCGGAGAACGGGTATCGTCCTCCGCCCGAAGAGGTACGCGATTGGCGTGAAGCGAGCCACGATGGCTCGTTGGTCTTCCCGGCTGGAGGCTCCACGCGCTGGCTTTGCCACCGTGGAGGCGCTCCAGCCGGTCATCCTCGAGTGGGCAGGGCGGCAGCACGGGACTCTTTCCTTCCGACTGACGCAGGTGCTTTCCGGGCACGGTTGCTTCGGGAAGTACCTGCACTCGGTCGCTAGGAGGGAATTGAGTCCCGCCTGCCACCACTGCGACTGCAGTGAGGACTCGGCCCAGCATACGCTGGAGTTCTGCCCCGCTTGGGCGGAGCAGCGCCGGGCCCTCACTGCAGTCATCGGAGGAGATCTGTCGCTACCGGCCGTCATACTGTCCATGGCCGGTAGCGACAGCAGTTTTACCGCGGTCGCGACCTTCTGCGAAGACGTAATTTCGCAGAAGGAGGCGGCGGAGAAGGCCCGAGAGGACGATATCCACTCGGACCCGATCCGCCGCCGGCGCACGGGGCGGCGGAGGCGCGCCTATCAGCGCCTCATGCCGCCCTGAGTGTGGCCGCGGATGGACGGGATGGGTTTTCCCCTCCATCCACAATACAGGCCAACCGCGAGGGGGCGACGTACGCGTGTGCCGTGCGTCGCCTAAATTGAGATTTTATTTTTGAAGAAGGTGCCCGCTTCAGTGCGGGCAGGCGCTGGGAGGGGTCCGGTAGTGTAATATCTGCAATTCCCGGACCCCTCCCTTCTCAGGCGCAGAGTTGGCACACCGTGTGGTTTTAGTCGGTTCGATTCCGACACACCGCCCCGCCGCAAACCCCGGCGGGGTGACGGCCCGAGGGGGTTTCCACACGTAAAAAAAAAAAAAATGGTGCATGCGCGGTACGCCGATCGTTTTTGTGCAACGGCATGGGCGCACTCGCGATTAAACCAGGGATTGTTGCGCTGGCGTCCTCACTGTGGGGAATATAGTATTCCATTCCAACAGTGATCTCGCCAGCCACGGCGGCCGCAGTTTGCGACACATCTTTGTCTTTAAAGCAGCGTTGAGCCCATGGGATGGATGCAAAATAATCCCGCATTCTATCCCAGTCCGCTGACGAGTAGTGCCATAGTCGTCTTTTCGCTGCCACTGGTCGTGGGGCGGCAACTAAAGACACCGTGGTAGACACCAGGCAGTGATCGGATGATCCTAGAGGGGCGAGCACCGATACATTGTACTGCGCTGGGTGACTCGTCAGCAGAAGGTCCAGCAAGGAAGGCGCTTGACTCTGTATGTCTGGTATCCTGGTGGGCTGGAGTACCATCTGGGTGAGGTCATGCATGAGAGCGAATGCGTGGACAGTCCGACCCGCGTGGTCAGTTCTGGAAGATTCCAACCAGGACTCATGGTGGGCGTTGAAGTCTCCCAGAAACACCAGTTCGGCGGTGGGAAACTGCTCTACCGCTTTGTCCACCGCCTGACTGAGATATTCAAATAGTCGAGTTGTCTCAGAGTCTCCGGAGTGGGATCGATATAGGCACACGTAGAATCGGCTCACGGAGCCAATATCCACGTGCAACCACAGGATGGAGAAGGATGGGTCCTCAAGGCAGCGGAAACGGCGACAACAAACATCCGCCCTAACGAAAAGACATACCCCAGCCTTCGCGAGGAAGCACTCCTCAAGAACGTAGCCGGGATAGTGTAGATATGTCGTGTCGGCAGGGCGGCGTATTTGTGTCTCCGTTAGAAAAAGCATGGCCGGCCGTGCCGTCTCAAGATGCTGGTGGACGGCGTTGAGGTTTGCATGGAGTCCACGGATGTTTGTGAACTCCACCTCAAAAAGCGCGTTGGTGGGAGGATGGAGTGCCGCTGTTGAACTCTTATGCTTTGTTTGTGCTGCCATGAAAAAAGAAAAGGGGGTAGGGGAAGGGGAGCGTAAAAGGCGCGACAGTTGTCGTGGCTGTGTAATACTGAGACTCGTAGTGCTGTGTCCTCATACAACGTGAGGCATGACGGTGACCGAACCGTCGGACGGAAGGGCCCCCGTACCCTCCCGGAAGTGGTCGCCTGGTCCCACCGTCCGGTCACCAACCGGCACGACGAGCCACTCCGTAGATTATGCGCGACCTGACGGGGCAGCCTCCCAGGGTGGTTAGCCGCAGTTGGGCCCCTCTCTATGCCGCGGGCGGCCAGCGGCACCACCGTTTCTACGGGTCTCCCTGGCCGACGGTTCGATCCAAGCCACCCTCAACATGACTCCACAAGCATTACACTGCTCTCACACTAACCACGACAACTGTCACCCCTGCATCATTGGGCCTCCGGTCTCGCACTCACCAACGAAACACGACAGTACGAAGCCTGTCATTTTGGGTTGGTCTTCTGTGCGAGGGTAGTACCGCCCCGGTCGAGCCCGGCCCATTCGTGCTGAAATCAGCATGACTCTACTACCTCATAAATTTGCATTATCGGTGTATCTTAGTGGATGAATGCTCTTTTAATATTCAAGTGGTAGCGTGTCACTGGTATGTAAAGTACCCAATAAAATATATAATTATCTTCCTAACCTTAATTATTTTCAACTAGTTCAAATAGTTTTGGCCGAATGTCAGTTTTTCCACGCAATGACTGGAATCGGACCTACACAACTCTGAGGGTGAACTGGATTCGAAGGTTCAACTAGTTGTCAGTATATTTGAGGACAACAACTTCTTAATACGATTTACACAGATGTTCATGACAACCGGGTCCAACGGCTCTCTAAGGTACGGGCGGAAAATAAACTTTCATAATCCGGGCTGTTATAAAGAATTTCTTGGGAGAATATTTTATTGGCCCAACACAAGAATCGAACCTGAAACCTTTTGATCTGCAGTCGCATACGCTAAACGCTAGGCTAACAAGGCAGTGTTCACTAAAAGCATACATTACATAAAAACACTTTATTAATTTTCGGTTAAATACCTTATTATGTTAAGGGTTTCGTAAGTAACGAATTATATTGTTATTCTTAGACGTAGGAGTAAAAGTGAGAAAACCGTAGTACGAGACATAAGAGCAAGCCTCTACTGGAGTACCCTCATAGAAAACCTGTTAAGCACTTCTAACATTGCTTTTCATCGAGTAGGTAAATTTACTCGATGCATAATTCTCCAAAACTTTACTATTCCCTAGGTCATGGATTCTGTAGGGGAGGCCCCCGTCAATTGTCACTTCAGCTCGCCTTAAGTTGTCAGTTCCTTGGTTCTGTGTCAGATTACTTTGTTATAAATTTGGTTTCCAAGAGACAGCAAACGTAACTCTCTCCGTAGCTCGATGACTGAATGCGAGATTAAAATAAGTCATTACAGACTAAAGGACACGATGCACAGATTGAAGACCTAAATAAAAAAATCTTTCAAGTCACAGATATTTAATTAAATTTAAAGATTGAGAAAGAAATTCAATTAAATTACATTATAGATTTAGCTGTAATTTTGGAAAAAACAATTTAATACTAACATATGATGGGATTGAATTTTGAAATATATATTTATATATTTTATTATAAAAGTATGATTAGTTTTACTTTATAATTTAACTAGCTGAACCTCGCGGTGTTACCTGCAGTTATTAGTTTACATATTGTTTTTTTTTTTCTTACAATTAATTTAGCCTATATTAATCAGTGATGATGTAGCATTCAAATAGTGAAATAATTTTTTAAATCCGTCCAGTACTTTTTGAGCCAATTCGTTACAAACATACTTACATACAAACCTTTCCTCTTTATAATATTAGTATAGAAGTATAGATAACAGCTCAGTGAAATATTACTACATGCGTCAATAACATCAGTACCTACTATAAAACAAAGGAGCAATGTAATTAAGTTCTTACTTAATGTGATAACTCCTCGTGCCGGTATAGATATTTTAATAAATTCTGTAATACTTGACCGCGATTGGGAGAAACGGGTAATAACTAGCAATATAAAATTAGGCATGAAAGTTAATGCCATAATTGAGGGCAATCAGCGCCCTTCCCGATGATTTATGGTACGACGTTGTACACCGCCTGTCGCTTGCCGCCCCACCGGCAAACTCCACATTTACATCTTTCGAACATTTACTCCGATTGCTACATGTACTCTTTGCGGTAGTGAAGGAGCCTGTTATTAATAGCTATGCGGCTAATATGCCTTATGTTATAAATATTTAACATTACGTAGCTGTGATTTATGACCAATCTAATTGCCAAAACAGTGTTCTTACTTCTTAAATTACGTGTGGGACCGCAGCTTAGTCCACTTAAAAACAGCACTGCAGCTAATCTCGAGTGACACATGTACAAACAAAGTTTAATTGTGAGCGGTGCGGCAGTAGGTAGCGGTGTGCACGATGCTCGACGGCCCCAGGCAAAACCGATTACAGTCTTAGCGGCGCTCACCTTCGATTCCTGTGCCACGCCACCCCCACCCGCACATATTCAATTCCAATCAATCGTGCTGCACATATTTATATGTAGAAGTCGAGCATGTGTTTTTATTGCGGACTGCATCGAATGACGGCCGCAAACATTGCATCTGCCTCCCCCACCGCGTCGGAAAAACCTTTTATTTTTAATTTCGATTTTGATTTTTTCCGAGCGTGCCGTGTCGTTCTACTTTTATTTTGTTTCATTTCATAGCGCAGGGTGGGTGTGCGACAGATCGGAATTTCAGATATGTACAATTTAAAATCGTGTAAGTACGGTCAGCGTGCGGCGTGGAGCGCAGGCGGGTGCGGCTGAGGGCGGGCGCGCTCTCCCGCTAGACTGACGCCTGTCGGTTTGTTTTCTTTGCTTTTTTACGAATTCTATTTTCATTTGATTGCATTTGAATTTCCGCCGCCAATATCCGCTAACTAAACACGATTAATGCGGAGCGGAGATGGACAGATGGTGGCGGACGGAGGCAGAGTGGGGACGTGACGCTCTGTCGGGGTTTTGTCGTTTTATATTAGAAGCCAGCTAATTTATTGCAAACTGCGCCACGGGAATGCTCTTACAACATTGAAGCCGCGTCGCTTCTAGTACTACACTACTAGCACTGTTTATACAGTTTCAATTCAGAGTGCACAAAGAGAGGTGTATAATTCAACATTTTTAATAGTTCAGTTTCTCAAATAAAACTAAATTCTTCTAAGTATTCATTCGTATAATTTTCTCCTTCAAAATCGCATTCCAAACTTTGAAATCTTTAACTTCAATGCGATAATTCAAGATCAAGGCATATTCATACGGTTGATTTTTTCTGCTAATACATATAGTAGTAATACATTTATTTTCAACCATACAAACCTACATACATTAATTCCGTACAAACAAGCCAGAACTTGTTTCCCGTGACAAAGTTCACGCTAATCGTTATACTTCTAGATTCTACTCATGCTTTCCATCAGGCTGAGTAAAGTCATTTTGACAGCTTTATACTTATACTAGCTGAACCCCGCGGTGCTACCCGCGGTACGATGATAACTGCGGGCAACGCCGCGAGGCGAAGCTATATCTTTATAAATAGTAGCCTATGTGTTATTCTGATGTATAAGCTATATTGTGGTAAAGTTTCATTCAAATCCATTCAGTAGTTTTTACGTGAAAGAGTAACAAACATCCATACATACATACATCCATACTTACAAACTTTCGCCTTTATAATAGTAGTAGGATAAAAACAAACAAGATTATCAGTACAGAAACAGATGCACTTAGCATTTCGTTTACTGATATTTAATTTAAAACTATAGTTTTCGCTCTCCAATGATAGTATGACATAATGACAGTAAATTAACAATATTCAGTGTTCAGCAAAATCACCTATCGACTTATTTTTCACGTACCGTCTCTTTTATTTTAAACTAAACAAGTTCCTGCAATTACAACCATTTCAAAATTAGGCTAATTTAAAGATTGTGACTGCCGTTCACAAATTTAAAAAAACAAATAATTATAATTTTGTTTTCGTAATATTTTATAATAAGGAATAAATAGTAGTAAATAAAGGATAATAAGGATTTATGTTATTGTGCAAATATGATAAGTAGTGTACGTGTAAATAGAATATTATCTATATTATGATTTTAGTGATAAAAATAAATAAATTGTTTATATGGGTATATGTAAATATGTGTGTATGTATTATCATCCATATCTCATTATGTATATATGTATGTGTATATATGCGTATGTATATGTAAGTGTATGTATATATATATATCTCTCTCTGATTATTGCATTTATGATGTTTATGTTGCGTAATAGTACCTTTATGTATCATTCTCACTTGTTTCAATAATACACCTGCTACACAGCTCTGCACCACCCAAAGGTTGACTGGAAGATAATGCCTACGGCATTAAGTCCGCCTTACGCAATGTAATTGCAGGAAGCTTAAATAAATAAATAAATAAATCGATTCTAAAATATGCACGTTTGACCTGGTTGGTTGATTTTGACCTGGTTGGTTTTGACCAGTTGAAAGGGTCGCCAGGCTGCTTTCTACTGCTCCAAGTCTACCACCACCTTGTTCTTAGTCTGTGTGTTTTTTGTGCCCGCTTCATATAGGTATGTTTGTAAAGTCCCCCGCGACGCAAGATAAAAAATCGAACATTTAACACACAACGCCATCTGGTCCCAAACTAAACAGAGCTTGTACTATGGGTACTAGACAACTAATATTAATATATTTTTGTAAATACGTATTTACAAAATAAATACGACGACTCAATGTTACTATTCTTCCTAATTATATTTATATATATCTTTCCTAATTCTTCTTCTTTCTTCTTATCTCAAGGAGTATATCTAACTGCCTCGGTGGCGCAGTGGTAGCGTATGCGACTGCTGTGTTCGAGGTGTCGGGTTCGATTCCCGGGTCGGACCAAATGTTTGTATGATCTGCAAATATTTGTTTCGGAGTTTGAGTGTTTTCTATGTATAAAATGTATGTATTTACAAAAGAAAAAGTATATAAGTATTTATATCAGTTGTCTAGTATCCATAACACAAGCTCAGCTTAGCTTGGGACTAGATGGCGTTGTGTGTTAGATGTCCGGAATATTTAATGTTTTTCAACAAGTTCCGAGTATCGAAAGCATAAAATATTATTTGTTTATTTGTTCTTATTTTGAGTAAAATATATAGTAACCATAAAATGTTTAGGTAACATTTAGTTGAGTATTCTGTATAAACACACATACCTATTTATGTCTATAGATATTGGCAGTTATTTCAGTAATTAGCGAACGGTAACTTTTCTATAAACTTTGATAAAATCTTCTAATTCTAATCTACAAGTCTGGGTTACGTAATAAACATCATTGTAAATTCAAAAACGATGCTTAGACCGGGCATCAAATCGATCACGGCGTTCCGTTATTGGGAAACTTCTCCACAACACGGGCCTTGATTAAAAGTATGCAAATTTTATTACATTCAGCAGGGTGCGGTGCGGCCCGCGGAGGTCAGATGTACTTTCCGGCGATCACCTTTATCTGAGTATGTTTAAAATTTAAAATCTGAAATAACATTTCAGTTTAAGTAGGTGTTTCAATCTGAACTTAAAAATAATTTTAGCCAATTATGTAACAAAATAATGGTAGTCAATTTATTTTTACATTTGTTACCTAAGAGTGACGAAAATGCAAGTACTAGGGTGAAACCTGTGAATGTTATCTATACCTCAATGTTCAATATGAATCTTTTTATCATTGACTATATGGCTGAGATGAAATCGATTCATTGGACATTGTTTACATTCAATTAATTGTTAAATTTGGTCAACGATGTCTACATTTATATTGACTAGATGTCTGAATTAATGGCAAGCAATAAGTCATTTATGTGTTTATGTATGTTTCTAATAAATAATTCACAGCTACGTGCTGCAAGCGGGGGTTTTGTTTATGTCAAATTGTAATTTATTGGTTACTCGGATCGACTTGGATATTACACCAGGAGGTCCTCCCCGCTCCTCGCCACCTGCCTCTCCCCTCCCTCGGCTTCGGTTCGATGAAAATTTTATATTACCGTGTCGTCGTTACGTTACGTCATTCCGTTTTTTCTTGTCCATGACCAGCTAAAGCGATCTTTTGATTAAATTAAGGGGATCAACAGGGAATTTTTACACTGATGGATAGGTTGACACAGCGTTTCAAGGAACATCGCCGGAATTTATATTGGGTATAAGTGATTGAACCCAAATTTGGCTGTTGTATAATTTATACAGTTAATAAACATTAGCTTTGACCTCCCTTCGATCAATCAACTGACTTCGATCAATTTTACATCCGATTGTTGTTAAAATATAATCGATTTTAATAGAAGAAGTGTTGTATTTATTCAGTTTCATTTCTATTAAACAATGTTGTAATGGTTTAATATATTTAAAGTAGCCACAAATAATGAATCACGGTGAGCTAATTGTACGTTTACCTAGTATTATGTTAATAAATTTAGTGCAAATAACAAGGCCACCGAGTCGAAACAATGAATAGGTACGGAATGTTTGACAGCCAAATACATTATGAATAATATAATTTGTCGCTTTGTTACTTTGCTACCAAAAACTAAACAATATGGTTGGTTTTGGTAGCACTCTGTAATGTGATCTATAATATCCGTGAGGAGAATATTTATACAGTTTTAGGGAAATATATTACAGAATGTGATACGTCAAATATTTAAAATTTAAGTAGACAGTAGTGTAGAAAGGTAATGATGTTTTAATAATGTACCATCAATATTATAACTATGTGAAAGTGACTGGATTTGTTTAAATTTCATCAAAAATCCATAACGTCCCACTGCTAGGTTCGGGTATCCTCTCAGGAGAGAGTTAAGGCCATACATCCCCACACTGACCGAGTGCGGGTTGGGGACTGGCAAGAGAACGTTGTGGCTAATGTGGCCGTTGGATGTTTTTAAGCCGCCTTAACGCCTCCAACTAAGCTTCATGACTGTTATGCTATGATAACAACCGGCACCGACTGCTTAACGTGACCTCCGAATCACGGTGACGCTCATGGTAGCATGCCACCAGCGGTCACCCATCCAGGTACCGACCGCGCCGACGTTGCTTGCCCTCGGTAATTGTTTTTAATCACCGTGTGCAACTGCACTACGAGCGCCTCCATGGGCCATGAGTTTTAATTTACATATGCATTAAATCTGACATGTCAAACTTGATGACGACGAAGACAGTGATGAAGTCAAAGAAGATAATGCCAGTTTGTATTCGTACTAGAAATGCCTGCACGGAAATAGTGACTGCACGGTTGGTCTAGTGGATTAAGCGATCACTATATCGCTTGCTACTGCGTCAAGTGCCGTGGGTTCAAATCCCACGTGAAACATCACTTTGTATGATCCACAAAATGTTGTCCTTTTTTTATTTTATTAAATAGGGGGCAAACGAGCAGACGTATTGCCTGATTGTTAGCGATTACCGCCGCCCATGGACACCCGCAACACCAGAGGCGTCACAAGTGCGTTGCCGGCCTTTTAGGAATGAGTACGCTCTTTTCTTGAAGGTTTGAAGGTCGTATTGGTCCGGAACACCGCAGGCGACAGCTCATTCCACAGTTTTGCTGTGCGTGGCACAAAATTTCGGGAAAATCGCAATCGTCCTGAGTCTGGGTGTTCTTTGGGTCCGTAACATGTATGTTTGTAAAGTCCCCTGCGACACAGGATGTATATTCCCAATGCGGGAGTTGTCTTTTTTAAAGAAAAAAATGAGAATGGGAATATATAGTTATTTTAGATATCGATATATTTTTCTCATAATTATAATGTAAAAAATATCGAGTTTTTCAGGGCTTTGCTGAGTTTAACCTGGTTCTAAGAATATATCGATTATTTTATGTTACCAAACATATATACTTATTAAAAATGCATATACGTTACTATATTAAGAATTAAAAATAATATCTGTCTCTATAAAATCGATTATAAGTAACAACAGAAAGACAGTCATTGATAGCCAAATATTTGACAGGGTCACGACCCGTCACCCCTGTAGTGTAAAAATAGATTCACCCTAACTAATCATTGCAAATTTTTGACGCTCACAGTACTAAACGTACAATGTACTATTGCGCTACATTGTATAAAGTGGAAAGGGAATATTTTTTTTGAAGGGATGAATTCGAATGAGTTCGATAAGGTGTACTTATTGTTTTTTAGTTTAGAATGGTCACATTACTGGTGCGGTTTTTTTCATATTTTGTATTTTAATTACGTACGTAAGTATAAAATGAATTATACCATTGTAACTAACATTATAATATGATGACTGCCTTGGTGGCGTAGTGGTAGCGTGTGCGACTGCTAAGCTTGAGGTCTCGGGTTCGATTCCCGGGTCGGACCAAATGTTTGTATGATCTGCGAATATTTGTTTCGGAGTTTGGGTGTTTTCTATGTATAATATGTATGTATTTACAAAAAAAAAAGTATATAAGTATTTATATCAGTTGTCTAGTACCCATAACACAAACTCTGCTTAGCTTGGGACTAGATGGCGTTGTGTGTTAGATGTCTGAATATTTAAAAAAAAAAAAATAAAAATAATAGTAGTTACAAAAAATAATTCATTGACAGCTAAAAATTTTATCTGCACAAAATTAATTTTATCTGTAATTCTGCAATTGCATCTATACACATAAATTCTTTTATTAGGACTCTGAGAGGAAACTAAAATCATGTTCGTTTTAAAGACTTGGACGTCACATTTGGTTCTTGGTTACTTATTAAAATGGGTCTGATTACTTTGATCCACTCTGGGTTAGCTAATCGATGACACCTCAATAAAACTTGTTCACAAATCAAACTTCGAAGCTCTATAATGAGTTACAAAATCTTAACAATTAAAATTTCGCTTCGGTTTTTTTAGTTTAATGGGTGGGCTGATAAATTTGAGGTTAAGTTATCATTGATTACTTTTTTAAATCCAATTAGGAATCGTTTACCTTTATCTCTATGCATATTGTAAGTTTGACCCTCTCAAATTCAGGGCATGCAAAGTGTTTACACAAATTCATTTTCACACGTTCACATTTGTATGAGATCGATGAACCGATATGTAAGTATAACAGGACATCAAAATTAAACGTAAGCTACATTTAGAGTCATCATGACTATAAATTAAAGGTACTCCTTATGTATTTCATGTTCTTTTTTTATAATTTCGTGTATCTGAAATATAATGCTGGTGAGACGAGAGAGATTGTTTTGTTCAAAACTACATGTTTGGTTTGTTTGTATGTCTGAAGGGGTTAAATAACAACATACAGTGCCTTTAAAATAAGATAAAATTAAGTGTTAAGTACAGTTTTAAAATTGTCACTAACATCATCATCAATCATCAACAGCATTGAACAGTCCATTGGTTGACATAGGCTTTTCCTTACAAAGGAGGTTTTGGAATACTATACAACGCTGATGTTCTGGTTTTCCGTCCTTGTTTTGCGTTCTGGTTTTCCGTCTGTCCTAGTTTGTCCCTTAGCCGCCTCTTAGTACACTCACGGGATGAATAGGGGTGGTGACACTATTTATTTATAATCAAATAACACATGGAGATCCAATTTAAAATTATCAAACTTGTGCCAAAACTGTGCTTTTTCAGCTTTAAGAAAATAGTCTGAAATGGAAATAGAAATACATATGCTGTTATTTTTGGGGTTACAAAATTTAGGTTGTCTGGCATATATATACATATTTAAGATACACACAGTAGTGTAAATGTACAGAAATACAGTTCACACTGACGCGCACCAAAGTTAGTTTGAGATCGCGTAGACGCGAAGCTACGAGAGGAATTTGTCGACTTAAGCTAATTTTGCTTTAACTCGTCCAACAACTTATAATAGAATAACTTTACAGATTAATCTATTTTTCATGTTGTACTATGCGCCAAGAACTTACGTAACGAAATTGTATACTTGCAGCAATTTAAATAACTATTACGTTAAAGATAAACGGGAAGTTGATTTCTGCAGAAGTTGTTCGGACGTCTCGGTCTTGACGCTGGATACTTTTTATCCGAAGTGACCCGCGGGTCGCTACTCTCACTGATAAGCAGTAAATTGCTTTTCTTTCCATTTCTTAAATAACCGGCCCACCCCCTCCCTGTGCCGACACTGGCTCCCCCAGTAACTACTAAAAGGTACGTTCGCATCTCGCAATATTCTTTTTCAACTCTTAAGAAAAGTTTAATTACCAACCTGCTTAAAAAAGGGCGAAGTCGCGTTATGTTCTAATTATTGTACAGACAATAAAAATACGCAAACGAGTGTATTATACAATTAGACACTTCTCCCCGATCATTAAAAGGGAAATTTAAATGGAATTTTTATGTCCAGCAATTAAGGATAACGTCGGCGTACTAGACATTTTTGTAATTACAAAAATAAGATTCTTGAAATGTAGCGTGAAAAAGAATTAGGGCGAAGTTCGCGGAAAATACTTTGGACGCTACAAGCTGACAGATGGGATAACTAAGAAATGTTTAAAAATTGTTCCGTACCTATTTCGTTTAGTATCGTACTGTCAACTTCAGAATAAGAATCATAATGCTAATTATTAAAAATATATCTGTAAAGAATGCTTAAGTCGAGTAAGTAGTCAAATTAGGATTTTATTTGCAATGTAAATCTGAAGGATGAACGTGTGAAATGTGAGCGTTGCATAAATGATGTGTACGTACTTAGGTAGCAAGTTGGAACATGCGGGGCGTTGGTGTTGGAGTATACATGAAGATGGAGAACGGTTAAGAAGCCCGAGGGAGTCGCGGATTTATCGCCGCAGCGGGCTGACGAGCCGCGCCCGCGCCGCCTCCGCCCGCCGCCGGCCGCTCTCGCGCTGATTTATACCGCGCAATCTCGCAAAACTTACTTCACATTTAAATTTCCAAACTGTCTAAGCTGCTCTTAACGTCGACCATATTATCTCATTCGATCGCCTATAAATTTTATGAGCTGACTCGCCTTTGTCGCATTTTAGCTCTGACTTGAATTAATAGTCCGAAGGGACCGTATGGTTTTTGTTTTTATAGCTCTACTTCAATACAACTCAAAAACATATTATCCATCGATATAACGGAACCTGCATTGATAGGTTTGAGGGTAAGGTTGGTCATAAAATTATTTAGTACATGGCCTACATTAAATTTTCTCATAACTGTTTCGCGTGCCAGTATTGAGTAACTGTAATTGTGCAGAGATTTACGAAATGAACCAGCCTTTGGCGCCTGTTATGAATATCTAATATAAATTTGTAATTCTCTGAGTGTGACACCGATGTTTGTTGCCACAACTGTCTAGAGCAAACATCTTTCCGGTACTACGAAATTCACTCTCGTGATACAGCCCTCTCACATGCGTCGCTGCGGTGCAACTAGTACACATTCCTGGCGATAACACCCCTTTCATTAAATCTTAGAGCCAATCTTGGTACGGAGTCCATCGTCGCAACCCCTCTCATAATTTAGTTTGAAACTTTTTAATTAGCTTTATATTTGTGTTTGCAGATTGAGACTTCGCTTCTCAGTTAGTCATTCGGGTGGCTGCGGCTTAGAAGTTATATTATTAATGATGCAGTCGCTTTGATGTTGTTTTGTATTAACATAATAGTCATGATTGTCCATTTTGCAACATTTTATATAAGTTTGTAGTCAAACGTGCAATGCTTAAAAGTATCGTATGCTTACTACGTGCGTTTTTATAGGCATCGCCAAGTAAAGTGAAATTATGTAACTTAACTACTAAATATAGCAATAAATCTGTCTATAAAGCACGATTCTTATATACTTATACACTACCTACATAAACATGAGGAAAATGCCGATGTGTGATAAACAAGAAGAGTGTTGTAAACACAATATTGTGACGTAATATGCAAAATGATGTGCTACATTTGTATGTAGAACGGCCAAGTATCGTGTGTGGTTACCGTTGTTCAGGCGGTGGCGGGCATGACTAGAATCTGATGAGACCAAACTACATTTTATCGGTCCACACACATACCTGGCCGCTTGTTACAGCGGTACGTAAATGTGATTTAAGACGTTCAACACAAATATTGAAATACGTCTTGTTGGTTTGAGTAGAGTCCAATCAGGTAGGCCTGGACTATACCTATTCAAACTGAATGGTAATGAATCAATTTCCCTTGGAAATTTAAGATTATCAGTCATCAATCCTACAATGTATTACATGTATGTACAATCGTAATATGAGACGTACACAGACTTCTAATAAGAGTTTAAAACCTTTTTAAAAATTATTTCTAATTAGAAAAAAAGAGTACCTATGTGGCAAAAATTTTCACAATAGACCCATTTCATATATATGCACAATATATGACTACCTCTGTGGCGCAGTGGTAGCGTATGCGACTGCTTGAAGTCTCGGGTTCGATTTCCGGGTCGGACTAAATGTTTCTATGACCTGTAAATATTTGTTTCGGAATTTGGGTGATTTTTATGTACGATATGAATGTATTTACCAAAAATTACGTATATATGTATCAGTTGTCAAGTACCCATAACACAGGCTTTGCTTAGTTTGGGACTAGATGGCGTTGTGTACTATTTTCTACAAAATCTACTAATACATAAAGACGTGATGTGATGTGCGGATAGGAAGAAAATGGACTACATTGATTAATATAATCAAATAATCTTTTTATTGTAAATCTAATAAGAAGAAGAAGATGAATAGGGAAAATAAGAGTTTGTTGCTTTTAGACAGTCTCACATTTTTATAGATGAAGTGTAAAATACTACTCTTTCAGTAGTTCTTAATAGTTTGTCAAAAATAACAAGAAAAAATCCTTACGGAACATGAGTCTTTGTTTGTCATATATTATTGGAAAAAAAATAAACAATACATACTACAAAGTAAAAAAGCTATTAGATGTCTCAATAGCTAACTGTTTGATAAACTGACTGCTTAGAAATTTAAGAAAGGTTGCGTGGTATTAGTTAACTTCTTAATAAGGTAACTATTGGTGAGTTACAATTGTATGACCCCGTGGTTTGAAAACACAACACGGGTAATGTTAAGTCAAAAACTAAACAGAAGTGACGTGACACACCCGTATCTCTCGCTGTACATACTTACTTAATTCAATGTTTAAACTGCGTAGAAAGGCGAGCGTTGATATCCAATGTTGTTTGTTACTACGTGATTCAAATACTAATTTAGAATATTACGAATAATTCATTTTATATAGAAAATTTACCCCTTTTATTGAAATTTATGTGCACTTTCGTAACAGACACTAGTGTGATAATATTTACATTATTTTAGGCTGTAAAGTTTAGAATGTTTTACATTTATTTTGAGGGAGGGTAATCAGTTAGTCCATGGATATAAATAACTTTATTGTTTTCTCACACGCAACTGACAATTAATGGCAGATTTAATGAAAACTTCATATGTGATTAGCATAAACAAATTATGTGTAGGAGACTGATATTTGCACTAGAATGATCTGTCTTACAAATTAACAGCCTCTCCAGACTGTTGAATGTATGATTTAAGGAGCAGTGAACTTATTATGTCTGCATGGGCAAGCATAATGTAAGATAGCAATAATAGAGTATTATTTGCAAAACCAAGAGATTGCACCTATTCACAATTTAATTTGTTTTGTAACTCTTTTCTATTTAAAATTATAATTAGAAAAGATACTCGAATGTATTAGCGTGTTACCAAAAAGTCAGAATAGTTTTTAATTCAGCACAAACGAACAAGTTGAATATTATATTAAATCTTTGGTATAACTGCATTATCTATAGTATGTATCATTCGAAGGATTGTTCGGAGTAATACTGGCTGTAAGTTTCCGTCATCGTTCCACTGTGCTGATCTGAGGGTTTAAATTTCACACGGGACAATACTTTGTGTGATGCACAAATTACTGTTCTAAGTCTGGGTATTCTTTGTGTTTGTTTGTAAAGAGCCTCCAAATACAGAAACATTCCTGTATCTAAAAAAAACGTGTAATTTCAAATGTTCCAATTTTTAATCTTATTTTTAGTTTTTGAGTTAAGAGTGTTATTCTACCGACTTCATAAATTGATCAAGTACTTTATGATCATGAGAATACTGTTACCATTAGGTCTAATAGCTAGCATTAATGTATAACTCTTTTGTAGGTTTATTGTCAAAGCTGTTGGACAGGCAAAGCTGGTGATACAATTATAATTTTACTTAAATACGAAAAATTAATTCAAGTTCTTAAAATCAAATTTTATTTTAGTCCATTATTCAGTTTCCGTAAGATGAATAGCTATTAGACTGAAACCTATTTCTATCCACGTAGATAGCACCAATCCATATGGAATATTCTAGATTAGAGCTAGCTTGAAATGTCCGGCCTGCTATAGGTCTGCTATACGTTCCCTGGAGACTTTACCGGTCTAGCCACTAGTGAAACACTATTAAGGATTATCATTACTGTAAAAGATGAGGACATTGTCAACCTTTTAAGTTTTATTACGTTATAATTTAAAGTAACTACTCGAAATATGGTAATTGCCGTAGTAATTTAATTTTGTATATATTTATTTTTACAAAGTTCTGTGTCCGATTAATTTACGAGGTTTCTTACTTGAAGGTACATTCTCAGTCACACTGATACTAGTGTACTCGTACATCATAGTATTATGTGTCTATGTGGTCTTATCTATAAGACCACATAGACACATAATTCATCAGTTGATTCATCGTTCTAATCGTTTCATCGTTTCAAGTCTAATTCTAGTTTAAATTAGACTTATGAATAGAACGAGCACAGTATTTGTGCCAGAAATTATTCCGAGACAAGTTTTTAAACTGCTTGTGAAACGGGATATTAGAATATAAACTTTCGTTCGTGTTTTTCAATACAACTGTAAAATACAGTAGTAAATAAAGTAATACTTATTATCTAGTCAATATTACAAATACGCTTTGACTGTCTGTCTTTCTATCTGTCTGTTATGTTTTCAAGTCTAAATCGCTCAACCGATTTTACTAATTAAACGAAATAATGTTCAAGTTAATTAAATTGAAAAAGAGACCCACATATTTCTTGTTACTCGTGTAACTTCATGGTTGAAATATATTTTGCATCTAAATAATGTATTATGGAAGGGCATGCCTCTGAAAATACGGGCCCCATATAGTTGATCTTTATTACACCCAATATTAGTCTTTGTCACATGTTTACATTTTAATTTGTATCATTCGCAGTCCATGATTTATTAAGTTCATTTGGGGTGCGAGGGTATCATCGCGACGCTATTTCATGCATGACCGGCAATGTTTGCAGAGAGCGCACGCACCCGCCACTATTACTACAGAGGACTGAGCATTTATGCTTTTACTAGACTTGTCGAACTGCAGAAATCCCCAAAATCAACTGTATCGCGTGCCACTTGCATCATTCGAACACGTGGTTATGTAAACTACTTTGTATCTATATTTTCTATTCATTGTTTACTGTTTGCAATAAGTGTATTGTAGTAAGTCTCTACAGACTAGTGTATCAAGAAACACAAATATCGTCACGGTTGATGCCTTGAGGACCCTTCCTTATTCATCCTATGGCTTCGGCGTAGAGTACGGATCTATAAGCCGTATCTACGTGTGTCTCTATCGGTCCCATTTCGGAGATTCCGAGACAACTTGTTTCCTTGACTATCTAATTCAGGCAGTGGATAAAGCACAGGAACAGTTTCCAACAGCTGAACTGTGGTTTCTGGAAGATTTTAACGCCCACCAAGAGTCCTGCCAGGATCTTCCAGGACTGACCACACCGGTCGTACTGCCCACGTATTCACTCTCACATATGACCTCACCCAGTTGGTATTTCAGCCCACCAGAATACCAGACATACCGAGTCAAGCATCCTACTTGCTAGACCTACTGCTGATGAGTCACCCATCGCAGTACCGCGTGTCGGTTATCGCCTCTCTTGGATCCTCCGACCACTGCCTGGTGTACACCGCTTTGCCTCTTATTACGCTTTCACGGCCAGTGGTAACAAAGCGACGATTATGGCTCTACTTGACAGCAGATTGGAATGACATGCGGGATTACTTTGATTCAATCCCATGGACTCAACGCTGGTTTACAGATCGGGATTTGTCACAGAGTACGTCTGCCGTCGCTGACGAAATCACTGTCGGTATGGAATATTATATTCCCCACAGTGATGTCGCCAGTGCGAAAACTTGCCCCTGGTTTGATCGCGGTTGCAAATAAAGAATAAACCTACCGCGCATGATCCAGGGTAACGCGCTCATGGCAACCCTGACGTTGGTCGTCGCGTACAATAAAGCTACTAGGGAATGCAAGATGCCTTACATCAGAGAGGATGCCCAGCGTTGGACGGGTGGACCAGGAATTTGTAGCATACCCTAAGTGTGCCGTAAGTTCTGGCATTTGGCTAAAACCGTGCCATCTAACCACTGTTGGCCCACAATACCACCGCTGAAATATCTTGAAGACATTCTGGCCCATCAGCCGCAGGAGAAAGCGGAACTGCTTGTCTATATCTTTGCGGCTAACTCCCGAATTGACGACCATTGCGCGTATCCGTCCACCATTCCAACTTGCGACTCCAAGCCAGTGGTCCCGGCGGTAATTCAGGGATGGTTAACTGTGCACCGTAGTTAGCTCTTCTTCAATACAGGAAGAATCCTATGTGAATTGATTCATAATGGTCTAAATACTTTTAACTCAACTGCCAAGGCAGAGTTATGTATTTCACGCATTCCTTGTATGTTGTTTGTTTTTTTATTATTTATTTATTTGTACGAATTTCCTGCAAACATTGTACAAGGCGGATTTACTGCCACATTATTACCTCGTATCTTCTAAATAGCTGGATGACTTTTCACAGTAAAGATATTGTTCTATTCGTCTAAAAAACCCCTGGAAGCAAAAACGACGAATATTAGACGTCAAATCAAGAAAATTAAAAGGGAATAACAGAAATGTTTATAAGTTATGTATTTAAATTTAATAAGGCATAAAAAAGTTTTTGTAGTAAGTTGATATTGTAAATTCCATCTTTATAGTAGATTATTTTAAATTGTCCTTTAGCTGTCGGTTTTTTCCTATTCGTACTTGTTGGCATATATATCATTACGTAAATTATTTCACAGTCTAAACATAATGCTTAAAACTATTGTAATATGAAAGTAGTTTCTTAATATACTGGCTCCCAACATACAGCTCACGCTAGTTTGGGAATCAGGGCTTATATTTATATTGTTAAATGTAATTTGCTGCAATAAAGAATTTATTATTATTATTATTATTATTATTATTATTAATACATGCTTTCCTGCGAGCTAACATCTTAAAAGTCGCTCATCCTACCGTTATATGGTTGACAATAGTCAATCATGATCACCTTAAGAATAATAAAATTTTGTAACAGCCGCTTAGCGGTACCCTTACGTTATAATAGCTTTAACAATAAGAGAGGTATTTATTTTTATTTTTAAGACTTTTTACATTACTAGTTTTTTTTAATACTTATTGTTATTAACGGTGTCGTCAGTGCCTGTTGTTGAGTACTTCACAAACAATTTCTCTATAGTTATTTTTTTTTAAATGTCGATGATATATAACAGTAGGTACTAACATTGCACATCGTGCAGCTAGATGATTATGAAACAACAACAGTTTTGAGTGCTCTATTATAGCAATGTTAAATTATTTTCAACATTTTTTAATTCATTTTGATAGGTATTTTAAGTATGCTTCCTAAATGAATCACCGGTCATCCTAGGTATTCCTTGTCGTTCATTTTCAACCAATTTAGTCTAATTATATTATTAAACGAGTCCTAAACCCTTTACCTTCTCACACGATTATCAGTCGACCTCTCTAAAACTTCTTAATTTATAAGCCTAATTTAGTTTTTTTTGTCTTTTTACCTACGCAGTTAAGTATCTACTAACCTACATAAATAACAATTTACTGTACGAGCAATTTAGCATTCCCTGACTAAGTATTGGATGAAATTAATCGAAGTTCGGATTACGGCCACCGGGGCTTTAATCTGCTCAGACGGTATCAGGGCGCGGACTTGTTATCTGTTTAATGTCTGGTAAACAACGGGATCAAGGGATAAGGAACGTCCTCTCATACGGTACTGGCCCTCTGGCGTCAGGATTAGTGCGCCTTCTACTGACGAAGATTGAAGCTTACATACCTACTTCAATTCACGCATATGTTTCTCATATATGTCTCTTAACAAAAGTTTACAAAGCCACTATAAATTCGCACTTAAACTGTTCTGTTTGGGCCACATAGAGTATTTAGGCAGAAGGAAATCAAGGAGTGAATACCCAAAATCACATTCGTATTGAAGTGCTGTTAGGTCTATCTAAATAATTGGAGATCGGGGCTCAACAGGCTTCGAAACGTAATCGTGTCGTACCCTAACTGTTGGTGAACTCGTAATTGTCGACTGGATGAGACAGGCCAGCGCACCACGCGTCTCAATCGGTGGCGACTTAAGACTCCATGCAAATTCAATTTCGTGCCCAAGCAATCCTACACGTAAGGCCAACCGAACATATTATAGCTGGATTTATCTTTATTGCAGCCGTAGAACACTCCAACTAAGTTCGACTGTCGAACTTGCGCCATTAGTGAAGACACCGAGATACAGGATTGTTTTGGTAGGGGCGGAGTTGTAAGTCTTATTGCTTTTAGTGTCGGCATAGGGCTGGATTGTTTAATCTAAGGTGTTGTTTTGGGTTTGCTTCTTATTTTTTTAAAGAATTAACTTCTATGTTCTGAGTGATAGAACGTAAGGGTTTGTTTTTTCGATTTGTAATATTTGATAGTATAAATTTATAAAGTACATAATTCCACACCTTACACAAACAACATAATCGTCAAGTGTATATAGATATACACTTGACAATATACATATATTATATTACCTGCTTTGGCTTTTATCAAAACTCCATATTATTAAAATTGTACAAAAAGACAGGATGTTTACAGTGTCATTGTCAACTTAGAATTCAATTTAGAATAAAATAGGCAAACAAAAAATGCATGAGCGAGTGCGTCGAGTGCTTCACTGTTATGACATAATACTCGCAATACCAAACCATAATACGGAGACGCATAAAAAGACATCGCTGCCGGCCGATACAAAAGTAGACGTCACGAGCTAATCCACCCGTAAAATGTCCCAAATCGGTACAAAAAGTGGCCGACAAAAGTGTTGTTGTATAAACGTAAAATGAAATTTAATAAACATCGAACAATGGGGCCAGTTGTAGATATTTTGCGGAGATAGTGAATGAGAGATAAGCTGGCAAAAGGTTTGCAAGCATCGCGTATGTTTGATGTCGCCTCTTGTCGTCGGAGCGTGAACGGTTTAAGAGCAAAATTGCACGAAAGCGAGTGGCATCTGTTAACTGTGCACTCTGCACAAATAGATACTTTTAATTTTGCAGATGGAATGTCGTCGAACGACAGCTATTCAATAATAAAATGCATTATACTTGTTTCCAGTTGTTTGCTTAGATGCATATACTTTTATTATCTTTGTAATCAAAGTAAAGATCCAGTTTTAATAATTTTTGTATTAAAATAACGATCTTTATTTTGTAGAGTAATGTTTTAAAATAAATGCGTATGTTCATATGTGTTATACGAATAGAGGTACATTTAAATATGAATGTCATACAATTTAAAGTTTAGTGATTGTCATTAATAGTCACATTGAAAATTTTAAATTTGTGTGCCCCTCACAACTACCACCCTGATTATAATTATTGTCACTTACTATAACATCCGTACGATAAGACTGCTAACTGTCACGTTTAAGTATTGCAATTCTTTTTTCTGTTTTCCGAGACTTTCTTTCAGATTGGAAGTAATAAAAAAATAAATAAGTAGGTATAGTTTTAAAAAAAACCGATTACAAAAGTGAGTTACACACGAAGACACAAATAAACATACAGGTGAATTTATTAAAAGCGTTTTAAATAGCTAAATTAATCGGTAAATTTATATTTATTGTTAACGTAATTTTTTAAAAGTATCATAAATACTTTAAGTAAACTGTTTGAAGTAAATAAATAAATAAACATTTTTAATTTTTAATACTTATTTTTAAGATACATAAAATCGAATTTATACATAAAATATTAGTCAGATGATATGTATATACTTATGTAAATCCTTTGCGAATAATGCCTGTTATCTTTTCTGCTCCAGTGCTATTAAGTAAACAAAATTATCGATAATTTTATATATTTTTTTAAAGTTGATTGTTTGAAAGTACGATTCCTGTAAGACTGCTTAAAGTAATTATAAATATTTGTTTTTAAGACACATATTGATTAAACCGAGTTTATATACAACATATTAGCCGGAAGATATTTGCTTCTGTAAATCCTTTAGGAATAACACCTATGATTTTTTTTATAGTATACGTATAGGGGGCAAACGAGCAGACGTATCACCTAGCAATTACCGCCGACCATGGACACCCGCAACACCAAAGGCGTCACAAGTGCGTATTTGCTTTCTATATGCCTCCGCCAGAATAATCATTCCTAAATAAGCCATATAGTAAAATAAATTGTTCAATTTTTCGACTCTTGTCTACCCTAAAAAAGGTTTCTTTTTAATAATGTCACATATAATATATTTGCACATATCACCGTAAGGGTTGTATTTTGGATTTTCTATAGTAGTAAATTGTGACAAATTATTTACAGTGCAAAGTGCACGTCTCTGCAGTGCTTTTCCAGAAACCATTAGACAAGCAAATACATTAACCATATTTCAAACTTTACGAGGATCACTACTTCTCATTGTGTATGCTTATGTCTTACTATTTAGGAATTTAATATATTCTTTAAGATAATAAAGTGAACGTGTTATTGAATCTACATTATTATAGGTAGTTACCAAAGGTTTACTGTAGGAGTTCTTCCCAGAATGTGTTCAGACCGCCTGTACTACAAGTTTTCTAGTAATAAATTTATTGTGCCTATTTTTGCTGTGTAATAAAGTATACTATAGGTATTTACCTCTTAAATGAAGCCTTTGTACGAATTTAGGGTCGGTTATTTTACTCGTGAATACGTATCTGTCGCAAATAATGATAGAATTATTCTCTTTGGCAAATAAAATAATTAATTTCGCTTAAATCGCGCAATCATCCCAGAAGTGTATTAGGAGATAAGTATCAAACGTTTCTATTTAACTTCTCTCGGGGGCGGAAATTCCCCGAGCGCCATATTGAAATGTTTATAATTAAATTACATAAAGACGAAGAAAATTAATTTCACAGTGCGAAGTGGCTCGCGCCTCGCGCCTCGCGTACAAAAGCGGAAGCTCGGCTCAAAGGAGGCGCTGCCGTCGCTCCGCGAATTTAATTTTCTAGATGTTTTTGGAAATTGCCGAGGAGTTGAATAATCACGTTATAACTTAACGGTATTAAATTTTATACGTTAAAGTGTTAATATTTCATTTTCAAGTTAATTTAATTAATTCTAAAGTTGGAAGTCGTAGGATTGGGGATAGCACGCGTAGCTTTCAATGATTTTTCTTAGGATACAGGCACAGAATAACTAATAGTATACGGGGTACGTATGTTGACTCGTGTTATAAAAGATGACAAAGGCTCAATGGATCTGAGATTGTATATGTCTAAATTCAATAACTTTTATGTTTTGCGTACGATGGTACATAATTATTCTTAATAAGTACTAGAATTTACGCATTGATCTAGCATTTATTAGGTACATATACCTATGTATTTTAGAATTGTCTGAGAATATTTATCTCAAATAGTTTTACGTTCTTTTTAGAAAGTTAACCTATTAATATCTCGTAATATTATATTTCTACTTACATACTGCAACTTTTCTTGACCTATAAGTATCACATCATATTTTCATATCACCTTAAGGTTGACTGGCAGAGAATACCCTATGGCATTAAGTCCGCCTTTGTGCAAAATGTGCATCAATTTTAAATAAATAAAATAAATAGATAAGTCCTATATTCCCGCTTGTGAAATGTAGTTATTTTTTTACGTGTATTGGTGTAATACTACGGATTCCAACCATATCAGTCTTAAGATACAACGCAACATAGACGCCAGTGTGTACCCGATGTTTAGTAAGCGGCAGTAGAGAGTCTGGCGCGACGAAACAAATTGATGTACCCAAATAATTATTAATGCCTCACGAAATTTAATTGGAAAAGTTGAATTTGTATCGCGCTCACGGCGTAGGTGAGCGATTTGAGTCGCGACGCCCGCGCCTGCGACTGTTTACGAGATAATTAATCTCAAAGTATTTACTGCTTTAATCGAGGCACTCCACCCTGATGGGGAGCGAATAACTCTCGTATGTAATAACGTCGCCTACTGTGTCGATGCCGCTACATTATATTTACATATGTAGGTATGATGTATTTTAATTAGGAAATTTTGTTTACCAAGAATTTGACTTGGTAGTTTTCAATCTTCTCGAATAATATCCCTACAGTATTTAGATTGGCAAAAGTTGTTCCTAAGAGAGTGGGTTTGTGTGGGGTGGTGAGAGAGGCTAAATTACCTAAGTACATGTTGTATGTATGTATCATGTGAATACTTAACTGCGACCGAGACATTAATGTGTCTATATATTATACTAGCTGACCCACGAAACTTCGTTTGCGTCTTCTATTGCTCGTAGCTTGAAAATTTTCCCTCGTTTTTTAAACATTCTTCATTGGTGCTCCGCTCCTATTAGTATTAGCGTGATGATATATAGCCTATAGCCTTCCTCCATAAATGGACTATCCAACACTGACTGAAATTTTTCAAATCTGACCAGCGGTTCTTGAGATTCACGCGTTCAAACAAACAAACAAACTCTTCAGCTTTATATACTTGTATTACAGATTTATATTAATATTATAAATTCAAAGGTAACTCTTTCTGTTGGTCTGTAACGCTTTCACGACTAAATCTCTGCACAAATTTTAATTAAATTTCGTTATAGGTATTACGTCGATATTATCTATTAGATTTAAAAAAATATACACAGAACATACATATAAAACCCAATAGATGTGTGATATTATATGTAAATGTACGTTTGGTAAGCATTAAACAAGTAAGTACGCTAACACTGGTCGCAATGGTATTAAGTAGTAAATAAAAACTTCTCTAGAGCCGTGGCACAAAGTAATTGTTTTTAGGTAAATCATCTATATTTTATAACACCGGCGTCATTTATTTTGGTCTCAATTTATAAACAAACAATAAAACGCCTTCAGCTAACTTTCAACTAGAAATCGTCTATCCGACAACAGGTGGCGTTAGTAGTATCTACAGCGGTCAAATATATTTAGTTCCACTTTTTACCGCTAAGTAAGAGCGCCATTTCCATTTGTTGAGACTGAATTTTGTGACAATTGATTGTGATTTGAAATGTAAAATTAACGTTTAAAATAGTATCATAATGAAGAAAATAAAAATGATAATATCGTTAATAATTCTAATACAACGTACTGATGTATCTACCGCATCAAGTTTTGTTTGGCATAGCATAGCGCATGGGCCGTTTAAGCTAATTAACAATAGATCGAATCCGACTGCAGCAACAATGAAAAACGAAGAATAAATGTCAATTTCACAAACGACGAGGAGGGTTCGGCTTTAAATCGAATTCCGTTTAATAATAGTACTGAGTTAGAGTTGAATGCACTCTTGATAGTTTCATAGTTTATTGTATTTTAAACGTTCTGATATTAGAATTTCAGAATATATTATTTGCTATTGTATTTAATGTCGATGAAGTATTTTATTCAAATGTTAATAGCAAATACTTGTATTCAGTACGGTGTTCATTTCATGGCAGGTATTCGCCGTTAGAGATAATTTAATTATATACTTAGGTATTTCAAACTATTTGCATGAATATTATAGAGTGCATGAACTCATTTTGTTAGTGAATAGACTAGAACTGTTGCCTACTTACTACCAAATATATAGGTATGTAATAGATATTAAACAAATGCAAACCACGGTAAATTTTGATTTTCTGTTATAAATGTAATGGTTTTTTGCCTTTGCCTTTTTAATCTAGATATTTCTTTATTTTTTATTGAATTGCCATTTTACAATCTATCTAATCTCTTAAAGAACTTAACGGCAATAGATTTTGTTCTTTTTACATAATTGGTATTAAAATGAAATTCGACAAAGGGTGGGCACGTTGGCCCACACTCATGAGAATATAAAATATATATATGGGTAATAATAATTTTTTTTGTGTAAATTATTAAGTTAAGTAATATTAATAAGTTTAAACTGCGTTAGTGGCGCAGTGGTAGTGTATGCAATTACTGTGCTTGAGGTCTCGGGTTTTCGATTTCCGGATCAGACTAAATATTTGTATGATCTACAAATATTTGTTTCGGAGGTTGGGTGTTTTTTATGTAAAATATGTATGTATTTACAAAACATTTTTTTTAAATTTATTTTATCAGTTGTTTAGTACCCATAACACAAGCTCTGCTTAGCTTGGGCCTAGATTGCGTTGTGTGTTAGATGTCCGAAATATTTATTACTCCAAACCACAAATTTTTGTTATTATTATCAACACCGGTGTTACACCCTGCGATCGCCAAATCGCCTGTCAGCTTAACGGTTATAAGCATACACTCCCAATACAGAAGCAATATTTTTTTTAATTATGACATGAATTGTTTACAAACCTATTTTTTTTGACAGTGCCTACCTAAACTGAGCATCGCTTAAATTATGCGTGCGACAATACTGATAAAAATAAAGAGCCCCATTTAAAAAAAAAGCACGTGCTAAAACTAGAAATACTTTGAGCAATGGAAAAACTGGAAACCTCCAAACTAGATAGTTTAATACTCTCGTATACCTAAGTAGGTATGTTACATAATATATATCTACACATATTAAATTTATTTAACTGCTTAAAAAACCTATATACATCAAATTAAGGTTTTTTATCGTCTATTTTATAGACGTTGCTTAATAATAAACTAAAAGTCGTAAGTATATACATTCTACAAAAATGATACAAAAAATGGAGGCATGTTGCACGTAGGCCTGCTTTAATATACCTCAGCAAATAATTGTTTAATATTTATTGAACTACTGGATCTATTCTGTCACGAATAAATCCTGTCTATTGATTTGTAGATTGGTTAGATTTTGTGGACTCTTTAGGTCAGTACCTCACCTTAGAAGGTAGCTATATTTTTGTTTAATGTGAGTTGAAACTTACTGTAGTCGTTAACAACCAATAACGTCCCACTGCTGGGTTCGGGTCTCCTCTCAGGAGAGGGTTAAGGCCATACGTCCCCACGCTGGCCTTAACTTATCTCTTATCTTTACTTATCTTAAGTTATATCTTAACTATCTTAACTTATCTGAAACTTACTGTAGGACCTAGTGTTAATTAAGCATTATTTACTGATATAATATTAATTAAAAAGAAACTACTTCTTAGTCCATAACCTTAATCAAATTTAATAGTAAATTATTTTATGTGTCTGTTCTTTTATATATTAACACACTTGAGTAATGTAGGCATTTTATTTGCCACTTTTTTATAGCTTAACTCTGAAAGCCACACTATATAGAGCGTGAATTTTTAAAATAATTTAAAATAATTTTTAACACTCCTTCTCATGCCAAAAAATGAGGCAGTATGTAAGTATATTTAACCCCTTACTCTAAAGAAATAACTTAATAAATTAGAAACGGGAAAACACAAAATGAAACCTCCTAATCTTTATAATGAGAAAGTGTCACAGAAATTGGCTGCCATTTTTAAAAAGCTCGCTACCACAAAATAAACCATGGCTATTTAGTGTCGGAATAGAATCGGATGAGTCCCCTTGACCGTGTCGGCCGATAGAGATCTGCTCACTGAATTCGTTCATTTAAAGTATAAATGAGTCCGAATTGGTGAAAAATCTCGTTGAGAACGAGAATGCTGTGTTACTCGATTGTACTTTCATTTAATTCGTCTTTTAAGTCGACTTTTGATCGAAGTGGTGGATTTTATGGAATTTAGAAAATGCATTTGGTGGTAATTTACGAGTAGTTCTTACAAAAAGTTCATATTACTATCTGTTTGGTCTAGCTAGATTAAGTTACAGGCGTACATTGAATTAATTTGAAGTTAGATCTAAGTTAAAATATTTCAGCACTTGTAACTGATTCGAGATCAATTTTCTTAAAAGCCAGGTGTTCATATCTATTTAATTCTAATCCTACCTAAAATAGTTTAAAAATCGAAAATTATTTCACATTTTTAGGATTATTATTTTTCCACTTAAATAATTTTATGTTTAGATCAATAGAATGTCAATGATCAAAAAACTACAATAGACATAAAATCTAAACGTTTCTTGCTCGCTTTCTTCTATTAAACACACAGATAATCAAATAGCTATATACTCAAACTGTAGCAAGGTAAGTTTAATAAAACTAAATATAATTAAAGGCCAGAGATATATCAAACATGTAAAGTAACATTAAAGTTAACATGGGCTACTACGAGGAGAATAATTACCGGGGACGGGGGTCTGGGTTCGCACGAATGACTCGAGTATGAGGAACGATGCCCTCCCAAGTGACCACTACCCCCTGTTGCTAGGCAACCGACCCACCGCCTAATCATCATAAACAGATGCCCAGCCATCTTTGATAATACTTTAATACAATGTCATACTTCAGGAGCTATCATTTGAATGTTTTGGATTCAAAAGTGAACCTTGATGTTCAGGTGTATGTTACAATGTTTTGTTACATAAAAGATAAGCCAGTATAAGGGACACACAATTAAAAATTTTGCTTGAATATTATTTAAAGCTTTACGTCCGTTATTTTGTTAAGAATTTTAGATTTTAAAACAGGATACCATTGCATTGCATGCATATATTACTATTGTTGTTTTCAATCAAAACCCTGATTGGTGTAGAAATGCTCGAAATTCTTCTATTAAAACCTGAAAAGTTTGCCGAAATCTCCCAACCAACCCGCCTATTTAACGATGTAAGCCCTTAAGATAAGCAGTACTGCTCAGTGGCGAGATATTTAAAATTATAAACAGGGTTTATTTGCTGATGATGTGTTTTGTGGAAGAATAGTAGAATTTGATATGGGTATATATTTATTTTTATAGAATAGGGGCAAACGAGCAGACGTATCACCTGATGGTAAGCGATTACACCCGCAACACCAGAGGCGTCACAATTTCATTGCCGGCCTTTGGATGATAGAGAGGGGGATGGGGGAGGGTTCGGTGTTTGGGCTCTCCGGTATCCTCACTCACTTTGTGAAACACAGTGCAAGCGCTATTTCACACCAATTTTCTGTGAGGCCGTAGCCCTGACTTTTACTTCATCGTTCATCATTCTATCCTATGGATACTCGTGGTAACGGTATAAGAATATGGAGCGTCACTGTCCCTTTTCATGCAAGTGTCGTCAAAGTCGACTAAAAGAGCAAACTATGTAGGATAACAGTACTACAAAGAGAAGAAAAACTTGACGCAAACCTTATACCGACCAGTCTCGCCAGGCCCGTACAGTAAGCCAAAAGCTCCCAAGGAGAGGCATATGTAGAACAGTGGACAATAAAAGTATGTGCCGTGATGACACTAAAAACATATTGATTTAACTACACTAAAAACATTTTTAGACTTTCGCGACTTTTACACACAGTTTTTGTTGTAATAGCGGGGCTTATTCGTGTTAAAATTACTTAAGATATTACGATACCTTCTATATTCCGACGTTTCCAACGGGTTATATCGGTACGGTACGGGTAGAATGATGTGGAGTTTAGCGACGCTGTCGTGATGCGTTACAAACATTCAACGCGACCAAGTGCGGGTAGTCATACCACGCTCATCACTGCCTCGGTGGTGTTGTGGTAGCTTATGCGACTACTGTGTATGAGGTCTAGGGTTCTTGAAGTTGCCTAGTCATCATCACAAGCTTTGATTGGGGCTAGATAGCGTTGTGTGTTAGAAAATGTGATGTCCGAAATAAATACCTATTTGTTTTTTATTTATCACGAAGGCGTCATCTACATCATTTCTTCTACAAGAAAATGTTATTTAATTTAATAATAACGATTTCTTGTGGACTAGGCTGCCTGATACCACATTTCAATTCTGTCAATAAATGACATTCGAGTTCCAATATCTTGAATACAAAACCGATACCATAACATTACTTTTATCATGAATTCCATTATGTTTTATAAATTGATACGATGATGATTTGAAAGTTTTACAATGAAAGCATGGAATGGACGATTTGACTTTATAATGTGTTTATATTCAAGAATTACGACAACCAATGTTATTATAAAAATAATGTCAATTCTCCTTTCTTTAGAAAAACCTTAATTTACTCAAGATAAGAAATGTGCATAAGGCGGTAGTCTACTTTAAGCTTAAGTAATGCGTCTTTAGATGTCTTAAAGGTAAGTTGTAAATGTTTTATTTTTTACAACCGATATTTTAAAGGCAAAGAATTTTTGCAAAGTATTTTAAATATTCTTACACCTAAAGCCAATGACATTTCGAATGTAATGTAATCCTTTCACTTGAGCGTTTAACCCCCCATTTAAAGTTTAAGCCGACTGAATATTTAATAAATTTCAAAGAGATGTCAATCGAGTGTTTTATTTTGCATAGGGCTTATCGTGGCGTGGGGTGCGCGAGTACATTTCGATGTACGTCATTTGTTTGTAGAACGGCGTCGCTCGCGACGGAGCCCGACCTTGCACCCAAATATTGCACTTACTGTTGACAGAATATCAAATGATATTTTGATTGCGCCCACAATAAATTAATGCCGGTTTTCATTGACTAAAGCACAAATTGAATTGTTTTCTCATTTTCAAATACTATATTTACGTAGTTAGAGTTTAGTTTTTTAATTTTGACTTTAAAGTCAAAATCCAGTGAAAAATACACCCTACTTAAATGCTAATATATTATCTTTTTTTTATTATTATTATATTGGGGGTCAAACGACTAGACGTATCGCCTGATAGTAAGCTATTACCGCCGCCCATGGACACCCGCAACTCCAGAGGCGTCACAAGTGTGTTGACGACTTATGGGGGATGGGGAAGATAGGAGGAGAGGATGGGGTATGGGTCTCCGGTATCCTCACTCACTGCGCGAAACACAGTGCAAGCGCTGTTGCACACCGGTTTTCTGTGAGGCCGTGATATCACTCCGGTCGGGCCAGCCTATTCATGCCGAAGCGTGGCTCGCCGTATTTAGTAAAGTTGTAATAAAATACGTAAGAAATCTTAATTCATTCAAAGTGTACCTTAATGTATCTAGGTACTGCTGTTCTCACTATAACGATTTGTACTTTCAAATCGTCTTTTAAACTCACTAAGTGAACCGAACAATGATGCTAATAAAAACTAAATAATAAAGGGCAACATTAAGTTACAACTTTAAAAAGGGCAATAGACGAATGTCTCGTCGGCCATTGTCTTAGGGTAATCGCTTCCGTGAGAGTACGGGCGGCCGTGGCGGCCACCGATCGTCCAATCTGACAGTTCCAATTTGTATGCCGACCACCTCCACTTGGGCCACCCCGCACGTTCTCACGCCACATCTTCATTTCAACTAATTATTATTTATTTTTTAACAAGTAACACATGTTAGTCTGTCAACAATTGTTGCGGCGTGATTGTCATACAACGAGCTCTAATCATGTGACCATGGCATATGTAATTGATTATTTATTAATGTATTTGGGTTTTATACTATTCAAGCTTATTAGCTTTTCGTTTAATGAATGAAAATGATAAGATCTTTATGTAGTTTTTGAAAATCAACACAGATTTAATTAGAGTGTAGACTAACCAACTATTGATTAAGGTAACACTGAAATAACAAGACGTGAAACCACTTGGTACGTCGCCATATTTTATAATGTATGGCAAACATGTATATTAGCATTTTATGATAAACTAGCTGACCCACGCAACCTCGTTTGTGTCTTCAATTACCCGTACCGTGAAAACCCCCGTTTTTGAAACATTCTTCGTTGGTGCTCCGCTCCTATTAGTATTAGCGTGATGATATATAGCCTATAATCTTCCTCGATAAATGGACTATCCAACACTGAAATAATTTTTCAAATTGGACCAGCGGTTCCTGAGATTAGCGCGTTCAAACAAACAAACTCTTCAGCTTTATTATTAGTATAGATAATATTTACTGTGACCCACTTGTACTTTCCATTTCATGTAGGTACATAGATAATCAAAGTTAATATCGGTGCACTGGAAAGTCGAATATGAGTAGATGGTCTGCAAGCAAAATAAAAAATGAATACAACACATTTTCAGTTGAATTATTCTGTTCCTTTATAAAACTCGACAGTGGTATAAAATATCTAAACGGACATTTTACAACCATTAACGTATAGCACATTATTTAAAGAAAATTACTACGTCACAGTCGTCACAGATGAGAAACGTTTGCACCGCATGAAACAAGAGCGGCAGGCTTTTGAAAGCGATGATAAAAAATGTATCAGATGGGTTAAAAGTCTAAAGATGAATGAACAAAATTGCAAATAGCGCAGAGAGACGCGCGACACGGCGGGCACGCTTTACCACCTACCTATTCAGGATGTGTCGGTTATGGTATGGATCTAATGATCGTATCCCGATTTGGCGGTACTTCGAAATACGACTTTTTGTTATTTTTCTTGCGACCGATGTGGCTGTCCGCAAACGGGACGTCATATAACGGCTATAACAGGTATTCAATGTTAAAATCATATTCATCTACGATCTTTGGTAGTACAAGATGTTTTTGTAGCAAAAAAGTAATCATATTGAAACGGTGTATCGATATATAGAAAACAAGCATTCAGTAATCAAAATCGACATGGATTGGTTATCTTTTAGAGACATTATTATATGGTACAAGGTTAAGCTATTCATTATAATTCCTATTCACATATCATGTGATGTCCGTGCTAATAAATGTACCTATACTTTTTAACCTATAGATATATTGTGTGTAATAAATAGGTATTTTTAAATGTTCGATTTGTTTATGCAGGTATAAGAACTGTACGTAAATGTATATTGCGAGAATTACATTAGAGGCATTAAAATCCTCCTTGCATTCGTTAACCGCGACTGTGTATGGCAAAATATGTGCACCGACTTGCTTTTGCTATTCGCTCCGTATGATTTTCAGAAATGGCTATGGCTTATAGGCAGTAGGGATACAATATTTTTATGCGAAGTGTTTTTCCTTAGTAGTTGTTTTTACTGCCATTACCGTATCTAAAGTAGGAAAATCGTTCGAGATGCTACATTCTAATGATGGCTCGCAAGCGAGCGCGTGCGCCGGTACTCTCCGCATTGCAACAGGGCTGCCACTTATCTTGATACAATTTCTTGTTTTTTTTTTGTGTTATTAGTTATTTACTTGAAGATTTTAGTATTGCTATACGTTTTATTATTTCATGTGAATTGTAATATTTAGTATAGGTATCTTTGTAATATCAGTCGTATAAAGATATAGTCTTACAGACAGGCAGTTTAGTTTTCCATAGGAGATATGTTTAGAAATCAAGTTCAGCGTGCATTTGCAATTTTTTTTAATACACAGGTATTATTTGATTGTGTATTGCAGAAATGTAAGTGAGAAGTTAATTTTTTTTAACCCGAATTTTGATGTTTAGGTAAAAAGCATTTAAGAGTCTTCTTATTATTATGTAAGAGGAAAACGTAAAGAACGCTAAGATGGTGATAGTTATATGAGAGGAAATTATGTAATTACTAGCTGACCCGGCAAACGTTGTTTTGCCATAAAATTAAAAAAGATTTCGTTGTGGTTTTCCCTTATCATTTCGGGATATGAAAAAAATGCACACAAAATTTCAGTCTCGACAAAAGCGACACGAGAATTTCAATATTATAAAATAAATAAATAGGAATTAAAGTAAAAAATTACAGATAGGATAAATGTTCAGGATTAACCTACAAACAGTTCTAGAATATCTTTTTAATAAACTTATGTATCTGAAAGAAACTTTGATTATATCTGTATCTATAGACTAGCTGACCCATGCAACCTCGTTTACGACTCTTATTGCCCGTAGTGTAATATTTTCCACGGTTTATGTAACATTCTTCATTAGAGCTCAGCTCCTATTGGTCTTAGCGTGATGATATATAGCCTATAGCCTTCCTCGATAAATGGACTATCCAACACTGAAAGAATTTTTTAAATCGGTCCTGCGGTTCCTGAGATTAGAGCGTTAAACAAACAAACAAACTCTTCAGCTTTATAATATTAGTATAGATAAGTGCCGTTAGCCCTATTCTACAGCCACACCTTAGAAATATAACACATGGTACAAATGACTCTAGGCATCGAGAATGGAGAGCATAAATCAATATTAATGTGGCAACTATGTAGTTTGCGCCTTCTGTGAATAGATAGTTAAAATATGATATAGGCTCTAGAAAATTAACTGTTCACTTAACCGATAAAGTACCTTTAACGAACGTCTGTAAGTTCAACTAGGTTTTTTTTTTAAATTTCATAGAGAGAGAAACTAAATACAATAAATATTTTAAATAACAAATGTTAAAATAACTTTTAAGATTTTTGTTTTGATTTGATTAAAAACACAATATTGTTATAATAAATAAAAAGTATTCTCAAAATCGGTCTTGACTACGTAATCAGTAAACACACATAAAAAACATGATGCTGGCTGGAACAAAGGCTGGTGATGATGCATACATTAAATAAATAAATATTTTCGGACATCTAACACACAATGCTATCTAGTCCCAAGCTAAGTAGAGCTTGTGTTATGGGTACTAGACAACTGATATAAATACATAAAGCCTTTTTTTTAATATATATTAAACATAAAAAACACCCAAACTCCGAAACAAATATTTGCAGATTATACAGACATTTAGTCTGACCTGGAATTCGAACCCGAGACCTCAAGCATAGCAGTCACATACACTACCAACGCCACCGTGTCCGATTGATTGAAATGATTACTATTTCTGAGGGATTCTCAACACATTATGTTCAAAATACATGAATAACTCTAACCGACATTAACCCTTAAAAATATATTAAGTTAGACTAGATTTAACGTAAAGAGCCAACAATAAGTAATATTTTTAATGAATTTTCGTTCTAATTGATTTATTGTTAGTTTTATTTCATTCCATGTTAAAACTTTATTCACAATGAATCATGTGTAAGGCTCTGTGCTTGAATAATCAATATATCAAGAGATACACTTAATTAATATAAAGAATAATGTTGTACGTATATCATTGATGTTTTAATTGAATATAGAGTATATAATTCTCTGTGCTAGAAAATGGCCGACCTTCTGGTCACGAGAAGCGTCAATCAGTTTATTCAACGTGGCAATACTGCCAGCCTTTTGGGAACACAAGCAATAGGCGATGATGCGAATTTGTAAAGCGAAAAGCAGACCCTGCGTTAAAAATGGTGTCTATAACTAAATTAGGGTAAGAATTATCAGTTGCCTGACAATCACAAAATGCTCATAAGAAATACAACTGGACACTACCATATACTCAGAAAGTAATTGCCCAGGCTACTAATCAAAGTTTATGATTTCACGTCAATCGCAGATTTTATTTGAATAATCTATAAGGTAATGAACAGGTTCTTATGAATGTATTTTATTAGGACACGAGTCGTTCATGTTGGAATAGGCGCAATTATCTACAATCGCGGTAAGATTTTGTGAATATAACCATATTGACTACCAACTTTACACATTTTTATGGAAATTCGTTCTACTCGTAGATCTTAACTATGTTTAGACATAGGTATCACTAAAGGTACATGCTACACTTTTAAAATCCATTACGCCCGTAAGGACACTATTTAAGAAACTAGATTTAACCAAAATAGACGGAGTTGGATCGTTCAGTGCGCTAATTTGAGTCGGTTGCGGCAGTGTGGCGACGCGATGCCATCTTCACGGCTTACAATAGTAAACAAATGTGTCGCGCGGGCGCAATTACACAGCCGGTGCGCGGGCGCCGGTTACGCTGTATTCCGTCACGCCGAACGACGGCGAATCGCGCGCACATCACGCTTCGCTCTAGACTTATGCTAATGGCCACCAAGTCGCGTAAATTGGAGTGAGCTTGCTGCAAAACAAAATGGGTCCGCCTCTTTATCTCATTACTCTGCCGCGACTAAGCTTCGCTTAATATCTTCGGAAATGAATTCTATGCAGGTCACAGATGGCACGTTTTCATTTTTCGTTTGAGATTCGAGACGACCCAGCCCAACAGTAAGCCCGGAGATTGGCGAAGTGAAATTCGAATACAAAAACAAACGCGGGAAGGAACGTGAAACCGATTAAAAGGCCACATCACGATTCTGTATGCACTTTGCACTCATTTTATCCGGCGCAGAAGGTACCGGCTATTCTACCGATACATTGATTTTCTGTGTTTTGTGTAGATTAGTCAAAGGCGCCTTGTAATTAAGGTGCTTTCGTTCTGTGATTATTCTTTAAATTTCTTTTCTTTTGTTTCATTGAGTACAATCACATTGTTTTCGAAGTCTTTTGTTTAAAGAAAAGTAAAGGCAACGGTCTACATCGCAACTGCCGTTTTATATTTACAAGGAAATTCAGCTACGTTACCAATGTTTGAGCGATCCAATTTCAAAAATGTTATAAGCGCTAAATAGTGTAACTAATGCTGTGTTTTTTATAACCACACAGAATCCATCAAGTGGAAGTGAAGTAGCGTGATGATTGAATATTCATCCGTGGATCAACAATAATAGATCCCATCAGTGGCCGGTATGTGGCATCACATTTAATATAATAAGAGTTCAATACATCTCACCGTGAAATGTGTCGATACAAAAACTTAACTAACTATAACTGCTAACGTGTGAATCGTATTAAAAAGCTGTTTAGTCATTCGGCTTCATAAATAGGTGGCATTCGATTTATCGTGATTAAATTTCGTCCATTAGGACACCGTTATACCGATTGGTGAATGTATACGGATAATGTGTCTAATAATCCGACAAATAGAATTTCGACAGTGATATCACTCGTCCAAACTGCTATCTGATAATAATTTAATGTTGTTCGGCTTCCAACTCCGTCGATCGATATATATATATATATATATATATATATATATATATATCGATAAGTCAATTTGTCTTCACAAGCTTAGGCTTATAATTCAAATATTTTAGTAAATATAACTTCTCTCAACTATGGAAACACAACTACATGGTTCGTGAAGAGTGACATAAATTTTTTTGTCTAGTGCTAGTATTATAGTAATAGTTATAGTTTAGTCTTCACAAGTAAATCGTCTCCTTGGAGTACGTCACACAACCTATGAGCAGGTACTACTAGTAATGGCGATCGACCTCAAACAAAATGTTGGCATAAGCAAAAACCAGTATAATCGCGATTTACTATTACTTACTACATTTGTATTGATTTCCGTACTTCCTACTTAAAATTTAGGTACATATTGATTAAGGTAGGTATCTCATAAAAGCTTCATGAGTTTGCCGATGTTTGAAATGTATTACTTACAATAAGAAAAAAAAACAACAAATTGATTTGGTTGTTAACAGCTCCACTATAATAATGCAGAACAAGAACAAAGAAAATGTTAGTATCATTACTTTTTCCGTTAAACGAAATCATTTACTGGATTGTCTTGCCAAATGGAGTCAGTCAATAAACAATCGTTCATATTGAATGGCCGGAAATGTCCGTCACGAAATTAGCTCGGAAACAAGAGAAAACCCTTAAAAGCAACTCGTTTATTATATTTTAAAACGTTTTAAATGGAAGAAAGGTAGTGGTCCGCTACTAATGTGTTTCACTTGTTCGTTGGAACACCACGGAAAAGCTTTCGCATTTTTATGATATTTTAATGTGCTGACATGTGGGACTAAGTAAGTTCCTAATCAACTTTGCCTTAAAGCCATATATTATTAGAAGGCTGAGATGATGAACTCAGTTAAATAAGTTATAAAAATAAATTCACTTTGAATCAATAAGAACCACATTAAAATTGGATCTCAATATTTTTATATTTGAAGCGAATTCTCGCCACTCGCGGAATCACCGCACACAAGAAATAAAAGTCTACAGAGAATGCTATTTCAAAACGCATTTCACATACAAATACCTAATTTCGGAGTAAAGTACGCACATTATACAGGCGGGTTCGCATTTAAATTATTCCAGCGGATCGTTTATAGGCCATAACCGAATTTGGGAATTAGCTATAAAACAACATTTGATACGGGCGGGCGCGGGCGGTTTTGCAATTTGAATGTTTCGCCCGTTTCTGAACTCATTGAGTTGCGGGGCGCGTGCACGACGTTATCTATCCACGCCCGTGTCGATACCACCGACAGTCACCCTACTGCCATGTTAACCCGTCAATCGACCTTGCTGCAGCCAGGCGCTAGAGCTTCATATTCCCTCATCTTCGACATTCCTAAACATTAAAGTAAATATACAATTTTACCAACCAGTACCTTCGATTTTGAATCGCTTCGAACAATAAATAAATATAATTAGCAGTCGTGACTATAGAAGTATCCACTGTAAACGAGTCTAGAATGGTTTATAGGAATCTATTCCATGCAGCAATTTAAATTCCATTACAATGAATATAAAAAGCCAATCTGAACTCTATATCCTTATAGCCCTCCAGCGTCAGTACTGATAATTTCTTTCAAACTATAAACTTGCACAGTTACTTAAATTAATGCTAAAATTAGATTCGCGATATTAAAACATATCGCTGCATACTACGTATGTTATCTAAATTACCTACTTGATTTGATTGTATTGAATAGCAATAATTGTTAGTCCTATAATGAAGTCATTAATAATGCTAGAAGTTTGAGGTCAAGCTGAACCTATTCTTATGACTAATCCAGTAACTCAAACTAACGAAAATTATGAACATACGATGGAAAGACTTACTATTAATTAATAGGACGTAATTTCAGCCAGTAAAAGTAATATGTACAAAAATACTTAATATTATTTATTAAGAGATTAACACACTCCCGACAAAGAAATGGCTTTGAAATTTGACAGTTTTTCAAATTACTTAATGCTTTGTTTACATGAAACTGATATATACGTGGAATGAGCTGTCGCTTGCGGTGTTCCTGGCCCAATACAACCTTCAAACCTTCAAGAAAAGAGCGTACTCCTTCCTAAAAGGCCAGCAACGCACTTGTAACGCCTCTGGTGTTGCGGGTGTCCATGGGCGGCGGTAATCGCTTACCATCAGGCGATACGTCTGCTCGTTTGCCCCCTATATAATAAAAATTTAAGTAAAAAAATACACATTTAATCGTCATCAACAACCAGATTAATTTACAAAAATAGAATATGTTGAATCGTGCCTTGTTACCAGTACCAGTAGTTACCAGCCGTTCAAATATATTTCAATTCCTTGCTCATCCCGTGGCTTCATTTCATTTTTAGGGATAAAAGTACCTTCCGTAGAAAATCTTATCAAAATAAGTCTAACTGTATAAGAGTGCAAAAGTTACAAACATTCAAATAAGAACTCACAAGCTTTAATTTTTATTACTAAGATGAAATAAAAGCCTTTATTCAGAAGTTTAGTTTGGTAACGAATGTTTGTAACAAGTTATCTATATATTATAATCTACTCAGCTTGCACTCTCACATACAATTTTACATCATTTGCGTCTGACTAAACAATTACGTACCAAATAACTTTGGTTAGAAGTGGGCTTGTCACGTCAAAGAGTCGTTGTTAAGTACACGCCAATGGCTCCGAAGCCGTGTGAATAGCGAACCCCAGCATTAAAGAGAGCGAGCAATTTTGCAAATAAAACAATAATGATAGTAGCTTCAATGACGTTTCCTCTAATTTTATAGTGTATACCTCGATTTACCGCTGCTTGATGTCGAGATGTAACAATCTTACAATCTTACCTTTTTCGTTTTTAGTAAAACAACTCTTTTAGTCCTTCAGATTTATATATTTTTTTAAAAGCTGTTGTTCGCATTTGCAATTTAGAACCCTGAAAATTATAATTACTTTGTAATGTTTCGTAAAATTTAATTTTTACTTTTTTACGCTTCAATTGTCACTTAAAAAGTTACTAATAACTTTAAACCACTAAAACGAATTAGATATAGGCTACTATTTATCACGATAACCAACAAACACGCTGACGGACCCACGGTCAAAAGCTAGTATTAATATAAATTGAAATAATTGTACAACGGTTTAGCTACAATAAGGAAAAAAATCCTAAAGCAATGGTTTATTATTTCCTTGATTTACACCGTAGCAGTATCTATTCAGACAGATTTATGTCCATGATAGAAATAAACACCAATCAAAACGAAACAAACATAGCAATTGTTATGCGTTTAGCGAAAAATTGCAGTTATTTTGCTTGAAGCCCGAGGCCATGTCAGTTGGACACGCTGTTCGATCGGCTGTGTCCGTCCGTCTGTCAGTTCTGCTCATTGCACACATTGCATAATTGTGTTTCTACATTAGTTCATTCTAAGCACTTGGAAAATGTTTTACATAACAAAGCTGTGTCAAATCTGATAAGATGTTTTATATATATTTGTCAGCAGATTTATACTAAGCTATTTTACCAGAAATTCTAAGCAATTTTCATATGCTACATATTATATGTAGTCTCAAATTATGTGTAGGTACTCTTATGAAATTCCAAATATTTCGTTTATCCTCCAGGATTTTTTATTAATTTCATCGAAAGCTGATTGTAGTTGTACAAGAACATACAATGGGTATGCATAGTGTATTCTCCATATGGAAATTTTTTATTTAAAAGTACTAAACGCTAAAAAATAATTCGGTAGGTCCAAGATTTCGGTCATCACACCTCTTTCCCTCATAATATAAGACATAGATCAGACAAAAAAAATAAAATCGTTGGGCCCGTGTTTCCATCCAGTCAATTCAGTTTACGCTACGCAAAACGGTTTTTACTGTTGAATTGTTAAGTTCTTAATCATGTCCGGAAAGAAGATGATAGTAGATAGATAAACTTGGGATAAGGACTGGATTAGAGGATAAAGTCGTGGATATTATGAATTAAATGTCAAAACTACCAAAAAATTTCACTAAAGAATTTTTTTATTTTATATACGACTAGCTGACCGACGCAACCTCGTTTGCGTCTTTTATTGCCCGTAGCGAAAAATTTTCCCCCGTATAGTGTGTCGCGGACTTTTTTGTAGATATTTATAAGATCTACGATTAATTAGAGCATTTTATGGTTCTATATTTTATAGTTTACGCAGCGTACGCAAAATAAGTAACAGTTCTGGTTGATTTTTTACACCTTGTGTCCGAAAAATCCCAATATCTTACGGAACCCTATTTTTTTCCAAAATAAAATATAGCCTATGTTACTCGTGGATAACGTAGCTTTCGAATGGTGAAAGAATTTTTAAAATCGGTCCAGCAGTTTTTGAGCCTATTCATTACAAACAAACAAACAAACAAACATACAAACAAAGTTTTCCTCTTTATAATATTATATATTAGTATAGACTACCTGACCCACACAACCTCGTTTGCGTCTTATATTGCCCGTAGCGTGAAAATTTTCCCTCGTTTTTGAAACATACTTCATTGGTGCTTCGCTGCTATTAGTATTAGCGTGATGTTATATAGCCTGTAGCCCTCCTCGATAAATGGACTAACCAACACTGAAAGAATTATTCAAATCTCACCAGCGGTTCCTGAGATTAGCGCGTTCAAACAAACGAACTCTTCAGCTTTATTATATTAGTATGGATAGATAAAAACTTCTGAATTACGTTCAAATTCCAAAATATAGTGTTGTGTACCATCTCACTCATTTCCGCATCACCCAACGGTAGACTGGTAGAGAATGCCTTTGGCATTAAGTCCGCCATTGTACATTTTGTGCATAAAGTTAAATAAATATTAACACCAGTAACAATAAGATAAGGTACCTCAATACAATATTGATTCGATATAGTTTTGTTGTACAAATCCCAAATACCTGCAGCGTGGGCTACGACGGTAATGAACAATTATTATTAATGGTGATTAGGTAGATTACATTTGTTTATTGGCCCAGGTATACACAGATATTTCAAATCGGACCCCACTGGTCCGAGAGTGAGATTAGCGCGTTCAAACAAACAAACTCCTTAGCTTTATAATATTAGTATAGATTTGATCTCACCAGTGTTAAAAATAACTTATATTTTACTTGAGGCTTCTAGACAAAACTGTTCCCAGAGAAATTGCGCAGTAGTTTCAAAGATTTGTTAGAAGTTGATGTCAATGACATAAATTACTTCTTGTTTTGCATTCAGATTTTTTCGAATAAGATAAAAACATGATTTTGTAAAGAATTCGACCAATATTATAATTTTATAGTCCTAGGACAAGGTGCATTCACATGCGTGTGATTGATATAATAAGTAATGTACAAGATGTAGAGGCAAACTAATGGTTTGACAACAATAATGTCTTGCTTTTAGGACCTTTTGAGTACCTACTAAAGTTTTTAACCTATTGAAACTCACTGGTTTAATAAATAGTTAAGTTAATAGGTATAGAGTGCTAATCTTTATTATCCACAAATATAAACGAAATTTATGAATGCGTCTTTAACAAGATTCCTAAAAATAATGATTGAATTGTACATGTGTAGAATAATAACAGATATATGTGATCGGAATATTCAAAGTTATTGTATTCTATTCTTTGTTATAATATTCTATAACGTATCTAATAAAGTTTAATATAAAGAAATGTAATGTAATTTAACATTATTATTCTGATTATGATTTATTTATTGCTGCAAGTTCTCTTGCCGACGGGAGGCAAAACTTTTAGATGAAATTGTGGCGACTAATGGAAATGCTAAACAAACGTCTTTAATTTAATTATGTATTCTTTTTCACTACTTATTAGTGTTATATGAAATATAATGTAATTGTATTGAATATGTTTGTTTTCTAAGGATTCCTCATTCACATGTCACAATGAAGACCCCTAAAAGTAAATCAACACGAAAATAAATTAATTTCGGGAACACGCGACGAAACAACGATTTGGTTTTAAAATTGCTTTCTTGATAATTCCCTATGAGAACGGTTTTGTGGTTTTTATGTCAGTTACAATTATTTGATTTGTTATCATTTATTGTTTAGATGATTATCAGTAAATTGAATATGAACAAAAACGAGGTATACGAATATTGTGATATAGCCAATTGTAATTTTGTATATAGCTGGCAGAATAATGTAATTGTTACTGATTATTTGAGTAGAATGAAATGCTTTTTAAACAAATAAATTTTGTGTTTTAGTTCCTCTCAATAGAAAATAAAACAAATTTATAGCTTTATTTAGTTTCAATAAATACTGGAGAAATTTTTGTTTGAAATTCGAGCAAGCTTAATTTGAAATTTCCTCAGCTCTTTAAAACTTATTGCATGATATCTTATATATAAAATTCTCGTGTCACGGGGTGCGTAATCGAACTCCTCCGAAACGGCTCGACCGATTTTGATGAAATTTTTTGTGATTATCCGGTATCTATGAGAATCGGTTGTAATCTATTTTTCATCCCCCTAAATGTTAGGGGTAGTCCACCCCTAAATTTTTTTTTTTTTTGACAAAATTTTTAATTTCTATTTTTTTATGATGCAGCATTAGAAAATACATACAACCCTAGATTTTCAACCCTCTACGATCAACCCCTATTTTTCCATCGCCCTAAAATATATATTCCCTTTTATGGCAAAGCAACGTTTGCCGGGACAGCTAGTACTATATATTATTGTTAATTTAGTGTTTAAGTTAGAGTAGAATAGAAATTAACTCTTTTTTATAGTCTGGGAGGTTTTCTTCATTTCAATATTCTTTAAGCTTCGTTCAAATGTTAATCTAAAAGTTGGATTTCCTACAACTGACAAACGTTCAAGTCATATTACTTAATAAAGGGGGTTATTTTTCGCGCCCCGCTGAGATAAGTGAAGGCATCGCGAACACCGGACGTGGGCACATCCGGCGCCATGCATCGCTTCCTCTCGCTGACTCTCACTGCTTCCGCTTCCGCACGATCATGTCTGCTACTCATGACGTAGCGAGCCGCCCTCACCCAAACATTACTTTTCTACTTACTGAGCTTTGATCTCACAATTTATTTGCTTGTCAAATTCAGGAAAAGGTCACGTGACTTATATTGGTTCGTAAGCTCGATTAGTTTTAGGAGAAATGAGTTTCAATTAGCATATCATTGTAGATAGTTGTCTAATTGTTTACTTTAAATTGAGAAAAAATAGACATACAGACACCATGAACGTCGTAGTGGTTGGTCACCATGTCATTTTCTACTGTGCTGTGTGTTGTGGGTTCAAACTCCACACGGAACAACGCTTGGTGTGGTCCACAAATTGTTGTTCTAAGTCTGTTCGTTCTTTGTGTCTGTTTTATGTACGTTTGTTATCGGATTCATGCCTGATGCTAAATTTGTATAATTTGACAACAAGAAAAATAATCTGTTAATAATAAATCCAAAATGTTGTTGTAGTAACCGAGATAACTATGGACGATTTAGTTGACATATTAAACATGTTAGTGAGACGACAGCCGCGAAGATTATATAATTTGATGTACTATAGATAAGCTATCGACAAGGAACGGTGCGGCTCATCTCGCCCTGGGGTGTCCAGCGAACATGTGGACAATCTTTCACGCTCATGTGTGCGCTCACCCTTTTATTGGACGAGGGTAGGTTGAAAGAAAAGTATGGACATTACCTCGGCTCATAGAAAGAAATAACTTCGTTTTTTTTAATGATATCAGAGATTATTTTCATTTTAGTATTCTAATAACTTTTGTAATTTTTGCTAAACACTTTTTATTAATAAGTTTCGTGTAACGGTAGATGTATGTTTGTCATCGTCGTATCAATATTAGAATCAATGATCGTTGATTAGAGTCTACAAAGTGGGGTGCGGGGAAGAGAGCGTGAAATTGTCTGCTCACTTCTGTAAATATAATTTCGGCGACAAAAGGTCTATAAATGATACACTCTGGGTCGCAGTGCAAGTGCGTGTCGTATTTCTAGTTACACGAATTTTAAAAATTATCTCCCCTCAATGCAAAGGGTGATCACATTTACATCAAATACTGGTATCTATTTGACTATGATAATTTATTTGCTTTATTTTATTTATTAACGGCTGTTGTTTGTGTTTTGGTATGTTACTTAGGACATTTTGTTCATGATAGTTACGTTTTACTTTAGTAATACCTCTGACCTAGGAAGATAACGCCAGTAATTTTAGTATTGACTTTTATGTGAAGGTTTGTAAGCATTTGTCAATGTTAGCACTATTAATATAAACAAAGTAGTAATTTATATTATAGTTTATGAAAAAGTTACCAAAAAATAACTGCTATCTTTAACGAAACACGTGTATCGTAAATAAAGTTCTAAGATATTTCGATATTATAAGCGGTCTGCACATAGTCAATGTACATATTAGGAGAAAATGTAGTATTATAATGAACGTCAAATATGCATGAACATTTTTAGTAAGCACGAGTCATAGACACAAGTGAGTAATATAAGTATGTACATCTAAAGAGTTTTAGTATAAAACTAGTGAAATAATAAATATATATTATCACTTGAAAATATCGACATGTGTTTCGCGTTGAAGTAAACACAAAAAAATAAACTACATGTGGCATTATACACCCTTGAGAACATCTCGGATTGATTAATTACAACTCAGATTCCATCTCGGTTCAAATATACGCATTCATTTTATGAGTAGCTTTATTGAATTAACGCATTAAGTCGTGACTAATGGAAACACAGAACAAATAAAATTAAAATGTAAATAGTGAAACGCAGAAATGCTAATAATAAATTTCTCCATTTTAATAACTGTAACTGCGCACGAGGGGAGCTTCTGGCCTGTTAAGTCAATATAACACTTCCATTACTCCAAATTAAATTCCTTGGGGAGAGAGATGAAGTTTTTATTCAGCTCAGACAAAGGCACGGAAGACAACCGGCCACGGACTAAGGGATACTTGCTACTTTACAGCCCATACTGCACTTCATATCTTTTGATGAGATTTGTTCGATTGATGAACTTTGTTTTGTGTCAGAGTTAGATATCCACTCACTTAGAAATAAAGTTATATTTTTAGCTTTAACTTTCTCTTCGACCCTTGTATTGTTTGTATTTGATAAAGTTAACTTCAAAAATTGAGCGTGTACTAAGGACGTATTAATCCTCTTAATAATTGCTTAATAAAATTTTAAATGAAAATAAACAATAAAGCATAATTTGTTTAAGTTTAAATGAATTTTATCATAATAATTTAATTAATTATTTATTAGTTTACATATTGTATAAATATTACGAAGAGAATTAACAATATTTTTTAATTATTTTTAGAAATTACCTACCTAAAAAAAATCACAGTACCATAAACCATAATATATCTGTAGATCTAATACTTAAATCGTGTCTCAACAAACTAAAGCAATTCATATATTGATTCTCTAGAGACAACGAAGCGACAAATACCCCTAAACAAAAGCGCACTTGCGTTAAAATTTCAATAAGCTGTTTTAAAAGGTTGCAAGTGTGCAACGCGGGTGTGATGTGTATTAATATTTCACGGAATTAATCATTATAATCCTTCTGGCAAACAAGTCGCCCTCGGGAAGGCGAACAATATAATGAAGTTGTCATTTTTTAGGCTACGCAGGGGAAGCTGGAGGAAATCCAAATTGAATCATGCGGCGAGGGAATTGTGCTATTATGTTATTAAACAGACGAGGGCAGGACCCCGTGCCTCCTATTTTTTGCGCCGAGGGCGTCGCGGAGACAGTTAACAGTTTTCACAATAGAATTATGATATAATTTGACACAACAATGATGCACACTTTCTAATCCGACGGAGACTGTACCTAACAAATCAGCTGACACATGTCCACTTAATTTTGCACGATGAAATACTTTCTAGTATCTATTTAAATAGTTGTAGGTTTATAAGTTGACGGATTCGTTTTCCGCGTCGTATTTACCTAGCGAGGTTTATATTTTAATTTTCTCAAACTTTAGTTGGTAAAACTTTTTCTTATTATCATTCTCTAATAAATAAATAAATATTCCTATAATTTGACGTGTATACGATATTTCATTCGGTAAAATTTAAAACTACGTACGTAACAAAGTCCGATTAATTGATTACAATAGGTACTAAATTTATATATCTAGCTGCAAAACAACCTCATTGGCAACAACACTAATACATACGTACACTCATCTACTTATATCACACTCAAAAGAGCTAAGAGTGAAATGAAAGCTTTTATCCATATGTCAGAGAGAGTACTTACAGCGGCTTATTGTCACCCCCGCTAGAGAATTTGATAAAGCGTGTGCGAATATTAACAAAAGGAATATCTTGTTAAATTGATATTGCAAACATTGCTAGAGGAATTTCAACTTTATATATCACTTCTCCTACACCAAAAATTACATAATTGAGTGCACTAAACATGAGAGTTACATCGTTTCGATGAAAAGGGCGTGAAATTGTCTCCGTTGGAAAATGTATAATTCAAAGGGGAAGATTAAAATATTATCCATGTTAAGTAAATATTCAAATGAATATTTTCCGTGTTAGACAACAATGGGTGCTCGCGAAGGGGAAGGTGGAGTAATTTGATAGATACCTATCTACAAAACGGTCTCTTCGTTAGGAGACCTCCCTGTTATTATAAATTATAAGCGCGATTTGGGAATTCTCTAGAGTTAAACGGTTCTTAGATGAGAATAGGGCGGGGTTATTATGTCACAATGTACTGCAGCGTTTTGATGCAATCTTTACAAGTAAAACATGGCGTTTATTATACAATAGGTATATGGGTATTAGTGTGATTATATTGATAATCACTGTAAAATAACTTTTATTAATATCTGAATAATCTAAGATGCTGGAAATCACCTGGATTTAGAAAAGTAATTTTAATTAATAGAGTTTTTTTGTTTTCATTTTAATTGGTCATGTAACTGACTGTTTGCCGATCTACTTTTATGAAGTAATGTGACCATAATTATGATGTTAAATAACACAACACACTTGGATATTTATTAAGATATACAATGGGCATGATGACAGTAACCACGAACCACTAAAATTATGTATTTATCTGATGAAATGGAGTCATAGTCATATCATTAATTTTCTTATGTAGAGCGATATTAATAGTTAATTAACAAAAACAAAACTGTGAAATATGGCAATCCGCCATGTTAAGTCTAAACACCAATCAGAGCGAGTTACGTCACGTTTCTGTAAACGTCATTTTGTTTGGATATAATCGACGATTATTTTACTGTTTTAAGTGCTATAATTGACACTGGTTGAAAAATGGTGACGTCACGTCGCAGAGGCTACCAATATAGGCCTGCCAAGGTGGCTACTCTGCCTGATTGAAAGCATGAGCAGAATTCAAGAGTCGTGGTCACCATGCTCATTGCGTATGCAGACAATGCAACAATGTAGCATGGTGACCCACTCTATGCCGGTCTATTGAGATGCTTCCGTATCATTAAGCCTCTAGTCTCACACTCACCAACGAAACAGAATAGCATGCATGCTGTAATTTTTTTTAAGTTAGTCTTCTGTGAGAGGGTAGTGCAGCCCTGGTTGAACCGACCCGTTCGTGCTGAAATAATCTTGGCTCTACTACCTTGTATGATCATATCAAAAAAGGTTTCAAAATTAAATTAGAATCAATAGATTTTTTTTCAAGATATTAATTGTTAATGAGGAAATTATTTTTAATGCTCAACAACCTCAGTATGGTGTTTAATATAGTTTTCGTATGTCTTTTAATCGTAATCCATGGTCTAGTTGTGTTGTTTGTTTACTACCTAATATCTCATTAATAATTACATCAATATGCTCAGTAATGATTAGTACACTGAACATGTGTAAATTTTTACGACTTAGCGCGTTTTATGATGTATTTCCGTCAGATTGTATATTTGTGTAAATAATCTGCAAAAGGAATGATTATTATGCAAACCCTACGATTTGGATAATGCATGCGTTTATGAACACACGTATTTTATAGTTGTTTATTAGATTGCCTTACACCGGGATGGTTGGTGATTCTCGGGAAAGGCCTTCGCTAAACAGTGGCTTGTTGTTAATAAAGTTAATTAAGTACATACGCCTAACGGTTTAAGGTCTACCGACTGATGATTCTTGAAAAAAACTCAAATATCTTAATTGTACACCAGGTAATAAACAAATCACTTAAATCTGGGTATGTAGTGGCGATATTATCGTTTCGAGACCATTTCTTACAGACAACTATGGAATGGAGAAAGAACATTATTTTTCATTAAATCCAATACTTAATTTTATTAAAATTTGCCTCCTATTGAAATATCCATAACAAAATAAAAAAAATCATTATTGCTTAAGCGTTGTTGCGACATAAATGATGTAACGAAAGTGAGTGGATTGGATAACAATGTGTCATTTACATTATACACTTGCCCCCAAACTTGTGCAAAGTCCATTGGGATTCCGAATCTCGCCGGTACTGGGGCCTTGGGAGCTGCATTATTGTTATAATAAAATGCCATCTCACTCTGTAGGTACACCTACAGGGACATTTTAATATCTCACTTAATTTCTGCAGATTTTTTATTTAAGACTGTCAGGTAGGCACAGAGCAAGTGCTTCTTTAGGGTCTAATATTCTTGAAGTAACAATGTTGTTTTAAATTATTATTGCTGGAGTTAATATATGTTAATATATAGCAGTGATAATGGCTAATAAGGTAAGGAATATATATTTTCAATTTGATATTAAGTTTTATCGACAAAGTTGTTTTGTGTCGGTCTACCCAATTTTTGTTCATCGCTTCTTAATTTCGTACCAGGGTCGCCTGTGGGTGTGCATACATCGCGAGGGTGTAACATGTTTATATGTTTATTTTAATACGCGTGTCGCGCGTATAATACGGAATTTATTACGGCCCGACCCTCGGCCGGATTAATGCGATACGGAAGATTTGAATTCAGAGCATTAACTTAGATTGGTACATTCAACCTGCGCTTAGGGGGGGTTTCCTTTGGCCCACCTATAAGCTCTATGTAACGTAGGTAATTCTTAGTGACTTATATTTTCAACAGCTTTGTAACACTATGATAGAATTAGGACAGCGTAGTACGTACTTCAGCATGCAAAACTAAGTCTAAGTACTACACCTATCGATATTTATGGTTTTCTTCACATCAGATTTTATTTTAAGGATCAGTCGCTACGGATGTACAATGATTTATTGCTACTAATAACGGGAAAAACTAGCTATAATCTATTTTCATTCGTATACAAATCGGTTGAACAGAAAACCATAAAACACCCCACACAAAGAATCTTTATGTAAACATAACAAACATAAAAAAACGTTATATCTGTTGTTTTAACTCATTTCGAAAGTCATTCATTGTATTGCTTCGCTTGTATTGTATCTATTATAAGATTTTATTACATGTATCGTATTTACAACACACCCTTGCCAGAAAGCAATATTAGTACTCCTAATTATCCTGTGTGTGTCTGTAAATCTAGGCGTGAGTCATAAGATTACAAAAAATATGGTAATGTTATAGGGACATTGAATGTACAATGATAGGTTTATTTATTATTATGAACAGCCTTAATAGTTCTCTGCAGGACATATTAATCACCTTTGAAAGGAGGTTTTAGCCTGGTATAAACATATTCAAAAATCTAATTTTTACAAATAAGTACAGCAGTTGTCATAAGTAACTAATGCTGATAGATGCTGAATAGCCGCGGCTATTTAGTTTGCCTACATAATGGATTACATAACATAACTTTCGATATTTAAAAGAATTGTAGTTACATTAGTTATACTGTTAAAATATCAATACGTGGAAAGTTCCTTATCTATTTACTAAATTAGTCTGAAAAGTATTTAAAAATGTCCAGTCAGATTTGTTTAAAAAAAAAATCGTTACAGGTAACACTTAATTACTTTAATGCTTTCATGAAAAACGGGTATTTATTTATACAGAAGTAAAATAATTATTACGATAAGTTGAACTCCCAAAAAACTATTAATAAGATGTAACATTTAAAATAAATTAGAACCTATTTATGTACTTTACAGTATTATCACCTGATTCTTTGTAGTCCTCCTTTTCATGATACAGGCATTCACACAATTTTATTATTCCATAAATTGTTACGTAAAGTTATTGGAAAGTACTTATTAGATTAGTAGATTTTTGCAATATATAGCAGATTTTAACTAAATGAAACTAATTATTGTCTTATTCCTGTAAAGTGACTGATCGTAAGACATTTAAGTAAACAAACATTTATCCAAAAACAAGAAAGGATTACTTTGTACGAGTACCTACTGTATTTTATACTTAGATATTAGTTTCTCGGCTTTTCCACGTTACAAACTTATGTTTAACGGTACTATATTATTAAACATTCAAGAGAAATATTTAGCAAAAAAAGCAATTAGAGGTCAGTTGCCGACTTTGTTTTGAACAAACAAATTTAATTAACATTCGTTTATTTCCCCGCTTGATCCGAGAGAGACAAATAGTCTAAGTAAAATTTATGTATCGGAATCAAATTCAATTTCGTGTTTGCATTTTTTACACGATTTTTTAGGACCGTTTTACTTTACCGTGAGAACGACGACATTAAAGAGGATACACCTCTACGTTTTTTAAGTATTTTATTCTTATTCATCCCAACACTCTCGTAAATAACTTGTTCTAAAGTACTATAAAATAAACTTCTGTCAATAGTTATCAAAATAACACAGATGAAGTTTTGTTTTATAATTTATTTCTTGCGTAAACCCGAATAGCCAAATAATTACTTAGCATGTTACGATCATCACGCGTTATCATTTCTTTGAACGGTAAAGTGAAACATCATAATAATATTTTTATGCAATCTTATGAGTGCTTTACCTCATCTTACCATAGATCTGTGGAATCTCTGAATTTATAATTGCATTGTATAATGAACTATTCCATTCCGTACTAACCCCATTTGGTATTGAGACTGTTTATGAAGAAACTTGACGAAAACACAATTATATGTATTACATATGTGTATATGTATGATGCTTATTAGCCTAGTTTAGTATTAGCGTTAGCCTAGTGTGGTATTAGGCAATATTTTGTAATAGAAAAAGTACATTTTTAAGCAGTATAAGTAAATTTTCTCCACAGTATACTGCATACTGTACTTATACCACTTCAAAATTAATTTAATTAATAGCCACTGCTAAAGTTTTTGCTTGACTGTACTAAAATATTATGGCCCATGTCAACTTTGCTAATGACGCCACCAGTAAGTTGTGTTTCTTCAAGCTTTGCAAATTTAATAAAGCCTACAACTTTATATCACTTAAGCAATTGAATAGTTGAAATGATTTATATTAATTAGTAAAATTACAACTGCAAAACAAATAAATTCGTAAACCTAAGTTACCATTCAGTTTATAATACGTAATAAATGTTAATAGACTCCATGATGATTAAATAGAAAAAAAAAATTGTTTAATTTACGAATACATATAATTGATTTCTTCAAGAAGACGGGCAGAAGAGTTATCTCAAACTATTGCTATTCAATAATCATGAAACAAACCCGTTTGAATTTAAATAATTTTTAACAATTATTGCAGTTCCATGTGTTCTTACGATCTTGTGAAATTTGTTTTCTTACAGGATTCTTCTAATCTTCTTTAGCATCGTTTATATTGATTATGGCGCTCCTCCTACCTAATTTATATTCAGCTAGTGTTTTTTCATCACGCCTCGTGCTTAATATCGCAATTTGTACCGTAGTTGGCGTAAGCCGAGGGGTCCTGTCACCTTTACTCTCTCGGACGGGCCGTCTTTCTCTGTTCAATGCCTATTTTATTACTCTCTTACACATAAACAACTAAAGTTTACGATTGTTTTTACATTACGAAATCGGTCATGGAAAGTAATAAACTAATTATTAAATGAAGATTGATGATCGACAGTATCTGTAAGTAGGTATGATTATGAATCGGCTTTTCACTCTGACTTATAGTCTTGGTGACATTCGAGGACATAATAATACCCCGTCATAAATGTTCGCCGTATTAAATGTCTTCCATGATAATGGGAAGTTTTTTCTCAATGTCGTCTGTCGTCTGCGGTTTACCGCGTGGTCTGTTCGTTGCGCGTATCCCTATGCTTATAGCTGTAGATCACAATTCTTTAACTGTTGCAAGATAATTTAATAATTCGTGGTATATCTTTTTTAGTTAAATCGGCTGGTACTTGTTTACGTATGGGTGATAAATGTTGGTGTAGATTTAGATATTCCATGTTTTTGGATTATCGACATATCAACATAATCAGAAATTACAAGATACGTTATACAGTAAAATACAAAAGTTAATTTATAAGTAATTTAGTCTTTGCATTATATTAGGTATTTTCTAGGGTTTTAAATAAAATATACCGACTTGTAACAAAAGAGAAATTTGTTTTATTTTAATGTATTATTGCTTTAATATCTTAATTGCAACTGTTATTCGCAATACTTGTGAAGATCAAGAAATTACAGGTTTAAACCTTTTTTACTTTTAATTTACATATTATATGATTAGTTTGAAAATGTTCAGTACATTTCAAAAAATAAATATGAACATTGTTATATCGTACACAACATGGGATTGAATATAATTTTGTATAAGTTAAAAAAAAAACATTTTATCGTAATAATATTAAATATTTTCCAAAAATAAACCGATTTCAAGAGCTTCACCAAATTGAAATGGAACCACACGGGCAGCACCAGCTTTCAAATAAAAAAAGAATCATCAAAATACGTCACGCATCATCAAAAAATACTAACTAAGTATACATATGCTTCAGTACACGCCTTAATACGTAGCTCATGATATTATCCTATGTTTAGACACTGATCCTGATCAGCATAGTCGAACAGATTTATTAAATTATAATATTGTCATCGATCAATCAATCAATCAATCATGTTTTAAACTAGGTATAAATTACGTTCAAAGATTGCTTTACACACATATGTATGTATATATAAACACACATACATACCAAACCAGTAAAATTTACTAGGCAATACTAATAAAGTAGGCAAGGTTTAGGATATTTTAACAATTAATAATTTTTAATTCATGACAACCCACTTCTACCTCAACAACACTTAACTAATTTATAATCAAATACATACTCGTATTTTATCATAGGTTTCCTAAACGTACTCGTAAATACATTTTTGGTAGGAATTATCTACAAAAGTTGTAGAAAGTATTCATTGCTATATTTTGTTTATCTTCATTTGATTTCCAAAACTCCGCAAGCATCATTTTTGGATGAGAGGACATCCAAAAACTCTGGCGCCGCAGATCAATTAGTTCCGAGTAATAAACAAAGCAAATACGTTTGTTATGAAAAGAATTCGGTTGCCAGTAAATTTCTTTTGCCACATCAATCAAAATCATACTGATAATGAAATCATCATTTGGGTGGCCATAGAGAACTGATTCTTAGAATTTCGTCTCCGAGTCTTCGACAACGTCGCGAATGGATGTCATTATCACATTCCAGATTTATTAATTAGCTGATTTTGCAGCGATTCACTTTTATGTAGCAGTTTAAATTTTTGCATTAGATATAATTTTAGAGAGCTCTTGCTGTGAATGGAGCCTGTTTCGCTTTTGTTATTCTATGGAATAACAGAAGCGAAACATACATGTATACATCTATGTGGGTAGGTACACTAAAAAAAGTATACTATACCGTCGGATATTTATTTATTGTATAGACGTTAGAAGTGAGTATTATGACAAGAACCACGTAGAGAGTGGTAACTTAAATATCTTACTAAACATGTTATAAATCATGACTTTGCTGCCTCGTTAGCGCAGTGGTAGCATAAGCGACGGCTGTGCCTGAGGTCTCGGGTTCGATTCCCGGGTTGGACCAAATGTTTGAATGATTTGCAAATATTTGTTTCAGAGTTTGGGTGTTTTGTATGTATAATTTACAAAAAAAAGTATATATTATTTATATCAGTTGTTTAGTATCCATAATGCAAGTCCTGCTTAGTTTGGTACTGGATGGCGTTGTGTGGTAAATGTCCGATTTTTTTTTAAATGTTACCTTGGTAATTAATAACAATATTTACATACAAGAGTCATAAAACTTTAATTTCTTGGCTCTACCTCTTTAAATTAAAATCAAATTCTTACTGTGTTTTATATGTTACGAGTATCATACTCTTTTTTTATTATTATTATTATTATTATTACCTACTGCTTATAATTCTTAATTTTTTCTTGTTCAATTTTTATAAATGGTGATTAATTATACCAAGATAAATATTTACATGTTGACTTTAATATTTTCGATAAAACTGTCTCAATATTCATCTGGAGGATTATAAAAGTGCACTATCTTCGGTGGAATATTGTTGAAGATCCGTATGCCAGTTAAATAGTACCAAAACTGTGATAGTGGCAAAAAAACATGGTCCATGGTGTACACTTAACATGTAATCTTGTAATCCCCTTGAATTTGCTCTTTAACGTATGGTTTTTTTGTTATCAGATAAAATCTTATGAAATATAAACTTAAATTATTTACAGAAAGAAAGAAAAACGTTTATTCTGACAAACACAGGACAGTGTATGGTTTTGAACAGAGTTAAGGTAAGGATGTAAGCAGTTATAATATCCTGTGTAATGCCAGAAAAGGCGCCCATCTCAGCATATTGCTGCAGTCAGAGTGACTGCAGCGCTGGTGGCCAGGTTTAAAAACTAGCCTTGTATTTATTGTTTAATTTCTAGTATTGGTAACTGAACTTTTAATTGTTGCTGATACTGTTAAAGGTTTGTGGCTGAGTAAGTAATAGTCGAGTAAGTTAACATATTGAAGTTATAGGTAACCTTAACCAGGGCAGTCTATGGACCGACAGCTGGATGTGCTCTCCGTACCTCAGAGAATACTTTGAAGAGGACATAATACGAACATCTTTGACAATCGTTACGGGTAATTAGAGTCCTATACAGTCCGACAACAGTCTTTCTGCTTAAATTCTATATCACCTAACGTGAGTACTGAAGGTCTGATGGTAGTTGCTCTTCGTAAAATGAATAATTTCAGTCTTATTGCAGTAGATTTGATACACAAATCTTGTTTTTTGAAATAGCTTGCAGGAAGACTGTTGAAGACATGTTGATATTTTGATTTCTCCCGGGGTTTCCCCTGATTTTAGGGAGTGGGACTCAACTACCATAAACCAGAGACAAACTTCTTAGCACTCCATGGATTCACCGTGCGGGTGCCGGGTCCATCGTGTGGCAGAGGGAGAAACTCAAAGCAGTTCCCAGGACTTACGACCTGGATGTAGGTTTAAGGAGGCCCCCTTTAAGATGCGCATCAACGCTCACCTTCACTGCTCGAGTTTCCCGCCCTACCTAGCCAAATTTGGTAGGAACCTGTTAGTGCAGCCTTGGATACTCGTTCTAAAATAGAACTTACTGCAGATCTCGACAGGCCAAGGTCTTTCAGAAGGTTATAGAGAGATTTAGCTGGTATACCTCTCGCTCCTACTTCTACCGCGTATAAATTAACCACATAGCCATTTTTGTTAAGTTCAGTTGTTAGATCGTAATATTTATTTAATTTTATTCTATGGTCTTTAGGAATATTAGTTTCCCACGGAACAGTAAGCTCTACTAATATTATGTGTTTAATTTGTCTAGAGAAAAGGAATATGTCCGGTCTGGATGACGAAACACCAACATCCTCTGGGATTTTATAGTGCTTATCATACGTATCCATCAAAATAGTCCAGTCAGGTGCAGTACCTAGGATTGAGAAGATCGCCGATTATTACGTATACATATTGGTGTTTCAACTTTACGATAAAGATATACCTATATATCTAAATTCTAAAGTAATATTGTAAAAAGGTAAAATTTTGGTTTGTTTGTTTGTAAAGATTTAACTCAAAAATTAGGTACTTGACCGATTTCAAAATTATTTCACCATTAGAAAGCTATATCATCCACTAGTAACATAGGCTATATTACATTTGCAAAAAAAGTTAGGGATCTGTATGAAAACTTCGATAATGTAGAACAAGGTGTAAAAAATAATTCCAAAAAAGCCCCATATTGCGTGCACTGCGGAAAGTATTGACAATAGAACAAAATGATGGGTTTATAGAAGACATCAATAGCCACAATAAAGTCCGCGGTACCATATGTCTAACTATTACAGGTATGTCACAATAACTACTTTCTTATGTTAAAATTTGTGAGGGAGATATCGATACAATCTAGGCCTTATTATTCGCACGCAATACTTATCCAAATAAATCACTTCGTATCCAAAGCTATAACAGTACTTATAAATAACTGTTTTAATTATTCAAATCGGACATACCATTTAAAAGTTGTGAAGAGTATAAGTCAAAAGTGATCAAAACCGTTTACAACGACATCGTTTAGAATAACAAAATGGTTATATTGACGAAAATCAAAGGTACCGGCTGAATTATTTTAGACCGCCTTATAGAAAAACACCGTTTTTATGATATTGCTTATTACAAGATATCTCTTTAATTGACTTTTTGTTGTACATTAATAAATAAATAAAAAATATTTTTTTAAATAATTTTTTTTAACAAGCTCCGCCACTAGTGAAATGTGTGTTAGGTATGAGTTTTACGTGTGAATCTATGTGTCTCTGTGTAAATCTCTCGGTACAGTCTTGCGACATCATAGCTCCAAAGATTTTGATAATTTTTTTAGTGAAAAACAAACAAAACAAAATTTATAATATTACAATTTTTGGTTAAATATGCTAGTAATTTATATTTCTGGTATCTAATAAAGAGATCTGTCATACGATTCTATATATATATTATTCTTTGTATACTTCTTAAACAATTTAGCAGTCAGTGTATTTTTAGAAAGCACAAGATAAGATAAGCTTGTCTGAAAATGCAACTCGATGTTATTGGAATATAATATTTTCTGGTGAGATACATGTGGTTAGTCAATTCCTGGCATAGATAAACTATGAATTTAGAAGAAAGTTTTATTGTCAATTGTTTTGTTTATTTTAAGTTACGGGTACAGAACTATAAATAAAACGTTTCATTCCTTGTAGTATTTATTCTAGGGAGGTGCAGGTGCATCAGTTGTAGTTGTAACTGCTATTGTGCTGGGTGTGTCACTCAGCGATGTGCTAGGCTCCCCACCTGCTTGGCTGTTATCCGTGGTTGGATCCTGTCCTGAATTCGTTTCTGAGTTTGTTCCTTGACTTGTGGTGATAGTGCTAGAATCGAATGTTTGCGTTGTATTTTCGACGTCGTTCGTTGGATATGTGCAATTAACGTATATGTATTCAATATTAGGAGATTTAGTCGTTTCATCGTTTTCTATAGTTGGTTGTGGTGATAATGTGCCGACGATGTTAAAAAGCCCAACGCTAACAGTTTTATGTACACGCTGTATAGTTCCATTGGTCCGCCATTTGAAAAAAGGTAGAATAGTTGTAGTCTTCAATTCGTGGCAAGTACATTTACAACGCATATCCATTCGAAACACTTGGTAACCAATACTTTTGCATGCACTCATACACGTAAAAGCCTTTACATAATTATGACACTTTATGTGATAACTCATGCCGTAATACTTCCGAGCAGTTTCATTAAAATAGGTGTCATCTGAAACAACATACAAATACTATGTTATTGTAAAGATTTGAATAATAAATAAATATGATAGTCTTATACTAACTATCGAGTGAAAAAATTATAGGACACAGTAATGTTAATATAAAAAATTCACGCATTTTTATCCCAAGTCATGAATTCCATTTGAAATAGGCACAATATCTTTTAAAACACCAGCTAACGCGATTGAGATAATTTTTAAGGTTTACATTAAAAATTAATTGCATTGCACTAAAAGCTATTAAATTTAAATTGAGTGGCTGTTATCACTAAAAACATTTACTGTAATTAATGATTTATCGTATGTGTCGCCGTATTAATAGCTAATAATAAAAGGTGAGAATTTCTCTCACTCAGTTTTACTGAGTATGAGTTCCTGAATCGAAAATATAATCAAACCATATCAGCAACAAGCAATAGGCTTCAAAACTTTTATAAATACTATTTGTTGTCTAACGGGTCTTATTCATATCAATTTTTAGGTCTATTTCCCCGACTTTTCGAATGGGTTATACCGCTTGCTACCACGAGTAGACTGGTGTGAGTTTTGCGATACCTTCTGGTATAAAACCTATATTCTTTCTGGGATAAAAACTATCCTATGTTAAATATTGACAAAGTTTATTTAGTGACTAATTTAATCTTTACGTTATAAAAATAAGCCCTTATATCTATTTTGATAAATGTCAGTCCATTTCCCAAGCGTAAAATACTTATTCATAACAAATACTCAAAGGTACCAGTTTTTGTTGTATAGCAGAGCCTGTTCGCAATGAAGTAATTTAAAAGATTGCATCACAGTCCACACTCCAAGGTAGTCAAGTGCATAAGAACACGTAAGGATAAGACGCCCAGAAGAAAAGATAAGACGATGCAGACGCCCGGGCAAGGAGAAGGTTTTCAATTTGACGGAATTTTGAAATGATTATTATCTTGTTGTATTTTAATATGAGTGGTGTAAATTGATTTGTCTTAGTCGTAAGAGTGACACCGGGTACATCAAAATTATAATAAAAAACAAAAAATAAAAATGAATTTAATACAGATGGCAGATATAGACGCAGACGGGTTTTAAATAAAAATTTAGAGATAATTTGTATAATGTCCTATATACTATCTTACAGGATTACATTCTGCCAAAAATAAATTGTATGTTATGCTAACAATAGTTTTCAACCTTATTGACTAAGTTTATCTTACACAAGACTGTCAAAATTGTAAAGTGTGATACATTTGAAAGTTATAAAATATGTTAATATACATATGATTGAAAAAAAAAAAACACACTAAAATAACGTCCTTCTAAAATATTTTATGTGCACGTGTGTTAATTTATCAGAACATATAATTTCCTTTTTAATTACGTTTAGCGTCGAATGGTTACTTGTATTTTTCCAATATCAACTGTAAAATGCGTATCTAAAAGATACAACAGCAATGGCCAAACAAGTTTTACTATATTTTATTTTAATAATTTGCTTAATTGTAGATATAAATGCTGAGAACGAAACCAGTAAGTATAAGATAAGGAACTTATAGTCACTTCTGAAAGAACCTTAAATGTTCAAATGTTATAATTTAATAAAACTAGTTTTTTAGTGTATATGTCAAATATCTATATTTATTTTTATTTTATTATATATATTAGTATGGAGAAGTGATACTTTCTTATTTATTTTACTGAATAAAATGATTCGGAATGCTAAGCTTGTTCTTTAAAAACTGTTTTTGATAGGTGCATAAGCAATTATAAATTACATGATTTGTTCTAAATAGTAAATAAACAAACTATCTTTGAATTGACAGTGTTACGATAATAATCTTTAATTTTTCTTTCAGTATCCGTAGAGATTCCAGATGAGCCTGGAATTGGTATGTTCTAGTACTTGTATTTTTACCTGTATTCACATACTTACTTCGACACAATGTTTTATACAGTAGTTGACACGTTTGCTGCCTTGTGCGCGCAGTGGTAGCAAGCATGAGATCTCGGGTTCGATTCCCGGGTCGGACTAAATGTTTGTATGATCTGTAAATATTTGTTTCGGAGTTTGAGTGTTTTCTGTGTTTAATAAAATCTAAATCTTGTATGTCTTTCCAAAAAAAGTAAGGTAATTGAACCGATTGCTTTTTATTAATTAAAATACTTTGCGATGTTTCACTGTTATTAAATTGATCTAGCTTTTGCCCGTGGCCCTGTCCGCTTATATGTCTGTTATCGCTGTAAAAAGTAACCTATTTCCTTCCTCAAAAATCAAGGTACGAGTATCTCCATACGAAATTTCATTGAAATTAGAATTAGACATGCAGACAGAGTTACTTTCAAATTTACAATATTCATCATTAGTAAAATAGTAGGTAACAGTAGTAAGGTACTAAGTAGTAAGGATTCTTAACTCATTATTCTACTGATTATTTATTCATTATAACAGTTTTATTTATTATGAATCGGATTTTACGTGCAAACATTCGGTTGTAACATCATGTGTCCTTACTTTCAGATTTACTCGACATAAATAATACAAACGTTCTACGATATGGGCATCACTTGACCCATGATTGTCAAATTTTTCACAAAGCTTATATATGCATTATGAAATGTTTAGAACTTTCTTATGATATAGCCAAATCGGATAAAAATTGTCGCTGTACGTGTTTTAAGGATCCCGTAAAGAAAACGTATTTTAAAAATATGTCTCAAAGTTGGAAGGTACCGACTACATCATTGCCTCCGTGGGCTTATGACCAACTGAAATTAAGCACGACTGGCAGTGACGAAGATTATTTCCAAGGTTCACTCATGTATGAAATACAAAATACAACAAACAGTACTGAAGGCTCTAAAGAGATCGCAGACGGTTCTAAAGAAAATAGTACTAGTACTGAAAATGAATCGAATGAAGAAGGATCGTCCAGCGGAGAAAAAGAAGTGCTCAGCGGAGAAACAGGAGCGTCCAGCGGAGAAAAAGGAGCGTCCAGCGGAGAAAAAGGAGCGTCCAGCGGAGAAAATGGAGCGTCCAGCGGAGAAAAAGGAGCGTCTAGCGGAGAAAAAGGAGCCACTGTAGAAGCTAATAGTGCCGAAGTAGAAGAAAGTAGCACTGGCGTAGAAAGTAGCACTGGCGAAGAAAATGTCACTGCAGATGAAAGTGCCCCTCAAGGAGAAAGTTCACCTCATGATGAAGGCGGCGAAAGTGTTTCAACGACCGAGGGAATAGTCCCAGCTGCAGAAGATGCGGAATAAGGCGATAGTAAAATCAATAACGTTATGTTAAATATTTGAAAATAAAATTATTATCACTGCTGATTTATTATTAACATTTTCTACTTATTTTTTTCTGCTACACCTTTTTACTTTATTTTGGGTGGCTGCGTTTGAAAATTGGAATCCCAAAAAATCACATAAACTTCTAGTCTGTTCTAAAATTCTAGCACTAACTGAAGTATGTCATTATATTTGTAATATGAATGGGTAGATGAGAGACCTGAAAATGAATAAGGATCGTCATTCATGGATATCTATAACTCAAAAGTCTTAAGGACATTTCAATATGCATTCTTTGAATCCTCCCTGGAATTAGAGAGATAAGGGAAAATAACTTATACCTCCCACACGCTTAATACTGTAGCTCCTGTAAACCAAGTACAATAGCAGAGACCCACGAAGACATTGAGTTCTGACACTTGTGAAGTCCCAGGAACAAAACGATCTTGGAACTTACAACATATTTAATTACAATAAAATTTGGAGAAGTTGGAAATATAATAAATCTGTTACTAATTTTAAACAAATTTTACACCGTGGGAGAGCTATGCTTCGGCATGAATGGGTCGGCTCGACCGGAGTGATACCACGGCCTCACAGAAAACCGGTGTGAAATAGCGTTTGCGATGTGTTTCACCGAGTGAGTGAGGATACCGGAGGACCATACCCCAAAGGTCGGCAACGCACTTGTGACGCCTTTGGTGTTGCGGGTGTCCATGGGCGGCGGTGATCGCTTACCATCAGGTGATACGTCTGCTCGTTTGCCCACTATTCAATAAAAAAAAAAAACAAAGCAGGAGAAAAAATGAAGCAACTAATTAATTTAGACCAACCTAAAGTAACAGCATCCGTGCTTGCGTGTTATGCTGGTGAGTGCGAGACCGGAGACCCAATAATGCAGAAGCATCTCAATGGGCCGCCATTATGTGGGACACCATGCTATATTGTTGCATTGTCTGCATTTGCAATGAGTATAATGATCATTACTCTTGGATTCTGCTCAGGCTTTGCTTCAGGTAGAGTAAGGTCACATTGGTAGGCTAATATACATTAAAAAAAACTAAATGTTATCAGTCACCGCAATCAACTAAAAATTGATTACTATAACTTAAGCAGTGAATATTTGGAACACGCAATACATTTTTACATATTCTTGAGCATTAATCACATATCGTTAGTAGAATACCAAAGAAAATCTCATTAATATTATTTTGAATTGAATATTCAAGAAGCGATACTGATAATTATCAATATATTTCAGTAACGGCCACATTAGGGAAATATCTTGCGGTATCTTATTAAATATTGATGTTAATACCATCCATTCATGTTTGAACGCATGTTAATACCTACTACCAAATTCGTCTTGTTATGCAGCACGGTTTTCTTCTGAATTATTTGTATATGAATTGCGAATATGACAAGAAATAATACTAATATTATAGAATTTATTTCTGCATAAAATTATGGTAACTTTACACTCATTAAAACATTTATTTTTTGAAACTCCATAGGATTTCTTTGAAACTACTACAATGGATGTCCTCAAAAAATGTTTAACGCGGTTTTTTTCATACTATAATAGTTTCATAATAGTTTAAACCATGTAATTTAGGTAAAGCTATATATATTCATATATTATGAAGTGAGTATAATTATGAATACTGAAAAACAGTATTGTAAAGATTTCTTATACGGTAGTTTTACGAAAACTTATGTATTTACAAAAAGTTTTCGCCGATATACAGGGGTAACCACCGAACTTTTTATGCAATATCCCAAGAGGCAATACTCTATAGTGACGGCTATGACGTATCACTGAGATTTTTTACCAATACAATGTAAACATATTTTTGCTTTTATATCGATATATCAATTTCTCTTATCCGGTTTGACGTTTTGTAAAAAACACGTTTTACTTAAAGACACTTTCGTGACAAGGGTACGAGTGCTTTGAAAAGTAATATTTTGAAATGTAAGTTTATGTTTATTTGTTTATAGAATATATTTCATAGTTGTGATATTGATGTTTGTTCAATATGTCATACGTGAATAACTTGAACATATTCGCCTTCTTTTAGTGTTCCTAGAACTGTCAAACTTTAAATGCTAATTTTCTAATACAATAAAAATTTTGAAGTAATTTAAATAACAATTTTGACACATTTATGTAATTTTCGAAAGTAGTAGTTAGTATATTATCACTTTTCATTTTTTTTTCAAGTAAACTAATACTTGATATGTGGTTTACATTATAACAAAATTTTAAGTCATTGATTTGAAAAGTATTTATCTTTTATTTCGTCATATTTCTCAATATTTGACACGATTGTAGGTACAAAACCAATTATAACTGTAATTATTTCAAAGGCAAAGTAAGCAATAATAAGAAAAAAAAGTATCTCCGTATATAATATAAACCTCGTTTAGTTACATAAAATGACATTAAAATGATTTACTGAATATTAGAGACAGCAGAAACTTTATTTAATTTACTTTCTTTATTTTGTATTAAATTAGTTTTAAGCAAGTTATGTAATTACCGAAATGATCAATGATTATATAGTTGTGTTTAACAATAAAATTTCTTATTAAACAAAAGAAGTGGAACAAATTGTAGTACACTGTTTAAGCGATACCGATAATAATATCTGTGATTGAGAATTCTGACACATCTTATAACCTAATACCTATTTATGATTTATCAACAGGGATTGAACTTATAGTGACCCTTCTTAACTTATTTTGCTTACATTTATATAGATGACCTTAGTGTATCCATTAAATAAAAATAGACATTTACTAAAATGTATAATAAAATATTGTAAGTAATAACTATTCATAGGTGTTGTAGATGATGAAACAGTAAATTTTATAAAAAGAGCCTGAAAAATGTCTCTTCTGCCTAATGGAAAGCATAAATAGTATCTAAGAGTGGTGGTCACCATATTCATTGCGAATTCAGACAATGCAACATGGTGATATTACAACATAGTGGCTTAGTAATATGTTTTTTCACGCCCTGCTTAAACGAATCACAATGTTCTTTGTAATGCTGCTATGTGACATATTGTTAAAAAAAGAAAATGTTAATATTATGACAACTCAAAGTTATATTTTCTGAGTTTAATGAATCCAGCAGATCTTAACATTTATAACGAAATTAAGTAAGACATCTTGACTCTGGACATATACGTTTGTTACAAAACAAATATGAAAAGGTTCATTTACTAATAAATTAAAACGCTGTTCAACTATCCTTTATTATTCTACACATTATCGAGGGCGATATAAGAGAGAAAAGCAAACAATAAATCCAAGTACATAAAAATTGCAACAACTTCGTTCATAATGCCAATGGAGGCATCATCAAAAGTTGGTTCGCTTCGCACCCTCGCGCCCATTCGTGCAGAGATTACCAATAAATCCAATACGGGATAATTGGCCGGCTTAATTCTGTTCTATCTTTCTACTTAGTTCAGTCGTCAGAATGTGCCAGCTCAGGCCCCTTGGGAGAGTCCAGTCGTGAGCACAAACATCCGCCAGTTGCTGAACAAAAATAGAATCTTGTGTACTTTCATAGGAATCAATTTTATTTGCCAAATGGTAAAACAAAGCAGAATCAAAGCTAAATTAACAAAATAGTACAATTGATGAGGCATTTTCAGTTTCCTCGATTACCTACTTATTATTTTATTTATTACCATAACTTTACTGCTATGTTTCTATATGAAGTTTTCAGACTATCAGCATAAGTGACACATGACAGACATAGGTATCGCTTTTACTGTAGCTTAATGGATGAAAATTATAGTGTCAAGGGGTGGTAAAGATTTGATATTCGCATCAGCCGTTGGCCCTGGGGACTTCCGCGACGTGATTCAATAGCGATTTCCGATGATAGACGTTCTGAAATGTATGGAAAATGCACCCTGCTAAATCGATCACGTGATTTTATGCATTACTAGGATTATTTTAGTGCACACACTGCAAGGTACAGTGCTGACTATTCTACTAGATAGATAGAAATGATTAGTGACTATTACTTTCCCCCATTAGAGCTCAGTGTAAGCAGTTTACTTGAAATAAGTAGCAAGGTACCTGTTTATTAAATCCAAATATGTAGCTATACACATATTAATTCGTCTCCCCATAACGACCTAGAATTAAAACGTCAGTCAAAGCGGAAAAATCCCGTTCCGAAAAATTAGCCAGTGAAATTCCAACAAATAATTAATCTGGAATAATCATACAAAACGATGCGAGCGGGATGCTCGGCCATTATTACCATTCATTTCAAATCAGCCGTGCGGAGGGTCGGGGAGGGTGAGGGCCTTGCTCGACCTGAATAAGCATACATTTTCCAATCAGGCCACGTATCATTTAACTCGCTATTAAATTCGACTTCTTCCCTCGGAATTATTATCATGTCAAAAAGGAATCCGAGTAAGTAAATATACGTTATTAATTTAAACAAAATACGAAGTATACTTGATGAGTAGATCCATCGGACCTTTCAAGGCTTGGAGTGTATTGTGTGGCAAGCATTCAAAAATTTTAAAAAGAAAATGAAGTGAAAAACTTTTCATAAACACCGTCATAAAATTCATGTTTAAGACCTTTTACGCTAATTACCTGCGCTTCCGTTTGAGTTTCGCCTCGTTCACACGGTGAATTAGAAAATTGATTTTTTTAAAGAAATTTTGTTTTCTTATATCTCAGTTTTTTTCATGCAAGTATACAAAGAGGGTTTCAAAGCATTCAAATTAGTATGTGGAACTGTTACAGGAAACAAATTTAAAAATGTATGCCTAGTAAATGTATTAAGTGGACTATGTAGGTGATTTATTTGGTTCTGTTTAATAACTAGCATGTGACAGCACCAGCCAGTCACCTGACACCGTGAGTCGAGCCACTCGACCTCCCCCGCTTATTAAATTAATAACTTTGAGCACCGTCATTATCCGGCTAATTGGAGGGGTGATGGGCTCCTTTTAACACATTACCTAAGCGTTTAACGTCACTTTTATGAACTGCGTAATTAATATTTTCACCTGTGTGTTTAAACACACACAAACGCAGATAAAAATGTCGTTTTGTAATTTAACTTTTAAATGGATTTCGATAATTCTGTCGCTTTTCTGTCTTTATTTTAACCAAGTTCGAATAACGGAATTCTTGAAATATACGGATCTTTATTGTTGCCAGAATTCTTAAAAAATCTTAGGAATGGTTGAGGACTACCACAGATACTTTCGAAAGTTATACACTTGTAGGAGTACAAGAGGTAACGATTCTTTAACCTTAATATGAATGCCTTGCATTCAATTTTTGATTAGTACTAACAATAGCTTAATAAAGTACCAGAAGAACTATTCAGTAGAAAATAAACGCACAGTAAAAGCTAATACTTTTTTTTACATGGATGCACCTCTTAGTGATCTTTTAACTTATAATCTTGGATAATCATGTCATAACTGTAAAATATTTAAAACATGACAAGTTATTAGTACAGTGGTTATTGCATTTATTTTGAGGAAATTTTCTGCCGAGGTTGTATATCCATATATTTAGTATGTATCGTTTTTTTAATCATCAAATTATACGTGTGTTATAATCTTCATTAAACTAATGGTTGTGAGCGATCCCGCGCATAAAAAGTATTAATTAACGTCTAACGGTACAATTTTCGTTGTTTATAAACATATCATTTTGCTGTCCTACCAACGCTCTAGGCTTAATTTTACTTAGAAATTTAAGAGATATAATTAAGAATTTTGCAGAGCGCAATAATTTAGGGCTCCTTTAATGAGTGATATCAGGTTTCGAGTAATTAACGCTGGGGGCAGATTTCTGTTTTTGTTATCAAATATAAATGTTTACCAACTTTGATTGTCGGCATATCTTATTTTGTACGCGTTGTCAACTGTTGCGTTGAATAAATATAACATGATTAATGTGCAGAACAATATTGTGTGAATAGTGTTGTAAACATGATACGCGATAATACGTTAAATGGATGGCGAAGACCTTGGCAGGTGGTGTACGTTTCCCTGCCAGTCAGTGTACGGATAGCCGTTGAGGCCCTACAATCGCGAGCGTGATACAAATATACACATAATTTTAATGCCCGGGGGTGAAGCATTAAAAGTCAGGGATCAAATGCCTTTAATACTTTATGTAAAAGTTGTAGAGTCGCCGTCACCGTAACATTTATTGTCTTTTCTTTAAGTGTTACAGACGATAAATGAAAATGATTGGAATTATCCATTAAGAAAATGGTTTTAAATTTAAACATATGTGTAGGTAACTGATTGGTCCCTAAATTGTCGATTAAAAGAAATATATAAATATCAGCCGTCTAGTTACCATAGTACAAACTTTTCATAATTTATAGAAATTTTATCTTACATATGTGTATTTAGGGTTTAAAGTTTTTTGTTCTAGTATTACTTTTCGCTATAATTTAATATACCTATGCAACGTTATGATAAAGACGCTTAAATTAAAAGGAAGTGCAGGCATAAAAAAGGCATTAAAACATACATAACACTCCTTGTGTCACATTTACATACCTTAATATGTTATGTAGCTGTTTGCGCCTACTGACAAATTTGCCGTTTTCGACAATTTCAACTTAATATGTAACAAGTAAGTAAGTAAGCGAAAGAAAAACTCTGTTATCCAGTTTCAATACTAACATATTTACGGTAAATAGGTAGCAGTATTCAAAGTTATAAAGGTACATTCACCAGTTAAACAAGACTGCCATTGCTATTATCTATCATCAAATATTCAGACAAATCCGCTCACATATTACGTATCCATCAATAGGGTTTGAACAGTCACCCTTTTAATTTAGACTTGGACGAGGGGTCATTAAACAATAAAGTGTTGATTAAAAGCCCCCATGCGCGGGCGGCGCGCAGCTCGATGCGAATAACTGCGCTTCCTGTATTGAGCCATTATTTTATCACCCGATGATTGGCACGAGCACACACTCAGAGCCTGTGATGCTCCTTCAACTAACTAATATAAAGGTCAACAGTTATAACGAGTATGAAAACAATGTTTTCTGTTGTAGATTATAAAAAAAAAATATTGAGACACATCTAATATTAAAAGTGAGAGATTTAAACATCATAGATGTTTCGTTGATAAATCTCAAAGTATGAAGAAAAGTAGTCACTATAGCAGTAACCTGTAAGGGATTGCCTCCGGGCGATAAGGCCGCCAATTGTACTACCCTAGTTTAAGTTTTCGTAAATAAGTTAATTTTGTTACTTATCTGGTGTGCAATAAAGAGATTTATTATTATTATTATTATAACCATGATTCTGATAATAAAGATGTTGCTTGCTACTCATCCATACTTATTATAAATGCATAAGTAAATCTGTTTGTCTGGAGATACTTTGATTCTTGAGGAAGGACATAGGCTACTGTTTGCTGAGACAACCGACAAACACGGGCGGAGCCGCCTGTAAAAGCTAGTGTTATATAGAAGTGTGAATTTCACATTTGTGTGTGTTCTGTAACTTCGATTAGTAGAGAATATAGAGAAGTATCGTACACAGCCAAAAAGGTTTACTATTATTCAGATTATGTTAGAATTTAATATATTGTTCTTCATTCAGCTGCTTAGAATAAGCATAGTCCTGGTCAGAGCCGTAGTTTGTAGTATGATTGTGAGTATTTCGCAGGCTCTTAATCACTGAGTAACCGTTTCTTAGTAGCTATATGTTTGCTAGCTCTGGACCCGTTTAAAGATATTAGAAATTTGTTATCTTCAACGTAAATTATCAATTGTAATATGATGTCAATTGCGAAAATAAAAAGTAATTGATACAGTGAATCATATAATAAACTAGCTGATCCATCCTATATTGTCTGCGTCTTGTTTCTTTACTATTCTAGCTTAAGCAAGCCAGCAAATACATTTTTTTTAAAACGTGATATTTCAGAGTTTATCGCGAGCAACAACGTGACACGAGATTTATATTTTTAAATATGGCTTTAGATACGAGTAGTCTTGTACAGTGTTGTTCACAATTGCTATTTTAATATAGTAATGAATTTAAGAAGTTACGGAGTTTTTGTTAGTAATAGATATATGTAAAAAATAGACTTGTCATGAAGATTAATCTGCCTCGGTGGCGTAGTCTCTCTCGGGTTCGATTCTCGGGTCGGATCAAATGTTTGTATTTTGGAGTTTGGGTGTTTTCTATGTATAATATGTATATATTTCCAAAAAAAGTTGTGTATAAATATATATATATTTATATTAGTTGTCTAGTACCTATAATACAAGCTCTGCTTAGTTTGGGACTAGATGATGTTGTGGAATAGAAAAAAAAAGTTTCAGATTTACTGAACCATATCGTGCTCGTACGAGACTAAGAGATAATTACTCGCTACTAAGATTATACGTGAAGTAACGAAGCGGGACTCATAACAGAGGGAGTTTCATCGTTTTATTCACAAATGCTCACTAGGAACAGTGTTTTTGTTTACGGTTTTATACTATTTGTCTTAATACCTGTCACAAATAAGTTAAAACTATAAAATTTCATTCATAAATTCCTGTGTTTTCGATAACGATATGGGTCTCGGTATTAACACGAGAAACATATTAATTTTTATAAATACTACATGTCATGGAGTGTCTTATTATTTAAATATTTGCACACAGATAAATCTAGAATACCATTTATGGAAATTGTATACCAATCGTTAAAAAGAGAACCGTCCTGTTAACAGATTTTAAATCATTCCCGTCACTGGTCGCCATTGTAACGTCAAGTTAGTTCAAAAGCGGTCGTTCCAGTCGAACAAAATGATCTTCGTTGGAGCGGATTGCGGGTTCCACACCTCGCGGAATCAATAGATCTCATTCAAATAATAATAAGAAGTTATAGATCAGGCGTGTGTAGATGTCGGGACGAGCGGGCGCGGCTGATGCGCTCACCAGTTCTCTATGCACCCGCGCCTTTGCTCCAATCCTGCCTGCCACATTTGAGTATGGAAATGGATATTTATTTCACGTCTCGGCCGCCCGCAGCCGTCTGCGGTGATCGCCAAAGATGATAACGCTTCGATTTATATATTTCACTCGATGATCGGTAGCTGCTACTATGTTAACCATACAACTGCCAGAATGGATCGCGTTCATGTGCACAGGACGGCAACAAATCGAATAATTTTAATTTTCCAGCTAATATATTTCAGTTATATATATTTTTAATTGATAAAGGAATATTTACAATACTAGAAAATATTTAAAAATTTACGAAAATTCAATGTACCCTCTTTCTATATCTTAGTAGGGTAAACTACCAGTGATCTTAGTCACTAATAGCACTAGTATAATCCTTCTAGTCCCATTAATCCAGTAAATCTAATCATTTTCTATCGGTTTGATTTGTAGTATAGTATATTGATTAAACCTTTGATTGTGCACCGGAGCAAGGGAGTTTGTATTCTCAAATAAAAGTCTCACACATTTATTCTGATTGTCCATTGTCACTACACATGAACACAAGGTATACAGTTTTATTTACGAAACAGTTTAGCGTTCTATCTTAATTTCATAACAGTTTTAATTATTACTGTTGATATCTCGTCGGTAAAGATCTCACTGGCCGAGCGCACCGCTACCGATCTACCCTCAGTTAAATACCTAATCGTTTCGTGTACACCCCAGAGGCAAGAGGTTTGACTTTTTGATTTAATTGTAATTATTTATTTAAAAATAAAACAAAATGTTTGATTTCAAGAAAACTAAGTAGTACTTACAATTATTATGGATATATATAAACGGTTTTAAACAAATAACTATTTGACAATATTTTTAGGGAATAATAAAAATAAATTTAAATGTTAGTGTGCTAGACACGCTACAGATTTATACAAAGAGCTCGTTTGAGCTGTCGGTTATTTCAATAACAACATTAAATCTAATGAATCATTATATCCCAGTGTTTCATATAATATTGTCTATTTCGAATAATGTACTTAACAAATAGTGTCACGTGTTTAAATCATAAACACAGAAATACAAAAACATATATTTTATCGTTTCTTTAAAATGTCAGTATAGTATTAAAAATGAAGACGCAACATAAACTGAAATGTGGATACCATTAAAATGATCGATGTGAACAGGTCTAACTTAGCGTCAGCAGAGACGCTATAAAACCAGCTTTCTAAACTATAAAACATTACACAACAACCTGTAGTGTACAAGGTAATATTGCATGCAAAATCCAGCATTCGCCATAAACTCGCTCGTGATTCTTCTCTTATGGCTGAGAGATCGCCGCCATGAGGGAAATGTGCGTGGTCACACTTATATGGACAGATAATTGATTAACATCTAATATTGTAACCATACTTGTTGATTGGAATTCTGAAGTATTGCTTATGCGTTATTAATTAACCAGGTGCTTTTAAATGGTTAATAAGATTAGTAATATAATGGAGCAAATGATGCACAACTTTTATTTACGACTAACAATAATAATAAATGTGCATTGTCTCAAAATGGTGAGCAGGTGGATTTAGTGATCGTGAAGTGTTGTTATAATCCTAGAAGACAAATTGATTGGTAGTAACAGACCTCATGCCTGTATAATGATCATCATCTCAGCCGAAAGACTTCTACTGCTGGATATAGCCATCCCGCAAGGCTCTCCTCAACGACCAGTCCTGTGTATATACTCACCGAAAAAGAACTAAATTTAAGTATATGTCTGTGTTGTATGTTTTGGGAAACTGCTTCAATAACTTTAATAAGCCATAAGGATAACAACTTCGTGAATGTTATGTGATGCAAATGCTTTCAGCGTTATTCATCAATTTCTTTTATTTTGATCTGTGAATTTATTTTTCTCAGGCGATTTAAAATTTATAACGTGGGTATGTCACGTCTTGGGTTAATTAGATGTGGCGCGAGAGTCGGTAGCCGAGTCCGCGATGCGCCTGGACCCATTATTTTTGCCCTTGCATACAGTGTACACGTATGCCGCTCAGAATAATTATGGACCTCTCGCCGCCTTTACACAGATTTTGCATACTTAGAGCTCAGATAAAAGTATAGTTTATAGAAATGTTTGTAATGTTTTGGATAAATGCGGCTCATGAAATGCTTTTTAAAAGTTGTACCCGATTAGAGTTCAATGGAAACGTTTAGAGTTGAACTAGGTACGTTAATCTAAAGCTTCAGGAATCTTTAAAATTCATCATGTTTTTCATATAAACTGCGTGCAATTACTTGGTATCATTGTTTGAAGGTTAATAGCAGGAGCTTAAAACCAGATATTAAGGCAGATTCAAACCCGCAAAATGGTAACACATTGGTGGTAATATAATATACGCGATAATGTACACCAGATTATGAAAGGTTAATAAAAAAGCAACAATTCGACGCATATTTTCAACATTAATTGGCATATGGCGATAAGGGGCAAAGAGATGGTCCTTCATCATTAAGATAATATGCAAAATAACTTAGAGAAGTCGATGTAAATTTTCACTACAAGTCGCAACGGATCAGGCTTGATTGATTCGCAGACGATAGCACGGATAAAACTCAAGTAGGCAATCATTATTGTGGTGTTCATCAGGTTGCTCTATAAATATGTCATTAAGCTAATTTATGACTATGTACAAATGCATCTCGTAATATATTCATTGATTGATATAAATCTAGATAATTCATTTAAATATTTATTCTTCAATATCTCGATAGCAGATAACAGACACCTTTCGACTAATATAGATATATAATATGTTCAGTAATTACACTAAAAGTGGACGAGTGTATCGAGGACTGAACAAATAAACTAATTGACATTGAAATATCCGAGATAACGTGAGTTTATAATCACTGACGTTGGAATTACTTACATCGACGTGTCTGTATTTATTAGTTCCAATCACGTCTTGCACTAGACATATTATCAGAGTGTAGCAGTTGAGGGCAAGTAATTTATGTGAACTAATATTATAAATGCAGAAGTAAAGCATTATCTTTGTTAAAATTTTTTGTTTAAAATCCTTAAGTAATGTGAGAAAAAAATATGGGGTAAAAAGTTTGAGAAAAATAGTCATACGGTACTTAGTGCCTTCTTGATTGATCAATTTGATCAATTCTCTGTATATGTCGTAGTTAATCTTTCTTAGTTTGTCAAATTGGACATATCTGGTTTATGTGGTTAGTGTAAGTGACTGCCGATCAAAAGGTCTCGTGTTCAATTCCCGTGTCGGACTGCTGTTGGGTTTTCTTACAAGGAACTATTAATAGCAGCCCGGGGTATGAAAGATGGCGGTGTTTCCCGCCCGTGCCTCGGTGAACACGTTGTCATGAACATCTATCTATGGCAATCGTTATTGGAAAGTCGGTGCTCATATACATACTGACAACAAGTTCAATCTTCGAATTCAGTCACCTTCAGTGTTGCTAGTCGCTCCATGGGAAAACTGGTACTGTTACAGGTAAAACCAGTTGAACTGGTAGCCAACCCCAAATAATTTTGGGAATAATAAAGGCTAGGGAGATGAAGATGATCTTGTTTGTATGTTAGTTAGCGGACAATGCTATAGATATAGATATTTGACGCATTCGACATCAAAATATCTGGATAATAATCAATAATCTATAACACTAAATTTTTAGGCTATTAATATTATTATTTTTATTATGTTGATCTTAGTCTATCTTTATTTAGCATGCATTTCAAACTACTAACAAAAAGTTCATAAAAATGAAGGTCCTGCTTGAAGGAAATCGGCTTTTATCAATATTATACATTTGTACATGTATTCTAATCGTGAAATTATTATTTTTGAGATTAATAAAAAAACTAAATAAATTAACAAAGGGTATTAGGTAATACATTGAATTAGATTATTTATATTTCGTTTTACAAATAGCTGACAATGTGTGAATAAGTTAGCTTTGTCGGCTTTCTTTTAAAATTTATCAGCCTTTTATTATTAATCTTAAGCCTTTTATTATTGGTATTCACTGAAGAGTTAGGAATAATATATCAAAATTCTTAAATAATTTAACAGTATTTTAGATTGCACGTTTTGCAGTACAATGCAGCAGGGTACACGTGTGACCTCTGCGCTAGTGCATATTTACATCTCACTTTACGGCTAACTAGCTGCACCATGCTTCGACCAATCTATTGTACGGAAATATCGTCCATTTCACGAAACAATCCTACTTTACCGTTATATTTGCATGCAGATGTTTGGGAAGTTCGAATCGAATATTTGATTCTCCAAACCACGGCATCTGGTATTGCTCAAATGTTATATGTTATTATAGTAGAATATACAAGAAGAACATTAATTATACAAAACGACTTAGTATTTAGTAACAATTCAATAATAGAGCGGCGGTTTGGAGATTCGTCGGAGATTCCGAGATGGTGTGTCATGCTTTAACTTGTTTCAAAGATTTGTGAAGATTTAAGACATCGTTTGGGCCACAACTTTTGGCTTTAATATTTTTTTTTATTATTATTGAATAGTGGGCAAACGAGCAGACGTATCACCTGATGGTAAGCTATTAGCGCTGTCTATGGACACCCGCAACACCAGAGGCGTCACAAGTACGAGCCGACCTTTGGGGGATGGGAAAGGGTTAGTGTATGGGCCTCTGGTATCCTGGGCTCTCCATGGTAAAATAATAACATAGGTGCATCGACCCGATTTGGTTAGTAAAAAAGCATGTTTTTTTTTATCTATGGCAATCAAAGTAATGGTTTTAAGTTGTAATGGCGACGATTGGTTTTGTTAAATTCACCGGGAAAATTGTTGATAAATTTGAAATTACTCGTTTCGTGGTCGGGTGTGGTAAGCGCAGTGGCATTTTCGACGCGAGTTAGATTGTCATATTCGCGGCCGATTGAGTTTGAACTTGGGAACGCTCTACTGTCGCTGATAAACTTTCTTCTTCTTCGTCTGGCCTTTTCCAATTTCCATAAATTCTTAATACACTGATCTCGTAACTATTGACGCACCGGATTTTGTGATATATTGTGAAATATACCTTTTGTGATTAAAGAGAAAGAGATCGCGTGGGTTTGAAGACTAATTACAGAAGGTTGGCAAGTATACTTGAGTCTAGATCACTGCGCAGTCGAAACAGTTCTTAATTCTATCTTGTACCTAACTTTTATTATTTTCAGCTGCATTCGAAAGATGAGTTAGCATTTAATTAACCTTAAAATAGCCCCGCGTACAGCGGGTGATAGAAAGATAGAAAATTCTTATGGTGATGTTATTTCTGACTAAATCAAGTTTTATAAAAATAAATGTACCTAAAGTCAATGTTGTACCTGACAAAAACAGAAACAGCAAATTTTGTCTTTGGAAAGCACGTAATGTAAATTCTATTATTACGGCCTTTTATTTTTCAATTACGAACCCCTGAGTCGCGCCGTCGCGTCGCCTCGGGGTTAACTCTGCGAGACCCTGAGATGTTCCATTATTTTATTTTTAAATGTTTGTTTATTATATGATTTACTTTCGCACTTTAATCTGTCTATGTAACTTTTAACACAACATTTATAATAACTGTAAAAATATTACGCACTGTGGAATTACGTGGCTAAACTTAACTAAAATTACTTGTGTAACAAAATAATGAGTATTCTTAATGTCACCATCAACCATCAATAGCATTTAATAGTTCACTACCTAGACATAGGTCTCTTATATGCCTATATAGAAATACGGCCATAGAAATTTTACCCTATCAGGTGTATTACGCTATCTAGACAGCTCGGTATAAGGGTTCGTTTCAAATTTTCCTTCTTTTTGCAATTGTCCTGATTTTAGTTTGCTTCCTTACTCGTGTCAATATTACAAACATATCGATCAGAAATACCTTATTCTTTTTTGTTTAACTTTATTACTTACTTAACACACACAGTAACTGATATACCATTAAATATTTATAATATTGTGGTATTGAGCCACATCGAAGACAATACGAGTATTGCAGCCAAACGGACTACTCATAGTCAATATATGTATATTTGTATATGACACAGAATGTAATTATAAACCATGTAAGTCATAACAAGGCGTGTTTTAAATTTGTTCACGAGTACTCCATTAAGTCAACACTAGGGTGCTGGGTCACGCGATGCATAGTCAACATACAGGTGATAACCAAAAGTACCACCAAGACTCTAACATAGACTTGTATAAATAAGGGTTTTATGTGTTGCCACGTATATAGGTTAGGGGTCGCCATAAAATTATGGCACATGGTATATTTTTGATAATAATCTGGACGTTTATTGTACAGCCAGCGGTTACAATAATCCAACTCAAAAATTTATTTTTGAATACCATGGCAATCTGGCACAACTATTTTTAAATGGAGTAGCGTTCGTGCTGTCGTGTTTCGTTGATGAGTGCGAGACCGGAGGCCCAATGATGCAGAAGCATCATTAGGCCGCCATAGTGTGGGTCACCATGTTGCATTATCTGCATTCGCCATTCGCAGAGTAGAGTAATTTTGGCAGGGCCATACATAAAAAAAGCATAGTATTACACGTTTCACAAAACACAGCTCCTTGAAATAGAGAAAAATAGAACTATATCTACCTGCTAGTTTTCTGCGAAGGTAAATTATTTTTTGTACCAAACACATTTTCTGCTCATAATTTATACTCTGGCATTAATATCGCGACAAATGATAGCAACCAACACGGGTCTATAACTGCGGTACAGCACTCCACGACTCCCTCAGCGCTACTCAGCGAACAAATTAAATCATTTCTACTTCGTTTGCGATTGTGCGCACGCGATATACTTCGATATCTTTGTAAGGACATAACGACTAAACGCAGCTTATCGTAAAATATTTCTATAGTGACTTAATTCAATAGCATTTTAAGTGTAATCAAAATACAAGTGAATAGAAATTAAGTTAAATATGTGTTATCTATGTGTTAGATTTTCAGTATATTAGATTTAAAAAAATGAGGTCTTTTTTAGCAGCAAGCATATCTAGTGTGAAATATTGTTTACGTTTTAAAGTTGTACGTTTTGAGATTGTAGTTAAATAATTCAAGTATTTACACTCAAAACATTAAAGGTTCTGGAGTATTGCATTTTGTATAATGGCATTTTCGTGATACATGTCTATGATCACCTTTATAAACAATTTTAGCGTTGATATGATTCACATTAACGAACTATAAACACGGTTTGTCATGATTCGTGGGTCGCATCCGCATGTCGTGCTTGTTCGCAATAAACATTATATTGGCCTGTTTCAACACTAAAATAATAATGTTATGGTGATTCAACATCATGTACTTAATTGTACTTCGTAGACTAGGCCTGCCTGCTTGGGTAGTGAGTTAATAATGAGTTGACTTTCAGTTACAGTTGAAATTAGGAGAAAATAAAATTTAATTCGAAACGACCACTTGTTAACATATGTTATCGTGTGTCGTGCAATTTCACAACGCGCCGAATCACGTACTCTGAAATCCACGTTCAGAACATAAACTATTTACAAACTATTCAATATTCAATACGCGATTGCAAAATACGCCAAATTATTGCATTAGTAGCGAACAGGGATTCCCGATATTGTGGTTCAGCGATCGGTAGTCGGCGCACCGCGATATGCGGCATAAATAATTTAATAATTCGCAATACGGAATTTACCATACGAAGTGTCGTACCGTTCGTCTGATTCGTATTCAATATGAGTATTTGATTCTCATAGTATTGTCGCATTGGGCAACGTTGGAGCGGCCACTTTTCACCGAACGAAACGATAGCTTCCGCACGTCGAATAAGGTTTATTTTAATAAAGAGATGAGTGTATGTCTCGGATCTTTTCAATTTGCAAATGTTTATATGTAGGTGAATAAAGTACGTCTGTACATTTCAATATCGGGAACATCCGTGTTATACACGTGACCTTGCAAATCACAGCCTGCTTTCCAAACGACTTCACAGAATCGTCGATCGGCGTCTGTATTGCGCGTCGATCACAATGTTTATAGAATATTTTATTAGTTCGTTACATGTAGAGTTATTTAAGCAATGATATATCAACAGCTATGAGAAATAATAACGACACATATATTATTTTGTATTCTGAATGCGTGTTATCAATCACAGACTCGGAGAATATTTTATTGTCATGGGAATATTTTTAGTGTAACAGGAAAATGTGAGCTCAAATAATATTATTTTCGATAATGTTTTTGTAAAGTCAACTTTGGCTTTTTATTACTTTAATCATAATGCACTTATATTATTATTTTATAATTTTTGTGTTAAACTAAATATAAAATAGGATGGGGAGAGTGATGGGGGGAGTTGGTTATAGTCCTCCGGTGTCCTCATTCACTCGTTGAAACACCGGATTTCTGTGAGGCCGTGGTATCACTCATTTTATTATACTTAGATACATATTTATTATCCAATAAATATGTTTTAAGATAAAGAGGTTTATCTTAAAACATAGTTATTGGATAATATTATATACATCCTGTGTTGCTAGGGACTTTACAAAAATACATGAAACGAACATAAAGAATACTCAGACTCAGTACAACAGTTTGTAGATAACACAAAGTGTTGTCTCATGTGGGATTTGAAATTTGAACTCACAACACTTGGCCCAGTAGGAAACAGCGTGGCGACCACTTATTTCACTAAGCCAACCGTGCAGTCAGTATGCAAATTGTCTGTGCACAGTTTTGAGTTTGATGTTCATAATCATCATTAACAACCTTCTGATGTCCTATGAGTATTTGCTCCACTGTTACGTACTAAACAAAGATGTTAATATCTACGAGTTCATTTCTATTCAATGATACGTTGACCAGACCCTGGTCGGTTGAAGCTCTCTGCGGGTCATGTCCGTAATCGACCGTTCCCAAGGTCGTAAAGTGAGTCGTGATAATATGGTAACCGTGTTTCAGATTTATGCTGCCCGCTGTCGATAATATCATCCTTTGCATTCTGATAGGAAGCGGCGGCGTAGTTTAATGTCACGAATTTAGTTGTGACATGTTTGTGACAATGAGAAGGGATCCACTGACCGTCGCAATGACTCGTAGTGGGCACGGCCAACTATGTGGAAATTGGAATAACTTTCGCATTTTCTCACCGTCTTCATATGTATTTGTATGCTCACCTAGCTAAACGTCTCGTGCGTGACTGTTGCTTTTACTTTTTCCTAAGATTATCTCTGGGTCGACATTTTCAAACACATTACATTAAATCGAAATAGAAACTTAGTTTATACATTTTTTACAAGTACAATTAAATCTATACTAATAATAAAGCTGAAGAGTTTGTTTGTTTGTTTGAACGCGCTAATCTCAGGAACCGATCTTCCGATTTGAAAAATTCTTTCAGTGTTGGATAGTCCATTTATGGAGGAATGGTATAGGCTATATATCATCACGCTACTACTAATAGGAGCAGAGCATCAATGAATAATGTTTCAAAAACGGGAGAAAATTTCACGCTACGGGCAATATAAGACGCAAACGAGGTTGCGTGGGTTAGCTAGTTTATAGATAAAAAGTAAAACAATCCGAGGCTAAAAACTTATGAACAATATTAAACATAAAAAATGGATGATTTGGATAAATCTCGGCAGCGTTAAAAGCACTAATATAACTTCATATCTTAATTACTGCAATAAAAGCATACCTCACTAAAAACCTCATAACTTTGTCGCTAGTGAAATATACGTACAAGAGAACAAAAAATGTTCATAAGTGATAGGTGTGAGTGGTTAACAAATTGACCGATGCTTATGTCTCCACTGATAGTGAGTTCCACACACAGGCTCGCTCCACTTGGATAGTGCAAGGCCTCAATAAATTATACACCCTAATTGATTTTTAACGTTATACCCTTTGTTACTTAAGTCAAACTAAAGTGTAGGTGATAAAAGAGAACGCTAAAAATGTTAGTAATGTTTTAATAAAATCTTTCCCCTCATCTGATTTCTCAGTACATCTTCTAAGTATCAAGTCGTGCTAACCTTTCTAACCTCAAAGAGAAGAATGAATAAAATAATCAGAGTTGCCTGAGCAATTATGTGGAAAATTCCTGACAAATACTCGTTATTTGTGAGGAGTGGGACACGGTAGCCGCAGCAGGGTAGTGCTAGAGCCGTGCACGGCAGCGGCACGGCACGGCGCGGTTTCGCGCGACCATGCTGTCGTCTAATGAGGCCGCTTGCTTCTTTTATTTATGTGACAAATGCAAATTGTTGGGTGAATCTTTCAAGAATATTTAGTGCGAAAACGCTCTAATACACGTTCGTTGAATATACAATTATGGACAATTCTAATCGGGGATACTAAGTTCATAATAACTAAAAAAACGTTTAAAACATGGATTTGTGTTATCAAAGCTTAAACATCTCTAGAATATGTGATTCAAGACGATATGGTTCCGTGATTGTGTGATATAGTTTGTGAGAATATCGGTAACAGTCTGGTGTGGCTACTTACCTGGTTGGGTAATAAATTTATCTTTTACGGGCCTCGTACATGTAGATACTTAGACGTGCATAGAGTTTACAAGTTTAGAGCGTGTACACTAAAATTTATGTTTGAAAGATTTGTTCGCCACAAATAAGGTTGTCAGCGTGTGTTATCTAAGGGATCGTTAATTAATTAGAGAAATTGAACGACCGCCGCGGCGCACGGGGACCAATAACTCGCAACCCGCCTCGTATCATAGCTTCGTTCGCGTTTATTTATTTTTACCACTCACGTAAGTAAAATTGAATTCAAATAGTTGGAGGACATGTTCATGCTAAATCAAACGTTTATTATGTACGTTTTGACATTTAAATGTAGGATAATGTTGACAACCTACACTCATGAGTTGTGGAGAATGTTCGTGTTCATGTATGAATACAGCCTTTTAAAGTCGTTCTGTGTAATGCAGACATGACTAAAAATATAAGTTCTTCAATATTTATTGGATGAAACATCACTTATACATCACTTGTATAACAGAGCATATGTTTATAATATGTTTTGTATTAAAAGTGGATGTTAATTTTTGATTGAACTAGCATTTACGTGTGGCTCCGCCCGCCTGTATGTCGGTTGTTACGTGGTAACTGAAGAATAGAAGTATCTGCACGCAAAATTTCATTCAGATCGTTGCAGCGTCGCGTTACGTTTAACTATAAAGCGTAATATACAGACTGACAAACATAGTAATTTCGAATTTGTAATATTAGTATAGATTATGGACATCATAACAAACACTACTTCAATTCAAACTGTAGTCAAGTTTGTAGAAGCCGTGTAGGTAGGTACATACTTTTTCGCTACCGTTGACAAGGTGTGACTGCTGTATGTGGTTATCTATTTGATCAACAATGAACATGCTAATTGTGTTGTTTTAAAAAGCGATGTTCACTGTCGTCACCGACCTCCGAATGAAATATAATCCCTCTGCGTCACCCTATTAGGTACCTAGTATAAATTAAAGGTTGATGGTATTTACATTTATTAGATGATCGTAAACCTTTATTCCATTTATTATAAGATTAGTGGTAAAATTATCGTGTCAATATCAGTGGCGAACTCATATTTGACTGTAACTTAATAGTATGTTAAAAATAAGAACAATTATTTTCTGTACGTGATAAAAAAATCGATTAAACAAAAACAGCTCTAATTCATTACTTCCAAAGTGATTAATTCGTAACTTACTATAAAGGCTGAGGCAATCGGATTGGTTATTGATGACAATGTTCTTCGGAAATTATTTACTTATTTTATGCACGTGATCTTGATTACAAGTACAAGCTAATTAATATGATATCCAAAACGTTAACATGATTAATTTTCGGATAAATCATCATGACATATTTTCAATAACCTTTTAAATGTTGTAATATTTCCAATTTTCTGGTGTTATATAAATATTACTTCAATCGAATAGGTAAGCATTGTAAAAATAAAAATATATTTTCATAATTTAACTGCCTCGGTTGCGCAGGCAGCGTATACGACTGCTGTGCTTGAGGTCTCGGGTTCATAATTTACCATATCATTTGTTGTACATGTTTCCACAGTTATACAGGACATTCTTGATGTTTAAAGTTTCATTTTACTTTTTTCTGTTTTAAATAAATAAATGTATAAGAAAGTATTTATTACTATTTTGAATCCTTGTATTTGTAAATACACTTCAATTTCAATCAAATACGATTTGATTCAGAGATCAAATACAAAAACAAAAAGCATGACGTATGTAGTTTAGAAGTTCAGCGCAGAGACAACAAAACGGCCCAATAAAATTGCGGAACATAGACAAAACGCTACAATAACATCAGAACGGGAACGAATCGCCAGTTTACGACATGAGCGCAACGACCGACTGCTCTACAAATGAATAAGCCATCTGTTCTAATAGCTGCAATTAAACATGGTCTCCAAGCCGCCCAGACCCTTGCGTTTGGACATGAGAATCGATACAAACTATAAGTACCTAAAATGATAATACATGCAAGATCTCCATAATAAGAGCAATTCAACTATGTACACAATTGGAGGCGATACTACAATATTATGAATGCCAAATATGTTGAATTTATTTTTAAAAGTTACATTGTTTTAAAAGTTGTTGACATCACAGTGTCTAAGATAATGTACTAGCTTTTTATTGCCTGTCAAGTTGCTCTATATAGGAGAACTGTTATGGGACGAATAACTTTTTTAAGTCCACTGCCCGAGACGCGCTCAAGTAAACCATTCATATATGGCAGACTGTCATAATTAAACTTAATAATGAGACTCCGCTGATATTTTTTGCTGATACCGAGAATCATCATAACTTAACGTCAATTTGATGAGCGTATACATGTCTCAAATTTAATGATTATTATTTTGTACAGATTTCCATACAATGGGTCAAGTATTAAGGATTTATGAGTAAATAGTCAAGGATGCTCGTGAAACTATCACAAAATTAACATTTGTACATCATTTTAGGAGAACGTGTCGTTCATCTTTTATAAATTACTAGCTTTTGAACAGTACATGTTTCAGAAAATGTCAACGACGTCCTTTTCTGCTCTTCTGGCAACGTATTATGCAAAACTTCATTATGATGGGTTCAGCAGTTAAATCTTAAAAGTATAAATGAAACCCATTTAAATTTATATCATAGTATTTGTATTATAGTGCGTGCGTATTGGGTAAAATTATGTGATAGAAATCCTTTTTAAGAATGTTTTTTTATTATTTCATGACCAAAATAATGGAAGTTAAAACGATGTTGTATGAGAACTATAAGAATATGACAAGAATCTAGCTATCAGAATATTTTATTGTATCTATGAAAATAGCCATTAAGATATATCAATCAACCCAGTATAAATTGTTAATCAATTTCAATGTCTTCTATCTATCTATATCTACATCTTTGATTGTCTTCTCTGTCTTTAAAGCACGCAAGTAATCTAATTATCCTTATTCTGAGATGAGCAAGTAAACGTGTGTCGTACAGTCGTACATTTTTGTAAGTGAACATTCAAAATCACAATGGCTGTTCTGGCGGCGAGTAAGTAAACTCGGTGTCAGTTGTCGTGGCGTGTGCGGCAGGCCGCGGCAGGGCCTCTGCTTGCTGACCCGTAATTGCCAAGTATTTTATTGCACTATCTCAGAAGTTTTATGTCATTCAATCCACGACTCTTAATTGAATAAGCGACATGAAATTTACAACCGTCATACGTTTAACTCGTCCTAGTTAAGAATCTTTGACGTCTTGCGCGCGCTCCTCTGTGTGCGTGCATTAACTTCTTCGGGGTTCAGTAAGTCATTTAGACTAACATAAGATTTACAATACTTATTTCTTTTAGTTCTTTTTATTTACTTTCACTGTGACTATAACAGTAATACCAAAATACGTGAGTTAGTAGAGTTTTTTATATCCGAAATTCAAATCCTTATCATGTCATTTTTAACATCTCTAAGAAATTTCTCCCAACATTTCAATTTTCAAAAAGCGTAGTGAATCGCGACTACATATTTGGATATCATATGAACCTATTGCCGTCCACTGCCTGAATGAAGGCCAATTATACCATTCGTGGGCATTCCGCATCCATCCGCTGCCAGCCGCTTTCTTCAAATCGTCGGGCCATCGTGGATAAAACCCAAACCAATTTCATAATCAAAAAACATTAATATCCATGTAAATAATGTTTTCGTTAGCTGTATGCGATACTCTTATTCAAAATGAGCATTTAAATTATTTAATGTACAGGTAAGTGGTTGGATAAAAACTAGTGGAAGTGGGTGATATCCCACTGTGAGCCAAACATCGATTACTTAAAGCGTTTTAGCTTAATCAGCAGTCGTTACTCGATTTGGAATCAATTAATTTTGAATGATCAATAGCTTCTTTCTATAATGGGGAGTAACTAACTCGTTCTATGAGTTAGTTACATAACTGTACTGTTTATAGATAGTTTTATATAATAAGAGCCGTTTAAAACTTCTTTTCTACTTACGTCTAGTCGTAAATATAATTTTTGACAATTAAAACTTCTTAAAAATTTAACTCACTTCAATTTTCTTCATGATCATCTCAACCGAAAGTCGTTCACTGCTATACTTTGGTCTCCTTCAAGGCTCTCCGCAACAATACCAATACAATGGGATCTTCCCCAAGTCGTCGAACCAATCAAAGGTTATTAAAAAATAGTGATGTAATTAATCATGGGTAAAAAAAATAGAAACTACTTTATAATACATACTTGGTATAGACATTTCATGTTTAAGCTAAACCTTATTTCTGAGAAGATATATATATTCAGCAATAGACAATTGAACGCTGTTGACAAAAGACATTTTACATCACCGATGCAATAATTTACCTAAATAGGATGATTAGATAGTTCAAAGAGTCAGTCTTAATATAATAAATGATTATATCGTTTATTTCTCTATATTAATGATGTAAGATGAAACAATGTATCGATTTCATTGAAATTATGTTATGAGTCGAATATCATACATTTAATTCTTTCATTGAATATTTAGTGAATATTCCAATAACCTCCATTTCTGCAGTACATAAGTACCTAAGTTTGTATTAATGTCGGAGTCTACATAACTTGTCATGATTTATAGAGACAATGTCACATCAAGTTGAAAAATGTCAGCGTTTTATTTATGTGTTCTATGAAGGCTATAAATATTAATTTTAATTAAACGTCAAGAAACTTCGATGACAGTCAACATGTTATGACCATGGCCCGCACCAGAATAGGCCGGACAGTCGCTTAATTTAATAAATTGATTTTAGATTACGATCGTGACATTTATATGTAGGTATGTTATTTAATAATCTTCAATATTTAGGTAAATGTAAATCTAGTCTTCGAAAGCAAACAAGACGCCCAACTTTACCAGTTTACAGATCTTTACATAATTGCGTCGACTAGGGAACACCTTTTTGTTTTTTTGATTTAAACGTAAACAGCGTTTTTTAAAGAGACATTTTCATAAGAGAGAAAAAGAAAGGAAAATGTAATATATATAATATAAGTGTATATTTATTGTTTTTTACATTTAAAATAAATATGAATAGTCGCCACAATTTGAATAAAAAAGATACAAAACTCGAGGGTGATTTAAACATGATATGACATAATAAAAATAATTTGAGGTCTTCTTCATTAGTATGTTCTAAAGTGCAACGTTTTCAAATCTGCCCACACTAATCTACGCTAAACTAATATACAGAATCACGAATTTTGTAGCTGTAGGTATAATATTTGTATCTCAGCCGTTTTGGCTTCTAATAAAGGTTCACAATGTACGAAAACGACTTTGTTCGGTTCACCCAATTAAAGATGAATCTCCCCGCAGATCATGTGACAACAAGCCCTGATGAAATATAACCAACTTGTCTCGCGCAGACAAAATGATTTTGATACTTTAAGAAAAGTAGAAGTAAATAATACTACTAAATATATACTTACCTACCTATATTTTTGATCAGCACACAGGATTCAGAAACAGACATAGATATGCTATTAATTAGTGTTTATTACTTATTATTCGACATCATACCATACACGATTAAACATCAAATCGAATATACGTTAGATATAATATAATAGATTACTAAGTTCATTAGTACATAATATGTATACATAGATGTATATCAGCAAAATATCAATTTTTTGTACGTACCTTAGTACGTACATCAAAAATACGATGTCTGTATTGTGGTAATCATTCTGCAAGTAAATATACATACATATTTTAAATATGTATATATTTTAGATAAATTACTCCTAGATACAGAACAAATAATCATGCCTATCCCACAATATTTAACCACAACCACAAGACCAACAATAACTGTTAATTTGAAGTGTGACTAGTGACGAAGAATTTTAAATCAGGACCAAAACCATTCAATCTATATAAGTGTAAAGATTAGCTAAAATCCAAAATGGCATTGACATATCAACATAGGCAACATGTACGTTATATATTAAAGCATGAACTATAGCGTTTTTATTTTAATGAGCATTAAGAGTCGCTTCTCGATCCCAAAAAGGTTGAATATTTGATGGGTCGTCTCATATTTTACTCTCATCCCGAAGCCGAAAGCAGACATATAAATCAAAGGCATGTTTGCAAAGAAGGCGACCGCTCTGCACGTCTCTGTAATTGCCGCAAAAACACACATTGTGTGATTTTCGAAGACGTTGGCAAATTTCCGAATAATATTTAAACGGCTAGTGACAAAAAAACTCAGTACTTACTTCGAAATAAGGACCTTTGATCAGGAACTTATGGATATGTAGAATAGATGTTGTCAAAAATATAGATTCCACATACCAAAAAATATAGATAATACGAGCCTTTATAAATGTCGTAGTTCTGAGAATATTGAAGGTATGACAAGACTGTGGTGGAAGTATCAGGTACGTTATAGTTTGTTGGTTGGGCACTGATTAGCAGAGCCCTGCGCGGATCTCTGTGGCGCGGACTTCGCTTGTTCTCGGTTGCGTCATAAATTTCCATTGATAGGATTAATCTGATTTGGATGTCAATTTTAAAGGAAAATAAAAGTAAATTAAATAATAAAACCTCTGAGAGTTCGTTTATTCAGATCTCGATGCATGTCAAATACATATACTTATATGAGTATTGAATTAGTAATGAAATTAAGTCCATCGTATGTCTATCTAAATTCTTGTGTTGCTTATTTAATGGTCAAACAATCGTTCAAGGTACGATAAATAAAATCATCATGGTTTTGCGTTTCAGTTCATTGAGTTCAATGAATTTTTAGAACATGTGACTCAAATACAGAAAGTTCTTAGATATAAAAGCTGGAGAAAGATCTAGCAAGGTGTGGAGCCAGTGTAAAAGATAGAATAATTGCAACTTAGTTGTTGTTGATGCGTTTATTGTAAGTATTTGAACTCTGCCAAAGGAATACAACTAGTTGGAGTATATAAAAACTTGGTTTTAAAACAGGAAGGTGGCAGTGAGCGCACCGTTCACATCCCGCATGCACACCCGGACACTGCATACTGTGAACTACCTGTTCGTAAGCTTTAGCTTTTCCAGTTATGACATGTACAGACGGCTTTTTATTCTATGTATTCATTTACTAGTATCGAGCCATAGCGGTATTTAAAATAAAGTGTACTTAATAGTAGGCATTTACTATTTTTTCTTTCGTAATTAATTTTAAATACCAGTCACTCCAAATCTATACATACTGGTTCAGGTACAGTATCGGTAATAGTAAAAGTTTACAGAAAATAAATATTAAATTATGCAATGTCAGTTTCTAGTGAAGCTGTGCGTAATTCATTATAAAATTTATCGGCATCAGCTGCGTACCTTCAGTCACAAATGAGCATATTTCCCACGTCAATTATGATTGCGATATCATAGTGAACGATGACATTTGAGTACGTACTAATTTAACCCCGTAAGATCGGCCGCCAGCCTCATACTATCTTTACATACTTAGATACAGAATTACATTACAACGTTGCAAATTTCTTCTTACGCTCGTAGGCAAGAAAGTCTACATTTCAAGAGGTCGCATCGAAGAGGTAATCACGCAATGCTGGTCTCTTAGCACCGAGTAAACAAATCTTCGACATTGTATCTGTTCGCCTTAACTCTCTTTATTCAAAGGAACATTGTCAAGAGAAATGTACGATTATTGTGGTGGTTTCTTATGGATTGCGTTACGAAAATATATAACTCGCAAGCTTACACTAAGAAAGGTTTCACTATCTTTGATTTCATGTTGTTTATCAATTCGAACAGGGCAATAGACATATTTGTTCTCGCAGACCTAATCTATGTCTGTGCTCTTTACAAGATCCACGATTACCTCCAAGTTAATAATAAAACCTTATACGTTTTCTTCAAATGTGAGAGAGAATTCTAAGACTTTAACTCCATTTAATTATATTGTAGAGCATTACTTGAAGACTACAATTAATAATTTATATTAATTAGAAGAAATAAACTGTCGCAAGAGAATAATGAGAGATACCTCCAAGACATCGTTTTCACAATCAGCGGGGAACATCGTTTACTGAGGACAGCTATAAATTTAAACAATCATATAGTCGGTCATTTTTCTTTGTTATCATATTAAAGGGACGGCATTCCATCGACGTAATTATGCAAAAAGCTGGACCGTGGCCGCGGCGGCTGGCCTTTGACAACCGCGTCATTATATTTGACGTAAACTTAGATTTATGCGATTGATTTGTAAATAAATATGAATTATCATTCATCTCAATATTTTTCCTTTCACAAATCCCCGGATATTTTACTTCGATATTAACCTAGGCCACTTTACAGGCTCAAACAAGATACATAAAGATTGTTGATAAAATGTAATATTCGATATATATATTATTAACATAAACTTGAAAAGCAGTGATCCTCTAGTCTCTTAAACAAGAGCAAACGATTGCGTAATTCGCTGAACAGTGGTTAAATTAGCTGGCGATGCGGGCGTCTTTATAGTCTTTAAATTGGCAAAAAATCGAGACAAGTTTCGAATGACACCGATCGCGGAGGCATCAGCGAAACAGGTGTTATCATAAACATACATTTTGAGATAAAAACAAAATAATTTTCATGAGTAGTCGGTAGGCGCGAACTGCCGTTCGTGTCGCCGACACAATGGCGATTTCATAGTTTCTTTTTTGGTTCATCGTCGGCGTAAAAGCCGACGATATTAAATTTAGTAAGCGGAGAGGTGTCCGAAATCTCACGCAGACGTGCGATCCGCCACACATATTTCCATCTGCACAAAAAGCGGAACTATAGCCATAAATATGTCCAAATAAACATTAGTCGTCGACTGACTGAAAAAGGATTCGCAGGGTTTCGCAAATTTCGCAATTAAATAACAAAGTTAATGCAAACATAATATTCAGATTCATCAAACCCAATAACCAGGTTCTGCGGAAGAAAATTAGTAGAACACCAAAGCACGTAGATAGACAGTTATAATCAAAATACATATATTTAATTACAGTATTTAAACGTACTTCGTATAAGGCATGTGCATAGGCACTTTCACAATCAGTAGGGATAGCAAAGGTTACAATGTGTCTAAAACGAACTGTCCTTTTATGTCCTCGTGTGTGTCTGTCCGTCCCTACTTATTACGTACATGCTTAAGACCTGAAAGTAAAAAAGTGTGAATTGAAAACAGTAGTAATTATTGAAAGAGTTGTGTGAGGTTCCCATTGTACGAGCTAACTGCCGCCGCGATGAGGCATTGAACGGCGTGTGCGCGATGTCGAGCGGTGCGGTGCGGGCGCAGCGTTGACAGTCGAGCCGCGCATACGATAATATGTGTACATATGTAACATTAAACTGCACAAATAAACGAGACTTTCACACTACATGGGTTCAAGAACAAGTTTTTCCATAACACAAAAGACAACACTGAATAGTTATAGCTGCTTCGCGTCCTCGCCGCATAATCCAATAAAACAATCGGCGGAATGTACCGTCAGAACAATATGTGTCATTGCCTATTATAGATATGATAGTGATAAATACAGGGGCTTGAATATTGTGAAGATATAAAATATATCCAAGATAATATTAATATGGGACATATGTGCCAACCTACTTATTTTTTGTTATTTGCATTTTCAAGGAATGAGCATGACATTGGTTATTCCTAAAACCTTTTTTGCACAGTGCATTAACTAGAATAATAGTTAAAAAATCTAGCTCTAATGTTAAACTTCAAGTCCAAATAGTTATGTTTAAATTTATTTGCTATCTGTACAAATAAAATTGGCGACTGAATCTCAAAATATATGAATTTGATTCAATGGAAAGGCAAGCGGCTTCTTTCTGTTATTCCAAGGGCTACCACCGGGGCATTCAGCTCAGACATTTTTATTATTTTTTAAATTATGTATGGCTGCATACTCGCCACTTCACCGAAATATTTATTCATATTTTTGAATTTGTTTTACATATTTAATATTAATAACATAAACCAAAAGACATGACGGCATTTGTAATATTATAGACGCGATTTTGTTTTTTCATGTACACAATAAACAATAGTGAAAGTTTATCTATTTTGAAATAAAAAACTAAGTACCATTACATTGAGAACACGACCAAATACTGCATATTTTATCCGGGTTTAGTTACAGGTGATTGAAGTATAGTGAGGTCTTCGGTAGAGACGAACTGGACGACGGATATGCATCAGTGCATTGTGTCAGGAGTAAATACTTCTTTGAGTGTGCTTTTCTTCACATATCAATAAAAAACTCATTACTTGTTATGTAATACTTTTAGATGTTGGTCTTCCTTGAAGTTTCACAAAGTTTGCAAAATATACAAACCAAAAAAAAAATTGCTTTTCTGTCTTTAAGTATCTTTTTATTTTTTCTTTATAATTTGATGCAAAATTGTACATAAGTTTACCACATGGCGTTCTCTAACCCTTAAACTCAGCTTTATGTATTAAAATTGTATTTCATGTTTAAGGATGTGTTGAATTTTTGTTGAATCTATTGGAAACTAGTTGACCCGGCGAACTTCGTACCGCCATATTTTTTATTCGTAAATATTTTCTAAATTTCTGAAATACTTGCCTCACATGATCAGCCGCCTTAGCTTCATTTCATAAACAGTAATAAATATAGACTGTATGTACGGCCTGGTGCTTTAAACAGTCGCCACGTCGCTTTCTACTGCGCTGAGTGTTGTGGGTTTAAACCTCAAAAAGCAATGTTAAAAAAAATGTCGCCTGTGTGTTCCGGCTAATCTCTAGAACGGCTTTACCGATTTTGACGGGACTTTCACTGGCAGATAGCTGATGATATAAGGAGTGACATATGCTACTTTTTAGACTGGCTACGCTCTGCGGCGGTACATGCGGGTAACACTGAGGGGTTCAATTAGTCTGAAATATGTTAGTATTTAGAAATATAGAAGTATGTTTATTAAGTTTGCGCTTTGTACGCTCAACATGGTGGCAGATAGGATTGATTTGTTTTTGTGTTCTCTGAATGAATTTTCACGGGTCGCTTACTGCGTTATAAGTAATGATTTTGAAAAAGATGATTAATTTAATTGATTTATTTTTCTTTCAATTAGTTTTTTTTTTGCTGTATTGGTGTTGTTGTGTGTATAGTTTTTTATTTAATCTTTTTAGTTTTTATAGTACCAATTGTTTTTGTAATTTTTGCGTAGGGTTTTGCATGTGTTGTTAATTTTTATTCAGTGTACGGTTTATTGTAATGTATTGTAAATTTTTATCCGACACTATTGCATTGGATGTAATCCGTAATGATAGTGTATTTATTTATTTATTTATTTATTTAAGGATCTCACAACGAGGAATACACAAAAACAAGACAAAAGTAATTAGTAGGATAAGAAGTTATGTGCTCCCTCACTTATAGGAGACCACATCATGCACAAGCAAGTTCACACAAATATAAAAAATAGAAATACAATAAATTTTAAATGTAATAAAAGTGTAAATAGGGTACATAATGTTATTATTATCCCCCCATTGACACCTCCATCATCACCTTTACAAACTTAAAAATATGCAATTGACAAATTGACAAATGAGACCTGTTGTAATACAACTACCTATACTTAAGGACCAAAAAGCAATTCAGATAAAAAAAAAAAAGAAATAATCAACATGGAAACGTATTGACATATAAACACCTACATGCCAGCGAGCTTTGAGCTGATTAGACATTTAAATTTTTTAAGTGTATTTGAAAAAATGTCTATGTCATAGTAAATAAATAAATAAATAAAAACAGTCTGATTACCATAGTCAGATTCTGCGTAGTTTATTATTAACTTGCCGCGGGTGCTGTGTGAGAAGCCTATAAAAAAATATTCACGTAAGCAAGTCACAAGTCCTGTTCGCTAACCCTGAAACATATATTATGCGCGTCGTTTACACATGTAGTGACTCGGCTCGCTAGCGACACCTTTGCCAGACTTTACCATAATTGTCTGTACACACCTCATTGTTTACATCGCGATAATAATAAAGTGTAACAAATACAATTTAACAATAAATACGCTACGTATATATAGTCTAATTATGCCTTAGAGGTAAGATATTAGTACGATAATAATGTATTTCTGTTATTTTCCTAATAATTTCATGATCATCATTATTAACAGCCATCAGTTAATTGCTGGATGTAGTCCTTTATTAGAAAAGCTTTAGGCTACTATACCTTTGGAGAGTGGCCAAACAGGTACGTTGATTGACGGGTTATTATATTAAGTACTAGCTTCGCCCCGTGGTGTTATTAGCGGGTATTATTGTAGCTTTACTGCTGTAGTAACAGCGCGGGGCAAAGTTAGTCTAAAAAAAGCCTAACAGTAGTAGTAGTAGTATCAGCTATCTGTGGATAAAATTCCGACAAAATCAGTCCAGCAGTCCAATCGTTTCAGAGATTTGCTAGAATAAGCGGAGGCAGATGCACAGAGAGTCTTTTTTCTTGTTGTTAATACCGTATATTTCACTTCTAGCATTTAGTGAAAAGTTATTAGTTTGAGGTGACAAACAGACACTTCTAGTTTATTTATTTCTATGGATAATATACAAGCTGACCCCACGCAACTTTGTCCGCGTCTTTTTTTAATCATGCTCGACTCTTATTGGTCTAACCGTCATATTAATTATCCTATCTTAGTCACGCCAGCAAAACAAACATCAAGAAAACTAGAACATTTTCGATAGTTTCGAAATTATTCGTGAGCAAAAAGGTAACACGAGAGTTAAATTGTAATTAAGAAAATGAATATTTATGATCATGAACTAGGCAGAGCTTTTATTAATATTATTAAAATCCGTTTATATGCATAGGTAATTGTAATACCCAAATACGTACACATGTATGTATTTGGATGTGGAAAGATAAGTTACACCCAGATACAAAAAAAAACCTAATATGTTTCGTACAGAAAATGTATAGATACCAAGTGAAATATATCTGAATTCATTGACAAAATCTACATAACCGCGAAACCCCGTGCTATAGTATTGTAGTGTGTTGTTGTAAGAATAGACAACCTTTATTCAACGCCCTTATTATTCGTCCATATCATTAGTGGAAATGTGAAATATAGTTTAAGCTACATACTACGAGTATTTAGACTTAGCCATATTCTTTGCAATACTCATTAGGACTGAGATAAACTGGTCTACTTATATGTTTCTGTTTTCTTTAGATCTTGACAAATATAGCAAAGACCTTTTACAATAGGCATATTAAAAAAAAACTATTTAATTTTAGAACCCCACTATCTAATGTGTAAAAAATTAATACATACATAATTTTAGCAAGCCAACACCTTATTTTTGGCAATCATCATAAGAAGTAGTTTCGTGTGATTTGTCTCCATTATTTTCCTCTTTTATTTTCCTTCACACGCCTCGACGAAGTTCACCCTTTCCTTTTGTCAAACATAAGTTTCTATTGTAAGAACTGTCATTGTTATGCTACCACCTACACGGACAGAATACTTGGTATAATGCTCTTGTTTTAGCACCTTGTACAGTAAGATATGTTTTAGATCGACTGAATCAGCCATGTTTGAGTATTCTGCAGGTGTTTTTGTGATATTTGTGCAGGACTAAGGAGCTTGGTATGAACATTTTTACACTCTTCAAAACAGCTCTAATATGGTGAGTGGAAAGTAATTATATAAAGATATAAATGTGTATAATGAATCTGGTACAAACGCAACCACTACTAATTAATATATCCATATCCGCATATGATAGTACGAGTAGGTATGTAGCTACATACTTTAAACATTAACAAGTAGGTACGATTTCATTCAGAAGTTAACGCATTTCGGGTATTATACCCGAAATGCGTTAACTTCTGAATTCTGCCTAATTCTGCCTAAAAAGTCTTACAAATAAAGTACAAGATGCTTAAAAACAATTAACAAGATCAATTAAGGATTTCTGTGTCGTGGCATTTTCACGGTTGTTCCTTGAATAAAGACGAGCCTCCTAAGAAACATCTCCCCGCGCTACGAGGGGATCCCGTCCGACTGCTGGATACGAGTGAGATGACTGGTTAATTGCCTTGTACGCAGTGCACGTACCGCCACTGACATGTCACAAGACGTCTGCCACCGGCAGCGGCGATCCCTCAACGAATTCCAATCGGGAAGAGCGAAAAAGACACGAGCCGAGCATGTGTAGATAAAAAGTTGCTGCTCCGGAACAACACCGCGGGAGGCACTGCACACCGCACCGATGCGCATCCGCGCCGCTTCGTGCCGCCCCGCGCCTTCAACTGATGTGCAACTGAATTGCGCGATTAATACGTTCGCTACTTACTACAGGTACATACGCAGTGCCTTGATTAATCTTACCACCAATCATTCAAGTTCAACGTAAGTTCTTTTTCTACTTATGCGCTAGCAGAAAGCGACAGATAGTCTACATATATAGACTTGTAATTTCAAACAGGGAAGTGATACTTAAGATGCCAATTTGCAAACAAAGCGTGTGAAACTGTTCACATACGTCATATTTAAAAATGGAGTATGTAGTTGATGCTAAATGTCCTAGTTCCCAGTATTGTTTCGGTTGATTTAAAGAATTGGCGTCGAAAGGCCGACAGGCGCGCGCCGCGACTCACAAAAACAAAGCCGTCTGGTGCGCGTATCTACCGCGATGAAAGACATTCGCAAGTTCACGATTGAGCACCATAAGACATGCCGCCGTCGCCACGTCACGAGTACAACTCGATGACGCATACCTGTCTACCACATTATTTTTCTAAAAGGATTAACTGATTATATAGTGTCCTATATCCCATTGAGAGAAAAGTGTGATTTTGTGATAATATTGAGTTCATGATGTACCTATTCTATTTACATACATTTAACTTTGAGGAATGAAGTAAAGAAGTGAGTGCGTGAGCGCGAGAGCACACCTCGCCTGCATAGCAATGGGGCGTGCTGCGTATTCAGACGCCAGCGTCATACGAATGATGCGATATAACGGATCGACCCGATTATTTCTGTCCATTTCATGACTGATTAATAGCAATGTTAAACTCGGCGAATGCAAACATAAACGCCCTGTTTATCGAATATTTTACGAACTCAACGGTTTCATTTTAAAATTCTAAGCTTTGTAGAAGCGGCTGAAAGATTGTTTGATTCAAACGCATGTTGCTAGTTTTACTATTTCTGATATTTATATTACAGTTAGTCATTTACCATTCTGATTTACCTACGTGTATGTTTATTCAGACTCAGGTGTTTATAATACACGAATACTTTATTTCAAATAAGATTTACTGTTCAAGAAATAATTTGGAGTTGAAACATCTGGAACTGGGTCTGCTTATCTAGTTCTTTCATTTTATACGTCAATAAAATCTTTGAGAGTGTAATTTTTAATAATGAAAAGTTTTGAGAATATTCTAGAAAATATACTTATTGTATTATTTAGACTATTTATATGAAAGTATTGTATACATAATTAGTGGATCTTAGAGTTAAGAATTGCGGAAATAAAGTTGTAAAGGCAATCATATTCTACAAAAAAACTTGTAAAGCGAATCACAAGTGAATAATAATCGGCAAACAAGAAAGATATGATAAATGGTTTGGGCCAATACTTCTGAAATATGATGGTGAAATAGTGATCTTTGAGTCATGCGCTCTCAAACTAAACGGTTTGGCTCTTTTTTCCCGTACCTGAAACTTACTATCGGACGTGTTTCAATCCTACTACGATTCCGGGTCCTTTAAGCAGGGCGTGAGAAAGCATATCACTAGACAGCTACAGTTGTGGGACACCATACTGCATTGCAAAAATCGCAATGAGGGTAGTGGCCACTCCACCACTCTTAGATTCTACTCATACTTTCTATAGGCAGAGTTAAGCCATTTTATAAAAAGAAAATAAACAAATGAAGAGAGATTTATCAAAGTGTACAGCAATTTGAAAAAGAAATAAATTTTGCTTAAGATGGTGAACTAATTAAAAGCTGTAGAACTTGTCATTACCAGTGATCGGGTACAATAGTTAACAGCATTAATTATTTATCCAGTTTTATTACACATTTTGGTTTTTTTATAGGGGGCAAACGAGCAGACGTATCGCCTGATGGTAAGCGATTACCGCCGCCCATGGACACCCGCAACACCAGAGGCGTTACCCGTGCGTTGACATCCTTTTAGGAAGGATTACGCTCTTTTCTTGAAGGTTTGAATGTCGTATTGGTCCGAGAACACCGCAGGCGACAGCTCAATCCACAGTTTTGCTGTGCGCGGCAGAAAGTTTCGGGCAAATCGCACAGTTATGGACTGCCAACCATCCAGATGATGGGGATGAAATTTCTGTCGCGTAGGACGATGGCGGAAAGATGCGGCAGGGATTAATCTGAACAATTCCTCGGAACACTCCCCATGGTAAACGCGTTAGAAGATGCACAGCAAAGCCACATCTCTTCGCAGCGCCACAGAGTCTAGCCGAATTGGAAGTTCCTGGGAATCAACGATACGAGTCGCCCTCCACTGAATGCGGTCCAGAGGGAGGGGCTGGGATTGGGGTGCCCATGCCCAAAAAAGAGGACAGTATTCCATGTGAGGCCAAACCTGCGTCTTATAAAGCCGAAGGCGGTGGGCCGGAGTGAAATACCGCTTCGATCTGTTGAGCACACCAAGCTTTTTCGAGGCCAATTTGACTTACCCTCCATATGGCCACGAAACTGGACTTCGCTCGATACGTTGACACCAAGTATTCTAATATTGGCTGAGGCAGTTAGGGGAGTATCTTCAAAATGAGGACATGTTAGAATTCATATGGCCTTATAACCATGACATACGTAGGATCCTTATGATAAATTCTAATTCGAATGGTAGTGTTAAAACATTTTAAGTAATATTTTTTAACAGACTTTTATTTGCTAGACATACAATGTATATTTGTTTGCAACCGACTTTTGTAAACGTGTTTTTCAGTTCTTAAACTATATTTTTTCACAAACATTATAGTGTATTATTATCCTATTTAATATGGGATTTTAATTATTTAACCCAATAACTAGATCAATTTTGACTTGTTATTATTTTTTAACACCTAATTATATGAATGAAACATGCCTAATTATAGGAGGTCATATTATTCAATGAAAATCAGGCTTCGAGCTTCATCTACAACCAGGTCGCAGGTCGAAATAAATCTGACGAGCTTCGAGCAAAGAGATGGCCTGACTATACTTCTAGTTCCAAAATATATTAGTCAATTTTGTTTATATATATATATATATATTTATTAAGCCTTTGAAAATAATGGATTATTTAGAAATACATTTGATACTTACATTTAATTTATGTTTTAAACCATAAGCGATAATGCCGTAGCGTATCTGTTTTTTTAAACACGACACTAAAGATAGCCCCTTGTTTGTAAACTTTGATAAATCAACGTGCATAAATAACAATGTAATTATAATTGGGATACTAATGTGGTTTTTGTGTTAGTGGCACCGTCTCGCTTCCGTTCAGGTGACGACTAACGATAACATCTACATACTTACATATCATTCTAGCCAATACAGTTTTTTACTTCACTAATATTATATTTTTGTTTACATAACGTCTGTTACTGATCGTGTAACTTCTATACAAATTTAACGTACCTGAAGTGATATGGGTATAAACTTCAATAGACCTAAGTTGAATTAAACAAAAGAAATATTCTTGTATAAAAGCAATGTGTTACATAAAACATATGTTATATTGCTAAAAGCTGATCCTTTTTTGTCTAAATACTCGCTACTTTTAATAAAGGATTACTTCCTAAAAATTAAATAAGATATTATCTTAAAGATATTGCAAGGAAAAAGTAAAAATAATATAATTATTTGTCTAATAGAATGCAGGAATTAATTATGTAACATAGACACGTTTTAATTTTTTATAGAGTTATCCCTGATATGCAAAGCTGGTGTCCACGATTCGTGAGCAAAATTAGTATAAAATATGTAAAATTTGTTCATAGGGTCTATAATTAATCGTTGAACAGATAGTGCTTCACGCTTGAAGTTCATTTATATGTACGACATGAGTATGGCGTTATTTTTATGTGGCATTTTTATTTAGTAATAATATAACATAATTTATGAGATCTTTGTTTGTTATGCAAATTATAAACAGGGTTACAAGTCTTTTATGTTTCAAAGTATGATTCGATCGTTGTAAAAGTTAAGGAATACCTAATTGTATTTGATAAAGTCTTATCAGTAAATGTCTAATTAGTATATAACATGTTGATAATATTCAAATTGAATAATGTATATTCTACATTAACTAATATAATAATAGAGTTCATTGATGATGCCTATATTTTTTAAGTAATTAAAGAAATGCAAAGGTATCCATATAGGTATTCTATTTTAGTTACCTTTATTTGAGTTTCCGAATAATTTACGATAGTATTGTAATAGATTTATACAATATCACAAAAAAGAAATAAGAAATTCGATGTTAAGTGAATAGAGTAGATATTTTAGGGAAAGCATAATTAATAATACCAATAATTACAAAATAAACAGATACGCCAAAAAAATACAGGTTTTAGTGATGTTAGGCTATCTGTGTGTTTAATTTGTCATTATTTTTTATTTTATTATATCATAATCCTGGGAACTCCATCAAGCGTACTTTGTTCCAAGTCTTCACTCGTAGAATTGTGCAGTGTTTTTTTTAATACAAAATCGAAGTATAATATTCAAACAATGAATAACATTACTAAATTATGTGTATTGTCCATGTATTCATTATCGAATACCTTAAAGGGCTAGCAGTCTGATTATAAGTACTTAACACGGAACACTTGCCCCTAGTGTACTTAGTAACTTAAGGTTAGTCTCGTCAGAATTTTTGAGGCTTCTGTCTACAACTACCGGGATAATTACATAGTACTTTTAAATCTACTTTATTTTTCCTATTACATGGCAATGGACATATAAATTCTTTAAATGTATTTTCCTTTATTTTATCACTATTTTCCTTTATTTTATCACTATTTTCCTTTATTTTATAACTATTTACTTTCTTTCTACTGCTTATTTAATCATCATGTAATTGGAGTAGCTATGAGTTATAAAATATACCTATAAGAAACTTTTCTTACGAAAACAAAAAAATTAAAAAGTTTGAAAAAAACTATCGAAAATAAATCGTAAGCTAAACGTAGTATGTTATAATTTTATGATACCTACTATACATTGGCGTTTATTTATTCCATACATTGTATAGTAAAGGGCATGCGTTATCCTAAATGTTTAATACTTTAAATAAAACGTATCTGGGAATCTAGAGTTACAGATGTTCACGGTAGGTACTTAACATAAGATGATTCATCTGTTAAAGAACAGCCTCCGTATCATAAAATATTATATATCATTAGTTAAGTTTTAACATATGTTTTTTTTTATAATTTTAATACTAATTGTGAATTTTAAAAAACAGTAAGCCATTAGATTTAAAGTAGCCTCGTGGCCCCTTGAAGGGGAGGTTTAAGGTTAAGGCCCACTTACAGTTTTTAAAATATAGCTTGATTTCTATGACAGATGGCTACGAAACCGACAGAGTATCTATGAACAAATGTTTTTATTTTACATTTTAAAAAAGAAAGTATTTCTTTCACCTATACGTTCCAGTATTTCCATTTCGTTGCCAGTTTTATCAGAAATGAAGTGCATTTAATGTATATTATAAACATAAAAAATCAAAAATCAATCAATGCATAATTATTATATATATTATTGGTATATTTCTAGATATTGCTAAGGCATTTGACACGGTTTCTGCGCCTCTCTTGCTGGAAAAGATAGAAAATCTGGGTATTCGTGACACACAATTTTTTTTTAAAGCTACCTTAGTAATCATGTCCAGTCTGTAAAAGTGTAGAATTGGATAAGAGAGGACTGTGAGGTTACCATCGGAGTGCCGCAGGGAAGTATCCTAGGTCCAACTCTCTTTCTGATCTTCGTTAGAAAATGGTAGAAACCTTTGCAGATGATACAGTTCTCTTGTTCTTCGGAGACACTTGGGAGGAATTTTATCAGTATGTGCAGAACGGATTTACACTGGTTTCTAACTGGCTAAGATAATATCGACTTACACTAAATATTAAAAAGACTAAATACTTCACTTTCCACCCAAATCATTCGAACTACAGTCACAGCGATATATGTCCAACGTTACAAAGAGTAGATGATAAAATATCTCGGCGACGTTATAGATAAACACTTAAGATTTAACAAACACATATTACTTTTATCTAATAGAATCAGGAAGCTAATGTACATTTTTAACATAAAACCGATGAGTGTCATGAAAATGACTTATTTTGCTTTTTGCCAATCTTTATTTTTGTACTGTATTTCTTCGTGAGATGGGGCCGGATAGACTTATATGCTGAAATTGGGACGGGCTCAGCGTGCCGTACTGAAAGTAGCTTATAATCTTCCATTTTTTTTCATCCAACTACTGAACTATACGCTAAGGCTGGTGTACTTTCGGTTAGACAACTATTCATTCAACACATAGTTATACGCAAACACTCACTTCTAATTTATGATACGCAGTTAAACTCTGACAAGCGTATTAAATCTAAAGTTTGAAGAAAAAAAAATAATAAGAAATAATTCAGAGATTATTATGTGTGTTGTGTATGTGTGTGTATACGAAGTGTATGTGTGTGTATATGAAGTGTGTGTTTGTTGTATATGTGCGTGTGCATGTGCGTTTGTGTATATTTGGATGTGTGTTCTGTTTCTATTTACTGCATTATTTTGATGAGATTTATCTGCACTGTGTTTACTTATTCTTGAGTAACAACTAAAAACTTCCATATTGTTCTAATATTAGATAAGTTTTTAAATACGATATATGATTGTAGCTATTAATTATGGGTAGAATGTTATTTTTGTAACCTTTATATTGACACTGTCATTGTCTTCAAATTTGTGTATACCTAGTCTATAATTAATTCGCACCGTGCATATCAGAACTATTTTATTCGTAGGTAATATTACAATGCCTGCAAGCAGAGCGGTGTCTCATTAATTATTTTTGTACAACATTGAGAATAGGTAGACCCTGTCTCTACCTATTTTCAATGCGGGGTACTTTTGTAAAATACATACAAGAAACGGATATAAAGAACATCCAGATTCAGAAAAACCATTTGTAGATCAACAATGTTTCACAGAATTCCAAGTGCGGAAGTTGTCTTAAAAAATCCTTTAAATACCGAAACAAATTAAAAGAGGGTTTAAAAACGGGTTAAATTTAGATCTTTTAGACTTACTAGCTTTAGGCAAACGAGCAGACGCCTGATGGTAAGCGATTACAGCCGTCCATGGACACCCGCAACACCAGAGGCGTTACAAGTGCGTTGCCAGCCTTTTAGGAAGGAGTACGTATGAGTATACTCCTAGTCCTTTTCTAAGGCCCAATCTATCTCTATACTAAAATTCGTTAAATCGGTTCAGTGGCTTAGCCGTGGAAGCGTAACGGACAAACAGAGTTACTTTCGAATGTATTATACATATTACAATGAGTTAGACTAAGACAACAGAGGACAAGGTTGAAACTATTCCCAATTCATTATTAATTTAAAAACTAACAGGTGATATCACATGACCTGTATAATAATGGACATAAATTCATTGTATTCATAATGACATATAATTATCATCGCGCATAGATTATGGCTGCGCTGATTAAATTTTATGAATAATTAACTTGGCCTCCGGAAATCCTAACAATTGTCTGTCGTCCATTTAATAATGCCGCTTTTGTTATTTTTTCCTGATATTATTAAAAAATATGCAAATCGATCGCAGCCCGACAGGATGTTCATTTTAGTAATAATGTATTTGCATGTAAATGGCGCCTGTATCCGCGGATGTTACATTTACAAATCGTAATGTGCAGCGTCATAGATTGAAAACAAACTGCGGAACACGTTTTAATTAATGTTGCTTTAAAAATTACGTCAATTAGATAATTATAAATGCTGTAGTATTAAAATCAATAGATTGATATTAATATACCTACTTAATTACAAATAATGTATTCTTGAACAAAGACAAATAGCAATATAGTCAAGGGAATTGATGCATGACAAGTTTAACTTGTATGCACTAGCTGACCCACGCAACTTTGTTTACGTCTCCTATTGCCAGTAGCGTAATAACTTTCTCCCGTTTTTATAACATTCTTCACTGATGCTCCGCTCGAAAAACAAAATTTTTATTTTTCTATATTTATTTACCTTTTTAACGTTCCCTGGACTACGAAAAATTGTTTAAAATCAAAATCAGTTTAATCGGTCCAGCCGTTCTCGAGTTTAGGCGATACTAACGGACAGCAATTATTTTTTATACATATAGATATAAAGCACTACAACTACACTATTTAATTTTAATTTTCAAAATTCAATAGTTTTTAATGTAACAATACTATCTTGTAAACAGAGTTTTATCCGTAGGTACTGCTACCAGCCGATAGATGGCGTTCTCTGTATCATAACAAACCATTCAATATTTGTTTCGGTATGCACATGTTTTCAATCACTTCTCAATATTTCATTCCGGAAGATCTTGGTACTGTGAGTAATACATTGAGAAGTGGAATATTAACATAAACAGAATTCAGTAAACATAGATGTTTGTAATCAGACTTCCAATTATAAGGTGTGTACAGTGTGAATAGTAAAATGTTTATTTAATTTGGATGAAATGCCAGGGATGTTTAGAAGTTAGTTAGGTGTTATTGACAATGCAGTGTAGTGTCAGTACAAAGTGCATCGTTCATCGGCGGGAGGTCAGGCGCGGGCGGCGGGTTGCAGGCTGCAGGCTGCACTGCACGCCCCCGGCCCGCCTCACGCCCCGCGCACCCCGCACGGCCGTTGGCCCCCCACTTCTCCTTCGACCTCACTTGTTTTGATGTAAGGTGTCCACTGGCCACTATGCAAAACTCATGCCTTGCCGAAGAGGTGGGAAGTGCGCTGTCCTTGTCGTTATTGTAGCTAAAATAAACTTTAGAATTTGCACATTCTCGCTCCATCTTTTTATTGAGCAAGCATCTGTTATTTTCTCTAAGTGCACAATAACTTGTGTGACTTGGAATCGCGGGAACACTATCGCGTTTTTAAATAATAGTCACTTTGAACTGGCAGTTACTAGTCGAATAAAAATTAATAAGATAAGATAATGACTTTAGGTGTTGATTTAGTGATAGAGGTCTGAGTGTTTTGTAAAACGATGTATACCTACGTATTTTATACACCTAAATTGGCAAACAGGGATGGACACAGCCTGGTGGTTTTTACCTTGACAATACAGTACATGCTGTGGCGTTTTTTTCAGTTTGCTTTTCAAATGATTTGAAAAGCAATTGTAATACCCGTGCATATTACCACTTGCAGCATTAAATGAGTTTTACTATATCAACATCTATACAAATAAATAAAATTGGAGTGTCTGTTTGTAATATTAAAATAACCGCTTTCTACTACATGCATATGAATGCATATACGGTACACATACCAAAATATAAATTTTTAAAATTTTGTCTGTCTGTTTGTTCCGGCTAATATCTGGAACGTCTAGACCGATTTGGGCGGGACTTTCACTGGTAGGTAGCTGATGGACAAGGTACAAGCAGTAACTTAGGCTTACATTTTTTAGACTAGCTTCGCCCCGCGGCGTTACTCACGATACGACAATAACCGCGGGTAACACCGCGGGGTTCAGCTAGTATTACCTATATATAAATAATATATCAACATATTGTGTCTCAGCCATAACATGGGCCAGTAGCTTCAAACAGAGGACGAAATCTCTTGTATTTCTACTACGAGTACCTACCTACCTTAAAATTATTGTTTACTATTTACACTCAAATTTCGAAAATTATAACGTACCTAGTCCAGCTCATGTACCTAATGAAAACGGGCCATTGGGCAAATTGGGAAAAGTAGAAATAGATTAAAAAGGAATGGTTGGAAAATCGAGAATAAAAGGAAGAGGGTATTTCATTGTAAGGCACAGCTTGGAAAGGTCAAGGTCACTTGTAAATAACTCAAATTAGCAGAAGTTTATCATATTTTAATTTTAAAGAAGTAAGATTGTGACATGCAAAGATTTTAATGATTAGATACGCATTTGCCTTACTTAGCACCCATAAAAAGTGAATCAGCCATTTGCGTATTTAACTAGATACAAACTAATGACATTAAGATAATTATTATTAAACGTATTCACAAACAGTACTCGTTTAAACGGAGTTGAAACTATGCCACGACATACAGTCATCTTAATAAAAAATGCAAATTAATGTATCTATGATTACCTACATATATATATTTCTAAATACTTGCTATCGACAAACGAACGGATAGTGTTAGAGAATGTTATAGATACGAGTATTATATATGAATGGATTTACTAATTAAATATTAGTGGTTGTAGGTGTACGGACTTTTGTCAACCGGCATTCAGTTTTTTGCATATCTGGCCCCATGGAAGAGTGTTTAGAACTCTCCCGATCCGCCAGGCCCGGGAACGGTCCAGGTATTACAGAAGCCTCAGGCGCCGGAGATTTCAAAATTATCTCCGTCTTCCATAAGCGCAAGCCTGAGGGTGGCAGATGAGGCCATCTGTCATCCTAGCAGCAGCAGGCTCGGGTGGGGAGCGCGCGTGTTCCACAGCGCTCGCGCTCCATATTTTGGGGACACCAACGGAAACATCGGGATTTCCAAACGGGAGGAGGCCATCTATAAACTGTAGGCGGCCCGAGGTACGTCGGGGTTTCAGGGTTTTCTTCTCTAGGGTTGCACCTGGTTCCTCGGCTCCTAGTACCCTAGACCGCGTGCGGTTTTAGTCGGTTTGCCATGCCACATGCCACCAGGAGGTTGTATCCGAAGGGATTACCGCACGAGGAAAAATAAAAGGGGCTGCGCTATCGCTTGCACACAACGACGACAAATCTTAAGTCTTGTTAACGAAATTGGTCCAAAAGTACCTTATCCAAAAAAGGTGCCAGTGATTTTCAATTCTGTAATCTTGGTCTAATTTTGAGTTACGAAATTAGACCAAGTCGGTTTCATGGAGTGTTCTAGAATATGTAAAACTAAGCGCATCTACTATTGTACTGTTGTGCTGCATTTGTGATGTTCGAAAATAAAAATAAGCAAATAAATTTAAAATTACAGTAATAAGTGGGTACATAAAATAATAAACTAGAAGGGAAAATCCCAAAATCGTTCAGAGTGTAGTGCAATAGGCCGATGAAGATTTCACAAAATAAAAATAGTTATTTTTCTATTTGGCATTGTTGTACCTACAAGAAACAATTCAGATGTTAGTTTCACAGTGATCAGCTCAATGGCCGACTTCATCTTGAAGAGATCAACTCCTTGATCCACCACTTCATGAAATTAGTATACTGAGTCAGGTATAGAAATATTTTACTTACTACGTGTTCCGCGATTAACAACTTTCAAGGCCAGCTTTTCACATTATTTCCAATAGCTATACGCTAATCACTAGCATTTTATCTATGGAACAATAATGTATTGATGACATCAGATTCCCGTTTAAATTCATGAATTAAAAACAGATGTAAATAAAAGTGGTAGTTTGGTTACTTTTTAGTATCGAAAGTGTGACGGTCAAGATTTAATTGAACTGAACGGTAAGAACTTGAAATAATTACAGTTTTATGCAAAATGGAAGGTAGATAGTTTAAAACTAGCTAAAGAAAGCTATAAACGATACGGTATTAAAAGCTCAAGTTAAAGTGGTCATTATTGTAAAAGAAAATAAGAACTTAATGAGATTATTCGAAGTTCGACCACCAAGGGATCTCTATTATTTATAAAAAAAACCTGTTATTATAATAATTAAACACTATTTGATTTAACCCTAGACCAATGAAATGGTTTTACAATGTAGATATAAAACGAAATCGAAGGCATACCTGGCTACCTGCCTCTTCGTGTTTATCACCGGCCGTTCGTACGCTGTTTCTAGTGGTCTCATATATGCAGTATACTGGTACAACTAAATTGTACCCGCCTTTGTTCGAATTATTTACTTAAGTGACGTAGCGAGGCTTCTTGAAACTTTCAGAATCGAGCCAAAGCATAGCCAGTACTGCGGTATTCCCGGACCAATATGACCTTCAAACTTTAAAAGGCCGGTAACGCTTTTGTGTCACCTGTGGTGTGGCGAGTGTTCATGTATTGAACGGGCATACTATCAAGCGATCCGTCTGCTTGTTTGCCCCCTATTCCATATAAAAATAAATGTTTCGTGAAGATAGAGATATCTCTAACCTTGGGGACAATTGTGTGCCTAGAAAGAGAGACCTTATAAAACAAAAATTTTGAATATAAAAAACCCCCTACGCAGCATCAGGTCGAAGTTATTAATTAATTGTCATTTAACGATTATACGAACACGAGAAGCACTTAATCGAGTAATCATGTCAAACCTAATGCCAAAAATGCCTAACACTATTTTTGAAAAGAGCTGATTCTCTAACACTGCTGGACCGATATTAATCAAACATTGCTTAGAACCACCGCAAGGAAACTGGTTTATAAATTACAAAAACTGTATCGAATTTGGTCCATCCGTTTGAGAGCTATGATGCCACAGACAGGCACACACACGCAGACAGACATCGACGTCAAACTTATAATACCCCTCTTTTTGCGTCGTGGGTTAAAAATGCTTAAAACCAAAGAATTTTTACTATCACTTAATCAAAAGGAAAAGAAATAAAGTAAGTACGTGATGTTTATAAACGGTATTAGCGACCCGGCACGCGTAAACTTTTTGCTATAGTTACGGTTTCTAAATTTCCAAATTTCATCGAAAAGCAGAATAACCGTAATATCCAAAAATCCGTTAGACGTGACGTGATTTGGGTCTATTTATCAGCCTATTAGAATACGTGACATACCATCACGCCGCATGTAAATCTTTACTTACTACTTCAACTTAGAACAGTGGGTTCAAAAAGTCGTAGATAACCTCATTTAAATTAAAATTATAGAACAAAATCATTCAGTGTGAATCCAGACATGTAAATCGAGGAAAGGTCATCTGATCAAAATAATTGCAAATTAATGAAACTGTAATGAATTTGTGAATTTGTAGAAATATAAATAAGTTATAGTTTATGTACATAAATTACACTACTGCTACTTAAGAGTCTAGACACGTTATATAGGTACAAAAAATAACTTCAAATAATAGGTACCCATTATATTAATCTATTCTATACTAATAATACTTATACAAATACGTTTGAAATAAAAGTTATAGACTTTTCCACCTTTAACAATAGTTTCTAATTCTGTGTTTTCCAGAATACTCTTATGAGAAAACATTAGAAACTAAAGTTAAAAATATTAATAAACGTTATATTAGACGTACCGTTTTTTACCGTTTTTTACCGTGGGAGAGCTATGCTTCGGCATGAATGGGTCGGCTCGACCGGAGTGATACCACGGCCTCACAGAACCGGTGTGAAATAGCGTTTGCGCTGTGTTTCACCGAGTGAGTGAGGATACCGGAGGCCCATACCCCAACCCCTTTCCCATCCCCCAAAGGTCGGCAACGCACTTGTGACGCCTTTGGTGTTGCGGGTGTCCATGGGCGGCGGTAATCGCTTACCATCAGGTGATACGTCTGCTCGTTTGCCCACTATTCAATAAAAAAAAAAAAAAACCAACCGTTATTAGTTAGATTTAACCGTGGCAGAGCATTTTTTTTCATAAATGAACCAATTCTAATAATAAAGTTTTGTACATGAATACTATAAAACAAAAATATTAAAATAGATATCTTTATACTTGTATGCATATTGAGATTAGTAAATCGCGGTTCAATTTCGACTCCTATTTATTAACTCGTACTTTTAAGATTTTTTTTAACATCATAGACGTCAGATTTTGAGATGTCAATAAATGTAAACTTTTCGAACGATAACAAGTCAAAATTGTACTGGATCCTTATATCTTTTAGTAGCTGTTTTCGAATAGTATTAATAATACGTATTGATTAACAAATGTACCTTATTGATTTATTGCTTTTTTGATATTTGCAATACGTTTAGTCAAAATATTGCAGACAAATTAACAATTGAAGGACGAACTTTCATGAAACAGTTCTGATGAATTTTGGAAATGTAAAATGTAAATTTAAAACATTTTATGTACCCACACATGTTTATGTATTGTAATGACATTACAAGAATAAATCAGGTATTTACGCGACAAGTCATTGTATTATTTTACCATTGATAGCGGAACTCGATGGTCACGGCGAAATCCTGGAACGACGTTGAAGAAAACCTGTTGCGTGCAAAAAAATTGTTAATTGATTTCGTTAGTTTAGTCATACTAATTCGCTGATTAATATTTAACGACTGTTATATGCGTGCCTAAGTTGCAGATGGCTTGTAACTTCTTTTTTAAATTTGAAGAAATTGTATGGTTTCGAGTTTCGGTTGTTTAAACCAGCTTTTGGTAACGATTTTTTGCTAATGTTATTGTTTACGAACATTAAGTTAATGTTTTGAAGATAGTATGTTTTTAACTTTGAATAGCATATATGTTAGCAAAAGTTCTTTTTAATCACGATATACGAATGGTTTGGTAGAACACAGATGTTGTGAATAAAGGAACAGTACGTAACTTACGGATACTTAAGAAACTCTATTAGGTATTCTTTCTTAATGTCTAAATGCATTTAAGGTATTATCTGAGAATATACCTATATAAACTCTTTAAAACTGCCATCCGTTAGAATAAAATAAACTATGTTAGCAGTGGAAGAGTGGTATACCCATTTTAGTTATGACTTGTTTCTTTTAGGATTGTTAAAAATAATAATCGGCTGTTAAAACAAGCATAGAAATCCAAGCTCATTAATTGAATCTACCACAATATATATACGTGTATACCTATATTTAAGGAAGGGTAAGGGATTTTATGTTTAAATTCATACATCCCCATCATCAACAGCAATTTACCAGTGCGCTGCTGCAAATATGCTTCTCCATAGGTACACAGGTTTGTATGTACATCTAATTATTATTTGATTTATTTTAATAAAGGATGTACGCATATAAAAAAGATTGCCTGCTAAAAATATTGTATTTAACGTAACAAAATAGGTACAGAGAAGCCAGAATATCTATTGAGACCACCTTCGCAGTAACTTTTTGTGGGCATTTCAATATTTAATCAAAGTACAACATCGATTTATGATCGTGGTGAGAATATCTATAGAGTATGTACTATTGTAATTTAATAAACAAGAAAATCCAGTAGAGAATTGTTAGTTTTTACTAAACTGGAGATGGGAGCGCAGGCGATTCCCTGCGGGTGGCGCAAAGCTCAGGCGCGGCCATGTTTCATAATTAGCTTTGATATGAATTTTATAAATGTTTCATGCGCGCTACATGGGTAGCCGACAATTAATTAACTCCTGCGCAACGCTTACATTAATTAGCCGAGAGACATGTCATGTCCCTTCGTCATACATAAAACATATACGACTGCATTCTCTGGCAAATTTATTAATATTATCTTACATTTCAATAATTCAAAGTAAATTGTCTACATTTCATTCTTAAATATTGTTGGACCACCCTTGCTGAATTCTTCTAACGCACAGCTCCGTTTAACTCTCTGCGCTAATTAGCTTAGGTATAATTACTTTATATTGGTGTTATTGCTGATATATAAATGGAACTATCCACAATATTCATTACAGCCATGATTATATGTTTATGATATTTAATTTGACCGTAGAGACTCAACTGATGTTAGAATAGTAAATACATTTATAAAGATATAAAATCTGTTAACATGTAAACGATTTGAGAGACTTCAGACGTGGATGGTTTATTTATTAAGTCCAAAATAATTCTCACATGCACGCAGTGTAGTGCGATGTTTTGAGTTTATTCCAACAACATTTCCTTTATGATTTTGGTATGAACTTAAGGCGAATGTATAGTTTTCTCATTCTATATGAGGTAATGTCATGGTGTACACTAAAATAATATTATACTGTACGTACATAATATTAGTCATTCTTTCTCAAATATAAAGTTTGTTATCGTACAGAAGGTAATAAAAATTATGACTTAGCATAATATTTATTTTATCCACATTATATTGTGGCCCAATAAATGACCGACATTAATAATCAAGTGGAATATTTCATTAAGACAGTAGAGACCACTAAGTTTTACAACTTAATTGCTTTCGCAAACTATAACAGGATCAGTTTTTATGGTACCCACAAAGGAGTCCTCAGAATCTCGGCTATAATCATTGATATTATTTATTTTTTGTGTCATAATTCCTCGCAATGAAGAATGGGTCTCATCTTATCGATTCTTTTGTTTATTTTATAATTCTTTGTTAAAAGTTTGCAATAACTTAAGAGATTCTGAATAAAATAATGCATAGAGTTGGGGCTGAACGAATGAATGTGGTCAGCACTAAACATTCTAATCATACTAATGTAATCTGTGGAGTATTTGTCGAATGGCATGGAATATTGTGAATGTCAGGAATAAGCCGGCACTAGACACAATGGGTCTCGTGGTGATAAGGTGTGCCCGCGGTGCGCTCGACTCGTACGCCCGATTGTCTGACCATCGGTAATTTTCCCATGATCAAGAATGTAGCTACACGATATCCTAACATTGTCTAGACTTGAAAAGCGATCTGTGAATATTTTATTGTAAACGTCCTTAAGAACTATCATATAACAATTGTTTCTATAAACTACAGTTGTAATGTTTACGTATTGAAATATAAGTTGTTAGAGATATAGAGACTCTCTGAATACCATCTGGATGGATTAAGAGTGGAAATTACTAAAGAACTGTTGAAGTAATCGATAAGGAAGTTTCTACTTAACAATTAAAAAATGTCTAGTACCTAGTAGTTGTGTGTTTAGTTGTAAGATTATAAAGCTTTAGGTAAACAATTTAAAGTTCAAAATGATATTGCCATTTACAACATTACAGAAAATAGCATTTTAGAAGTGAGTAGGTAAGCTTTCTACCTATTCGCTGAAAATAAAATGTAAAAAGTGGATGTTTTAAAGAAAATTAAAAATAAGGAAGTTTTGCCGATGGCGCCTGGTACCTAATCTACTCCGTGTAAAGAAGAAATTAAAACAACTTTCTTGGATATTTATTACGCTACTTTTATTACCTTCTACTTTTATTTCAGGGCGTGGTATTTGTAAAAGTAAATAGCTATTTTATTCATGAATAAGAAAATACCATTGTTATGTTGATGTATAAAAGTAATTCATATGCTGGCTTGTTAATAAGGAATAAAACATATTTCAATGATGGCTACAAATAATTTTGTGTCTAATCTTGCACGCTTGTCCAGTTTGCCCAGCAACTATATATATACTAACAATACACTTTTTTTTTAATTATACAATAATATCATCTAGTATGCATGCCTATTACAGATACACACAACATTCACCATATGAGATAAAATAAAATACGCCCAACAAAACAGTGTTAGGAATAAAGTAACATTTACAAAAAACAAAATACTAAAGGAGCTTATTACTACTTAATTATAAATTACAATTACGATACTCTTATTAACATAATGTAATAAGATAAATAAAATATGATAAAATTAAAAGAACAAAAGTTAGACAGGATAAGATATTAAATTTGGTTAGTTTTGATATTATTGTCAGATACAGAGCGTCTAAATTTATTAAAAGAGACATGGATGTCTATGTCTCTTTCTGAAGAGATGCTATTGTATATTCTACATATAAGTACGCGTCAGAGGAGCATTCAGACCTAGATTAGATTTGCGGGTGGGTATATAAAGTTTTCTGGTGATGGCATATCTCGGCGGTTTTGTTGGGACCGAATAAAGTATGCGTTCAGTTAGATCACTACTTTTTATTGAGCCGTTTACTATTTTGTGAAGAAATACGAGATCGTGAATACGGCGACGGTTATCAAGAAAATCCATTTTGAAATATTGTAAACGGTGTTCATAGGGACAGCGATGAGTGATGTTTTGTAAAATCTAAGCAAGATGTCTGGAAAAGACTCTTTGTTAACTTTCCACTCTTTGTGAACGTACAGCATAAAAGAGATTCCAGACAACACTATTATATTCTAATTTACTGCGTACCAGAGCGTTATACAACTAAGTACCTAGTAACTTGCAAAAATATAATTAAAATGCTTTAGACGCATAATGATCAGTACATAATGGAAATGTAACGCAAAAGGACCAACACGCGTAATGACCAATACATACGCAAAATGGTCCATACGCGAAATGACCTATCTCTCAATCGCATATTGACCAATCTTATTATTACACATATTGACCTATAAGTCGTAATAAGAATGATAATGATGCAAGGAGATGCAATGAGAAATTATTATTAAATAAATTTTAGATTTGTATGTAATTAATTTTGGAAAATCTAAATAATATTTCTTTCATATGCATGATATATTATAATTATGCATAAGAAAGAAAAAATGTAGTGTACTAGATTAGATTATTTTCTATGATTATTTTTCCCTCTTTTGAGGTATTTTAATGTGTTAGCTAATTAACGTAAATTAAAATATAATCTTTCTTATCTTAAACTATAAAACGAGTAGCCGAGTAAGCAACGTTGTGTCTTTGGATGAGTCTCGTTTTTCTCACCTCTATGGCAGAAACTTGATGACAATTATTACATTCCTAATACATTTGAACGCCTGCCTCGGTGGCGCAGTGGTAGTGAATGCGACTGCTGTGTTTGAGGTCTCGGGTTCAAATCCTGGGTCGGACCAAATGTTTGTGTAATTTACAAATATTTGTTTCGGAGTTTGGGTGTTTTCTATGTATAATATGCATGTATTTACAAAAAAAAAGTATATATGTATATTCATATCAGTTGTCAATTAGTACCCATGACACAAGCTCTGCTTAGCTTGGGACTAGATGGCGTTGTGTGTTAGATGTCCGAAATATTTATTTATTTGAAAGGTGATAACATATACTTATTACGAGCAGGTCCTATGAGAGGTATAAATTGAAATCAACAAAGGAAAGATGAATGTAACAAAAGATGATGAAAATATTACAAGGAAAGGTAAGAAAACTGGATTAAATGGATGGGTAATGAGACTAATTGTGTAATGGCTTGTTTAAGAATATCGACATTAATATTATGAATTCGATAATGTTCTGTCTGTCTGTTTAAGCTGCTAAATCGCGGCACTGATTTTAATAAAATTTATGGAAATTATGATTCTTCAGAAAGGACTTGGCTATTGTTTACCGTGATAATCTACATACGAGCAGAGCTACGAGGAAAAGTTATATAAATTTCAAGTTCAAGAGTATTCCGTGATAGGAAGTTCGAAAATTTGATAAACAAAACACTACGGTAAAAGTAATTTAGATAAATGCAACTTGGCCTTAAAGTTCAAGCATTTAGCAAATTCTTTAGGTCATAATTATCATATTTTATCAAATTCATATCAAATATAAATGAATTATACATCTAAAATTTGCTAAGAAAAAAGTTTTCTATTTATTGGTAAATTGTAGTACATAATTTCAGTTTATCGCGTTCAGACAGATAGACGCGGCGGGGCTAACCTTTACGGTTTTTCTTAATTGTATCAATACCCAATGGATCCCATATCTCTCCTCCTACTCTTCATTAGGTGCCTATAAACTATTCAACAGTTAAATTATGTCGCGATAAGAACAAGATTAAAACAGAATTGAAGGGCTCTAACTCTTTATCAATTTAGATCAGGTATTAAATTGAATAATTATGCGTTTCCCATACTTTTTAACACTTTTATATAAAAGTATAATAATGACCTAAATAAATTAAATCCATTTTACATCTATGAAATTTTATTTGATCAAGGAAGAAGAGACTACAAGACCCCCCACGACGCGTCTAAAGGTAGTGTAGAATACGTGAGGAACTTGGCACTAAATGATCTTGGCGATAACTGTAACTTCATTCTTTATAATGACGTATTTACAATTTTATAACAATTTATATCTACTCATAAATGTGTGTTAAGAGTTCCAACCTTATTGCCAATTTCCGCTACAATAAGTTGTTCGTCAGCGTCGCCTCGCGGTTATCCAATAGTCACGAATGATTTGGTAAGGAAACTTGATTTATGTTACAACTTTAAAACTTATTCAACTCCTCACAGCATAATAAATGAAACTAAATCGCAGCCCAGAACAGCGAAACATAAACAACTGTTCGTGATGATTGTGTTGTGTCGAATCTACGGCTCTGTTACTTTACCTATAGATATTAAGTACAGATCGCTATCAATAAAGCTGTTTCAATATACTGCACATTTAACAATTTTTAGTTATAGCATCGTGTCGACGTTTCTGATTATTTATCAACCTACGAGAGCCATAAAACTTAAAATGCCTTTAAAATCAGATTATAAAACAAGTTCTTTGTTTCTGTGTTAAAAATTCGTGATGACGGTCCTTTGAAAGGCTATAATGAGTATTGATTTAAATTACGTGGATTAAAAAATCTGGGAAAAATTATAACGAGAAGATGCCGACATCTGTTTGCTTCCGTTAAGAACAGAGTGGATACGACGCTTCTATTACTTATCTAACAATTTTCAACTAGTGTGTATATACTTAATTTTTTTTAATCTCTCTTACTACAGAAAATAAAGAAACAAACATTTTTATAGAATAAATTATTACGCTACCTAAGAAATAAAGAAATATAATTTTATGTTTATATATATTAATTAATGTATTTGTTATAAGGTAATAATACATTTTTATGGATTATACTTAAAAGCATAATAACACGTTCAAATTTATTTATAGCAGAAATCCTTATTTTATTAATTCCATACTAATCCTGTCGTTCATTTTTTTAAGAATAATGAAGCAGACATTTTTATAACAAAGGTCCTTGGCCGTGCATCTTGATCTTAATGTTATCTCTAATAGGTCAATAAATAAGGAGTAACGTGCGAGCTTCGGCGACACATACATGCCAAGGGCTTATTAAAATAAAAAATAATCAATACGACCGACGTTCACAATATTATATTCTGTTTTATATTCATATTTTAATCGTTGCGACAACTCGTTAAGTTAAAAACTCGCTAATTAAGGCCATGACTTCTTAAAAAATATTTAATTTGTTATCATTTATTTATTTTATGTAAGTTATGGTTATAGTAACTTAAAACATACGAGTAATATTACATAAAATAAGCCTCATTTGTTATTACAATGACACACAAAATGAACGCAGACAACTCTCAGGGAAATTACAAGAGGCAATATAAAGTTAGGTTTTATGATAGGACAATCTGGCTTATGAATGAAATGTAAACAGCCGCAATGAAATGATATAAATGATAGCCGGTGGTGCAAGGCCACAATCAGCTCGCGGCATCTAGCGCTCGGCCGCCCGGCCCGGACCGTCCGCTTTATGATGTTACACTCTTTTATTTAGATATTTGTACGGATCCCCTCATTTTTATTCACCCGAAACCATTATTATGCATAAATAAGTACTCTTTTATTTTATTCCCATCGTTATTTTAATATGTTAAGTTTCAACGTTAGCTTCGTCACCTCTTGTGCGTGACCGGCCGCCGCTCGAGATGTGGCGACAATATTTAACAGATAACGAGATAAGGCAGTTTCTAAAGTGGTTTGAAGTAACTCGACACTTTACTATATCTATTATAATAATATGCTTTATGGACATGATTGCAGTAAAGTACAATATTTATGTTTATTTTCTTATTGAAATATCATAATCTTTTGCAATGAAGGTATTTTTTTAGTGAGTTAGGGAAAGATGTGATAGGTATTGTAAAAATATGATCAGAATGTTAGGGAGTGTTCTTTGGTACATTAATAGTGTGAGTGAATGGACATTAGCAATCATTAATCATAGTGTTGTAAGGTGTCAGGCAGTAGTAGGGTCGAGCATAACAATTAGTTGGCACAACGCGCCCGGTGCGCGGCCTCTCTCCGGAGTGCCTCGACCGGACGGCGCGCGGCGGCCGGTAGCGCACTCCCGCTGTGCCCCCCGGCGAGCCACGCGCCGCTCTCGATGAACCAACACTAACACATCTAATATTTAATATCTTAATAACCGATTAGGGTGTGTTTAGTATGCACTTTGAATAATTACACACTTCATTATAACAAATCGAATACAGGTTATCTAATCTCGAAATGTACAAATTAAATTGTATGCAGAACGCTCTCCGTGGGACGTCGTTCCGTGTTGTCATTTTGCGTCATTTGCTCGCAGAGGTAATGTGTTTAATACTCAAGCTAAGGATATACATATATAATGTAACTATATGACATACAATTTCATAATATTAAGTCAACTTGCAAGTACGCATGTGTATTTGCTTGGATCAAAATAATGTTTTCATGTATACGATTTCGTACGATGTACGAAATACTTTGGTAAAACGCATAAACAATTTTGGTATTTGAATATAAGATCAAAGTAAAGGCAGTATGACCTTCATCTAATAACAAATGTTGTTCGTAAGGGGTCGTTAATGGCTGGAAAGTTCTGTATTGGCTCTGTGCGACGGCCGGTGTAGTGGTAGAGCGGCGCGGGCGCGGGCGGCGTACATCGGTTATTGAGAGCGATTTAGGCAATAGTCTCAATACGAGTACATGCGACTGATTTACGAGACGAGCGTGTGCCCTTTGTGCTCCAGCTGACTAATGGACGGACGCTCATGGACATTTATGTAGATTGATTGTATGAATTTTATTCACAATGTTAATACAGTAACAGATTTAGATGTCATTTAGAAATGGCGCTCTAAAGTTGTGCAATTTAGGCCGTGAATAATGGATGACGAATAGTTAGTTTCTATACTAGGCTTGTGCCAAGGTGGGGTTCGCATTGTTAAGTTTGCCCTAAACGCAAAAGTGCATTGTGGGGATCGACCTGTTTTAAAGTCTTATAAACTATAGCGGACTCTTCTTTCTATTTATTATGAACCTTTATCAATTTTCTGTATTGCGAATTAGAATTTAGTAATATCTGACACAAAACCTTTTATAAAAAGTTATCAGGGTACGTGGAACTATCAATGCATTCTCGATACACAAAAACATATTTTAATATCTACACGATGATATCAAAATATTTATAGCGTTTAGATACGGCTGGAAGAAAAAGGACAATATGAGAGGATGTGCATCGTCATCTTATCGACACGGATCAAACGTTGTTAATCAGAAATTTTAATGACCATAGTTCAGAAAATAATAACTTTTCTTTAGGTAGTAGCATATTTACCATGCTCTACTGATTTTGATACTTGTATTATTTAGCTTAGAACTAATAGCGACACTTAGTCTATGTATGACACATATTTTTTTATGGACGGGCCTGCCAATGTGACTCTACGCAGGCTGATGGAAACCATAAGCAGAATCCAAGATTGGAGGTTACCATACTTATGTGAATGCAGACAATGCAACAATGCAGCATAGTGACCCACACCATGGCGGCCTAGTGATGCTTCTGCATTATTGGGCCTCCAGTCTCGCACTCACCAAAGAAACTCGACAGCACAAATGCTGACATTTTAGGTGGATTCTCTGTGCAAGGGAAGTACTGCCCCGATCGAACCCGCCCGTTTGTGCTAAAATCAGCATGACTCTAAACTTCAAAGCTTAAGCTCTAATCTACTCTAATCTAAATTTAACTTTATTATTAGATTAAAATATTATGTATATAAGTTGGTTTTCTTCCATAAACTATTTAAAAACAAGTCAGCTATCCAACTGCATACCAAGGTATCAGATTCCTTATTTCTTTTTAAATATCAGTAGTTTCCTAAGTTTAATAAGTCATCATAATTACAACGTTGTCGAATTTAAATCCGTAATGATAAGAATATATTTTACCGATAATCTAAACTATTTATACTATAACTATTGTTCTAAATAGCTAAAATTGAAAAAATATCCTGAAAGCTAATAAAAAAGTTGTCACATCCTTAAAGTATCAAGACAGTCTATGGTGTATTCTAATAGTCACGCACAGTGGCCAGGCGAGACAGTCCGGCATTTAGATTCACTGTGTCCATGTTATTGACTGTATTTGATCCGTCCATCAAATATCAGATGCGCTTACGTGCCTCTGTTTTACGCACTCTTCTCCTACATGTTGTATTACGTCATCACTAAGTTTAAAGAACTACACGCTACTGGTACTACTGTCAAACCGATACCACGAATATTTTCTATTGGATTAAGAATTCATGCCTCGAGATTTTTAAAAGTACTCACATGAAAGTGTGTTGGATATATGAAAGCTGTTTCAAAGCCTGCACTTTTGCTTTTGTTCCCCAATCAAACACAGTGTCAGAAGGGCTGAAAAATATTTAGATCTATAGATCCTAGATATGGATCATATTCTTGATAAAATTATTAATTAGTAATAAAGAAAGCTATCATCAGTTAAAAACTCACTCAATTTCGACTTTAAAATTATATTAACATAACCACACAGGGAGATGCGAGAAGTCTGTTTATGAAGAGCTACAGATGATCGCTGTTACGTACTGGATCTGTTATTAAACCAAAAATTTTCTTTAACCCTAAACCTTAACTCCAACCATTTGGAAAGACAACTAATCATAATTGTCAGTGAGTCACGTAAAAAACGTATCGAATGTTAACGATAACGTGTTTTTTAATCACTCTGTTTTAATTTAGCATGATTTTTTTTTATCTGCTATCAGTGCATTCACTTTTAGCAGATGTGCTTCATGATGTTCTCTTTTAGAGTGTGTCCTCCAGCGTGAACATCTACTCATAATTAACTCTTCTCACTATAGAATATCTCTTCTTTTAAGGCGCTTAACATAGCTGGATATTAACCGCTATTAGCGATACTAGCCGTTTCCTGTATGTAGTCTTGATATTATTACTTTCTTCTCCCACTGTGGGTATTTCTTGGTGTTCGTAGATCTCAGCATTAGTCAAATACCAGGGGACATTACTGATCGTTGGGAGAATTACATTCTGCATTCTTTGTATTCGTATGATAGATGAGTTACTAGCACTACCCCACAGCTGAAGGCCGTACATCCATATAAGTTTCAGGATCGACTTGTACCTAAACTAGAAATTTGTTGTCGATTGACAGTTTGCTGGTTCGACCTAACTGCTATAGGAAGCTTTTGTATTTAATGTTCAGCTCCTCTCGTTTTTTTATGTGCTCGTTCCATGTCATACGCCTAACAAGATGGAAACCAAGGTATCTGAAAGAGTTTTAGTTCTGTTCTGTAAGTTATAGAAAATATTTTTTAGTTGGCTCGTTTCGAAAGCGAGTTGTTGTAGTTTTTAAGAACGTGTATGTATTACCTACTTGTTCATTTCAATGATAAATAAAAGAAACAGATCCTACTGTAAATTTTTAGTATTGATAGCATTTATTTAAAGTAAAGAAAATAAATTTATATGTAACTATTTAAAAAAAGTATGATACAACAACTGTATAAATTATTTTCTATTAATCACAGATGCAAAAAGGGTTACACTAAGCGTAATCAGCAATTAAATTTTAATGTCTTATGAAATTAAAATGTGTTATTTTAAGAAAAATACAAGCAAATCAAATGTAAAACGATTAAGTATTAGCAATTATTCCACTTCAGCTTGGTACTTATAATGTCACTTACCATATAGTTACTTATCCATCTACGGATAACATGATTCTGGAATAAGTATACATTTAAATGTCCACCTAATACTCTATGAAATAAAGTCAAATATCTTTTGTGAAGATTTAAAAATGTTTATGAGTATTGCGCGAGATGCCCAGTAGCGAAGTGTAATCGGTTAGTCTCGGTTTGGTATCATCTGTTTTTCGATTTTATTATTGATGATGGTTCAAATAAAGATTTACGTAGTCTTAAACAATGGAACTACTTTAGGTAGGCATTATAAATGATAAAATAGTAGTGTTTTAGGTTTCATTGTTTTTTGTAAGGCCTTACAGCTATTATCTTATACCCAAAACGGAATTAAAATTTGATACAATTAATTTAACACGCATTTTATTTATTTCTGTGATACTATTTATCACAATTTCTTTCTGAAAATTATATGTATATCTCCACATTATTTAAAAACTATAGCAGCAATTCCACACTTCTTTTAAAAATGATAGGAAAGTGGGTACTACATTTTTGCACTGATTCACTTTACTATACAATAATAAGCAAATAATTGTAGCATTATCGTTAATTATATTATTTATGGAAAAAACAATAGCAAGAAATTAGTGGAATGCAATATAATTTGATTTTACGAAGATAACATGAATTCGCAACATTCGTGGAAGAGTAAGAGATACAAAATATTATAACAGGAAGAGAAAGCTTACAACAAAACTCAAATAGTCTCATCATTTTAGTATAATTTCTATAAATGACTGAGGACCATTTACATGAAGTTAGTGCCGGCTTAGTTGAGTATTAGCCGACAGACGCTGCTCATAACCCTAGCAGATGCTTGATACCATGACGCAGCGTGTAAATCTAAAGAAAGGCAAGGCTTTTCATATTAGGTATACTAACTGGCCCACACAACCTCGTCTTCGTCTCTTACTGCTCGTAGCGTGATATGACAGTGTAAACAGATTCTTTTCTATAAACATGTGGTCGATAGACATAATATGCTATCGCGTATTTTTTTTAAACTTTACGGTTGAACAATCTTTTAATATACGAGTATCTATTATTTTTGTAAAACTTTAACCGTAAAGCAGCGCACACGATAAAATCTCCCAAACTAATTTTCCCACAATTATGCAACATTTTTCATTGATACTGCGCTCCTTTTGGCGGTAGCGTGATGATATAAAGCCTGCATTTATCAATATCTGACCTAAGTATCTAACACTGAAAGAATTTTTCAAATCGCACCAGTAGTGCCTCATTTTAGCGTGTCCTAGTTCAACGGTTGAAGGGTCATGGCACTAAAATAACGCTGATAAAGAATTTGAGGCCTGGTAAGAGAAATTGTCGGCGGGCGGGTTCGATATTAGGTTTTTGTAAATTTGTGAGTGTCACTAGGCATGCCTACCTTCTATAAGATGTCCACTAACTACCATTAAGTACGTGACGATGATGACCAAAATCGATCTCAAACAGTGAACCTGTTTGAATGGAATATCATCACGTAGCGGGATCGTTGCGCTATCGCACTATAAACACAATTAAAAAAAAAGATGGTCACGTACCCCACGAATTATATAGACGAAACCAATCGACCACTTCAAAAAATTATAAAAAGTTACCCATCTGAGCTAAAACGAGAAACTAAATTGATGGGATGGTGATGCTTTTTTATTTCCAAAAACTTATCTGCCTATTATCCAATCACTGAAAGTTGAAATTAAGCACGCTTTACGCAGTTAGTAAAATTTAGTTGGGATGACGTGGCGATATCTGACAGAAGAAGACATAATGTTTCTAATATCACCGAGCATCACCGTCATGGCTGTAATCTCAAGAACCGGATAAAGTTCTTGCGCATTATTATTCATTCAAAAATTATGTGATAATAATTGAGTATGATTTAACGAAATTTTGTCAACGCATCTTAAATATAATCATATAAAATAAATTTTAGTAACATATAAAATGTGTGCACCCCTGCCTCGGAAAGCATGTTGGTCCCGGTTGCTATGAACATCTATGGCAATCTTCATTGGTACTTCCCTATTCCCAAGATCACAGACTTCAGTGCTCTTAAATATACTAATAACTAACTCAACCTTTGAATTCATTTCACCAATATAGTTGCGAAGGTCTTTCAGGTAAAATCAATTTAACTAGATGCAGAATCCAATGAAATGAAATTCGTAGGCTACGTTTATACTCGAAGGTTTTGTACATATTATGATTGGTTTACACTGAATATACTCGTAGTTGCATCGACACCTGTTTACTACAAGAACTCTGGAGAGCATGAAAGCGCCTGATATCTTCCCGGTCGTATCGAATAAATATACCATCGTATTATGAGAGTGAGGGAACAAAGAGTGCACTTGCGTTACGCACACACTAATGCATTATAATATCTCCCGCGTAGTTAGCTGGTTTCCATCAAGACTGCCCGACGGCGCCTAAATCGGTTAGGAGTACATATTCATCATTACTATAAGAACATTGAAACAGGTCATATTACTGGTGGAAATGTATTCTGCGATACAAATGCTTGTGTTTCCTGGATGTGGTGTGGCGGCATAGGCGAGCCGATTTTGATGTAGTTATCTGCAAATAATGGAGGGCGCGGCTCGATTCGCCTCGCTGCCGCTCTCATTGTACTGCTACATATAATAAATGGCAACAACAGGTGAATAACTAATTTCACTCATAAAATTAGATCTTCATGGGTGGAGTGCAATATTTAACTGTCGACAGTATCCGCTTGTTTGTACACAATTTTGCCGTGACATTACCATTCACCCGTCGATGGAAAACCGTTGATACGAGCTTTCTACATTTTACTCGTGACAGCGCAAAATTGAAATCGTTTATAGATCTGCCTATATTAGTTATTCTACAATCAAAGGCAGCTAAAAGCTTTTCAATTAAAATAATAGATTTATTATGGAAAATAAATGCCTTTCGCAACGGAAACAAGTGGTTCGAATATCCTGTAAAATATACCGGGACATTGTTTTTGTCACTATTAAATATGCAAAACTCAGAATGAAATATTTGATGCGGTCGATGCCATTATATAAATGGAATTATTCATGAAGGCAGCCGCTGGAAAATACTAGTGAAAATCGACAATTCATTTGTTAGTGTGAATGTTGTGGCTTATTGCCGTTTGACACAACCCTATAATCATTCATTTTAACACTATGATAATTTTGTTTACACTGTCTCAAATGTGAGAAACAAAAATTTTCTATATAAACATAGACAAATGGTATATTGAGTTAATAGGTTTGGTTACTTCACAACGACACTTCCTCGCAGGCAAATAGGTAGGTTACCACGTAACCCCAAGCACGCCTCTCCCCACGAGTGTTCAAAGCGGGTGAAACGACTAGTCAACCCTTTGCCGCTCACTCGTACGTAAAATCACTCAAATACTGAATATTTTAATCTGAGCAGATAACGAGCTCGCAATTCTATTAGATGAAACATAGCTATGTGAGGTTAAACACAGCGGAGCGGACCCCAGTTGCATCGCACCGCACCGGCCTAATGCATACTCATGTACCTTTGACGACTATATTGTATCTATAGAAAATGTACAGTTATACTGTGTACCCATTAACGACATTTGATAATTATCAGTCATAGGTAACGGTATTAAAGGCCTTTTATGTAGATATAGTAAATAAGTAGTTAATGCGTATTACGATACCGCCTTGTCACTGTAATTTATTTCACCACACATAAGAAAACAAAATAATTTCTTATTTCCATACTTTTAGCGAAATATACGAACCGAAAGTTATTGTGACTGGCTCGTATCGTACAGTGTATCGTATGTCTTTCACACCCAATGACATGTAGAAAGTACAAATTAATATGGTAATAAAATATATAAATACATCAGGTTGCGCTATAAAGCTATCAAATATTTACTAATCTGAAACGACGAGGGTGTCGCGCGAACCCCTTCTGGGTTCGGGACTCATAAAATAAATTGAAATAGTCGCACCGCCCCCCAAATTAAAATATTCAAATGGGACGCACGCGCAAGAAAATTGAAAATTGTCGTCTATCGCCCGCAAATGAAACCTATAACTCCTCACATACACTTCGAGCCAAAAAGGTGGGTAAACATTTCGATAGGAAATTGCATTTGAACGTTAAAAGTTCCGTCGCCTAATGGATATAAGCAAATGGTGATTTGACTGCATTATACGAGGCACACATTTTAAAATATTCTCTAAGGAATTACATCTTACTGGATATCTCATAATTACATATAGATTATAAAAATTAATACTCTCTTTTAAAAGTTTCAATAAATAAAGTATCAGAAAAATAACTATGTAGTTGGTGAAACTACACATCTTTTTCTTGTTAAACGAATTCATAAGATTCTGCACGCACGTTTATTTAACTGCACTGCAGTGTAATTTGGTATAGAAAGTACCGTTTCGATATGCCTTCGAATAATGGTCTTCACTTTTATGACTGCAATTTGGTTCAAATGCCGAGTTAGTGTTTGTTTTATGCAAGAATGAATTTAATCCATAAGCAATGCAATGAAACAGAAATAATGTTTATAATGAAAAATGAGTGAGAAGTTGGGGAGAATAAATCAACTTTGTTCCTATTAGAAACATGAATTGTTTATGTGCTGTCAGAAGGTAGAGGCAGAGATTTCTGAGTGCATGTTAATATGTCACAGGTACGTGAGAACGTAGGGAACCCTCGACGGTGGCTTCCGTTGTATTGCGGCCACCGCTGATTTTGTGGTTACATTTCGCGTAACTTGATAGAGACATATACTCCACTTGCACATCCTTAAAGCTAACCACGAGTGATGGGCAACATCGATATTTTTTAATCGAGTTAAAAAATATTTTGATTTGAATTAATAAGGTAACTATTCTGTTATTCGACCACAATTTCTAAAACTAAAAGCTTTCTAGACAATGTCGAGTGACGATGACAAGTTTTAAAACAATTTCAATAATTTTACATGCATACATAAACAAATAATTATGTTAAAGGTAAAAATAAGAATAAAAATATAATTAATATTTGTATAATACTTCATACTAATTTATGAAATATAGGTATGTATTATGGAAAGAGTATAGAATAGTAAATTTCAAGACTTCAAGTGACGCAGATATAACTTATAAAAACTTCTTATAAAAAAATAAATAAATATTCTTTCATTAATATGTAGCTATAGCACTATACATAATATGTAGCTTTTGCGATTAGACTACTATAATTAAATAAGTGTGCTTAAAATCTCTTTATAAAGTTCTAAAAAACTACCATTTGTGTAAAATCCAAATATATTGAAAATCGATAGAAAGGGTAGGTATGTATCGAATCGAAGAGGATGAGGTATTATTGAGCGGACAGCGTCCGGCGTTCGTGCAAGCGATACCCTGGGAACCGATCGCCTTCCGCCGATCGTCGTACATTTACAAGGGGTAAACGTTCCGTCATCCCCGACACAAAACCTTGTACTTAACAGATATAACTATGCGGTAGGAACGTTCGCCAGAACATCTCATTACTTTTTAACACCTTTAATTTACAACGAGACGACCTCAATCGCCCCCGTCGGAAATACTTTTTATTCATTTCATCGCATTTAAAGATTTAAACCGTTTGCTTCCATTCATAAAATTATTAATGTGATCGTAAAATTGGGCAAATTTTATTGTCTCGAAGGCATAATGGGAAACTAATGTAGCGTGTTATTATTCAGTTCGGTTGTAGCCGTAAAATACGAGTATTTGTGAGAGCGCTCCGTGGACGTCGCTCTTGCCGTGCGCGGCCGACGGGCGAGCCCACTACGCTCAGTGTGTTCCCAGCGGAAGCCCCCTTTGTTATTTGAATATCAAACATATTTCGGTCATATTTCATTGGAACAGTTATGATATTCTTCCTTTACGATACGTACGTGCATACAATTTCAACATGCCTATGTTAATATATAAATTTATTAACTCTATCGACTTTAAATTATAATTTTTTATATATAATTGTCAGTAGGTACTAATTAAAAACAGTGTCATCCTTGGATGATGCAGTGTAGGGAAATAGTATTCACCTACTTTATTCTTTACTAGCTGAACCCTGCGAAGCTACCCGCGGTACTTCTTCATTACTATTTTACATCCCACAAGCATAGCAAACACATCATGCGGGAACATGTGGCGGCTTACTCGTCACACTCCTGAGTTTCAGGTGTAGTTGGGTGGTTGGTGGATTGTCACATCTCATCACGCGACTCGTCTGCTCGTTTGTCTTCTTATACCATAAAAATAAAGTTCTACTCAAGAGAAATGACAGGTAAAACCGTAAAAGTCGGTAAAAGTTATAAACGTCATGATCGTGATCCATTCACACTGGCCTTAAGTTAAATCAATTACACATGAAATTGTATTTTTTTAAACGGTTGTATTTTGCTTATTAGATTTCTTCAAAGCAAGACGTGTCGGAAACTAAACGCTAACGTACTTTACACATATACACACACATCTATCATCTAACTTTGTCTATTGATCGCCACTTTTTAACCGATTTTGAAGATAAGGTGTTGCTTAGGAAAAGAAACAGTGAATGTGTATGTTTTTGACTGTGTATCCGTCTGTGGTAGTATAGCTTTTAAACGAACATGCCAATTGAGTTTTTTTTGGATTTAAGTCAATTTCAATAGGCGATTAAAGATCTTTTATAATCGTTTGAAGGGTTTTATTTATACCCATCTCTTTAATTTATACAGCAACCCTTGTCTTGGAAAATACTCCTAGACAATAGGACCTCGAGTTGTTGTTACGATAAAAGTGCTTTACAAACAAGCAGATGCGGTACAGTAGGTGGGTATTCGTAGTAATGTATACATTATATTTATATTACGAATATGTTTTGCATTGCCAACCCTACCTCATACCTATTAACATCAACAACTAAACAACTAATTTATTTTGCCGACAATTTTTTTTACAGACAACTATTATGATGGAAAATTTGGTGATGATTTAGTAGGTATATGTACAACTGCCTACTCATACCTATCTTTTGACAACTTTATATTAACAGAATGATAATAAAATAATCACTACATATTGTTGTGGGCAAATATTAAAACAACCATTGCACGCAGTTTACCGAGTTCAAGACTAGTGAAATCAAAGAGTAATATTTAAATTTTTACTGTGTTATGAGTAAATAAGGCCCGTTGATAGTGGCCGGCGCGATCCAAATCGGCAGGTTCACAGAAGTGCACAGAGGGCCATTTGTTCCGTGTATTACGGTCACTGAGCGCCTGCTGCGTTGATATGAAATTATTATTACAAACATATGACTTCGAAGAAACTCTTGGCTACTTCTCTTAACTCATAAAACCGCCAAACTAAATGTATAAGTGATGCTACCAATCATGATCTTAAGTGATAAGCTTTTAATTGCACAACATTGAATAAATGTTAATAGTGATTTGGCTTTTTATAGTTTCAGAAGGAAATAGCCTAGAGTTTGTATTCGCACAGTGACTACATAAAACAAAATTGTTGAAGGTATAGTAAGTAGTTTAAATGTTATTAACAGAATTTATGGCAAAGTATACCATCAATAACCATAGGCGTTTATTAATTTAGTATTAAACACTCGAGGTGGCATCCGACTGTCTGAAGTATTTTGGACATGACGAATAAATATTAATATAACGACACTACTGTCATTCTTTCTCGAATGAAAATATGCACGGGAAGAGGAGAGAATATGCTTTTGTTTTTCTTTATTGTTATTGCCGTAAAACATTTAGCAAGCAGCGTTCGGCAATAAAACACGATATTTTGTGTGACAAAACGTCGCGCTTCATGAGAAAATATTGACCCGCAGATAGTGGAATAAGCGAGTTATTGGTGATACTCATCATGAAACGGAACCAACCACTCCAATCTACCCGCCATCGACATTATGTATGATTTTTATTTTAACGACCAAAATCTGTTTTTTGGGCTAAGTTTGTTGTTTATAGGTTGATATGGGATGTAAAAATAAAACTTTCAGCTACCTGCTTATTGTTTTGACGTGTCTTTTTCTTTTTCAGGTTCAATTAACAAACCTTTAATTAGTAAGCATATTAGTCAGAGAGCTTGGAGTTTCCAGAAATAGTTAGGTCGTTCGAGTTACAGTTGTGTGACCCTGACCTTCTCTAACTATTGTTTACATTCCCCAATTCATCTATATTTTCAATCTACTGTTATTTCCATTATCTATTTTTGACTTATCTTTCATTTTAATATGCTGTAGGTGGTATCAAATTATTAGTGCCTATGCACTTTGAAAACATGTGCTCTGTCCGTTTTTAGGGACAGAGCACATGTTTTCAAAGTTGTTCATCTGTCTATCTCTCAAGACCCTTTTTCTCAGGAACTCGTGAAAGCATTAAGCTGAAACTCATATCAAATACTTAAGTTGGCTGTCCTTTAAGGCTGTGAAAAACTTCAAATGCAATCAAAAGATACAACCGTTTATGCCGCAAACTTTCGACACTCACAAGGAACTCAAAACCTACAAGGTACCTACTTTCCGTGAACTCAGAATCTTGAAATTTGGTATGAAGCAACATCTTATAGCAGAAATAAAGGAAAAATTGCTAAAAGTATACGTTTTTAGTTACATGATAAAAAAAATATTTTTAATAATTTTAAACTTACTACTTTTTCCTCATGAACGCGTAGAGGTATTAAATTGAAATTCATACAAATACTCAAGTTTATAATACCTTTAATCTGTAACAAAATAAAATTTCCATGCCTACGCAATCAAAAGAAACAGCAATTTACTTTCAAGGGAAGTAAAACTTAAAGGATAGTACTAGTGGACCTGGAATCCTGAAATTTTGCATAAAGCAAGCATCATTTTATAGCACACATAAAGGAAAAATTTCGAAAACATTTAAGATTTAGTTACATAACATTTTTTTTATTTTTTGTATATCAACTTATTACCCTTTTCCTAATGAACGCGTAGAGGTATCAAGTTGAAATTAGGTCTAATTGCCTTTAAGCTGTGAAAAAAAATATAAAAGGTTTGTACGGAATCCCTTAGTGTGCGAATTCGACTCGCACTTGGCCGGTTTTTCTTACCCACAATTCAATTCTTATGAAAGTTGGTTCAATGTTACATGAATTATCCATATGTTAATGTGACGAACGATAAATTGGCCACTAATAAGATAATTGGCCGCGCTCTATACCCACGTAAATCAATATCTTAACAGCTGTACTTGCGAAGGCAACTCCCTCACTCAATAGTGTGTCCAAATACACGTGTCCCACTACAAATATTGAATATTTTATATCATGACCTATGCGATAACTATAACATACATTACATCGAAAATTTATAAGGTTTTCAAGAAAAACAAATAATTTATTGAATCCTGAAATTAAAGGTGGCACTATATGTTAGCGAAAATAGTGATTAACATTCTGACACCACGCCTGTTGGCAACATTAATGTGAACTAAAATATATTATACGTTAATATATTCAGTCATCGCCTGAAAGCAGCCATTATATGCATTGTAATAAATTAAAGAAAGAAAAAACTTCTGACCACAAAATGTTTTAACAATTCTTTTGTCTTGGTCTATAATATATAATTCCTGTAATCTATTTAAGACGTGAATTACTAGTATATAATACATTTAGTCCAAAGTTCTAAATTCTACGATATTTAATGGGTGTTAATAGTTAGTAAAAATAAGTTATCCGAGAATCATGGGGTATCAATATATGATCTTTAGTGGACACCCTGTGCAGTGTGTAAGGTATGATTCACTTCATTGTTTTACAGCTATTTGAACTAAACAATCAATTAGATTCGAATTACAGTACGACCAATAATAGTGGATATTTATTGTCAGTGGAACATTTTATAACCATTTTATTAATTTAATTGATATTGATGAGGATCACTGGGCATTGCGTGGGTCGATAAATTCAGTGCTCCTTTTGTGGACAGCTCATTGTTCCCACCAAACTTCATATGACATGAACAAACGTTTAGTAATTTAATTTTATTTATTGAAATGCGTTTCATTTGATAAAAATAGTAAAATCGAGAGCCTGAAATAGGTAATGACTGTTGAAAATTTTGATAAACAACTATAAATACGGTAATATAATTTTAAAAAGTTAATTTGCAAAAGTCTTAAATCATAAAAAAAGTAAACAGGTATTTTTAACGTGGTACTTACTAATTTGTTTCACTACAAAAGAGTGGATGCAATACGTCAAAGGCTCGAGAGACGAATCTAGTATGAATCACCAGTTCTTGATAATATTCCAGATAGTTAACTGCAATTTAACTCTGTTTAACAGGTTAGGTGCTGATATGAATATGATTATTATGTATATCTGATATATACATCTCTATCCCAGACTTGCAAAACCAAAATCTGTAGTTATCTGTCAGATAAGTATACATATGTATATATACACATATCAGGGATTTAATCAAGACGTGGTGAAAACAGTGTAATGGAATTCATCGTCTTCTTAGCCTTTATTACTAACAATAATATTTCGGGTCGGTTCAACCGGTTTTACCTGAATATCAGTTTTTCCACGAAACAACTAGCATTGGACCTCCGCAACCTTAAGGGTGAACTGAATTCAAAGATTGAACTAGTTATCAGAACATTTGAGGGCACTAACTTCCCAATAACAATTTTCATAGATGTTCATGACAACCGTAACCGACGGCTTAAATTGCTCTCCGAGTTGCTATTAAAAGATTCTTATAAGAAAAACCCAACAGCAGTCCTACACGGAAATCGAACCCGAGACCTCTTGATTGCCAGTCGCTTAGGCTAACCACTGGGCCAACGAGGCAGTCAGTCAAAAAGTGTAATTGAATTAAAAGAGGTAATCTATACATTCTTTTTATTGTCCGTGCTATGTACCTATTGTGTACCTATCGTTAAACGAAGTGCGCGTACGTCGCTTGTACTGTAATATAATTCGCGGCGCATTGATACGTCTACATAATTTGTCAACGCTTGACTGCGTTACACAAATGCTTTTTGGGTCAATAGTTGATTGGGAAATGATCTGTCCATGTAGTAAAATATAAATAATTTGTTTTAAACAAAATGAGGGTCATTTACAAACATGAGGGTAATAAAACTAGTGCGTGTCATGTTAACTCGGTCGCAGGCCTACGAACGATGCATCCATATAATGAAGATCCGTAGGTATTCCTTCACTCGGTGGAGTTTTAGGTTTCGTTGTGAGGCTCGAGAGCTCTCATTACATTGTCAGGCTGTGTATTCGTTCATCGATAGCGACGGATGAAACGTATGACATTAGCATTCTAGACGTAGATGGACGTACGTGCGCTGCGGGTAACGCTCACAATACAACAATATCCTTGTTTGCGTCATAACATATCGATATTGCACATAACTTTAACTTACAACTTACTAACTAAAAGAACATGAAACAAAGATCTACTCGTATGTGTGTTATGATATAATAGGTCTTTACCTATGAAATTGCGTTTCTTCAGTAAAACAAAAAAGTTTGTAATGGCTCTGTATTCTAAATTCAAATTAATTTTGTTTTAAAACCATGACATTCTATTTACAAACTCAGTCTTTTGTTTTTTGATTAGCGTTGTATTTTCATTACATTTGAACATTTTTCGTCATAATGGATACTTTAAAAATTCGTGTAATTATGGAATATGAGTTCCGTCGTGGCACCAACGCGACACAAACGGCACGTAACATCAAAAACGTTTACGGAGAGAACTGTACAAACGAACGCACCACCCTTTATTGGTTTTCCCGGTTCCGTTCTGGAAATTTTGACTTGAAAAATGAAGCTCGTGGTCGTCCGGAGACTTTGGTTAACAATAATGAATTAAAGGCGATTGTGGAAGCTGACGAAACTCAATCTACAGCTGAGCTAGCAGCAGCATTTAATGTAAGCATCAAAACAATATTGATCCATTTGCGACAAATTGGCAATGTAAAAAAGCTTGATAGATGGGTGCCCCACGACCTTAACGATCGCCAGCGCAACGTACGCGTCGAGACCTGCCTTTCGCTGCTCAACAGGCAAAGAAATGAAGGAATTTTGAAACGAATAGTTACGTGCGACGAAAAATGGATTCTGTTCGACAATCGAAAGCGCTCAGCAAGTTGGTTAGACCCTGGTTCAGCACCAAAGCAATGCCCTAAACCAAAAATGACCCCTAAAAAGGTGATGGTCACTGTTTGGTGGTCTAGTGCGGGTGTGATTCACCACAGCTTTTTACAAAACGGCATCAGCATTAATGCAGAGGTGTACTGTGAAGAACTGGAGAGAATGATGGAGAAGCTTGCACATCTGCAACCAGCTTTGGTCCATCGGTCGTCCCCACTGCTCCTTCACGACAACGCGCGACCCCATACTGCGCAACAGACAGTCTCCAAGCTGCAAGAGCTGGGGTTGGAAGCTCTCCCTCATCCGCCATACTCACCAGACCTTGCACCTACCGACTATTACTTTTCCAAAATTTGGACAACTTTTTAGTGGGTAAAAAATTCAATTCCCGAGAGGCAGTACAAAATGCCTTTGAAGAGTTTGTTGCCTCCCGTCCAGCTGATTTTTACAAGAAGGGCATCAATAAACTGCCAATGCGTTAGCAAAGATGCGTCGACTGCATGGGTGGTTACTTCGAATAACAGAAATAAAAAAGTTTGAAAAAATAAGTACTTTCACTTATTGCATACAAAACGGCAATTTCATAGGTAAAGACCTAATATTTGGCAATACAAATTGGTAGTGATATAGCGAATTTGAAACTTAAGATCTTCTTATGTTTTGAGTTATAATTTTTTAATAAGAATAATGTCCAATAGTCGTAACCACTCAAGTTTTTATTGGATGTTACAAACTGTTTCATTTCACCATGCCATTAAAATTAATATACACTCCACACATACTCTTTTTAAGTTCGTCGTCATACATCATACATATAAATTAATTAAAGTACTTAATTCCGTACAGCAAAACGATATCAAATACATATTTTAGCAGCCTGTTAACATACATTTATAATTGAAACCGTACCGGCAACAGCTGAAAATAGCCATTGATTTGTAATTTTAAATAAAAGTTTGATTAAAAATCACGTGTTCGGTGCGAGTGACGTGATAAAATTAATCAATTCATTCAGTTCTAGGGATGGGAAATAGAAAATTGTCGACATTTAGTCTCCACTTTGTGCAACTGTATTTGCATTCTATGTGTCCATTAAAAAAATTTACAACAAATATATTTATAGTAGATTTCATTTTGTATTTATAACTAAATTTACATATTTAGAAAGAGGAGGAGTTCATAACAATATAAACAAGGGAAAAATACTGTGTACTGGTGTTGAGGCCTACAAAAAGTAAAAAAAAACTGTTATAAACCTAATATTATTTGATACTCTCCGAGTAGAATAATTTTAGTTCTCGGCCACCTAGGTTCGGTCAACTTTTGTTGCATCAGAATAACGGCTCTATTTAAAAGAACGTGTTTTATGAGAATATCAGAACTCCAAATTATTACCATTAACATGTTCTTGTAGATACGAGTATCATCAAAGAAATGTGGATATGACAACAGATGAGGGACGATGGTGGTTTTGTTGGAACTATCCATAATGATTATAACTAGTCAGTCATACCGTGTGCAACAAGATGTCGGAGGATTACAGTTGTTTCTTTTTTTTTTTTTCTTTTTTTTTCTTTTTAAAAAGACAACTCCCACATTAGGAATAAACATCCTGTGTCGTGGGGGACTTTACAAACATACATGAAACGGACACAAAGAACATCCAGACTCGGGACAACAATTCGTGGATCACACAAAGTGTTGTAGGTACCGCGTGGGATTTGAACCCACGACACTTGGCACAGTAGCAAGCGGCATGGCGACCGCTGACACCACTCGGCCAACCGTGCAGTCAACAGTTGTTGCGATTTGTCCTGATACAGTGTTCTATGTGAGGCTGATTCCGTACCTTTTGGAATTGGTAATGGAAAGGAAAAGGGAAATAGGTACTTTCTCCATCTGTTCGGTACACCAAGCTCCTCCGAGGCTAATTTAACTTATATGCTGGATGACCACGAAACTTTACTCTATTTTGATATCGACCGTAACTTGGATGTGCAATAATCTTTTTTTTATAGGATAGGGAGCAAATTAGGAGACGTATCGAATCGATTATGGTTATAGATTCACAGTCAAAATCTCGATATTTTTTTGCTACGAATAAATCACACATATGATACAAAGGACTGTGCTCGGTCAAAGACCAAAATACCTGCTCTATGGTCTAATGAAATTAAAATTAGGTTGGTATGAATATTTGACGACACTGACCACGTAGCCATGCCACGTGAGTTTTGAAAATCATATAAGGGACTATTATTTTACAAATGCAAGAATATCATTTTATTATGAATTTATACCGTTCAAAAGATCATATATTACCATAAAAAAAACTCCGCTATACGTTTCACGACTATACTCGTCTAAATGTAAAATTGAATTTATTAGAATATATATTATGTGAATTGATGGTGTAAGATAATATTTTATTACGTATTTTTGAAGTTAAAACGTTCTTTAGCGGCGCTGTGTACTTTTTTGGAATGGGTAAAAATGTATAAACTCACGTCAGGTCACGTGACCTCATCAAAAATTCGTAAGACGGATGGAGAGAGGACGTATAAACTCGCGTCAGGTGACCTGATCGAAAATTCGTAAGCGACTGCAGATCAAGAGGTCTCGAGTTCGATTCCCGGGTTAATCTGCTGTTGGGTCTTTCTTACAAGAAATTCTTAATAGCAGCCCGGAGTATGGAAGATGGCGGAGTTTCTCGCATGTTACTCGGAAAGCACGTTAAGCCGTTGGTCCCGGTTGTCATGAACATGTATGGCAATCGTTATTGGGAAGCCAGGGCCCTCAAATATCCTGTCAACTAGTTAAACCTTGTTCAGTTAACCCTCAGGGTTGCGAAGATCCGATGCCAGTCACTTTGTGTAAAAACTGATATTCAGGTAAAACCGGTTGAACTAGTGGCCGACCCCAAATAATTGTGGGAATAATAAAGACTAGGAAGATGATAAGTTATTTTAATTTTTTGAAATAAAAATCAACATGTATATTCAAAAACGTGGTTATTTAATATAAGTTTAGTAGCTGGAAGGTCTGAAAAGTTGCCGACCTTATGATTATGTAAGACATTTTAAATTTTCTTTTTTCTGACATAGTCTCTTTTAAATCTACACACTTCTCCCAGCGATGCACAATACAAATACAAAAATGTGCCAATAATTTCAATAGTTTTTAATAACGAGTACGAGCTCTTCATGTTTAGGTCGGAAACTTTACAGACCACCTAGTGTTTACTATATTTACTATAATCGATGGTCTAGCGATAGAAGTATCTGACTGCTAATAAAGAGGTATCGGATTTAAATCCCGGCTCGGGCCAAAGTGCTATTGAGTTTGGGGTCTGAACCCCCGTGTCTTCGAGAGCAAGTAAATGATCTCGCCCCGATCGTGTCGGTTAGCCGTCCCATCAGATTATGAGAGAAAGGGAACAGAGAGTGCACCTGTGTTTGCGCACTCACTTGTGTACTATAATATCTCTTGCGTAGTTGACTGATGTCCGTTGAGACTGGCCGCGATGGCCGACTAGGAGAATATCACTATATATATATCCTAAAAAACAGACTTTAATCCTGATATCTAGCTTCGTTCGATTGGAAAATCTCCATCAGGCATCAGACATGTTATTGTAATTTTTTTAATAAAAATATCACAATATATACTTAAAGAATCAAATTACTTTTAGATTCGATTGATGTAAATTGCTTACACAGTAGTAGTAGAAGAAATCAAAGAGAAAACGAAAACAGTTAATAGCATAATAATAGTGTATTCATAATAAATAAAATAAACCCCAACAACAATTAATTAAACAACTATACAGTTAGCGGTTCATATAAATCCTTGTGCGGTGGTAGATCATTATGGAAGCATTCTGGCGCTAATTAATTTAACGCATTCTTTATCATAGCAAAACGAGGGTGACTGAATGAAATTCCAGTAGGTGTACCCGAACATGTTCTGTACAAAGTGTATAAGTTATTGCGGTGCTTATTAAACGCATTCCAGGGCGTGTTCATAACCAGTGTCATACGCGTAGCACAGCGTCCGACGTCCGCGGCACATACAGGTTGATCTATCATGCATTGTATGCTAACTGGTGCGATACTCATCATACAAGCTTTTATCAATAGACGTATACATGAAGAGTCATGAAGAGAAGAAGGAGCAAAACATAGGCGATTGTGCGATTAGTGATGAATTACTTCATTAAATGCAAGTAGCTCGTTTGTTTGGTTTGTTTGTTGTCGAACACTGCGTCCGATATTTTCTTACCATCATATCCCCGAGCGTTTCGTAAGTCGTTTTTGTTTTCACATAGTTCATCTTATTTTGACCTTTCTGTTAATTTTATTTGGACACTCCATCTTTAAAATAATCCACCAAATGACACACTTTTCAACGCCATGCCAACACTAAATGTAAATTAATTTAAGAGCGTACTCGTTCCTAAAAGGCCGGCAACGCACTTGTAACGCCTCTGGTGTTGCGGGTGTCCATGGACGGCGATACGTCTGCTCGTTTGCCCCCTATATAATTAAAAAAATCATTTGTCCTTCCTAAGTAGTAAGTAGTAAGGTAACTATGAATTATTACATAACACTTAGTGGGGATTTTTTTTTCACTAAAACTACAGGATATTTTCCTATTTTAGTGACGTTTTTTGCTCAACTAATAGTAAACATCACTATGTTATTTATCTACACTGCGTCTTAAGCTATGTCGGCCATTTCGCGAGCAGAGAGGATAAAAATTTAGAGGTACTGGTGGTTATGGGGAAAATAGAAGGCAAAAGACCCTGAAGTTATAAATCGAAGAGATCTTCTAACAGATGGAGATACCTGTCAGCGCCGTTTTCCATTAGGCGACAGATCGTATCAAGTGGAGAAGAACAACTGACTACGATCTTTACTGATGGGGAAACGATTAAAAATAGATTCATATACAGACTAGCTATAGTGCCTATACTTGTTTATTTTGCCAAATACAAATAGTTTGTATGTTTACTACACGGTTATGTTTTCGAAACGTCCTCAGTTTTAGTAGAGCCAAAAGTTTCCAAAATCGATCTTTAATAATTCTCTCTCTTTTACCCGTAACAGTTTTAACAGTAAAGCTATTGTCAAAATTAATAGAAAAGTCATTTGTAAATTTTGATTAAAATAAAGTCGTGGTTTCATACTAAATCTCAAACGCAAATGGTAACATCCCATATCTAATAAGGAGTTCCAGCGTATGATCAATGGTTAGGTCTCATTTCGCAGTAGATATGTCACTCGAGTGTCATCTCATGATATACTCGACACATTGTGTGGTAATTTCCCTCGACAATTTAATTACCGTTTCACTGTAATGTGACAGGAGTAAGATTAATTTATAGAGACACCTCGAATAGCCACGTTTCAAACATTAATATATCATCATTAGAGACATACGAGTCATGTAGTTATTTAATGTCACATTCTTTTCGTTCCAAAGAATAAAAAGTTAAACCTTTTTACAATCATAAAAATTAATTGTACAGATATTTTCACTTTAGTCTCTATCTTTTGAAGTCCTCAATTGATAATAGTAAATTCTTAAAATTAAAAAGGTTTTAATTTTTAGGGTTCAGTGATTAGAAGGTCCAGAATTGCCTTTTAGTAATATTTCCAAACTTTTATTTACTTAATAAATAGCTACAAGGTTATAAGATCTTCTTTTTGCAGTAGGTAACATCAGTCTATTCATCCAACAAACCGCTGCACCGATTTCAATGAAATTTGGAATGAAGATATTGCTACGAGAACCGGCAAACACGCGGGCAAAGCCGCGTGCAAAAGCCAGTGTTTTATAAACAGACAAGTTTTATAGATAAACAAAGAGACACAAGAGTGATCCCACAATGGCACTGTTGTTTGTTTTTTTTCGAATGTACGGAATCCTAAACAAAAAGAGATTTTTATATGCATTTCTATTCCATGCATCCCTTTTGTTTTCGTATATTCTTACAATTTTAATTTATATTTAGTGAAAAAAGAATACAACAACACGAGTTTCAATTCAATTAGTAATTTGGCATTAATCAAGGACCCGAAGAATACTGTAGGAAATTCGATCAGTTTCTTTATTAAGCGGTTCATAGGAGACATCAACGTTGGCGTAGTGGAATATGTATATGTAATTTTAACATAGTGAAGACCACGTATCGGCAAACGTAGCGTAGGGCGCCCAGAGGAGTGACAATTTGCGAAAGATGGATAAGTTGAATGAGGGAAGCCCAAAATCTATTAGAGTAGTGTGCAGAGGGACATGCTTATATCTAGCAGTGGACTACATTAGGCTAACAATGAAGAAATATAATTTTAATGTGAGATTCAGTAATTAATACATCATCATCATCATCATCATCAGCCTATCGCAGTCCACTGCTGGACATAGGCCTCTCCAATAGCACGCCACTTAGTTCGATCCTCGGCCTCTCGCATCCAGCTCCTGCCAGCCGTCTTGCGCAAATCATCACTCCACCTGGCCTGTGGACGTCCTACACTACGTTTGCCGAGACGCGGTCTCCACTCAAGAACCCGTTTACCCCAACGGTTATCGGTTCTGCGGCAAATATGGCCAGCCCACTGCCACTTCAGCTTGCTAATCCTGTGGGCTATGTCGATGACCTTGGTTCTCTGCCGGATCACCTCGTTTCTAATACGGTCCCTTAGAGAAACGCCGAGCATAGCCCTTTCCATAGCACGCAATCAATACATAGGAATCATTTATTACCTTTTTACTATTTTCCGTGGGAGAGCCACGCTTCGGCATGAAAGGGCCGGCTTGACCAGAGTGATACCACGGCCTCACAGAAAACCGGTGTGAAACCGCTTGCGCTGTGTTTCACCGAGTGAGTGAGGATACCGGAGGCCCATACCCCAACCCCTCCCGCCATTCCATTTCCCCATCTCCCAAAGGTCGGCAACGCACTTGTGACGCTTTTGGTGTAGCGGGTGTCCATGGGCGGCGGTAATCGCTTACCATCAGGTAACGCGTCTGCTCGTTTGCCCCCTATTCAATAAAAAAAATATTACTTCATTATTCATCATCAGAAATATTTCTATTCTCTTTGCCACTGCCCTTTCCTAAAATGTTTTTTTTTTTAAATGAATAATGAAGGATTTAACTATTTGCCACTATTTAAGCAGAGATAGTCATATGTGAAAATATAGAAATGTTAAAAGCATTAAACCATAGTTAAATATGCATGGAGAATATATGTGTTGATTTTAATTATTCAACTCAACTCAACAGAAAATGGGTCATTTAAGATCAATGATATAGATAACGCCTTTAAAGATTTTAAAAAGCAAGTTAATTAAGATTTACAAGTCTAAAACATAATTATAACCTCACATAATTCTAACAAGTTTTTAATCTGCAACTTTCTCATAATTAACATAAACTAATATTATGCTCATTTGGTAACTTACAACGACACACGTGAGTTCTCATATCACTTCAATAACCCGCATTGGTGAGCAAGCCAACCTTGTCACCACCAAGCATTGTTTTTCCACTACAACATTTACAAAGGGATTTTTCTCAAGCCTGATCCAGAAACAGTCCAATATCAAAAAGTTTTGTAATAACAGTATTATTTTTCTTTATATGGTTATGCCAGTGTGCTTCCCAGTCAGAGATGTATCAGTTAATTTAAATATGTAATACATATTTCATAATTTCAAATTTTCATATCAGTTTAATAATTCAATAGAAAAATGTATTATGGAAATATTTATATTAGAGTTCACATGTGAGTATTTTAAAATTCTACGTTTATTTTTAGAACACATATAATACACTTAAGTCTCATTCCTATCTCCCTAGATAGATCTGCCTACCTTCATATGCTCACCCAATCATTTTTTTTTCCATTTAGTATTAACTGCAGTGATAAGAAACTCAAAATACTCGTATGCCTTGACACATCAGAGTACAGTTTAGTTTTAATTCTGACTCGTTTATGATAGAAGAACAGGTCTATACATTAACGTTTGTATGCTTATACTGTTTTTATTTACAACCTTGATAAAACAACCATTTTGGGAGCATTTACGTCACACGTAGCATTAGGAAAATTTTATAGAAATTCATATTTAAACAAATGACGAGTAAGTTCGATTATAAATATTAACGGAGGTCGACCCCTATACATTTCTAATGCGATCGACGTCAACATTGTAATATTATATATTCAGTTTGTAAATGACGTGGAGACATTTGTTTGTTATATTGTTTCTAAATTCATACGTAGTTATTGATATAGCGATAAAAAAATACATTACCGACTCTCATTATAAATTTATGAGGTTTTTGAACTGAAACGTTCTCTTTGCCCTGCATTGATATGTGTATATTTAAATAAATATTTTCTAACCTTATTTTTTTGGATAAGGTGAATAATCAATTTTAGGATTCCACTATTCTAAAGGAGGAGCCTCTATCTATGGAATCATTTTGTAAGTCCAGTCTGTTTAATTGGTTCTCTTCTCGTTGTCGCGTAAAAGGTAGTTGAAAAACTAAAGAAGAAATTGGATAAAATACATATTCATTTATCTTTCGGCACCTTAGTTTTCCAAAACAGATATTACATCATATGAAGCTGTAAAAAGTTAAATGAATTTTCAGATTGTAAAACCATTTAAGTAATACAAGTTTGTGTGGAACCCTTAGTACGCGAGTCATACTATATACTCATTTGAGTTTTTGCCATTATCTCACAAATTATCTATTTAATTACAGGTTGTTTCAGAAAACGAGGTTTATTTGAGTATGTATTGAATACTTTATATGTAACTTCAAAATACGCCCTTTAAACCTAATATTGTGTATGTGAAGGGTTCTAATGTTTTCAAAGAAATCCTGTATATTTTTGCCTCTGCCAAAATGACTCTACTTTTCTCGATGGAAAGCTGAGTAAAATTCAAGAGTGGGAGCCACCATACACATTGCGAATACAAACTATGCACCATGCCAATCCACACTATGGCGATTTAGAAAGATACTTTTTTACACACCGCTTATAAGACTCAGGATCATATTGGGAAGGAAACATGTGCGGTGGTAGCTAGTTTCAGTTTTTCATTATTCGTCACAGGAAAGAAGAGCCGAACCGTTTAGTTCAGGAGCGTATCTCTACCGCTCAGAAACGGCAACATCCAACACTTAGAAACGGCAACATTTGCTGGTAGTACTGTAGAGGAAGGCAGAAATCAGACCAGTTGGAAGAGTTCTTCAGAACACTCTTCGTGATAAAAGGCGATGTCTCTTCGCAACTGCAGAGGAAGGTTTAAGGAACTCGGTGGCTATATAGGCTGTCGATAATAGGGACTAATCACCACTGCAACCGATCGAGGGCGTCAACCGAACACTGCGCGGATCCATTGCAGTAATGAAAACAGTACTCCACGCGTTAGTGAACCTGAGTCTTGTAAAAAATAAACAGGTGCTCGGACGAGTAGAACCGTATATCGTTGATTGCGCGGTACACCTAGCTTCCGCGAGGACTCCTTAGTGATGCTCTAAATGTACTACCGCAGATTTCAAACAAATAGCATATCCTGGATACCGAGCCTATCTTGTAGTGACAGTTGAGTGTTCGGAAAAATGTGGAGGGGAATGCATGTAGACTTTTTAGTAGTGAGTTTATTTGTGTTTTTTTATTAAATAGGGGCAAACGAGCAGACGTATCGCCTGATGGTAAGCGATTACCGCCGCCCATGGACACCCGCAACTCCAGCGGCTCTTCCGCAACTCCAGGAGTACGCTCTTTTCTTGAAGGTTTGTAGGTGGATTCGTCGTTTCCCACCAGATTCTCATCGCCCCACTGGGAAATTCGACTTAGAGCCCGGTTTTTGAGCGACAGTGTTTTGTGTGGTTCAGTGGATCCCCATTTGATTTAAATTTACAGTTCGTAAAAGTGGATTACCATCAGCCATTTCACGAATTTTAAAACCAAATACCCTTTACAGAAGATCGCAATTTTAAACAGTACTACTAGCAAAATATGTCTACATTTGGTTATATATTGATGAGTTCAACAAAACCGGTAATCAAGAAACATTACAGGGGGGTTATACTCATTGTTCCTTATACCATCAAATCTAAAATAATCAAACTACAATCTTTGGGATATTTTTTCGAATGAATATACGTCGTTACAGGAGTATCAAATTGTGGTGACAAATGTGCCCAGGGGACTGAGTTCTTCTAAATAATATTAATGCTTGTGTTATAATATTGTATTTTATTTATATTTGTAAATAAATTCAATTGTATTCTTTTTTGAGGGGAAAATAATAACGCGAGAATTCTGAAGTTTTTATTTCAGGATACCACTTCAAAAAATTAAGAGCGTCGATGAATCCTGCTACTAAAATTCATGTTCTTACTTTGAATGATAATCTGCTTTATAAATAGTGTGACAGAATTAAGTGCGAGCAGACAACAGAAGTCAACTCAAATATGAAATGAGTTAAATCGCAGTTAACAGCATAATGTGAGCTTTTAGATTTTTTGTTGACACGACGCCACTGCGGTATTTCCTGTTACCGCATATGATACATTCATATGTTACCTAAACAATACCTTATTTTCTTCACTTACAGTTCATAATTCAATACCTTATAACTTAGTTTGCAGCTTCCACTAAGTGGTGATTAATTGTGATATAAAGACTTTTATATTTCTGTTGTTATACTGTCGCGACATTTTAAACACGTGAAAATGGTCTCCATTTTTTTGGTTATATTTATAATACATATTTTGTGGTGAATGCCCGAGAACTAAACAAGTCAAAGATAGGTAAAAGGAAATACCAATTAGGCAAAGGCTATGCTGCGATAATTCTGCGAGCTGAATTGATTCCACGTCGTCAGATAACGCGAGTGGATGTTGTCTAAAGGGTATGTTATCAGATCGATGTGCGGCTGCCGGCAGCCGGCACACACCGCCCACCACGTGGGAAACTGTCTTTGCTTCTAGGAAAACCATGTATGAGTACTATAAAATGACTTATAATCTATTTATCATGACTTGATATTATATCTATATATATGTATATTGATATTAATAGACGTTTTGGAGTGATAAGATTTTATATGCGGTGGTGCAGTGACTACCTCAGTGGTGCAGTGGCAGTATGCGATAGTATTCGACTGCTGTGCTTGAGGCCTCGGGTTCTATTCCCGGGTCGGATCAAATGTTTGTATGATCTGGAAATATTTGATTCGAAGTTTGAGTTGTCCAGTAGGTACCCTTAACACAAGCTCTACTTAGCTTGGGACCAGATGGCGTTGTGTAAAAAAATGTTCCGGCTAAGACTATGAAAATATGTACCACCTAAGTACCTACATGTTAATCGGTTTCGAAATACCATATAACATTGTCTGATAACCCTTTGTTATTTAACAATAAATTTAGATATATAAACACTACATGTTTTACTAAATAACCAAATTATTTGTAGTTAGAAACAAAATGATTCAATTATGCTAATTTTTATAGCTATTTACGAAGCGTATCCACTTAAAGAGTAAAACAAATGTAGTACTCTAGCTTCATATTTTACCATAATAAAAAACGTATATGGAGCAATATGTGCATAAATGTCAATATTTGTGTAGCGAGTGAACGCAGTGGGAGCGAGGAGCCGATTTATAAGCAAGATTTAGTCGAAGTGAGCAGCGGCGGCGAGCCACGCTCACAGCGGTATGCCTTGCTTCATAACGTCCAGCATCGTAATTGCCGATTAATTATTTCGATTTCAATAAAACATCGCCATACAAATAAAATTGTATAATTTCAAACAATAAAACGACACTAATAAGGTATAACTACAGCTACAACCGTCGAGAATTTTTACGCCATGCACATAAAAATGTAACAGTTGTAAGGAAATTATGGTCTGGCAATATATTGTTGTATGCGAAAACGTGATCACGTCGAGGAGTCATTTAACGGAGCTGAGTCGCGATATTAGACTGCTCAGTACTGTGACAAGCGGTAGGTACGTATATATGTGAAAGTATGATATTTATGTGTTCATTAATGCACGCTTGTGTTAATAACGACGCATCACGTCCTCGGTTCACAAGGCATCAGGATCAAGCCTCACATTTATATTCCGTCAGCCATACACTGACGTTTAGATTTGGATTATATTTTGGTCATTGTTATTCAGTTAACGGACGTTCAAAGTTTTGTTTCATTTAAAGAGACGATAATAAAATAATTGAAAAGTGTCTAATAACATAAGAAAGGGAAAAAAAACTATGCTTGAACGTTACAGTTCTAAAAACATTATAATTTTATTGTAATAAAATTTGTACTAAAAATATGGTTTCATGGTTTTTAGAAGGTGTTTAGAAAGTATTTACTTTCGCAGGATTGCTTGTAATCTAAGTACTCTCTCTGTACTCTGTACTTAGTATGCGAATGGTATTTAATTAGAGTGAAGGAACACCACAAAGGGAGGATCCTCCGACCAGCCGAGGTGATCATGCCTGGCGGGCTACTGCCCAACAGTTGATGTTGAGATGTTATACATATGATAATATAATCGGCGCGAGAACTCCTATTGCGCGATTCAGGATTGGTAGTTACTCCGTGTAGTGCGTTACTCTGTAGTTCAATGTATCTTCGGTAGATGGCGCTGTAGTAAGTTACTGTTGTGTTGTATGTGGAAGTCGCCACAATTTGTAAAAGCTTAATTCTAGATAGTACCTACTTTTAATGTTCAAGAAACATATTGTTATATTTTTGGATTTGTGTATTTTAGTATATTATTGTTACCCGACTATGGCGATGGATGTCAAAAGTAAGGGTAATAGTTCTGGTAGTATACGTATGTATATGCTACAACTGCCTCGGTAGCGCAGTGGTAGAGAATGCGTTTGTTGTGCTTGAGTCTGGGGTCCGATTCCAGGGTCGGACCAAATTTTTGTAAGATCTGCAAATATTTATTTTGAAGTTTGGTTGTTTTCTATGTGTAATATATATAATAATATATTAATATTTACAAATAATAAGTATATATATATCTTTTTATCAGTTGTGTAGTACCCATAATACAAGCACTGCTTAGTTTGGGACTAGATAACGTTGTGTGTTAGATGTCCGAAAATATTTATTTTATTAGGTTTATTTCTGAGACAGCTAAAATTTGTTGTTATAATCATTGCAACTAGCAAGTAATAGTACTTTTTGTATTTCATTGATTGTGACAATTCATCCAATAGTATGTTCGTTTATTGAAAAAGTTTTTGCATAAAATACACACATTTGCAAAAAAAACGGGCGGTTTCGATTTTCTTCCTGGCTGAAAAAAATAAAATACCAAAAAGGTTTTAATCATTTGAACATGTTACTGGCCAGTTATAAAAGTGCCATAATGTTTATAGGAGTACATTCCAAATTCAAATTTTGACTGAGCCTGGTTTTCAAAGAAAACAACTTTTAACTACATTTTGTGACGTGAATTCCCTATAGTTAATATCGACTCTAATTAACTTTTTGACAATTTTTATTAAATTATCTGATGGCCTTGACATTGAAAACTATTGTTATTGCTGTTTAGCAATCTCGAAAATGGTAGATAAAGTGATAAAAGCGAGCAAAATTATTGCGCTGCTTGAAGAAGGTTGCAGCCAATGCTTCGTGGCTCAGAGGCTAAATGTGAGTCGGTCGACAGTTCAAAGGACCTGGCAGCGCTATCAAAAGACCGGTTCCGTCAAGAGAAGGCCTGGTTCTGGCAGAAAGACATGTACCGAACCACGGGATGATCGTTTTCTAGTTAGTCAAGCGTAGAGAAATCGCAAATCTTCTAATGTGGACCTCAAGAACAGCCTCGAAGAAGTAAGAAATGTGCAAATTAGTCTATGGACGGTCAGGAGGAGGCTTCTCGCTGCTAATATACACAGTCATCGCCCGGCACGCGGCCCTAAATTACTCCGTGGACATGGAGTTGCCAGGCTTAGCTTCGCTCGAAATTGTGTGTCATGGACTCATGAAGACTGGGATAGGATATTGTTCTCCGATGAAGCCAGGGTATCTCTGCATAGTGAAGACCGACGTCGGCGAGTGCTACGTACACGAAGAGAACGCTTTGCAGAGGCATGTTTTGAAGAAATCACACCTTATGGATGGGGCTCTGTTATGTTTTGGGCAGGAATAAATTCCATGGATCGTACGGAGTTAGTCTTCATCGAAAACGGTACACTGACTGGACACCGATACATAACGGAAGTTCTAATTCCTTATGCACAACCCGCTTTAACCGCTCTTGGCGAAAACTCATTTTTTATGGACGACAACGCTCGCGCCCACCGGTCTGGCGATGTGGAAGCGTATATGCTAGAAGTCGGAATTCGTCGTTTGGACTGGCCAGCTAGAAGTCCGGACCTCCATCCCATAGAGCATGTCTGGGACGTTCTGAAGCAACGAGTGAGATCAGTGCAGCCGGCTCCGCAGACCATCAGAGAGCTAAAGAATGTGATTACCGCGGAGTGGGAACGTATTCCCCAAGAAACCATAAGAGATATACTCGCTAGCATGCCCAGACGAATGCAAGCCGTGATTTCAGCAAGAGGGGGTCACACTCAATACTAAACTTTTATCTGCTTTTAATGTATTCAAGAAAAACAAAGAAATTAACGCGTTTCATTTTTATTTAGCGAGCAGGTATAATAAACATTATTTCTCAATAATTTAATCAAAATGTTATGATAAAACTGATGATACATAGGACTTCCTAATTAATTTATGAAATTCTGAGGATAACAATACCTAAAATTGTCAAACAAACTAATAGTAACTATAAAATAGTTCTTTGCTTAAGTGCCCGTTTTTTTTGCAAAAGAGTGTAGTTTACTATATTTTTTCGTTAACTGAACTTTTCACTAGATTCAATGTACGACTATCAGCGCAAAGCGTTTTACAATATTATTTTATTAATTTTGTATTAATCCTAAAATTGTAATCTATAGAGATACAAATTTACCAAGTTGATTATGTCTCGCCAGAACAAAATATAATAAATTGAATGATAAAATATAATAATAGGGCACACCTGCTATTCTTTTGATCAAACATTTCTCTCATTTATGACGTTAATCGAGCGGAATACTTGTGTGTTAACATAGTTTTGTCCCACACAAAGAGCTGCACTCAGACAATACGCCTATGCTTTAGTAATATTTTTTGTATCAAACATGAATTCTCTTTCATCTCACTTAATTTTAGATCAAACTATAGTTCTTCCATGTAGATCACATCATTATTGTCTCCGTTTATAGAAGAGTCCAGTTGAATAAAGTCGTAATTGCCAATAGCACACAACAGAGTAGGACTTAATCAACTGTACAAAAGGTTTAATATTACAACTCATTTATATCTAACTGCGTTTATTATTGTGTGCATTGTTGACAGATAAGTAATAAGCGGCATAGCTTACAAGCCGGTGTGGATGTCGTATGAACGCTTACGTTGCGAGTCGCGGGTCGAATTAGTGAATTGTTGGTTGCGTACGCGCAGGCGGCAGGTTTTGTTTAGCGCGATCCGCCTCTCTCGCACATTAATCTTCGGCCCAGAGATGAAACGATATGCATTTGTCATCGTGTCCACGATTAACTCAGAGAAACTCTTTCTATTGTATTGAATCAATTCGATTATTGTTTAAATAGTCATGAATATGAAGCAATAGTAAGTATTCACGAAAATAATAAACTCTAGTGAGTCCATTACTTGACAGTTCATCTTGTAGATATAAGATATATACTTGCGATGGGCCGAATGTAGTTTCAACCGAATACGAAATTCGGCCGAATATTCGGTAAAAATTCAAAATTTGGCCGAAATTCGTTTTTTTTTACGCCGCCGCGCCCACTTGTATTATTAGTGAGTACATAATTACTTACCTAAACAATTCAAACTGTTGAAAAAATGTACTTCAGTCAGTTAACAACAGCTCAAACGATTTCAGTTAGTTAGTCAGATGTGCCTCAACAAATTGTTTTGTTTTTTGAGTTTTACAATGCAATGACTTGCAATATTTTAGCAGAATTTGTAAGAAGCAGCGAGGATATTGAAAAATCGAGCAGTGATGATGAAGTTGTCAAGACTGCACAATCTTGTTCACAAGCCAACTATAAAGACATTCACAGTACTTGCTACTAGGAACTGGCAGCAGCAAAACTACCTAACATAGAAGAAACCAGAAATCAGATTGCAGAACTTGATAGATATCTAAATGATAATTTGCTATCCAACGACCAATGGCCTTATGGTCGGTGGGTTTAGAATAATAACAAGTTCTTTCAATCGACAAGTTCCTCTTCATGAATTTTTTAGCACGAATATTTCTATCGTCTCCTAGAAGCTCAGTATATTCTGAGCGACTTTTCTCAGAGGCAGGAAATACGAATAAAAACAAAACAGACTCCTACTAGAAAGAGCAGAATCCTTAGTGTTTTTGCGTCATAACCTGTCTATATTCAATTTTTAAGTATGTGGGGGAACGGGTATAATGTTCCACCCAACACAAAGGGAGGATCCTCCGACCAGGCGAGGTGATCATGCCTGGCGGGCTACTGCCCAACAGTTGATGTTGGGATGTTGTATATATGATAATCGGCGCGGGAACTTTATTTGCGCGATTCAGGATTGGTAGTTACTCCGTGTAGTGTAGTTTGTAGGTACAGTGCGTTACTTCGTAGTTCAGTGTATCTTCGGTAGATGGCGCTGTATGTGGAGGTCGCCACATCACTCCTCTCCAAGACTGGAGGTCGATATATGTTGAGTCAGCTGTCTGTGCTCTGATGCGGAGCTTGCCAGTGCCAGGAGTGAGTAGTTCCAGTGAGTCGGAACTGAATGCCGCAAGTTCCAGTGAGTCGGAACTGAATGCCGCTATTCCCAGTGAGTCGGGGCTGAAGTCCGCTGATCCCAGTGAGTCGGGACGGTTGCTGCGTAGTGGCTGGCTGCTGCGTAGACGGGAGAGAGATGCTCTGCTTACATGGACCGTAGGTGCAGTGTGCTGTGCCTAGACGCTGTAGAGGCCGTAGGGGTTACCAAGCTGGAGCGGTCGCGTCCTGCGTGTGGTATATCCCAGTTGAGGCCGAAGTTGCTGGCTGGCTTGAGACTTGCTGTGGGAATGAACATGATGGTAGCGCGGCTTGAAGGCAGCTTCCAATCACGTCGGGGTCACCACTGTGGGGGAACGGGTATAATGTTCCACCCAACACAAAGGGAGGATCCTCCGACCAGGCGAGGTGATCATGCCTGGCGGGCTACTGCCCAACAGTTGATGTTGGGATGTTGTATATATGATAATCGGCGCGGGAACTTTATTTGCGCGATTCAGGATTGGTAGTTACTCCGTGTAGTTTGTAGGTACAGTGCGTTACTTCGTAGTTCAGTGTATCTTCGGTAGATGGCGCTGTATGTGGAGGTCGCCACAAGTACTAGTAAGTCGTAATTTACTTAATTTTTATTTAGTAGAAATTGTAGGTAATAAATATATGACTATGATAATTATGAAGTGATTGTTTTATAATTTGATCCAAAATAATTGAGATTCTTTTATTAAATTCCTCTACCCAATATTCGGCATTTGAACCAAATATCGTTTAAATGCCGATATTCGGCTCGAGCTGCCGAAATTCAGTTGAACAGAATATGACATGAATTTTAGCCCATCCCTAATACTCGTATATACGTGCAGGTGTAGCTCTGTACATCTTTTCTTTGTGCAGAATCTAACTTTAAACGATCGTTTATCCTTATGGATAAATATAAAAATAGTTGTGCGTAAATAAATTAGTCAGTCGTTAGGCGGTCGGCAAACATCTCAGAAATATTATGTGCATGAATAGCGCGCGGTATGACGGACAGCAGAAAGGGCTGCCCTTAAACTTACCTTGTATTATTTTGTCATTATTAAATTCCCATGTCACCGGTCTGTTCTCATTTTGCCCTAAGAAAATATTGTATGCAAAATTATATGACATTTGAATGAGCACAAAAAGGTCGTATTGGGATTTGTTTACATGTGGATCCCAAAGAATTGTATTTGATAGATTGCCGTGCTATAATTTAGCATTAATAAAATGTGTCTACATAATAAAGATAATACAATCATATATAAGTACGCACTGGATATCTAGAGTAGTTCATTCTTTATGACCTTCAAGTGGTACTCCAATAAGATATTCATTATACTCAAATGGATCCTCAAATGACCAATGACTCGTAGTTAACATCGCAAAATAAGTGAAATGAAGTGTAACTTAAGAGCAACAACACAAAGGTACTTGAAGAACCAATCAAGTTTGACGTCGAAGAGTCGAATCTTGTCAGGTTAGAAGCCCTCAACAAGCCGCAAAATGAAATTTCTCAACGCCGTCAATCATTTTCCCCTCACCGAGATCGCTCTACTAGTCAGCTGATAAAAAGTGGTGCAAGTGACAAGCGAATTTGATAATTTTCATTTCTTTTTTAACAGAACTATTAATGTCTTATGCAAATACATTTACAAATACTTAGAGATTTCGTTGAAAGACTTGGTAACCAAATTGCTGATTCTATTGCCTTAAAACAGACTCCTTCCATGTTACCTTTATCTAAAGCCTGTACCCGCTCGTAGCTTTTGTTTGGAGTAACGTGTATAAGAGTAATCGAGACATTATTCCGGTGTGTAAGCCTCGTCCATCCGTCACGAAGATGTTACGTGAAAACTACTCATATGACGTCTTCTCCCCTTCCATTTTGAGGTAAGTGGGTAATTATCGCATGAGTACCATCTATGAACTATCGTATACTAATAAAAATATCATGAGGGTACAAAGAGTAATGAATAAATTTTATTGGTTACATCTACAATATAATAACAAAAAAACATAAGTAGACCCAACAAAAGTACAAGGACACCCAAGTCTAGAGACTTAAAAATATATTACATAATTGTATTTATTGAAAATAAATAATAATAATAAATATTTTCGGACAGTACCTAACACACAAGTCCCAAACTAAGCAGAGCTTGTACTATGAGTACTAGACAACTGATATTAATACATATATACATTTTTTTTGTAAATACGCACATATTATACATAGAAAACATCCAAACTCCGAAACAAATATTTGCAGATCAAACAAACATTTGGTCCGACCCGGGAATCGAACCCGAGACCTCAAGCACAGCAGTCGCATACCTTACTACTGCGCCAACGAGGCAATCATGGTACGGTATCTATATCAAGTAATGTTTTTAACTTTAAATTCTGGTTTCGTTACGTTAGCAAAAATGTACAATTTACCGGCCAGCCAATGCTTAAAGGCGCGGCTCATTGCACCGCAGACGGAAAAATATTTCGGAATTGAGATTGATGTCGCACGCATGTGCAGACGGCCTGTCTGTATGCAAAACAACGCTCCACTAAATATAGAACTAATTTATGGTCATACTCGGCGATTATGTGCAGTTAAAAATATACACCGGTACTCCCGCTTTCCATAACTTATACAGTTTCTAACTAGAATAACCGAGTGTAGTTTATTTAGTACTAATTATTTAATCATATTCATATATAATTTACTTAATACAATTATTCAAAAGCTATATTTTTCCCCTTGAGTCCTGGAGTTCACTACCACGTGACATCTAAGAGGTTTTACTTATTTCGCTTACTAAGTAAAATCCCTTAGCAATGAAAGCTAAGGGATTCTAAGCTATGTGTAGTAAAAGTCAGGTCTTAAGCATTTTTCTAAATTAAAATATTAAGATTTGATTTGGATTAAGATTTGGGAATAGCAGGAAATAACATTTCAGATTAAGCAAATATTTTCAATGAGCATTACCGATAAATATAATTAAAATAAGTCCCATTTAAGGGTAGACTCCCACGCGATAAGAGGTGTTATTTATACACCCTCATCTCACAAAGGAACCGCTGCCGAATATCACCCATAAATATTGGGCTGAGGTGTAATTTTTCACATACCACGTCTTCTCGAGCGTCGCACCTTTAAAATAAATGCAAACAAAATTTAATAGGGAGAGATGCGCGGGATCGCGAGCTTCAGGTAAAAATAAACGATAGTCCTACTCGACCAATCGCTGCGAGATATTTTATTATAAGACCAAATATGTCCCAGTCTCTAGCAATATAACTATTACTAGTTATTAATTAGGGTTATTTATAGAAAGTCTCTCAATAAGTTTATAATACTCGAGTTAACGAGAAACATCTATCAAAAGAGATCTATTGTTGAACGATGATCTCGAGTGAATACAAAGTTATACAAGTTTTGCACCGTTCGATATTCGTTTACGATTTGTGCGAGTTGCATAGTGGAATAGGAAGACGTGGCTTCGACTGCGTTTATTTACGATTATTGCTTATGGACAGAGTTGATCGGCGGCCGGCAACTCCCGCGAGCCTCGTAACGCCTCGGACTTCGACTGCGATCACTGAGGGTGCCGCGTCTGACGGATATATCCATCTCCAGGGAGACTGGCTTCGCACAAAATTATGAACCGCGAAAGAGTGTCATCTCGACACCTTCTCAAGGACATGGCTCTAAACAAACATAGCAAACATTCATGTCCCCATTCAACAGATTTTATTACAGAGAGAGATCCAAGAATAAAAAACGTTGTCAATAATAAAACGCAAAGGCGAAAAGCAATAACTGAGTTCTTATCCGATACACATATCACAAAAGATAGCCAATAAATAGTCCTATCTGTATTTGTCACAAAATAAGAATTCCATCAAATAATTCGGCGGCAATAAAAAACGGATAGAGACATTGCACGCATTCGTAATAAAAGTCTCACCATAAATAACGATCATGAAATATAATATACCTGCAATCTTCGGAAAATGGGAAAATCATTTTCCGAGGGCGGGTGCGGTCCGGCGTAATATTGTTATAAATGTACTTTCTGGAGAGTATAAATAATAATAGTGGCCGCGCGAGCGACAGCGACTCGAACGCTTCTCAAGGAAATTATCTGACTTGTAAAAAATTAAAAAATATTTTATCATAATATTAAGTCATTTAAATATGATGTTACGAAAAAAAACAATGTAGTAGAACTTCACACTTAACGTCAGAACTTATTAAAAGAGAAGAAAATAACCATTACATGTTAACCTGTGATTGACATTAATCAAATAGATTTCCTTTTATGGATGCTGGTTGTTTTATGATAACAAAAAATCAAGTTGTCTGATAATTTTATTAAACTTACCCAGTAGGTGGGTATTTAAGATTAATAATGATTAAAAATATTTATTTATTTCCGTCTATTTTCACAATCACCATCTGACACATACATTTATCGTAACTAGTTGCTTCGCTGTTTTCAGTCTGTTATAGAATACAGTCTTCTGATATACTCAAAATATTAATACATGCTTAAACACAAAATGTTTATTTATTTTTCGCGTGTTCACACTTGCACAGTTTTCATTTACCGCGTGATTCTGGTGTGGCATGTTCTGATGCGGCGGTAGCGAGCGCCGCTGGGAGTCATTCCGCTCCGACAGCCTGTAAATTCTCCATTACGGGATATGAAATATGCTTACCCGCCCTTACACCGTTTACGAGCGTGCTATGATTTCTTATCCATCAGCCATTCTTTCCTTAGGGCGTGTTAGACAACTTGCTTTCGTGCTAATCAAAGACAGACTTTGATATACTGAGGATTGTTTTATTAAAGTAATAAGAGTGGAGGTAAATTGAAACATAAATAACATTTGCTTTTGTTTTATTTTATAGTTTATGTCGTCTGAATCCAGGAGATCAATTTTTCTTTATCAAATCTAGTTTCATAAACAAATATTTGTTATAACAATAACAAAAAATATTCAGTCTGTAAAAATACATACATATACACACAAACACACAAATAAGCGCGCCAGCAGTTTTATCTCTAGAGGATTTAAATTTGATTTCAACAATTTGCCAATAACCTTTTATCACTGACTCATAAATGTCATTTGAAAATCATTTAGTTACAAAATGAAGAGCTGAATTGAAGTTTAATCTCAGGTGAGATATTATTTCGGTAGTTAGATAAATGTTTTTCAATGAAACCGTCAACCCCTTTCATTTCAGCTGAATGACTCAAGTGAATAATCATGCTTTTATCCTCGCGTTTCAATATTTTGTGGTTTCAACACAAAATTCAGCTTTTGTTCTCGACGCAGTGTAATGTCATTATGCGGCCACTAACGCGATATTATTTCAATTAAATGCCTGATTTAGCTTCGCCGGAAAAACTCAAAACAATGAGGTGTCGACGATTGTGTTAAGAAAATAATGCGCAATTAACCATCTGAGTTGTGAGTAAACCCACATAAAACAGTTTTCATAAAATAATGTTTGAGTAAGGTGCACTCGTTTAAATTTTTTGCACCATTCTTATAGCGATTTATCATCAAGTGTCGTCCTAACATACGTAGTTTTGACTAAGAATAGGTCAGAGGAATTAAGAGACACGTCCCGACAATTATACACGTCGTCGCTTGTCTTGTAAGACATCAAAATAAAATCATTACTATTTATGTATCTGAAAGCGTATTAACGGCACGTACCGCTACTCTTATAATGTAATAAATCGTCTGGAAAATATAACCGTCAGCACTCTGTCATATGCGCGTTTGAGTCTCGCGCGCAGCGTGCTCGGTTCCCGCTGCAGCGTGCGCTCCGCTACCGCCCTCATTGCTCGCGACCACGTCACGCATCCATACACCATAAATTGTAAGACGTAAATAAAATCTGGCGTTCCATATTTTAAAACTTTATTTTAATAGCCCACTATTCAACGAGAAATTAAGACGTGTTTATTAGCTGAGCTGCTCGTAATACAAACAAGTCCTTCTCTCATGAGTTACTTTACTCGTCGTATCATAAATCTGTATTCACGTCAAGGGACAACACTAAACTTATTAAAGTTGCAACATAGATCCACATATTAACTGAATAGTTAATATGCGGTAAAATGCTTGTGTAATAAAATAACAAAATATATACTTTGTCTAGACAAAGACAACGATGCTAATTAGAATTATTTCTATTGAGTATGTTAATTTCATATGTTGCTCCATATTACAATAATAATATCACAATCGACATATTTTGTCCCACCATAAAACAGCCCAATCGAAATTGTATATTATCTTATGAGAAGTAATCTGGGTTCGAATTTATGTATCGGAAGAAGTGTATGGAAAAAGTTTTTCGCCGAAAACATATTCAAAGCATTGTTCATGCGTGAGCTAACCCTCCTAACCTTTCGAAAGTATATATTACTTTTACAACAATGCAATGTAAAAATGATTATAACAGCACAGGTACGCATTATTATTCTAGAACAATGTTAAGTGGTCTCATACGAAGAAAAGCCACAACAGCTGTCCTACTAATCAATTATGCGTCCTCTTATTATGATTCTTGTCTTGACGACTATAAAATAGCCACACATAACATTTTTTTCTGTGCCAAAAATCAACATCATCTCCGACGGAATGTTAACAACATAATATTTTTCAACGTGATCTTAATCTCAACAAATTGTTGTAAATGAAAATTTTTAATGGCGTTACTTCAAAATAGAATATGTGACAATTCACAATTAAGAACATAGGGATTTTGATGAGCATCTTAAAACAATACGAAAAAGCAATAATTTAATTTGAGTCGCTTTGACTCGCTGCCAATATGACTAATTCGCGGTAGCACGTCCGTCGTCGTGCCTCTTGTATTATTGTACTATTATCTGCTCAATTGATAAAGTTCTTACAAAAGTTTGTATGCGGGCAGCTATTAAATAATGTATTGCATAATCATATTTAAGTACAAGGTTCTTAAAGAAATAAATAAAACGGGGGCGTTACATTATGGGAAAACAGGCGTTTATTGAAAGGTAAATCTATTCACTTCTGATCTCAAACCATGAGACAGATTGATCATTTATTTTAAATAAGTGAAAATATGCTACAAAAATAACTAATCGACACAGACGAAACCGAATAAACAAATGTACTATAAATTCATTAAAGGAGGTTTAGCTTCTTTAATTTCAGTAAAGCCAGTACACATTATAATAATATAACATTAAATAAATATTTCAGACGTCTAACACACAACGCCATCTAGTCCCAAGCTAAGCAGAGCTTGTGTTATGGGTACTAGACAATTGATAAAAATACATGTATACTGTTTTTATAAATACATACATATTTTACATAGAAAACACCCAAACTGCGAATCAAATATTTGTAAGTCATACAAAGATTTAGTCCGACCCGGGAATCGAACCCGAACCTCAAGCACAGCAGTCGCATATGCTACCACTGCGGCACCGTGGCAGTCAAAATATCACATTATGTGTGAGCGCCTTTGATTATTTTTTAAACGTCTCTGTACTTAAAAGATCTGAATAGCTATTTTATTTTTGAGTGATACAACATTAATCTTCTGCCGTCCTACATACTAACGACACGAAGCTTTACTCGGCTTAGAACAGCTTACGAATAATTTAACGGAATATTAAAGAATGATAAAAATGTGATCAGAGTGAATAAAGTCACAGATATCCTAAGATGCCAACGATAGGTATAAAATAAAATTGAGAATTTTCATTAGTCTAAATGATGTTACTGACTGACTTTCCAAGTGATTCGCAAAAAAATATTAAAATCATATTATTACATACCTACTGACATACTTCAGTTCACATTATATACCTTCTTGGTATCTATTTTAACATAGATAATAATAATTATTTTTTAATATTTTAAAATTAGAGACTTTTATTACATGGTAATATGTTAGTCCCATCGTACGTTATCCTATGTTATATCTTATCCAATATCAGGTCAAAGCTTTTGATGCGTAAATATTTCAAATAGGTCAAGTGCAGCATTTGAGGTTGGGTTTCCTAAAACGTTGAATATCATTTTAATATAATAAATTAAAAAATACATTTATTCGCTTAAATTAAGAAAATATATATTTTGGTGGACACCTGTTACCGTGACCACATACACAGTTGTGCACTGCATCGAGCCACACGATGCGACAACGTGACGACAACGCTATAACTATGCTTACATGAAGTATATGAGAAATTCCTCCAGCTTGTAATAAAATTTTATAAAACCGCGGTTATCGTAAACAGAACAAATAGCAAAGTTTATGAGCCATTCGTCGCGCTTTTCCATTTGCATGATACGAGTATCTCATAGGAAATACGTATCGTGTGCGGCTCGGGTTATGGCGATGTCCCAGGTCATCGCACTAAATTATTCGTCGCGTATAAATTTGTTTACGTAAAAGTTATGGACAGTTGACAGACGTCGTCAAATTTCCAATTCCATTGTATAAAAATGATGAATTAAAACCTCTTTTTTGGATTTATAATGGAAATACGCACGTATGGTATTACTTGATCGTAAATGTACCCTTCTGAGCTACTAAGATATCTATTTGAAAAGGGTTTAATATACAATTGACATAGCCTAGTGTTGCAACTATCAGCATAAATTGAGAAGCGATAAAAATCCAGGTCCTTTTTATGAACTATCTGTCAGAGCAGATCATAGTACAGAAATTTAATACAACTGTTGTCACTTGAGACATTTTAAAGGAGGCACTATCAGGATCCTCCTTTACGCCTAGACGGGGATATGCCGTACTTATGCTAAGTCAATATGGGAAACTTTCTCTGCTATTCAAATCTTACATACATGATAAAAATATTCTAATTAAGGTCTATCTATACCTACTAGATCATCCATATGGATAATATTTGTTATAATAACAATAGTGTGTAATCACACGGTCCAAAACAATTGTTTTAAAATAAGTCAAAGTCATTTGTAAGATTGACTTTCATAAATGACAACAAAGACATTTCTAGACGGTATAGGCCATGGAGCATAGACAGAAGAATAACAGTATAAATACTGAGCATATAACTCTGTAAGTTTATTCTATCCTCTCTATATCCATAAACAATGTGTGAACATTCATAAAGTGAAAAATAAGAATAGACAATAAAACGCGAGCGTAACATGCGGCGTATTTACAAAAATTCTTTGACAGACGCATTTAGAGCTGTTAGCGCTTCTTTATAATAAAAAGGTTTTAACAAAGGCTCATTAAAAACTGAAGTCATAACAGGAAATGTGATACAGTGGCCGGCGGGTTTTTAAGGATTACCCTTTTTCATCATAAAGGCGCGGTGAGCGGCAGCTGGCGCTTCCACTTTATGTGGTTTCTGAACAGCTTCTCTTTAATAATCTTGTTTATTTTTGTATGTAGCACACCCGTAACTTGAATACTTCTGAACATGTGTAAGTATCATTGACTTCAAAGCATTTATTATTTCATGCACTCTATTTTATCTCCCTTGTTTTGGCTATTTGGCCCTTAAAATATCATAATCAGACATAAAACTGAACAAAACGTGGATTACATCGATACTGAAGGGTTAATAACTGGGTACGAAACCATAGGTAGTCCTGAAATAATTATTATTACTATTATTATTTATTTATAGATTTATTGAACACCACAAAAAAAATGCAGACATAACTACATAAAAAACTAAAATTGGTATAACAATAGGCGTTCTTATCACTCACGGCGATCTCTTCCAGACAACATTTGTACGGATATTGTGTAGTTTGATATTATGTTATTTTAATGTGTAGTTTTTCTTTTTGTTTTATGTATTTTTAGCTTAATTTAACTTTTAAATTTATAGACAAGTGACTTGTAAAAATGTATCTTGTGCGTATCTCATTCCACTATTGCCATTTATGTGAGATACATTTTGTAGGAGTACTAGATACAAGTGAAAGTACTTCTCTTGAATAGATTGAAATTGAATTGAAAAATATTTATGTTACTCAGATATATTGTTTTTGGTAAGTGGATAATTTTGAATTCAAAAAGTGATGTGAATTTGAAAAAAGAGAATTTACTTTGATTTTTTCTTAGAATCAATTTTGTCTTATCGCAAAAACTAAATGGCATGCACTGTCACAGATGTCTTTCGGGGGAGTCATAATTCCAATTGGGGATAATGTTAAAAACTTTAAATGAAAAATTGAATACACAAATGCAAAATGTTAGCCATTAAATATTTTTGAGCGTGTATGAGAAGACTACGCAATTTTAGTCACTAAAGCTGAACTTATGCAATCAATTCTTCTACCCATTCTCGTCTATGCCGATGTCAGCCATCTCGACCTGAACGAGAATTAACTGAATGCGATGCTTTAAAATTTCTGTCTCAGATTCATTTTTGGTTTCCGCAATATGATCACTTTACCGAATTTCGTACAAAACTCAAGTAGCTCCCATTTCGACTTCGCCCGAATATACATATCCTCTCCCTACTATATAATGTCCTATTTAACTCTACTACACCATCATATTTAAAGAATCGATTTGTCTTTGTTCATGATACGCATACACGATGATTAAAGTCATCGGTAAATAGAACCTTAGAAATACCAACATACTCTACAACTTTCATTGATTAATCCTTTTACAGTATAAGCTGCACACCTGTAGAACTCCTTACCAGAAGCCGTAAGGCAGCCACAATCAATATTCAGTCTCAAGAAACTTGTCAAGGTTCACTACCTATCCTGTAATAACTATCTGCTTTATATATATGTGTGTTTCTACTTTTATACGCAAATTCCAAATATGCACCACAAATTACTAATCACTAGTATAGTTGGCTGGAAAAAAAAGCTGTCTGCAATAAGACCGCCCATTGTATCACTGTTTTTATTTGTTATTGTCTTCATTATATCTCTCATTTTGTAATGTGCAGTAAAGAGTACCTATCTATCTATCTATCTATCTCACATTAGGCATTTGTTCTCTGCCGAGGAGAAACCTACAAACGTACATGGAACAAACACACAGAACACGCATTCTCATAGCAACAATTTGAACAAGTGAGGTAACCGCTTTAATTATCACGCCAGTGGTGTAGTTTTTATCATTACAATTTATATTCAAAAGGAAAAGACTTTCAGTCATAACTAGGCAAAATTAATAAGCGAAAGATTAACTTGATAATTTAATGAAATAAAAACTTTAAAGAATCATAATACACCTACAGACAACTCAAACGCTAAACGACATATATAAACTGTTTAAAAAAATATTTAAACGTATAGAAAAATAACACCATTTAACACATTTGTTAACATCACTACAAACGTAAGTCTAATCATAATGAAATCATTTGTAAACACAATAAGGAATGGACATATAGTTATATATGTACGTTCACGAGGTGTTTATAATGTTTGTATTGATTAGTGTGAAAGTAAACAATGTATTTACACTTGTATAAGTATACAAACTGTAGCACAGAAAACTATAATATTTTTAAGCTTAAGTTTGAAATATTTTAATACCGTATGTGGTGAGAGTTGCATTATACCTCTGCATTTCGGCAGCTTCATAGCATATACATATTTGGTTGTAAATCATAATGTTAAACCTAGTCTAAAAGGTCGTTGGGATACTGAGAAACTTTTATACTAAGATACATTTCCTCTATCCGGGAGTAAAATGCATGAACAGACTCAGGACTCGTGCTCGATACATTTGCTGTCGTAAATTTCTAAGATTTTTAATTAGGTATTTTTAATCAACTGGGATGTTCAAAATTTCAATTTTATGTTAAAAAAGTACTGAACCAGAATAAAAAACCTTAAAATGTATTGTGTTGATGTTGAAAATATTACAGTATTTCGTTAGATGAATATAAGGCTTATCTTAGTGCTAAAATAGTTATAAGGGTTGGTTCTGAGTGTCACAGAAAATCATTTGAGTGTTTTACTAGTATTATTAAGACTTGTAATTTTTTGCAAGCAAGTGACAGATTCCAGAAATTATTTTAATTTTGACATAATTTATATTGTTTGTTAACTGTAGTTAATTTAGAGAATGAGAATATTTAATATATTTCTTCAATAAAAGAAAAATCATAAATTATTTATTTATATTAATGTATTGAGACGTCGTCTATTGAGTTTATCATAAAAGACGCGTAATGGAATCAATTCACGTTCAAAGAATTAGTTAAGCCACTCTTGCATTTCTATTACTTTATTTCTTCAATAAATTCCATACTTTCAGTCATATACGGCATGAATAATAACTTAATTTTCTAGATTTAGCAGGTCCTAAATCTAGAAATTTTTTATTTTACGTGTACCTCGTTGGAAAGAACAAAAGTTAGCACCTGAACTACGCAATGTGCATGCTCGTATATGCATTGATAGATGATAAAGTTGTAGATCAATAAAGCACAAGAGGAAGACACTCAATATGATGGCATGTAGTGTAACAGTGAACATTGAGTAAGCAATAAGCCTCCCTGTAGCTAATAACAACAACGGCATCAGCGACGATGTCTCAATATCGTAGGTGCGACTTAATTAACACATGACGCTTGTCGTGGAAATAGAATTCCTGTAAGCGAGTGGTTGTGCGCGCGCGCCCCGGGCCACGCCACCGCCCCGATGTTTGTTTACAAGCAACGAGACTTCATTACGCCGCCGGCTAATGTATTCAGCTTCAGCCTCCACGTTAACAGCGACACTTCTCGGAATCAATATGCTCCTTGTATGTTTTGATTGGCTGTCGCCCCGGCGAGCAATACAATCCCACCCTAACACACCAACGCATAAAATACACTTTTCGACACCACCAGGACATAACTTTAATGACACTAAATACAACGAACGGATTTCAGTGTTAATACTTGCCCGGGATAAATTTCCTATAGTGGTAACGACCTCTGCATTGAACTTGTCCAATTTTAGGGTTAACGCACATTAATTTGTTTTATTAACGGCTTTAAACGTTTAACCGTTTCCTGTCGTCATTGCTCTGGTTCGTATCATTCTATTGTGTTCACCACTTATTTGAAATAAATGGGAATGGGTTTTGTAAAACAAGGCTGAGTAATCGAACATTTCTTCGCAGTTGAAAATGGATTTTTTGATGTGACGTATTGCTATCAAAACCACAAACCAGTGTTATGTTCAGCTGACACAGAGTCGGAACATTGCCAAATCCATCGAAGCGACTTCTGATCCCTCCGCACCCCCAAAAATAATAATGTTTCATCTTATAAAAATATTTCCCTTACGACTGTCGCTCGGTATATCACGGTATTTGTCACAGCGGATCACCCTTTATGTTCGTTTCCAGTCAAACCCCTTAGATAAGCGAGCCTTTTATATGCCAAATATAATATATTATGGTTTACAATTCTCTCTAAATCTAAACATGGATAAGCCTAAATATTGTTTTTTTACATGTAAGAAATATTAGTTGTTAGAATATCTTTATGTGACCTTCTTCTTTATTTATTCTTTGAATAGTATATCTAGGTGAAACTGCTCGACAGTAAATTAATATATTCATAATTGGCACACTTAGAAAAATATGTTTAAATAGTGTAATCTAAATAAATAAGCTCGTCGAGGTGCCGGGGACAAGTTTTCAATTAATGAAGTTTAGCATCCGTACAATACCGTTTCAGTGGAAGTCTCTTTCGCGTATCCATATATAGCCAACAGACACGAGCCATTACTTCCAACATATGAGCAAAGTAAAAATATCAGCGTATTATGGGTTATCAGAGGCACAGTCGCGTCTCGGAGACTCCGGCCACCATTCATGTCCCGCTACGACTTAATGGATTGCTCGCTTTCATATTCCGAAACGTACGCAATGTTTGCGCTTCTATGATCACGTATAGTGATTTAACGCTTTGTGTCCTCTATACACGCGTTCTCATGTTTGTGCTACTTTACTACTGGGAATTAGAACTAATATCGCACAAACTAACCTCGTAACGTTGAAATACAATTTACATCTCATCGTAATAGCATTTTCCGATACAAAATCCTGAAGTGCGCCGTTGTCACCCATTTATTTGCACGTCTATAGCTCCCCTTTCATATGAAAGACGAAAACAAACAGAGAATGTGCCAAATAGCAAACAATATTATACGGAATGCACAATAATATCAGTTCCGGTGGCGTGGGTGTGGGCCGCGCTGTTTGCTTCCGCGAATAAATATGAAATTCGAAGACTCGCCTCAGACGCGGACAAATATTATGGGAGTTTGCTTTGGTAAAATGATAACCGTCAAGGTTGAAAATTTGGGCTTAGCCGCCAGGCAGGAGATTATTGAAAATACGCAGTAACTCAAACGGTTTTTATATCTCAGATGAGTAAACTTTTGCGTTCTAAATATATTGGCTTTCACAGTAAGCTTATATGTAGATGAATTTTCATATAAACAGTTTTGCTGTTAATAAAGCATAGAAATCGTAAAGTTAGATGACTAGAAAGATCAAGAATTGTAGACAAAACAATTTTGTTTAGAATTCTTGATCTCTTATCTGAATATTAGTTTTTCCACGTAGTGAATGGTACTCCTGTTTATTAATTTAAAAAAAAAAAGGAGAAGTGAGCTTCTTACTTGCGCACTGCACTCTTGTACTTACATATTACCTCTGTCTCGGGAACTAATTTACCAACATTTTAACGTATATTATATTTATAGATCTAAGTGATAAAAAATAAAGAATCACCTATTTTTGCCACGAGATGAGACTGATTTAATTTAAATGTCAGTTTCAGTTCAGCTCAGCTCAGTTTTTACCACAGTGGAACGCCTATAGATTTTGATGATCAGGTAACGACATAAATTTTAATATATATATTTTTCATTAAAAAAAATATTGCAACGTTAAAGAGCATTTATTTATATTTTCTAGAATTAAATTATCTTGTACTTATTCCACTATTTTTACTGTACGATGAATGTATTTCAATGAGTTCCATCGAGTGCCGACAATTAAGAGTATTAGTTAACTTTATTTTGTTACCTCCATGTATTTAAAAAAGAATTTTGACAGACGGAAAATGAACTAATCTTTCAAGCATTCTGCTTTTCTTTAAAAGATTACTAAAACTTCAATTTATCTTATATTATAAAAAAAACTTGAGAGGTGTCAAGGGGCACCCGGATGGAACGAAGTTCGAAATAGAAAGACGAAACGAAAATATCTGGCTTGCTTTCTATAAGAGAGATAGAGAGACAGACAGAGAAACATGCGCACGCCGCACGGCTTACAATAGCTTACTGTAGCAAAAAGTGTCGTTACCAGCCTATCGCAGTTCACTGCTAAACTTATTTATTGATATATTTTGTATTTATATTTGATATACATAATTTTAAAAATCATTAATTTACAGCGACATCTATATTATTAATATTAAACTACTGGCAACGACAACTATAACACGTAAATGTAAGTTCATTTCTATTCAAAAGATGGCGCTATATATAAAATAGAAAAATGTTTTTCCCCAATTCTTTAAAAAATAATAACAAAACAATATTTTCTTAATAAAAACATAACAAAAATAGTGAATCAAGCAATGAAAAATAAACTAATAACAAATATAATTTAAAATAGCAAAAAGTGTCGTGACAACAAAAAGTGTCGTGACAACTTTTTCGTATGATTTTTTTCCGTCTAGCCCCCTTTCACAACGCGCGATAAGGAACTTCTTTCCAATAACAAATATTGTCGACATCTAACACACAACGCCATCTAATCCCAAGCTAAGCAGAGCTCATGTTATGGGTACTAGACAACTAATATAAATATATGTATACTTTTTTTTGTAAATACATACATATTATACATAGAAAACACCAAAGCTCCGTAACAAATATTTGCAGATCATACAAACATTTGGTCTGACCCGGGAATGGAACCCGAGACCTTAAGTACAGCAGTTGTATACGCTACCACTACGCCACCGAGGCAGTAAGTAGTTGGTAACCCATCGGTAGCCCATTCGATGAATTAGTATACAAGTCTTTGTTCTTGAGCCAAAAATGTTTGATTCGCAGTTAAAGATAATTACGAGGCATAAGGTGCTAACACACTATTGACTGACGTGAGAATTGGCAACAATGACAAACTTGATCAACGATGACAGAATACTAGAACGTTTGTAACTGTTTGTAACAGTCGCGAATGTACGATTATGAATGTGAATTGTAAACAAATGGTAGAAATATTGATCATTTTTGGCCGTGTTCCAGGTCCTGGTTATAGATTATATATAATCCATATTAGTTCATACTAACAGTATAAATTCAAAAGTAACTCTATCTGTCTGTTAATCTGTCTTTCTGACTATCTTTCTATTTCTTCTGCTTTGACGGCTAAACAGATAAACCGTCAATATCGAATGTAGATAGCCTTATATTTTCTACTCCAATATAAAATATCTATGACGTCTAACATTGTGCAATTTATAACTCCCTGTCCTATCTGTTCACATTGCAGTGATGCGTAAAATATTATTAGTTATCATTTGAAGGTTACAAGTTGCACTCGGCCGGTCCCGTCAAGCCGCGTCGTCCGCCGACTCGGCGGTCCCTCCGACCCCACCTTATCATCCCGTGAGAATAACTTCCAGATTTATGTGCCGCGTAAAACTTTATGTCGTGCTTTGTTTCGTTGCTATTTTATTGTTATCAACTATTTTATACAACCACATGTTCTAGTTAAAAGGGGCTTTCATCCAAGTAATATCTTACTCGAATTATATGGTGGGCTGTTCCATAAATAGTTAGCGAAATAAAAAATTGTTAGAATTTAAAATTAAAAAAAAAAGTTTATTTAAGCTTTTCAAAATATCCCCCTCTAATCCCAATGCACTTATGCATTTGGGTGAACCAGCTTTCAAAACATTTAAAAAACGTCTTGGAGATCGAAAAATAACTACCTATGTTCTTCGACGGCCTCGTCTGCAGTGCTAAAATCGTCCTCTTCAAACACCCATTGCGTGTATTGCTACTTCGTGAGAGGATCGTAGTTATATATCCATGATTCGTCAGTTGTAAGAATGTAGGATACGTTTTGCGAAGTTCCTCCTTGAAACTTTTCTAACATAAATTTGCACCAATGAACACGACGGCATTTTTGATCATCGGTGAGAGAATGAGCTTTATCACTTAAAAGTGTTCATGCAGGATGGTGGAGACTGCCTGTGATCCAATGTTTAGTTCAACCTGCATCTCTCGATCTGTAATATGTGTACTCTCTTGCAATAGCCACTCTACATTTACTTTTCATGAGTTACTGAGTGAGCATTTGGTGGTCGGCCGGGTCTGAGGTCATCGTTTAAGTTCTCTTGACCACGACTAAATTCACGAAACCAACAAGTAATTATTGATAACGGAGGAGTAGACTCCAAAAAAGCAGCTTGTAAATTTTGTTGAGATTCCTTGAAATTTAACCCTCGTTTATAATCGTAGAAAATTATAGCACGAAAAGCTTTCCGCGAGACGTCCATTGTTGCAAACAAAAGAAGAGTGGCAGATAATCTTTGAACATATTAAAAAAAACTACACATAGGTAGCCAGTGATTTTCACAAAGAAGGTTTGTGTCGAAATTAGCCGTCATTCAAAAATAGTTTAAAGTTAAAGAAGAGATTGTATTTGTTTTGTGGTTATCAATTTACGGAACAACCTAGGTACATTTATATTTATATCAGTTGTCTAGTAGTTTGGGACTAGATGGCGTTGTGTGCTAGATTCCCGAAATATATTATACTAGCTGAACCCCGCGGTGCTACCCGCGGTACGATGATAACTGCGGGCAACGCCGCGAGGCGAAGCTATATCTTTATAAATAGTAGCCTATGTGTTATTCTGATGTATAAGCTATATTGTGGTAAAGTTTCATTCAAATCCATTCAGTAGTTTTTACGTGAAAGAGTAACAAACATCCATACATACATACATCCATACTTACAAACTTTCGCCTTTATAATAGTAGTAGGATTATTGTTATTTCTTTACTCTCACAATCCGATAGGACTGCCATCCGAAACGACCGAAGAGAGATCAGGCGCAGGACCGACGGCTTTAAGTGCTCTCCGAGGCACGGATATTAAGACCCAACTTCCCAACTTCGGGCTTTACAGTCCTAGTTACTTAGGAATTTCTATAAAAGTATTCTATAGAAATGCTGTTTTTTTCTTGACCTCGAGAATCGAAGTAGACCTACAAGGCAGTAGAAAAAGTCCATAAAACAGTATAAAATATGTAATTCACAATGAAAACTGATAGATAGCTACGAAGAGCTACAACGAATAAAAAAACATCGATGCTAATGATGTTCGACGTCATTAGGTCACTTAACACCAACTATTTTTCTTTTTTGGTTGGTTTAGTTATATTCAATTTATGTACTTTGACTTTTACTTTTTACTCTCATTTTCACAGACACAGTCTTACATCCGGTGACGAAAAGAATTATAGTGGTCTGATCCAAAGGTAATACTCTCCGAGTTGAGTGGACGATAATAGAGAAACATCTTTACGAGTTTGACACCCGCTTGACACATCAACACTAAATCGACATTGTGCGACCAATCATCACACGAGCAGTTGTCATGTGTGACAAAGATGATACTACTGCGACAACCGCAAATACATTCGTATTTAAAGAGAAAGTGGAGAAATATGCATTGGAAAAGGTAACTACTTAATTAATATTAAGGTTTATATTTTATTAACCAAAAATATTTTTCGTATTTCGTTTTTTAGTGCTCTTACAATATTTTAATCTATAACAAAACACAAAGTTACAGAGCATACTTCCTTTTTAGCTTTGCGAACAAGGAAAAGGACTGTGAATTGAAACATTTTTACACTGGCATACAGCGCCTCTTTGATACCAAAGACCGTCTTTTTACTAATCTTCGTTTAGGATATCCTTGTATTTCTCCTGTTCTTTTCAACAGAATTGGACAATCTAGGGTTTCTTAAAGAAAAAGTGCAAGCAAGAAGTGTTTGTGATTTTATTAAGTTAAATAATATAACATACACCTAGTATTCAATAAACTTCCTCGTCAGGGGTTTTAACAACACTATACGATCGCTGAGATACTCGCCAGTTTCTGCAATGTCATCGGTGCATATAAAAAGTTATGACCGTTGGCAATATTTCTGAGAGGCGGCTGAGCTCTCCGTAGGAAACGATATGCAGTAAACGGTCGGGCGTGCGGTCTCGCGGGGCCACTGCGCCCTCACTGACCCGCCCGATTTTATGCCAATTTTCATAAAAATAAATCTGACTCGCGTTGATTGAACCAGTCGCCGGGCCGTTCGTGATCGACTTTCTATTTTATTGTTATTAGCTCAGTCGCGCAAGGGTACGAATTATTGTTTTGCCATTTGTCCCCAAAAATAGAAAAGGTTATCCTCGGGTGAAGGTATAACTTTATATGACAATCAATTTATTCAATACAAGCTTTTTCTTACTTAAAAAAACCTACATATTTACACTTAACGGTAAACCTTAAGGTTTACAAGGTTTACACTTTATATCACTGGAGACAACCTGGATACTAGCAGCTATCCAGGTTGTCTAAACAGTATCAACCAGATGTTTAGATAAGCATTCGTTACGCGTAAAACAATTGAAACATGGGTTGAAAAACTGTTGCACTATAAAGAACTGGGCATCAATGGATCATTGGTTGAGTTAATGACTATTCTGCTAAAGCTCAGACAGATCGAACGACTGTTATCGCTGTTAGCATCAGAGGATACAAGTGTTATGGCATCGCATGCTACCTTATACGATTGAAGGCATTCCCGTAGACATATTCTGATGGTTATCAGAGGGCCACACACGGCAGGCTGTCACCAACCAGAATAACTAGCTGACACTACACGCCAATTTGCGACACTTTTACGCTCATAACAGCTTCTGATACCATTTATGTTGTTACTCCAGAACCATTCCCAGCCGTGTTCGCTACAAACCGCCTTCATTTCCACTGCAATAAATATCCTCGTACATAAAATCCCTTTTATGTATTTAAGGTTTAATTGAAAAAATAAATAGCTACATATGTAGAGCGATAAAACGAAATACCAAAATGATACGTCTGAACAAAAGTGCAGAGTGTAGTCAAAGAAGCATGGCGGGCGATCGTGATTTATCGTCGGCCGCTTTTGAATATTAAATAATCTTTAATGGGAGCGCATGATCGGCCCATTAGCCGACGTCGCTCCTTTCACGTTTAATAAAGAGTCATTTATAAGCCAGCGACGCTTTTCCCTTATCTGGACGAAGTATGTCGCGCGACTGAGAGGTGCCGCCCTATCAGGATTAATTCATAATTTTATCCGTGTATGTTGATGTATTCAATGTTTTTGAGTTTGGTGTGTACAGAATTAAAAACGTCAATCTTAATTACCATACAAAAGCAATTACTGGCTTAATGTTTCGAGGAGCCCTTATGATAGGCATTAGTTGTTACGGTGTAACTATCCCACTGTGTTAACCTCAGAACTATTGATAGATTCCCACGACGGGTGAGTATCACCCATTGAATCATTAGGAAATTGCTCCGTTTCCTCGCACCGATATCGTCTGATTTCTCTAATGTCGTTCCTTTGGGCTAGGACCTCGAATACAAAATTGTTTCACAAGTATTATTAACCATGAGAACAAGATTGTTACATTGTTTAAAGCTTTTGCTGGCATCGCAGTCACTTGCAGTACAATAATTGGCAACATAAAGTAATACGACCGGTATTATTTGAAATTGACAATCAAAACTAGCATTAGGGAGCAAATGTTGACATCGTATAGTGGGGGTTTATAGTTGGACCAGATAATTCAAATTTAACTTGTATTAAGTCGTTTAGAAAACAGATATATGTTTCGACACACGATACAAAAACTTGCTCGATATTTTTGGCACAAATGTATCAGTCCTACACAACAAATCCCCGACCTCAAATAGTAGAAAGCACTACCTACCTACCTTCTAATAAAAATGACCATATTTCTTACAAATAGTTAAATCTCTAAATAAGAACTATGGCCTGAAATCCACCGTCGTCAATTGCTGTTAATCTATTACGTAGATCTCTAAAAATAACAGAAGCGAATCAGATTTTGTAATGATGATTTTTTTTAATAACTACCAACTCAATAACTTGAAAGTAGCACCAAGAGTTAAACAGTGTATTATTAAGTTCTTCAAATATCAATAAAATACAAGATCATGAAGAAGGACGCTCAATTCGATCATTACTATCCACATACGCCTCACAAAAAAGAAACAAATAAGCAATAAGCATCTCGGTCCATATTTACCCACTGAATGCGTGTAATTATGAAGATTAATCTCTACGGTGTACGAGGGTTAACATAACTTGAGGGCGCACATCGTCGGTTACGACTTCCTAATGACACTTCGATCGAGCCCGCCGCTCATTATCGCGAAACATTCGATCGGCTCACTCGAGTTATTCCTCTTAATATCGCGCCGACGGTGGCTAAGCGGTCAGGATATTGTCACGTATGCACCGCGTACTGACGTAATTATATCGGTGCAATTAAAGAGCAACTAATATATTATAATCGTCATTGGTTTTTACAAGAGCAGCGGCTGCCGACAGCCGTAGACACATTCGTTCCCGTAACACCCCGAAGCGTCTGTTACATTACAACTGATTTATAAAGATTCAAGTAAGAAATGTGCTCTCAGTCGATAATCTAACAGCAACATTTCTGTTAATTGCGTTTTTATACGACATCACACGGATTGATATTACCATTTGTACATTTAACATTACCTATCTTTTCTAATCGTGCAAATTTTTCGTTAAGTCTTAACCATATCAAGATAATTAATGCATACCTGAACAGCATAGTTCGAACGCTACCGTAGCTATCTCTAGAGTTGGACTCAAATGCACATTTGGATGAAAACCCAAGTCACAAAGACTTTAGTGTATACAATACTATTAAAATGAAATTCAAAATCAAAATTTTAGGAATGCGTATTTTGACCTGTTAGTGCATATACCCAACGTCTACATTCTCGTCCTCTTAGGTCCATTACAAACATGCAACAACTACATGTGGTAATAGTGAAATGATTTCATATGTAGTTGTGCGTGTATAAACGTTTAATACAAGTTAGTAGTTGTAGTAAATCTAATACGTGATGCACTAATTTAACCATATTTACTAGAAAGCAGTGTTTAGTTTGAGTTGACAACAAAATTGTACTTTAAAATCTATTGTTTTCGTTCAGAGGGGAAAAACAAATCACAACATTAAAGAAAATCTACGATCTTACAGCTTACATAAGCGATATAAATTACAAGGTAGGCGTATAGTGAAGTACATTAAACAGTCACATCACTGTGACTGCCTAATAAACGGTTAGGCCGTGGGGCAACTTGATTTCTTCGCGAATCATGAGAAAATTATGCTGCAGACGAGCGAGCTCTCTTTGAGAACATCCGACGGATAAGAATAATTACTTACATTGATTGAACCTTTATAATCTGAGTTTATTTAATAGTCGACAGATGTTAATCGGTGCGCCGACCATAATTACACTTCAATTCCTGTCGAGGAGAACGCTCAAACACATCTTTGCGAGAAGACAGTAGAAATTTATATAGGTGTCTATTAACGATAAAATTAAGAAAAAATAATTGGCAGTCATGGACGCCGATAGAAGTGAAAACTTATAATTTCGAATGTTATTTGTAAAATTAATGTTTTCACAGGCAGCTCTCACAGTTTGTATTTCAGCAGGATCTTCTCAGTCCTTTACAATATGGATTTAGACCCAGTCATAGCACAACCACTGCTCTCTTCAAAGTGACTGGCGATATTTGGCAGAGAATGGAGGACACCAAAGTCACAGTGCTGGATTTGATTGACTTCTCGAATGCCCTTAATATTGTTTGTCATGACGTCTTATTTTTTATTTTTATTTATTTTTATTTTTATTTATTGGAACAAAAAACAGATACATGTTAAATTATAGCTAAATACAATGTGTACACAAAATTTATGAACATGTAACCAACACCATTGTTCACAGATTACCAAAAATATAATAGGTCAAGTTACTCAGTAAACTTATAATTTTAACAGTATCAATATGTAACTGGACAACAAAAATATCCCAGTAGTAAGTAAACATAAATTAAAATAAATGTGGTTAAATTACAATAGGGATGCCAATGTGAATAACTGGGCTGAGCGAATGTCATTTAACAAGCTACAGTCAAATAGATCGTAGTAATGCAATGACCTGTTTTTTAAATTAGTAGTGAGTAAACGCAAATATGTCTATGGCAGAAAAATGTATATTGTAACCATTCACAATGCGGCGAAGGGGCGCACGGACACCAGCCAGTTAGTCTTGCTTGTGCCCGTATGAAACAGCTTAGGAACTCGGTTACCCCGCTGATAGACAGTACGTGGTACTATGAAACACAATTTATTGGTAATAACACTACAGTCAACTCTGTTATTGCAAAATCCCTGAAGCGTCATGACATCAAGCAACAAACGTCTGGATTCTAAAGACAACATGTTAAATTTATCTAAGAGTTCAGAGTAGCTGGCACGAGAACGACCGGTCTTACTGGCCCATTATATGGTCTATCCCATTATATGGTCTCTACAGAAGCTCTGGAATGGTTCTACTCCTATTTTCAGGGACGACAACAGTGTGTTCGCATAGACGACCTTGTGGATCATCAGGTTGGTGTGATCTACGCATTGGCGTCTCTCAAGACGCTGTAATATCTTCCTTATTATTGTCAACATTAAGAAAACTTGTTATCACCTGTACGCTGACGACTTACAAGTGTCCACACAGTCTAGGGTTGAGGACATCGCATATGCAATCGACAAAGTCAATAAAGACTTGGACTCCATTTAGAGTTGGTCGGCGAGTTTTGGGTTGATCGGAAATCCAACTAAATATCGAGCGATTGGCGTGGGTAGCAAGCAAATGCTGAGAAGGTTGGATACTGCGGTCATTCCACAACCCAGGGTATGAAAGATGGCGGTGTTTCCCGCCCGTGCCACGGAGAACACTTTAAGCCGTTGGTACCGGTTGTCATGAACACCTATGACAATCTTTATTGAGATGCCAGTGCCCTTAAATATACTGGCTACTAGTTTAACTTTCAAATTGAGTTCACCCTCAGGGTTGCGGAAGTTCGAAAACGGGTTGGACTAATAGCTGACCCCAATTATTCTTTTTTTTATGATTTTTTTGCTTTTGTATTTGTCTTCGTTCGTAATAGGATAATAAGTATTAATATATAACATTCATCAATAAAAAAATCTTTAAAAAAACATGATCAGCTTTACTCGTTCATTGACTGTAAGGCGGAACGAAGTTTGCCGTGTCAGCTAGTAATAAATAAATTTTCATTTAAAAGAGGTAAAATTATGTTTGTTGAAACTTAACAATTAATATTTTTTAATAAAAACTAAGAATTTATATTTTTGTTAAACAAAAGCTTTTAAAATTTAATAAAAGTTGTTTGTGCCGTACTAGAAATAAATGTTTTCGTAATTCAAACCATGTTTCTTGGAAACGTTTGCTGTTTTACACAATATGAAGGGCATCTGCAGGCATATATCTTTCTTTATATTTTCATAGTGGGGCAACTATCCATGGAAGTAGGCATCTATCCCAAATAAAGCGTGCCACAAAAACCTATATTTTGCAAAATATGTAATTGATAGGTCAGCAAATCAAATAATAATTCAACATAAATGACTAAGCTAGCTACCTACATGCATGGAAATTATTCATTTAAAATTAATATTTTTAAATTATTTAAAAAATTGGGGTATCTATCCCGGTGTTACTCTATGCATCTGTTTGTTTATTAAAAACTTTTAGGTAATTAATTTCTTCTTGTTTCATTGGAGACATTATAATTTTCAACCGAAATCGGTTGGCCACTGCGATAAGCATAATAATACTCGTACAATGCTTAGATGTTATGGAATCGTTTGTCAATGTAAGTAACAGAAACAGTTTAAGTGATTACAGAAAGTTTTGACTAATCCAAAGTCATAATAGTAATTGTAATTTTTTGTGGCAGCTCGGTGGACCTAAGTGGTTTGAGTGAATGTTAAGGAACATACTCATAATATAATGATTTTACTTTAAAATGCACTCACCTGTATCATCCTCAGCAACTAGAGCTTTTAACTGTTTCCTGCTGAACCAAGGCCTTTCCTTAGGAATGAGGTTCCACGCTGGCCAGACTGATCTTAGGGATAAGGTAATTGAGCTTAGTTGAGCCTCCAGCAGTTTCTCTGGCGATGAAGAGAAGCCACTCTGTGGGCCTGTTATTAGAAACAATTACCGAGGGTAATTAACGACGGCGCGGTCAGTACCTGGATGGGTGACCGCTGGTGGCGTGTCACCATGGGCGACTCCGTGATTCGGAGATCACATAAAGTAGTCGGTCCCGGTTGTTATCATAGGATAACAGTGGTGAAGTTTAGTTGGAGGCCTTTGGGAGGCTTAAAAACCTCTAACGGCAAGATTACGTTGCCATAACGTTGTCTTGCCAGTCCTCAACCCGCTTTTGACAAGCGTGGGGACGTATGGCCTTAGCCCTCTCCTGATGCGAGACCCGAGCCCAGCAGTGGGATGTTAGGGGTTGTTAATGATGTAGGAAAAATAGACAACTATTAACATTGCTAATAATAAGGGCGTATCTGTAATCATTTAAGTTCAAGTTGAGTTTACAACTGAATAGTCGTAATTTATTTAAAAATAGATCTACATAACTAGAAGTATACATTATAAGTATTCAATATCAATAGGTAATTAACAGCAAATATTGTACATTGTATTAGCATTTATAGTACCCCAGTTATATCTATTCAAAACGCCAAAATAGCAACCGGAATTCAGTGATAAAAACAACGTATTAAATTTACACGGTTGGTTTACAGTCATAAATATTACAAAAAGTTTCAACATCGAGAAATGGGAAGTAACAAAACGGCATAAACTGACATAGCTGTTTTAATTAGCGTTTATAGTAACGTGTCAGCTAGCGGGGTTCAATTTAACATTTTTCCATTGTATGTAAAGCAGCGTTGGAGATCATCCATCACTTCATATTCGCGGCTTGCTGACAGCGCGGGGATTGCTCCGAGCCTTCTGCCGTGGTGCCCGTGCCGTCTCACTGCTTGTACACACGCTAATTGGGATCAGCATTGAAAGAATACCTTAGTTTAATTATCGTACGAATCCAAATTAGGTAGTAGGATTCTTTACCATCATTGGGCTCATCGCGTGACTGCACTTTTGTTTCTCGGAAAGAAATTGTCACGACAAATTAAGTGTATCGATTACTGCTAATCAGTATGTTATAAGTAAGTTAGATATGCACACAACTGTAGTCTCCTAAAATATTATTGTGGTATGTGTTCTTTGCTCATTGTATACATGTGACTTAATTTCAATGTATGTAAGTACCTACATTTATATTTTGCTATATATTCCTAATTTCAATCAATTTATCAACCACCGTCTTGTTATAATATTTGAGAGCTATTTTAGTATAAATAGTTTCATATAAAAGTAATTTAATTGATATTAAATCGAAAGGTTAATTTAAATTTACCTTGTGTTGCTTTATCTTCATTCTGTTAAAGGTTGTAAATCATTATCGTTAAATCTGATTCTTCGAAAGAGATCAAACGATAATTCTAGAACAATAATGAATAGAGTCGACATTTTCGTCCACCTTACCTTTTAAAGTGTTTTAGATTATTATGTGATTGTTACGTAGTTGATAACCATTGTATTGACATACAAGTCTTCAATTTATAATTTTTATTTAACTACACATGTACTGAAAATTCTAACAACCTTTATAGAAGTTTAGGTACAAGTCGGGGAAAACAAAAAAGTCTGATTAATTTAAAAAATAAACCGTTGAAAGCGTTTGGACATTAGACCCTTCAAAATATATTATTATTAGCGCTGTATGCACTAATCTTAGCATTGAGAAAACTGTAAACAATACAACTATTACTTCGGTAATAGCTAATTGAATGTAACATAATGCATACGAAATTAGGTTTCTAACTACATCGATAATGTTAAATTTATAAAATTACAAGGAAAGTCCAAAGTATATCTCACATTTGTTTCCTTAAATATACGATTTGCAGAAACTTGACATTCTGATAACTTCACTTAGATATATAATCAAGACCACATACATATTTGCGAATATCAAAGTCATAAATGCCATACGCGTGCTTGTTAACGCGCTCATGTAAATTCTAATCCTTGTTGCATTTAGAACGGGGCGGCCTAGTAATTATGTGCTTTCATTTGTCTGTTTCTCGGAACAAACGAGCGAGGTTCGGTGTGTAAGCTCGCTCCATGTAAAGCAGTTAGCAGTACTCTAATCTCGCACTGCCATTAATTTAAAGAATACGTCTGCGTAACCGACTTTACCAACAACGTCGAAACACAATTCTACTTCACATTTTCTTATTTGCATATTAAAATAATTTCGAGTAAACGCAATACGTAAGTCGCCTTCCACCCGCATTGAGTCGTTTCTGAAATGTCTTACACCATAATTCTGCGTTATGGGAAAGTAAACTTTATTGTGGTATAAATATAACAGATATTCTATTTCATGTAAAGTAATAAATATGCTTGTCTTATCCTGTGTAACTCTCAAACGATGACAGATAAAGGCGGGTTGTGCGCCCAAATAGATAAACTAGTGTGGAAATTAATGTCTACATTTACTGGTGCATGAAGTTCGTAGTTAATTATAGGTTTATAGTTATTCGCTTTTTAAATGCGTATAACAACCACAAAAGCTAACCATTATCGTTTTAAAAGGAAGTGTATAAATTATCCATACTTAGTGGCTTATCAGCAGACATACAAATATGCATCAATATAAAGTATAAAGTGTTTTCTTTCGACCGTGAAATTGCAGTTTGCCGTGAGCATCTATTGTTAAAAGTTACTCCTTGTAATGTTATATATTACTTTTTCTAGATCACTATGATTAATGTGATAAATGGTTATTAGAATTGATATAACCATTTTCATTAAGTATGTTACTTCGTTTTCTACTACTAGAAATAGACTTGCAATTGTAAATTTTATTAACCTGCTATTTGATATCGTGCAATAATTAATTGCAGTGCAAAATTGCTTTTTAACCGCTTGCTCAATTTTGATGACCGCGCAAACGAAGCAGCGAAATTTCAAATTTTTTTTTTATTATATTAGAATCCTCAGCGTTAGCGAGGGAATCAAAAGAGCACGAGGTGAAAAAATCTTTGCACTCGAGTGCAACACGTAACTTTTCATCCCACCTCAGCGAGGAAATGACTAAATGCAAAAAAAGCATTTACAATCTCAAGATACTATACTACAATAAGTTAATAAATAAATAAATAAATAAATAATCTTTAATCTTTCTAACAGGTATAATTAGGAAATTTTAAAGTAACGTTGCTATAGTTACTTAAGTTGAGTTTAATATATTTGTTCGGTACTGTAATGATGGGGTTAGTAAATTTGTGTACTGTTTTTCGGTAAACTATCTGTCATATTTAATAGTAGTTTCAGTCAGTTCTTTTGGCGTCAAATAAACTTCCTCGTCGCTAGAATTACTCATTTTAGGTTCTTCACCTAAGGTTTTAACACAATGACGTGAAAAGAAATTGGCGAGGGCAAAGCAAATTTAAATAAAATACAGCAGTATAGTTCCGAGGTTGAGTTTTTAACAAATTAAGAAAGGTTGTATGATAAATTCGGCACCATGGAGGTAGAAGTAAATAGATTTAATGATGTTTTGAATTCACAAAATTAGTGCACACGATGTTCTAAATTTAATTTACTTTATCCTCTAGCTAGCAGATTAAAACGGCACTCAGATATCGAAGGGCAGAAATACTCTTGCCGAGATTATTACTTTAGAGGCCACTAATGTATTTTTGACTCTTGACAAGTATAGACAAGGCAGATGTCCATTTGCGACTGTACGTGACCAGTAACCTCCCAGCTAGTTTGTTACCAATGCCATATAAATCATTACAAATGAACTCAATGGTAACTGATAAAGGTTTCAATTTTCACCTTATCTCGAGGTCCATGTTTGAAGGTATGTAGGTACGCTTGAAATTTTTTTACATGTATCATGATCGTCTTTAACAGCCCACAATAGCCCACTGTTGCTCTCCTTATGCGATATCTAAAGGCGGCTTTAGCCTGCTGTACCATACTGGACAGAATTGATATATGGTTTGTTTTAAGTTTTCCTCTTTGCAGTACAGGTAGGTACAATAATCCTGTACAGTTTGTTTTCTCAGTCGTCACTAACGACGCCCAATGGATGAATGAGTAGGTAGAGACACTGTATTCTTAATCCATCAATACATGGAATTAAAAAGTGAAAAACTCTTACGTTTTGTTTGTTTAATGCTCATAAACTTGTAAACATAAATATGAGTACGCATGAAAGCTTTCTCACTTGGAGGGTTGTAGTTTGTAAAACTATGGTGCTCACTCACCGTGTCTGGTTCGTTTAATAAACATATTAATAACGCCGTATCCAACACTCGGCGTCACGATACACGATCTAAAAACAACACGGTTATGAATTACTAATTTTACGATGCTCATTATGTACTGTAATTAAGCGTTATAATTTTATGATACATTCATTTAACAACTTAACACATTTCACTTAACGCCTTTTATACGGTACAGTAGTTGTTACACAAATTATGCGTGTTTCATACCATTTTAAATATGTATGAACATATTAACTGTAAGTGTAATTTATCCAATTGCTAAAAGCTTTCGTCAATGAACAGGTTTTAATAATAATGAACACAATTATTTCATTCAGTATTAAGTACAGGTATCACATCGCAGCTTAAGTGTAAAGTTTTAAATAACCGAACATCGATAATTTGTCCGGCAACCACAAAAATGCTTTTATTATTTAAAGTGAGGGGACTTCCGATAAGGTAACCCTATCTGATAAATTATAAACGTCACAAATTTCAACGTTTGTAGAGTCAATTAATTAAATAATAACAGGGGCGGGTGTGAAAGCTACATACAAATAAATATCCTCGGTATCAGCGTGAAATTTTATATTATCGCTTCTAACGTCCGATCATTGTATTCAGTTATTATCTATGGTGCTGGTAATACTCTTACACATTCCTGGAAGGCGACGTGGTGTGTAGCGGGGGTGTGGGGTGCATTCTCGCAGCGAGGCGCTCGCGCGTGAAATTATTATCATTTAATACCCGGCTTTGAGAACACTGCGATTATTCAAATGTTCATCGCAATACGCAAGCTCGCGCTGATCCTCGCAGCTAGCTTTAACGCGCACATTCTTGGATTCCTATTTCACACCAGCTCCGTTCTTTAAAACTTGTCAAATATATTCATGTATAATGCACGAGAATTGTCATGAGACCGATAAGCAAATGACAGAAAATGTTATGTAAATTCAAAGCGTCCATAGTCCTTAGTAAACGCCTTCATAATGTGAGCTTGCAAGAGATACCAGCGGGAACGTGACTTATACTTTTAGATAAAATAATACTTTGTCTAGACAAACTGTTATCGTATTTATGAAAGATAATCCATTATTGAAGTCCCTGCGCACTTACCTTGCAATTTAACGGCAATATTATACAATTAGATGAGTTAATAGCTGTGTTATCATATTTTGAACACAATCACCCATCCTATTTCCCACTACCTATCATTTTTTAATTGTTGGCCCACATTAATTTTACCTAGGTATAACGAATCCAATGTCACAAAAAACCTTACTGACAAAAACTAGATTTTTCCCGATCCACGTGTAAGGGTGGTAGTAAATAGGCAATTACAATAATAAATAAATAATAAATATTTCATACATCTAACACACAACGCCATCTAGTCCCAAACTAAGCAGAGCTTGTACTATGTGTACTACACAACTGATATTAATACTTTTTTTGTAAATACATACATATTTTACATATCTAACACCTAAACTCCGAAACAAATATTTGCAGATCATACAAACATTTGGTCCGAACCGGGCATCACCCCGAGATCTCATGCTTAGCAGTCGCATACGCTACCACTGCGCCACCGAGGCAGTTTTGCATCATCTTATTATTTTATCGTATGATTCAGGTACCTTGGTACTTGATACTCACGACATGTCCTCAGGCGAAGGACACCCACTGCTGAACATTGACTCCCTTGGGCTACCCGCAACAACCGGTTCTGTCCCTCCCCCCCCCCCTAAAGGTTTCCAGTATTGTGACATTTAGATTTAAAAAAAATGAATCTTAAAATAGAGTAGAATTGTACATACCAAGTACTTTTGATAATTTGAACTTTACAAAGACATAAATGGTTTTGATATCTACTGCTTTTCATATTAATTGTTTTTCTTTATCTTTTGCGTAAATTGAAATAAGATACAAGCTAAAAGGTTCTTTTTAAACTGAGACACCATTATTTACAATAACATAGCATATCCTTTCCTATTAGTTTGCACTTTATTTACAAATTCTTCTTTCTCAAATTGCATACGATGGCATGCAATTGCTTGAACAATTTACGTTACATTTTTATTTAATTTATATTACAATACTACAGAAATTAGGTATACGAGTAATTAACTGTGTTCTGCGGCGTCCTCTGCCGGGTATACCAAATTATACTTGTTGATGTGAACATCATCTGAAATTGTGCAACGTTTTATTTTTGAGGGAATGCCGTGCTTCATTCTCCGCTGTTCACTGAAGTAAAAGTGTAAACTATTGCAACAAAAAAAATTAATTCGTGCTTTAAATAATAAATAAATTTATCAATTCAAGTAAAAGGATATTATGTATATTCATATACAAAACATAATATAATATTTACCCTTAAGGTATCAAATATGTAGAACAATATTTTCAGTCGACACCTGTAGAATCTTTTCTTATGGGATTTATGTGTTATTTTTATCAATACACATTGCAACTTAGTTAACAGCTACAACTGAATATAATTAAAAGACTAATTAAGTTCGCAGACGACTTTGTATTTTTATATTCGTTGTTACTAGTTACGAAAGGTCACAGTAAAATCTGATAAAAGCTATTTTATAAGCATTTGTTCTACGTATACGACCGGCGCAATTCCATCAATCTGTCCAAACGTGAGCTAGACAAGAGTGTTTTCCACTACCTCCGACATTAAGTAGTAAGTAGCGCACCGTTGCTTACCAATACATTCGTAAGACACTTTTCTTTTTAAACTCTAGTCTCTGGATTTCAGGTACTCCAGAGTGTTATTTCGGTTCTAGAAAGCGTTCCTTATCTCGTAATAGCCAGTTTTTTTATTCAATAATAGTTATATTGTTCGTACTTGCATGTATTATTGTAATGAACAGTGTATGTATACGCAGTACCTTCTCAAAAATGCATTTTATTCTGAAATTCAACAACTAACAAATATTACAATTTAATATTATAAGTTAAGCTTTACGTTTTCAGTTACAATTTATAAATTGTAACTGAGAACACTAAGCTAAAGGATTTCCTCGACTAACATTGAAAGGCAACATAACTCGTTCACTGACTCGATTATAAAGTGGAAATTTAATTATAAAATAGTACTGAACTTAAATAAACTTGTAAGTTAACCCTCCCGACTTGATCTAAAGTTGGCAAGTGGAGAAGGGCCCGAGACGTAAAGTAAGCGTTATCTACGAGTATATTTTGCTTTGGACTCTTTATGAGTTTCAAACGAGATCCGTCACGCGACGTTAACTCGGAATAGATGTGATAAAGTGGCCGCTAATCTGTCCTATTGGGGCCGCACTTAGTACACTTTATTAATCACAAAGCTTACAAATTACACTATACTTCCTGCGGCGTGACACCTCGCTTCGGCGTATGTTAATTTTATTGTCGACTCTATTGGACGATTTGGTCACCGTTACTACATACTTTTGTTGGGGTGGAAAGTACTTGAATAATGTAAAAATAAATTACCCTCTTTACTTGACTAATTCAAATAAAAAGTTGTATTTTCAATTTTGTTATTGTTAAAAGTCATGAGTATAAAAACAAGCGGTAAGATTTGTGATATAGTAGGCAGCGCTCCCAGTTTCTACACTTTACAATTCAGAATCTTCAGTAGTATTTGCTAACCCGACAGAACTGCATTAACTATGCATTAGACATTCGATCTCGATGTTCGCTACAAATATATTCACAATAGCAATTTGTCATCGTGTAGCTAACTTTTGTACTGTACTGTAGATAAGAATTTATCAGTACCTACTTAAAAATATTTATGTAGGTGAGTGAAACTGAAATAGGTTCGACATTAAAATAAGGTTACCTTGGATCGACCTTTGTATTAGTGTATTAGCATTGCACATTTATTATTCTTATCGAGACGTATTTTGTTCAAAGTGTTTATGCACAATTTTATTCTTTAATCGCAAAATTTACACTTTAAACGTGGGGTTCTCGACATGACGCCTTATGCAAAGCAGGTGCTACCTGATACGTGAGCTCGTGGGCAAAGTTAGAAACGTTGTAAGCCTTACACGAAGGACTCACGAAAACTTATTTAATGTCAGCTATGCACAAGGAACAATTTCGTGTTAATAAACCTTCAAACGCCTCTTCCGCTTCACTTACTTAAAATACTAAAAATGTGTAACAATAAAGGTAATACTGTTTAAGTACTCGTAAGTCACATTTTTGTTAAGTTTTGTATCCACTTGAGGCAATTTACACCATACGCCGAACACGACACCACGCTTATCCGGTGTCGATCGCGTAAAACGGTCATATCGGGGTGAAAACTTACAGAATTGTTAAAAAATAAAATCGTAATAAAGGACGATTGAGCGAGTTACCGCGTACGTAGGTAGTACGAGTACTTATTAGTATTTGGAGATAAAATGAAGTTGGCCCGCTTTGGGCAATTTATTGGGGTAAGTTATGGGCGGCGCGCGGGCTCGAGCGGCTAATTTATTCGCCGTGCACATAAATTACTTGATTATGAATTCAAGTTAGCTTCACTGAATTGTTTGTCTGTTGTTGTAAGCAGCGCTTTTGTGTAACAAACAAGGATATTAGAATTTACCAGAATCTTGTCTTATACGCCTGTGAATAAACTTACGGTGCAATGATATAGGTACTTACTTGAGTAGATTCTTGTGCGGAAAAAGAAGAGATGTAACAAGGCAATGTCGATAAATTTAAAAGGGCAGTTAGGTGTTAGGGCACATATAGTCGGGAAATTTAATCCTTGTTAAAAGATAAATGAGGAGCTAAAGTACAGACAATCTAATAAAAAGCAATAGTGGGGATTATGTAGAACACCAATGGTAATACCAAGTTGTTTTCTAGGCGGTACTAACGCGCCGCAAGTCGCTGCAGCGCGGAATAATCGCGGATACCCATAAAAGATGTAATTTCAGATAAGCTGAAACAGACGAGCCCCGCCCTCTGCCTCCCACCCTCCCACCACGTTCTCCCTCGCTGCCTACTTTCTAATGACTAATTATTATGCTGTGCGTTCCGAGCTTTAACATCAACGAGTGAGGCCTACCTGCTTATACTTCGCTATATTTAATGCCACCAGCAACATATTTCTTCAGTTCCTGGATTGGCACTTGGCATTGTTATGGAAACATATCTTCTGATAAAACTATCTTCAAAGGTAAAAAAATCAAATACGTACCTACGTACGAGTATATGACTTACGCAAGAATCTAAAAGTAAAATCGCAATGCTTGTCAATAAGAAGCTAGAGGGCCTTTAAAATTACATAAATGGGTTTTCATTATAATTACATTTATATAAACATTATTACCGAATGCAATATTATTTTAATCAGGTAAGTATTAATAATTGTTCCTTCAAAGGCGTATCATCATAACGGGCTGTTTCGAATGGGTAAGTTACTAATACCGATATAGGCATGAATAATTTGTAATTGATAATGAAGAGAGGTTCTTATGACGGTTGAACGTGGTCGCCAGCGCCGGCGCCGAGGCGATGTCGCCGATAGAGGGCGACGCTAGTCGCCGGCGCGGCTCTGCGATGTGTGTGATACCGATACTACATTTACATAATGTTCGCACTCTGTAACTCCACTGTGATTAGGTATATGTAGTAATAAAATAATACGTCTTGTAAATGGTAGTTATTTTTTAAAACTAAACTACTTTAAAAAACAACAAAATAATTTGATAGCCATAACACAAACTAACTATCTACTATCTCATCACATCAACAGTCTTTGACAGTTCACTGCTGAACTGTCAAAGAACTAAGGCATCTCCGAATGTACACCGCTTGGATGGATGACAAAAAGTGTTTACCCACATTTATTTCCTATCTAGTATTTACATGAAACCTGTTTCATATGATTTTTTACTGACTTACGTAAAATCGAACACTTTAGAAACTTTGCAAAAAAAACAATTGATTAATTTTGGTGACATTCCTAAATTCTGGTCGAATAATAAAAATCGATGAGAAATCTTAAAGGACTCGAAAGAATGTAATTACTGCTATCTAATACTTATTACTCGTATTTCCACGTATTGTGTTCCTAGTTTTGTATTAGAATTCTGTCAACCCTTTCCTTCCTATTAATAGTAAGGAATATGTATCGACAAGATGGCGATGGGCAAGTAAATCGTCCGAATTATACAAATAGCGTTTGCCTAACTGCACCAACATATTGGCATATGTTCGTGACTAGTTTACGAGTGCCACGACATTGCATATTAATTGGTGTCGCTATCGAGCCGCGCATCGTTGCGACCTAGCTTCAAATAGAGTTATCTCCACATGTTAACGTTTTGTCATGTATTGTGTGTATGTATGTGTATTTGAGAAAATGAAATGTTCTATGCACTGAAACCAAATGGTATCATATGCACATCAAAAGTGCCTTTATTACAAGGAAACAAAGTACACTCTAACAAATAACTCCCCGTAGTAACAGTGTTCCCATGTTACCTGATAAGCAGGTGCTCGTCCGTTTACTAAGCTACCATCTCATATCTTCAGGCACCACTCTGCACTCACTCTGATGATTACGGTTTGCTTAACGTCATTTCACTAAACTGGGAGAGCCACGCTTTGGCATGAATGGGCAGACCCGACCGGAGTGATACCACGGCCTCACAGAAAAACAGCGCGAAATAGTGCCTGCGCTGTGTTTCATCGAGTGAGTGAGGATACCATTGGCACATACACCAGCCCCTTCCCCCAACCCCCTCCCTATCCTCCAAAGGTCGGCAACGCACTTGTGACACCTCTTGTGTTTATTTATTTATTTAATAAAACTTAATGCACATTTTTCACAAAGGCGGACTTAATGTCATGGGGCATTCTCTGCCAGTCAACCTTGAGGTGATGAGAAAATATGATGTGGTAGGTGCATAAAAGAAAATAGTATAATTTGTCATATAATAATAAATTTTATACGATGGTATTGGATGAAACTAATATACGAATACACAAATAAATACTGAATTTGTTTTATTTATTATTTATTTATTTATATGATTACTCAGTCGGAGAACTATCGTTGTGACTGTTCTGCCAATTCATTTCGGAGTAGATCTCGTACTTTCATCTTGAATGTGAAGCGACTTGTGGACATCCTGATTTCGGTTGGGAACGCGTTCCAAAGAAGAACTGACTGCACAAAGAAGTAAGAGTTAATGAAGTTGGAGGTATGAGGGGGGCATAGAAGAAGCGGTGTTGAAATGGTGTTGCGATACGTCCGCCCGTTCGCCCTCTATTCCAATAAAAAAATGGTGAAATTGCAGTATTACTAGCCACTACATCTCCATATAAGGTAATAGATCACATGATTATTACGTAGAGTCTAATAAAAGAGATTTTACCCTCCCTTTGAAACACACTTTAGTATACAGATATACGAGTAAATTCTCATAACCCTCAAAGCTAGATTCATGTGTATTAACTGTTGATTATCTGACCCAACTCATATATGCCGGAAGCATGTCTGTCGCACTTTAAAAGTTATAAAATACGCTAATTAAACGTCATTGGCCAAAATAAGACATCTATCTAAATCACCAAAAACCAAGTTTAAAGAAGTGATAGAAAGCAAAATTCTTAAAATAAAATCACCAAATGCTAAACAAAATTCAAAATAATTTAAACGAGACCTTTTACATTGTTGTAACAATGCTATCAGCAAGTAGCAACTAAACTCATCAATGCATTGGTCAGTACGGTGCGCGCTGCACTCGACATAGTACTGTGATAGAACGGATAGAGCGAGCGCAGTCTAATATGCAAATGTATTTAAATGCTAAGCCCTCTTCATTACGTCGGTATCGATCTTAGATATACAATTTGTAACTCGATAGGTGCATAAGTCTAACGAATCTCCTGTTAATACCCCTTGTTAAAGCGAATTAGTTGGCGTTTGTGCACTGTTTACTTTATTTGATACCTCTTTTTGAAAATACTCAACACTTTGAAGATTTTAAAGTAATTAATCATTACTTTTGCCGTAAATAAACGTATCGATTAGTATCGACCAGTTATGATTTTCAAAAACGTCAGTAGATTTTGGTGCAGTTGACCATTTGAAGAAAATAAGTGGTTATCTTTGATCATGGGTGTCTACCCCTTTGGGGATATAGTTGTAAGTGTATATACACATATGTATCCTCCTTACTAAAGAGAGCTCTATGTCAAGCAATGGACTACAATAGTCTGATAATGATGAAATAACCAGAAATAGCTAGAATTGAGAATTTGACCTGATCTATTATACTCTTAATATATTTTAATAAATTTGTGTATACACATATTAACGTAACATATACGTTGTGTTATATTGACACGTCATCACCAACAGTTTTTAATAGTCGACTGATGAACATAGGCCATCCCTTACAAAGAAGGACACTAAGTATGTGTAAATATACTCAGACCTATATCCCCGAGGGGTAAATATGTTTATCGTCTACAGTTTATTCAAGTTTTTCCCACTCTTATCTACATATTAAGGGGAAATTAGGAGTACTTATTTGAAGTAACAGTTAGTCACGAAGGGAAGGCATTGCTTTTTAAAAAATAATCGATAGATATTAATATTTTGAAAATAGTATTTTTTTAAAGGTTAATTTATTAATCTATACGTATAGTTTAAAGCTGAAGAGTTTGTTTGAACGCGCTAATCTCAGGAACCGCTGGTCCAATTTGAAAAATTCTTTCAGTGTTAAATATTCCATTTATCGAGGAAGGCTAAAGGCTATATGTCATCACGTTAAGACCAAAAAGAAGCGGAGCACTAATGAAGAATGTTACAAAAACCGGGGAAAAATATTACACTACAATAAGAGACGTAAACGAGGTTGCGTGGGTCCATAACACTATTAAAATACATGTGCATGTTAAATTATATTGTTTTTAAAGATAGTTGTAATACTAGTATTATTAACGCACCGTCTCGCCACTCTATCGCATAAAAACGTATGTAGGTGTAAACCTAAAAGTTGCATATATGACAACAAAAAAGTATTGTGTGAAATAATTAGTGACGTGTTAAATATTCATCAGGTTGCCACCTCGTTGAATATTCGTAAAGTAAAATACAAAGGTTAGATACATTAGTACATTGAAACTAGAGCTTCTCTTATGCTTGTAAACAATCTACGGTGCCCAAAGGACAGATTCTTAACAGAGTAAGATAACTTTAGATTAACTCTTGAAGTATCAGCATTTATGAAGATTCGAATTAACAGACATCTTGTTGTTTGCTGACACTGAGTTTTGCTTTTAGTTAAAACAAGTACCTGAAAGTATAAACCTTGCTTTATTATTACTGTGGCACTTGTTTCTTTCTACGTTCATTCGATATATCTAGAAATCATAGTTTTTACTATAAAAAAGTGACGCCCCTTATATGATTTATCCTATACAATCCCATAAGATTTCTTTATTTCTGTACCTCAATGAGATAGGTATTGAATTGAAACATACATTGGCTAGTTTCTCAAACCTCGTTCAAGTTTCAAATTTTACCAATTATAATATTTATTGTACGTTCGGATGGTGTTGGTATTGTTCGAAAATCGTCGAAGTCTTTCCACCTAAGGACCTAGCACTGACCCACATACTGACAACACTCTATCGTAAACATAAGCGCCTTCGACACAGAATTATGCCCAAATATCAATTTGGTTATGCCATTTAAGGATTTATCAATAGGTATGTCATGATACGCAAAGTGAGTCTTCTGTACCAGACGCAGAACTACAAACTTACCTATCATATAACCCATAACACTTATTGCTGGTAAGAAGCGAAGTGATAACCACCTAAACTACTCCAGTCAAGGTCTAGGTGTGATATCAATATATACAGTCAAGCCTGAAAGAGGCTGCTTACGCTAAAAGACCTTTTTGCTTAATATTTACAAAGAGATCTGTGAAGGCGCCTACTTCAACGCTAGAGGCGGCATTAGAACTAACTAATTAACATAATTTATTTAAAACATATTAGTGTTCATTCGTAAAGAACATCTACCTCGTCACATTTGACATATTTTTTTAGGAAATTCAAGAAATATAATGAATAAATGTTCTAAATTGCTTGCAAATTTACTATAATAATACTATAGATAAAGTAACCAGATGAAACTCAGTTTTATAATATGCAATATTTACGAAGTCGGGACGGGTCGCTAGTTAGTGATCAAAATATTTTCTTACTCAAGGACTCATGTGATATATAAATATGTATGTAGGTAGGTATGACTCATACTGATACATTACTCACTTATACCAAACGAGTCGCATTTCTATTCATTGAATTACAATAGATAATGATTCCTTGCAAATTTATGCTCATGAACGTGGTAAGTAATTAAAGTGAATCTAAAAATCTGTATAAATTCCCATTAAATTAAAAGAGAAATTCCTACACAATCAGACATTGGTTTATGCTTATGGACTGCTGTTAGCTATTTGTATTCTAGCAAGTGGTAACAATCCAATCAGATTAATCTTAAATATTTATTGCACATAGTCTATTGGCAGCCGGAGGTTTGTTAAATTAGTATGATGATGGTCACTCCGATGGTGGAGAAAATTGTAAGCGTTGACGAACGTGGGTGGGCTGCCAGCCGTTGATTAAGACACGATGAATAACAATCTGTTGGCCACCGTGGAAATTATTTTTTAGTTATTTCATTAATTTTGACGAAAACGTTCATTTATTGTTACTTGATAATAGTGGAAAATGATATTATTTACTATTTATATTGATTTCAACGAAATTTGGCGTGGAGATACGTTGATTCTTGAGGAAGGACATAGGGTACTCTTTGCTGCAAGAACCGACAAACACGCGGGCGGAGCCGCGCGCTTTAGCTAGTAACGCAATACTTAGATGAATGGCAATCACTAAATAAATAAATAAATATTCCGGGGACATCTAATACGCAACGCCATCTAGTCCCAAGGTAAGCAGAGCTTGTGTTATGGGTACTAGACAACTGATATAAATACTTTTATACTTTTTTTTCGTAAATACATACATTTTATACATAGAAAACACCCAAACTCCGAAACAAATATTTGCAGATCATACAAACATTTAGTGCGACCCGGGAATCGAACCCGAGACCTCAAGATTAGCAGTCGCATGCCCTACCACTACACCACCGAGGCAGTCAACTAATGAACTACACATTCATTGCAAGCGATATTATATGGAATAAAATTGTAATGTTTTTTTTTCTATTATATAGGGGGAAAACGAGCAGACGTATCGCCTGATGGTAAGCGATTACCGCCGCCCATGGACAACTGCAACACTAGAGGCGTTACAAGTGCGTTGCCAGCCTCTGAGGGTTGGGGTGGGGGATGGGGAGGGGTTAGGGTTATGGCCTTTTAGAATGGAATACGCTCTAAAACATAACAACAACCTAATGTAACCGAAACTTATAAATGTTAAATCGTTTCGTGATAAATCTACACTCTGTTTGAGCTGTGGGAGACTATAGCAATCTGAAATCTGGAAATCCTTCAGCCTTTTCAGTCTGAAATGTTACAGTCATAGCAAATGCACCCTGGTATTTTACCAACAATTAGTTTCATCGCGACCTGAGAGAAGCAATGGTCAACTTAATAACCTCAAGACATACGCGGAAAAGCTCACCTATTTGAGAAACAGACTAAAGAGAAAATACCATCAAGACCTTATATAACGGCTTGGTAATAACAAAATTGATTGGTCATTGAATTGATACCATTTCAAAACAAATTTAAACTTACCTCCAGCTATATGCTAAGTAACTTGGCAGATTACAAAAATAAAAAACAAAAAGATTAATGTAAACTACTCGAACTTAACTCTCTAACTTTTTTTTCTTACCTATACCTTACTTATAGTATTATGAATTAATTAGGACATACCTATTAAAGTAAATATTTCTTACTTGCTGACTCCCCTTTCCGATTGTAAAATTTAATCATAAGTCGTTACATGTTGAAACGAGGCTAGCAACAAGCCATTAGCTCATATTTTAACATTCCAATAAAAGTGTTTCTTAATTTGATTAATAGGCACTTAACCAACTTAGGAGTTATTTAAAATATCAAAGAAAGAATTGAGATGTTTGTCGTTGTTGAGCATCAAAGGAATAAGGAATTGCATTGTCCACCAATAGATCATGACTCAAACGTAACAACACTTCCCCTTTCCTATCGGAAATCGATTAGTTACTAGCTAATCCTTAACCTACAGCGAAGTTAAAAAGAATAAGACAAACACAGCTCCACCTGTCGAATCTGATAAAAGTGTTTTATTTAAATTTCTTTGGTTGGCGATTCAAAAACGAGCACAAAGTTGGATTTGTGTCTTATTAAATGAAATTTATAGTTTGGATATAGTTGCTGATTGACCTCGGTCAATGGAAGGATAACAGGTTCGCATGAATGTTAAAAATGAGGTTTTCTACATAATATTTACACATGCACATAAACAAATGTAAGACGGGTAAACTCATGTGGGAACGACGATCGTTTTGAGTTTGTAGTATTTAATTTAATATTAAACTAGAGGTTAATGAAACTAAAAGGTATGGATTGAACTGCGCATTCGTAATATCTTTCAACACGATACTCATAAGTACGAGTATATTTAATTAGAGAATCATTTTTTAAATAAAAATAGAGTACAGTATAGATGGCAGTAAAACATTTCTAAAGCATCTCACACCACTATAAATAGTGTATTACAATGCACAATAAATAAAATACTACTTAATTTTATGTTAAGGCCGAATGTTGTGCAAGGTGCGCGTACGCACGTGCCCGTCGCCTGTGGCTCCACAACAATATCTGTTCCGAATTCAAATTCGTGTCATACATCTTTATGCTTAGGTAACAAAGTAAAATTATGTAAACTGGACTCTAGAACCCCCGCTTAAGGATGATTTGAATAATAATATAAAAGGAAATGGATATTTAAAATAATATCACCTCGGGGTTAACGATTACCGGTGCGCGCATGCGCCACAGATGGTGGGATAAACCGACGTTTGTTTCCGCAGTGATATCTGAATTAATGGCGATACGAAATGCTCGAAAGGTGCTCATTAACATGATTTATGCAAGATAATATGTTTCTTATGCAGGACCCTATTGTCCTGATTAACGTTACGAAATTAACCGAAGCCCAAATATCGATCAGGTGTTTTTATAACATAGATAAATGTAATGTGCCCATAGGATAATATTTGTGTGGATATTAGGTGGTTGGTACATGAATGTGTAGCGAAGTCCATGGCCAGAGAATCCTGCGAGGGCGCCGTCCATCTCGCGGCTCGTTCGCTCACTGAGTACATTCCCGTGTAAGTTTTTACACCTATTATTTTATGTGTCGGCGAGTAAAGTTCGGTACGTGAGTTATAAACTCGCTCGCGCCTCTCTCGCCCCTACTTTATAGGTATTAACGACTTGTCCGAGAGTTTTCTTATAAATAAATTTGAAGGGTAACAAGGCTCGCTTTTGTCGGATTAGTAGAGTGGATCTTGTTTCACTTTGTTGCGTGGCCTCTCTATCTTTTTAATGGAAAATTTATGAGGAATGTCTATGCCTTTTTGTGTGAATATTTAAAACTGTTTTCTTTACTACATATTATAGCCCAGAATCAAATAAATAAACTCCTAAAATTAAATCAAAGGCAGTCAATAAAAGGTACCATTTCCTACGATTTATTCATTTACGTTCGCCATATGGAAATAAACTCGTAAAAGTTCGTGGTATATAATATATGTGATGTAATGGAATTCAAAGATTTTATTAGATTTGTTTTAATCTCGTCCATCACAAATGGAATGTTTAGTGAAGAGGTAGAAATCAGGAGATCACGTGACATTAGCCCATAAGGCGTAGTGCGCACTATAAAAGCGAGACGTATGGAAGCTAAAAGCACTACCTGTAAAATATCAGAGCAGTAAAGTAAATGCTGTGGTAGTGAGACAGAGGACGTGCTCCGAGCTCCACTACTTAAGCTAACAGAATAGCCTCATATTTTATCATGACATATTTTTCTTATTTGTTAATGTTTAAACAAATATTGAAACCATAATACTAAGATTGGTTTATTATATTTATGGCACTTCATAAAACAATTAGAGTAACAAATTATTTATGTATTTTTGTACGTAATTCCTTTACGATTTGATCATGTTCAGCTGCAAATATCATAACTAAGCTAAGTGTTTTTAATTTGTCTTTAATAAGTATAGCTTAGCATAGAGGGTTAGTAGGCATGCATTACGGTGTCTTAGCCCCAAGCCGCTTGAGGGCTTTAAACGACTTTTGCTGGCGATTACTTCTACTTAGAAATAAGCTTGAACTTTTGCACGTTGAAAAGCACATTTGCGTTTTGCATTACATATGTACATCGAAATGCTTTGGTCATCAATTCCTAAAAGACTTATCGTTGCAGTTCATAAGGTCACCTAAAGCGCCATTCTTTCATAAATTGTACTTTTTGTTCTTTTCATCATCATCAGCGCGTTGCTGTCCACTGCTGGACATAGGCCTTTCCTAAGGAACACCACAGAGTCTGGTCTGTTTCTTTTTGCATTCAATCGCATTTTGTTCTTTTCATCACACCTACAAAGATGTTTTTCTAGTAAGTTGACTGCCTCGGTGGCGCAGTGGTAGTATATTACACTGCTGTTCTTGAGGTTTTGACTTTGATTACCGGTTTGATCAAATTTTTGTATGACCTGCAAATATTTGTTTTTGGGTTCGGTGTTTTCTACGTATAATATGTATTTACAAAAAAGTATTATACCAGTCAATCTACCTACCATACTACAAGCTCTTCTTAGTTTGAAGCTAGATGGCGTTGTTTGTGAAATGTACGAAACATTTACTAATATTATTTATAAGTATGATCAATAGAACGTAGCATGTTGGGTGTGAAACGACAAGATCGTATTAGAAACACGGAGCTGCGATCCAAAACTAAAGTCGCAGATGTGGGCAAAAAGACTGCCAGATTGAAATGGGATTGGGCCGGACACGTATGTCGGATGAATCCGGACCGGTGGGCCAAGGTCGTCGAACACTGGGTGCCTCAGAGTGGACGCCGACGACGAGGCAGACCCCGTAAAAGATGGCGCGACGATCTTGACGCCTATCGCAGAGACTGGCCGGAGCTGGCTTTGAATAGAGAGAAGTGGCTTGTTGCAGGGGAGGCCTTTGCCCAGCAGTGGGACACAACGGGCTCATAAAAAAAAAAAAAAAATTATAAGTATCTTCTATTCGAATCAGGTGTATGTAGATACTTCTTGCAATGAACCTAAGGCTAAACTAAAATAAAGTAAACATTATTGTGTTTTTTTATACCTAAGACTAGTTGCACTCCACGATGCTACCCGTGGATGTTGTTGTAACATTCCAACTAAAACAGCTAGCTGGTAACACCGTGGGGAAAGACTTGTCTGAAAGAAAAGCATGCTAATTTACCCTTTATAGCTATCTTCCAGTGAAAGTCCCATCGAAATCAATACAAATACATTATCCAGAACAAACGAACAGACAGGCATACATAAATTGTAAGCATCGTACCTATAGCTATACTTTTATATGCATTTAGTGTAAAGCTATAAATTAAAAAATACAAATAGACACTTCAATTTCATTTATTTATGTTTGTGTAAAGCGATTTTCAACAAACAGGTAATATGCAAATTATTATCATTATTTTATGACATATATTTAAAATTGTTTTTACGTTCTTAATCTTATAGTTTAGTAATTTACTTTCGTGTACATTTAGAATTACATTAAACTAGTACCTACTCTTCTACCCGTCGTTTTTCTTGAACAGATGTTCTTACTGAACGAAGTGTCACTAGTGATTAGGTTAGTTTAAGCAGAATATCATAACAATAGCTATCTATTCTTAGCACATGTTATTACCAACAAAAGCGAATTTATGAGTGCACTCTCAAAGTTTCAAATATCCCTAATGGAGCAAGAGTGAGCCGTTTTACATGTTCCCCCACAAACTGCATTATAATGTCTGTACCAAAAATAACCACACATAAATATAAAACAATGTGAAACCACTTAAAGCGAATAAAATACACGTCGACTTCAACTCTGTAAAATGAATTTATTAATAACGGAGACAATGAACGTCTGAAACAAACGTTTCACTTTTTGTATTTTTAATTGTCCTCCGAACGACAGCGAAGACGCATTAGAAGAACGAAAATAAACCAGGCATCATATAGGTGTGCGGCTGCGCGTTAACCACTGAACCACGACGCGCACTGGCTACGACGGCGCTGCGCTCTGGCCGCCTCGCACGACCGCGGTCGCCGCGCGTGCCTGCAGCGCTCACCTTGCTCACTGGCCGGCGCTTGTGTTGACTTGTGCTCAACCTGTCACTCGTTAAAACTTTCTTCCACTTCCGCACAAAAAAATAATGATTGAATTGCAATTTCAAGATGTAGCTCGTTTAGTATGGGATGCAACTCGTAGATGATATCTTCCACGTAATTAAAAATCTTGTCGTGACATTCAGAGCCCTGTCCCGCCTCCGCACTACTTCAATATTGTTTGCGATTGAATCACAATTAAATGTAACGAATCAAACTACACTTTATTAAAAGGGTCTGATAGCTCAAAATGGAGAGTGTATCGCGAGGCAGGAACGAACGTGCTCCCGTCGAAATGCCAACCATTTTATTTATTCGCCTTAATTATGTATCTTGTCTTAATTTACGATTGGATCATACGATAATCTGAAACGTAATTTATAACAGTTGCCTAGGTATTCGAGTCGTGTCCATAACGAGATTTAGGATTACATAGATGACGTCGCGTTCGGTTCTCGGTGTCGCGATTAAAATATATTATCGACATTCATTGGCATTTTGCAATTAAGTGCGCGCGCGGATAGCAGCGAAGAACGAGCATCGAACGCTCGATGCGCGCGCTTCGATAGCGTCATCGCGTTTAATTTTGTTATGTGTCGATGGCATGATGGCAGGACGACATTTCGATACGGCGACTGTCCACAGATATCCCTTAATGAAAGTAATGGAGGTTTATTAACGATCGACGACTACTCTTCTCGCAATATGTACTATAGTAATAGATAGCAACGATGACCAAACGTGCGAGCGAGAACAAAGAAAGCCACATTTGCTAATTGCGATTTTGCTCGTGTCGTGCGCACGGAGGCCGGATCGTGAGCTCCAGCGATATGATGATAACACATTCATAAATAATTAGAGCGAAATTTTCTCATTTGTAAGACGACAGTCATGATATTTGGTAGCAGACTGTGTTCTCGGAATGCTAACATCTAGATAGGCGTCGTACTGACACGCCTGCTCTGCCTTTTACAACAGCGATGACTGTGTTGACAATCTAAAATTAGTATGTAAAACACTTCAAACGTATGCAAGTGCAACTTTTAAAGTGAAAAAATGGTTCTAAATAATTATTTCTTATAAATTTACTTCAGAAAATCTTGTAGGTCATCCATTGAAAAAGAGAACAATACAAAAAGCAAATATGAGGTGAAACGCTTGCGGGATCAGTCACGCTTGTCGGAGCTTCGCCATGACAAGGTTCGAATTTCCACTTCCGTTCGATCCATGAACAATCGATATTGTTATCGCCGACTCTTCATTATGAACCGAACAAAAATAATTATACGAACGTTGGAACGACAAAAAATAGTTGGGTACCTACGCATTCACGTTTTAATAACGACATCGATAACAAATTAAACATGTTTCATTTCCTTAAAACGAATGTTATCGAGAGCATCGTAAATCATCCGAAAGATAAAAGGCTTTAATTGAAAGAAAAAATCTGCAACACAATGTTTACTTTTTGCGCAGTCACTGTGCAGATTAGAACTCCGGGCGTAGCCAATTACTGCAGTATGAAATTTATTAGTTTCGGGTATCAAACGAATGATGTTTTTGTAATAACTGGTAAACAACTTACATAGATTATGTAGTAACAGGTAGACTATCGAAATAATAATATTGTGTAAAATATTGCTCGGATCTGCGATTCACCGTTCATCGAATCCAAGTTTTCTATTGTTCAATCAAAAGCAGATTTTTCGTAACTTCCGTAATCGATTGAAGTCAAGTTTTTAAGGGGACAAAAAATAACTACTTATAGCATAAAAAGAAACAATCTCTCTAGCGCATAAATTAAAATTTCCGCTTGCAGATCGTAGTGCCAAATCAAGCATAAATATTGCCGAGGGATGGCAACGATCGATGCTGTGTCATAATGGATGTCTCTTGCTTGCAATATGAATAATTCTAATGTTCTATTATAACTATATCTTAATGTAAGCACCATGTTGTAGATTGATGTCACTTTTAAGAGTTTCTTGTCTTAACCTATAGACTTAAATTTCATTACCAAGTACATCATAGGAGACTGGTTGGTCCGTCCGGTAGATAAATGATTCGAAATCAATTACTTTTACTGCACATCATATTCATTTAAGAGTGCACTTGCCTTGATTAGTGGAATGCTCTTTAAGGGCCGAAGTGCCATTAAAATAAATAAACAACTATCCTAAACAATTCCAAGTGTTAAGTGTGTGGTGGCTATCAAAAATTACTAGATAAGAGTCGACAATGTTCGGCCGGTGACTTATGAAGTGATTAAAAAGTTTGGTACAGTCAGCAACATAGTTTTCACGTGTTTTAAACGTGTTTATTATTTCTAAGTTGGTATATTTCTAGCCAATTGCAGTTCTACCCTCAATGACTGATATATTCTTCTTAACTGTAATGAAGCTAAGAAATATTTTTAGAAAACAGTTTTTTGAACGATATGTGGAGTGTCGAACGTTTTACCTGACCGTTGTGGGTGTCAGCTAGTTTTGATCAAGTTCTCATTTTTAAACATATCCGAATTCTTCTCCATGTATCTATAGAATATTCATGTCCTGAGTAGCTACAACCAGCAAGTAAAAAATTGTTAATTAAAAAAACTATAAATATCTGCTATATTAGGTAATTAATTTTAAATTTTATTACGTTTCCACCACAGGAAAGTATAGCCACGTTACGCAGAATTTTCTGATTTTTATAACTTTGCAGCACTCAACAATCCTAACCTTTAAAAATTGAGACTAGGACTTCAACGTAGTTTTATGTACCTATGTGTTAAACAGATAACGTGCATCTTATGCGTATGTCAAACCTTCGTGTAATTTTCAAATTTAATTACAAAAACCATGATCCACTACACCCTAATAACTAAAATATACAAGGTAAGATGAGCTTGAATATACCTTCAAAACTGTTCATTTCGGTTGAAAGTTTAATTATTGAGCCGTGTTTAAAAGTGAGTCCGTAAAGATCTTTGGACGCTTCACGATATCTCCCGGCTAACTTTACGCGCGTCCTATTACGCCGCACCGATAGCCACAATCAGGTAACAGCCGCCATGACATCTTTATGATGTTTCAAAAACCATTACTAACGACACCTTTTTAGTTACTTGCGATAGGAGCACGCGCACACCAACAGCTTAGAGACAAAACGCTTCGTGTCATCGGCGTCCACCGCATCAACTACGATATCTGTCTTGTTTTTTTTTTTTTTTTTTATTTAATATTGGGCAAACGAGCAGACCTATCACCTGATGGTAAGCGATTACCGCCGCCCATGGACACCCGCAACACCAAAGGCGTCACAAGTCCGTTGCCGACCTTTGGGGGATGGGAAAGGGGATGGGGGGAGGGGTTGGGGTATGGGCCTCCGGTATCCTCACTCACTCGGTGAAACACAGTGCCAACGCTATTTCACACCGGTTTTCTGTGAGGTCGTGGTATCACTCCGGTCGAGCCGACCCATTCATGCCGAAGCATAGCTCTCCCACGGTCTTGTTCGATGAAGCTAAGGTTTTTTTGTTTTTTCTATTCTAGTCGTTATATTATTAAAAACAAAAATACAAAAAATGAGTTTTACATCAGATATTATAATTAGGTACTTGCAAAAGATCTAGTTCAGTGTTGTATACTTTTATGAATAGTTTTAAATTAATTCAATTAATCAGAACGAATATTTTAATGAAATTTTCGCATACAAGCTATATTTATTAATAAAATTACATACAAATTCTCGATAAGAATAATACGAAAGACGTCATCTATATCATCTCAATATTAAATAGATCCTTTTTTTATTCAGGTCTACACTGTATATTAATAATTATGATAATACTAGCTGAACCCCGCGGTGCTACCCGCGGTACGATGATAACTGCGGGCAACGCCGCGAGGCGAAGCTATATCTTTATAAATAGTAGCCTATGTGTTATTCTGATGTATAAGCTATATTGTGGTAAAGTTTCATTCAAATCCATTCAGTAGTTTTTACGTGAAAGAGTAACAAACATCCATACATACATACATCCATACTTACAAACTTTCGCCTTTATAATAGTATAAGTAGGATTAGTAATATTAAAATGTTGAATAGTGTGTTTGTTTGTATGATTAAACTCGCAATTCCCATGGACCACCAGTTCAAATTAAAAAACTCAGACCAACCATATAATATGTACTATTTCCAATTTCGAATATATATCCTCAATATCACTTGACTTTAATTCTGAATTAAAATAAACATTTAAACTCAAAGGAAACTTTCTGCCGCGCACAGAAAAACTGTGGAATGAGCTGTCGCTTGCGGTGTTCCCGGACCAATACGACCTTCAAACCTTCAAGAAAAGAGCGTACTCCTTCCTAAAAGGCCGGCAACGCACTTTTGTAACGCCTCTGGTGTTGCGGGTGTCCATAGGCGGCGGTAATCGCTTACCATCAGGCGATACGACGGCTCGTATGGGGATATATAATAAAAAAAAACCTTTAAAACTATAACACCAGATTGTCATTACAATTCAGAATATAATTACCATAACGTTATTTATTGATTTCTTATTTTATTAAATCCCAGTTTTTATTTATAAATAACATCTGTGTTCAATTATTCATTTTTTTTATTACTTAATTAATTCAATGATCAGGTCAATTTGAAACAACTTAAACACCGCTACTTCACCAGAGAGCGTTTGTCAGCAATTAAAACTTTCTAGTATTTCTAAAAAGATCTGTTCATCCTATGTGTGACGTGATGATTAAGGAAGAAAAGAATTACGACAACAGCACTGCAAAGAGAAGGAAAACTAAGTAGGCCTGAACCTCCTCTCTAAGAAGAGGAATATGTGTGTGAATGATAATAATAAAAGAGATTGATTTTGATCAATCTTATCCTCCTCCCAGTCTCTTCTTATCCATATATCCATACAAATAAATAAAAATGGAGTGTCTGTTTGTAATATTAAAATAACCGCTTTTTACTAAATGCATAAATATGTATGTTAACACAGTACATGTAAAAAAAATAATTTTTTTACAATTTTTGTCTGTCTATCTGTTGGTTCCAGCTAATCTCTAGAACGGCTGGACCGATTTTGATGGGACTTTCACTGGCTAATGTAATAATTTTTTTTTTGACTAAATTTGCTCTGCGGTATTACCCGTGCTTGTAAAGATACTACAATATCTGAGGGTAACACCACGGGACTTCACTTAATCAGCATTATGGGATGGTATAATTATATTTGTTAGTTAGATGTCCGAAAATTTTGTTTTTTATTTATTTATTTACCTATAGGAAGGACTTCAATGAAATTGTTTATAAGTGCCGCTTGCATACTTGTGTGCAAAAAAATATAGTTTTATTAAAAATTTGTTCAAAGAACAAACTTGCATACGACAGCACATAATGAGTTACACGTAGATGAACTGGTTTCATTAGTGGCATAGATTTTAGCTTTCAACGACACAATAAATTAATATTAATATCGTTATCTGTTGATCTTTCTTAAAATATGCTATATTAAAACTGGTCTGATTAATAATACACTTAATTTACTGTTACAGAATTTTATATTCGAATTATATATTCATTACTCAGATTCTGTATGTATTAATTTTATCTTAAATCTTAAAAAGACAACTCCCGCATTAGGAATATACATCCTGTGTCGCGGGGGACTTTACAAACATACATGTAACGGACACAAAGAACACCAAGACACAGGACAACATTTTGTGGATCACACAAAGTGATGTCCCACGTGGGATTTCAACCCACGGCACTTGGCGCAGTAGTGAACGTTTAAATCACTAGGCCAACCGTATCTATACTAATATTATAAATTCAAAAGTAAATTATTTTGTCGGTCTGTTACGTGTTCACAGTTTAACCGCTGCACCGATTTCAATGACATATGGCATGGAGATACTTTGATTCTTAAGGAAGGATACATAGGGTACTTTTTACCGCGATAATCGATATACACGCAGACGGAACCGTGTGCAGAAGCTAGTAAATGTAGAAATAACGTTATCAAAAATTTATTATATTATTAATGGCTAAATATAATATGCATATTTAAGTCATATGCATATTCGATTCCATTAAACTAATGATTTTAGACGTGATCAATATCGAACAGGTAGTAAGAGGTAATAAAAACTGATGACATTATTTCAAACACAAAACAGTCTATCACACAAGAACGAACTACATAAATATATTCTTACATTCTACTTACTGATTACTGAAAAAAGGAATCTAAAAATAACCAATAGGTAAATTAATCAAACTTGTGTGGGAAAACGGTGTGTAATGTCCCACCAACACAAAGGGAGGACCCTCCGACCAGGCCAGGCCTGACGGGCCACTGCCCAACAGTTAATGTTGGGATATTGTATATATGATAATCGGCGCGAGAAATTTTATTGCGCAATTCAGGATTGATAGTTTCATCGTGTTGTACGTTGCTCCGTAGTTCAGTGTATCTTCGGTAGGTGGCCCTGTGGTAGTTTTACTGTTGTGTTATATTTATGTGGATGATGACACACTTGCATCAAATATGTGATGTTATAAAGGTATATTCTAGTCTGTTTGGAACTGAAAATTATCAGATAAAGAAACTAGGTACTATGATTCCGGGTGGTTTAAGTTGGGCGTGAAAAAGTATCTCACTATGCCCACGTAATATTGGTCACAATACTGGCCACGTTCACAATAAGGATGGTGACCGCCACTTTTAGATTCTAGTTTTACTTTCCACAAAGATGGGTTGAGTCATTCTAGCAGCAAATGCTTAAAAAAAACACTTGAATAAATTGGCGTTTTATGTCGGAGTGTGACCGCCTCTATTAAGAATAGGATAACATGAAACAAACTCAACACTAACCAGTCTTGCCAAGCTTAAGTTCTGTACCCAGGACAAATAATCAGGTTAAGGCACGTTCATTTAAAATACTATATATTTAAAAGTATAAATTACACCAGTGGGCTGGTTACCATAGCATTGGCCGTGTGTGAAATGTGTGTGAAATCATTTTTAAGGTTTTAAATTACACCCAGGCGTGTGTGCAGGCAAGAATAAACGTGTTGATCACACAGCTTGTCATGTTGATGTCCTGGGTGGGATTGAAAACCTCGACCTTCAACTTACCACCCAAGATCACTAGCCATAAAAGCCACTTACGCGCCCCTGTTACTCGGATATTTGGTACTTCACCACTGTTCGTTTTTAATAAACATTAAGACAAATTAACCTGTAGAACAAACTGTCACATTTAAATAGAAACCTTAAACGTTTGAAGAAAAGTACCTACTCGAAAGTCAAAACCGACAATCATCTTGTGTCTCTTCAATTACTGGTTACTATTGACGGTCTCCTTAACTGTCAGTGAACAATCATAGAAGACTAACAAAGAAATTTTTATATTATCAATTACCTAATTAATTAACTACCTGACTGACCTTACCTTAAATTGTTCTAATAATAATTATATATCAGGCGTATTATGCTAAAGTCGATATGGTGATAAAAAATAAATACACCAAGTCCCTTGCGATTTATTCAAAAGTTATACCAAACCGAATATGATATATAATACAATTTAGGGATATAAATAACTTAATTATTACCTTCATTATAATTCCAATGAAATGCCCAATATTTTGTTAATGATCAAAGACCGACCTACAAATTTATGTCTAATAGTCAAATTATTTAAATTTATCATCTTTGATGACATTCCTAATAAAGTAATTCAATCTGGTTGTTCAATAGTATTTAGTTTGTTTTCAGTTTTAATTTTTTTTCTTTTTTTATGTTGGTGGCAAACAAGCAGACGTACAGTAGATGGTAAGCGATTACCGCCGCCTATGGACACTCGCAACATCAGAGGCGGCACAAGTGCGTTGCCGGCCTTTGGGGGAAAGGGGAGGGGAACGGGTGGTGGGGTTGTTGTATGGGCCTGCACTATTCTCACTCACTCGGTAAAACCGGTTTACACCGGTTTTCTGTGAGGCTGTGGTATCTCTCCTGTCGAGCCGGCCAATTCATGCCGAAGCATGGGTCTCCCACGGTACTCCTTGAAGTGCTGTCAGTACTTCGCTTCCTTAGTGAACTATTACAGCTTCTGCAGGAGGAATATTATACTGTGATACTCCGTCTCCACACGGAAATATTATCAAGAGTTTATTTGTAATTTTTAAAATTAAGGGCCAGCTTCATACAGACTAGAAAATACTTTTATAACATCACATATTTACCCAAGTTTGGTCCATTTACCTCTTGTTTATTGTTCGTTTATTTTTAACTAAATTTTTTATAAAATTCGACTGTTCATATTCAACATGAACATATTTAGACTAAATAATATTAAGCAACAGTAGGTTATTATATTTTCGTTGTAAATACAGTAAAAATAGTATAAAATTTGCGCATGCATATATTTTTAATTTCACAGGAAAAGTAATAAACAGATTAAAGGAAACAGAAGCATAATATTTATTTATTATGCAAATAATCAATTATTTAGAAAACATCTTGGACTCATTATAACTAATGCATTTTACGTATATATATAACTTAGTACATATAGACACACTAACAGCGCGTGTCATTAGGCACACATATTACTATCCTATTTAATAGTAGGCACCGTCACCGCCATTAAACTATTGCTTCTTTAAAAGTACATAACATAACCGTAAATATTGAGCACAGCTTGCTTGCCTACTTACCTCTTAATGTTGACAGAAAAATGTCTAATTAAGTCTTCTATTAATTAAAAATAATACTCATCTCTTATATTTCTTTAAATAATTCATATTTTTTATCTAAATCGCCATCTAATCTACATTTCTTATAGGTATCGCAACCGCGTTCCAATTTAAGAACTTATTAATGTTTTAAATTTTTTTTATTACCTACTTTATATTAATATAATATTGTTAACTAATATGATGTGACGTCAAGTACGTAAATGCATTAAGGTGTATTATTATTGGTTTTTAGAAAAAAAACTGACTAATCAACATTACATCCATCAGTAAATACCACTGGGGAGTGAGGTAAAAATACTTTCTCTGTAGCTCCTAATATATCGTCATTAATGCCACAATACATAATACCTATAGCAACATGATCGGTAGGTAGATATAGGAACATAAATTTAATAATATCTTAAAAAAACTGACGCCAGGGACTTCAAATATTCAACCGCATAGAAACCATCTCGTGCAGTAAACTCATCTGTTTATTTATTTGTTGAATCGTAAGAAGTACATTGTATCATAGTTTACATAATCTACGGACGTAATAAGAACATAGATATTATTATGAACACATGCACGTGTTCATGTTATTACGTGTTTCCATATTTAGGATGATGATTAAGTATATCTACATTGGGAAATTCATCGATTCAAATCAAATTCGCATGACGAATTTCAAAGATTCAAATGACACATACAAGATGTATATTTTTATCTCACAGTTTACACAATTTTACTGATATTGTCTTCAAACTTTTCACGTAATTTCCTTGCAATGCACGATTGCTGATTAGATCCGTAAGATCATACCATCTTGCCTTTAACTTTATAGTTTAGTGGGTAAGCAAACATAACTCGTAGAACTTCGTAGCGGTTAAAAGAGCAGTGCTGTTTAAAAATGAATGTTTGAAATGAAATCAATACGTTTGAACGTTTGGCGGGCGTGGAACGGTGCGTTATGAGAACATAAATCTCTGACCTTACGCCGACTATCTGCCCCCTTGCCCCACTTACATCCCCTACGAGGTACGATGTACTGCACCACATCAAACATGAGAGATATGACTCGGACGGTCTCCTTAAAAGAGAACTTTATCATTAGTGACCTGCAATGGTACACGACCTACATAAGGTCGTCAACCATTGTTCATTAAAATGTCACTACAACCAAGAACTTGTCGTTAAAATGAAGAAAAATATATGTCAAAGATGGCATGTCAATTAGATTATACCGTCATATTAACTGCCTTCAAAGACAAAATATTTTGCATACTTAACTAAAAAATTACGAGATATTCCTATGTAATTCATTTATTATATATATATTTATATCGCTTACTTCTTTTTATCCGTATTGCTTAATAGTTCACTCGATACCTGAAGTAATTAATACAGTAGCAAGATACCGTGTTAGTACTCGGACCGTCCATTCACTTAAATTCTAAATACATTACCATTTCAGGATTTACAAACCTTACCAAGTAGCAAACACACAAAATAACAAGATTCTATGCCGTAGTTCTGCACAATTAACTATCAAGGCCGTAATTACTTCAGTTATTTATACCAAGGAAGTAAATGGATTCTAGGTGGCGGTAACATTTCTTACCCTTGTATTAAAATATGCCTATTGCCTATTGATATCTGCACAAATAAATTACCTAAATTTTAACTGGAAGTCATTACGTCTTTCTAAAGTTTCCCCGCAAAATTTGAATGACTACTACAACTTGTGTTAAAAAAATTCTTGTATAGACTGACATACGAGTTTTTTATCATATCAGTCACTATAAATTATTAAAAAAACTGCTTAATATTAAAATAATAGGTCCATTGATAAGAATGTCGATACAAATATCGGTTCCATTGAAGATGACATGCTTAATAGTTTTATACTCAACATATAGCTGTCTTTTTCTAATGTGAATACATTTAACTTTCACTTCAATGTTGACAGTGAAAACATTTTTCTGTTCCTTATCTTGTTTACATAAATCAGCAGCAAGTCAACCTGTTGTGTCATAACTATTAACGCGTATGTTATTGACGTTATTGATCATCTAATAAATAGAAATGATGGTTCTTTTGGTGCGTGAGTACACTATGAAAGCTTCGGTGGTTCGTTGGACAGATATGAGCGGAGGAGCCGGTTATATTTTATCGGAAGTAACGGCATCTAACGTACGGCCAATTTCATAATGCCTCGCCCGCCCGCTGCGAATGTGCCTCACTTATCAATTTGATATCTCGATGTGGAAACATAATATGCCACAGATGAATCGACATGGGGATATATTGAATCGAATGTTTGCTTCCTTATTTGTCCAAATACATACGTTAACTTATATCCCCGAAAGGGTAGGTTAGAGGTATTTAAGAACTAACATTTACTAACTACAATTTATTGAATTAAAAGTTTAAGTAGGTCAGGGTCGTTATCAACTTGTTCCTCGAACTGACTGTAGCTGGGAGAGAGAGAGAGACTTTATAAAAAATTGTGCCCACAACACCCTATTCAATAAAAACTGCGACAATCGTAGATGTAAACTATTACAGTGTGTAATTAGTTTTCAGTCAGTAACAGTACGCATACTGAAAACGTACCTTCTGTTACTTGCCTACTATTACGTAGGTACTATGAGTAGGTATGTAAATGCTATAAAATCTTTCATCAAAAACTTTTACCCTATTAAAATGTTTACTATCATTAACAACCCATAATGTCCCACTCGGGGCTCGGGTCTACTCTACATTTTTTACCGTGGGAGAGCTATGCTTCGGCATGAATGGGTCGGCTCGACCGGAGTGATACCACGGCCTCACAGAAAACCGGTGTGAAATTGCGTTTGCGCTGTGTTTCACCGAGTGAGTGAGGATACCAGAGGCCCATACCCCAACCCCTCCCCCCATCCCCTTTCCCATACCCCAAAGGTCGGCAACGCACTTGTGACGCCTTTGGTGTTGCGGGTGTCCATGGGCGGCGGTAATCGCTTACCATCAGGTGATACGTCTGCTCGTTTGCCCACTATTCATAAAAAAAAAAAAAAAATTACCTTAACGTTACCTCCGAATCACGGAGACGCTCATGGTATTATGCCACCAGCGGTCACCCATCAAGGTACTAACAGCGCCGTCGTTGCTTACCCTCGGTGATTGTTTCTAAGCACCGACTGCAACTAGACTATGAGCGCCTCTATGCGCTATGAATTCCTATTATTCTGTTGAAAATCGATAAATTTAAGTTTTTTAAATAAATAATATTGAAACTGATTTTAAACAGTCTTAATTATATGGCTTAGTCACAGCTGTGTAATTATCTAATTCAATGATGCGCGTCCAGTCTCAAATGATTCAATTTCACGGACTACAGCAATAAACACCTTGTTATAACGTGAGTTAACTAGCACGGGAATAATAAACACATAATCTAATCCATCATACATTATGATAATACACAACGGTAAACAGACGACTCACTCTGTCAAATAAGTCATCACTGTGTCAGTTAACTCAATTACATCGAGATCAACACACGGCTACCGTGCATGATTAACAAGCGAATTTCACAAACGAAATTATACTTAAAACTCTTCATATAGCTCACAAAATTGTTCGTCTTACCACACTCATGGTAATCCTGCTTCATAAATCATTTAATAACACAAATGCATAGCCACACACTAAGCTATTCCTTCCGTTGTTAAAGCAATGATATAAGTACTTATACGAAAACCAACCTTAATCATACCAGGCAAGTTGTAATTTACAGTAAGAAATACTCATGTTACGCTTTTTGAAAAGTGTCAGTAAAATTATCCAGTGCTAGAAAGACAATATGTGTAACATCCAAAGGATCTACAATGCGAGCTCTACGCGGACGCCATAGAGCATATTTTTACAATTAGGGTTTAGTTGGCCCATATTGTGATGGTTTATCCATCGTCCGGAGCGGATGCCACGAACTGCTGTCAGCCCTTGACATGCGGGATAAGTTTGACGGATCATGCACGAAATGATTTAGGAGTTAGGAAACACATATGTTAAACTCCGAATAACAAATTAAACAAATAGGTACCTTCTAACCTCCGCGAGTGTGTTTCGAGATTGAAGATATCGTTTTATTAATCAAGTTATGACAACATTGATATTATAATATTTGTTTTTAAATGTTAATATGTCGTAAAATATCATATTTCAAACACATTAAACATAAAAATTAATATTAATAACAAGACACGAGTTATATCGTCACGAATCTACATAGAAATATAATATGGGACGATGTTGTAATTCTATATCGCATCGAACTAATAGGGCCCGTTAAAGCAACAACGTTGACAAAACCATTGACCTTTCAATCAGCGCTAAGCAAATATTAGCATTTCAAAATATCATCTGTATACGAGAACCGGAAAGTGGTCGTTAAATTTGGACAGAGGCGACCATAAAAATAAAATATTAATAATTAATGGCAGGAGGTTAATAGTCCATTAGCAACGTGCTTGTGGTTGTCACTCACTGACTACATCAACACGAGAACAGTTTAATAACAGCTTTACTAAGTTTTGTGGTAGTCTATGTGTCATCAGATTATCACAGATAAACTTATGAGTTGGCATCTAATTAGTTGTTCCTTCAAATCAAATTTGACATCATAACGATTTCGTGATAATGTATTAGTTATTAGATAACGTGTAATCTAAGGTACATCAGCTTAATAAATGACCCTTAGTGGGATGATAACATCCAATATAATATAATAAATATGTTAAGTGGATAGAGAGCCATGTTAATGAGAACGAAGCCCTGTAGCATAGTGCGATGTATTCGTTACGTATCACCTCTACTAACACTCTAAGTTTCATTCAAACATGATTATAAATATATTATTTATGCAACCGATTAAAGTCACTTTTCTACAATAAATCTTTGTTTGATTATAAGTACTATATGCTTACAAATAAGGATACATGTTGCATACACGTTTTCAAGAAAATGTACAAAAATAGAGAATCAATGCTTAAAACAATTTTGATTTGATCACTTTCTTACTATAAGAAAACAATAAGCTGATGATTTAAAAAACCAAACGCTCCAATGAATACTGCTTAAAAACTACAACAAAGAAATTGTCGTAATCAATGAGGTGATCTACTTCCCTAGTCGCAATATTAAATCGTATAAAAACAAGACAATAATTAAAGCACCGGTTCTTTCAAGTGCGGAGAGCAGAAGCAGGTGGCGAGCCCAGGTAACTGCCAACGAACGTAGCGTACGGTGCCCGTGCCCAACAAGACGAGCGCAGCCACGTTCGCCGATAAGGAAAAACTATACCGTCACGTTTTATGTAAAAACAAATTATCTAATAAGAAATAAAAATCTATCGAGGAAGCGGTCACAGTTGACTGTATCGACAGATTATCCACAGCTCTATGAGTTGATTTCTTTCTTGATAATATCTGTGTAGAACCAAGGAAACTAGCAGTCCTTGATTGTTTGATCAGTTTTCCAATAATTATTCCCTATAAAAACACCGGAAATGGAACGCTTAATCGATTCCGGACCGCGCCTTGTAGTGACGTGGCATTTGATTACTGAAATTATATGGCGAGACGAATCGCGCAACTTTGTTTTGTGTATTGTTGAACATGGCCTTCGACAGCGGCGAAAAATAAAAACTAATACAACTATTGTTTTAGTTGTCTCATTATTTTATCGCCTCCATGAGGAAGTTAATTTACAGTTTCAAGGTAAATAGTTTTCTACAGGCATCTCGTATTGTAGATTTCAATTTATTTACTATTTGCTTGTGCCTGTAGCTTCGATCGCGTTAATGTTGAATTGATCAATCAATACAAAAAGTTATTCCTTAAGAAAAGCCTTTTTTCGTATTTCAGCTACCCATTTTTTGTTCTCTTTAAACAAATATTCATGATGATCGGTGGAGTGATTGAGATGTAAAAGCGCAACAAACAAATAAATTTGAATTAATTCTTATTGGCAAGAACTAAGACGAACACTAACAATTGTGGTAGTTAATATTAGCTGCTACTTGCGTATGGTGACATGAACGGTCTGTCGCTATTATGTGGGGCCTTAAAGTAAAAGCTTCATACTTTGTACACAAATAATATTAGACACGCCACGTACAGAGTGTACCCCATGTTCACATTAAAGATTGATGTCAGACGAAAAGATGGGGCCACTCTGCAAAATTTATTTCACATCTCCACTCTACCAATGACAAGAAAACTGTTACGGTTTGCAACGGTCTGAGTGTAACATTAAAAATTCAAGTCGTCTTACCCACTTGTGTGAGGGATTGCCGCATATTCGCCTTTGGACAGCATTTATATTTCCTTTGGCTACGGTTATACTCAGTATTTCGTCAAAAGAGAATTTTGTATTCGTGATTTATTTTTCTATTCCTGTGGGTTGTAATTTATTTGTAACAAAATTCTTTTCAATAATTTATAAAGGTCCTGCAAATTGTAACGTCTTTTCGCCTGTCTACTGTACAACAATATAGACACTATGCAAAGTTAAATAATTTTCGTTTTCAGATATTGTTTACGTCTGTTCTTTTTATTCCTAGTCAGCTAGCATACTTAAATTAGATACTATAATACCTAGATGTCGTTGCAGTAAACCAAAAAGTTGTTAATAAGTTGAAATAGTCGAAGTTGAAAGTAGTTGAATTTGCAAAATTACATTTACAGTACCTTTTATTGATCGCAGTACCTTATTCTATTGTGTGTTTTGGCAAAACAAAACACTGTAACTTCGCAATTAAAAAATTGAATATTTTTTCTCAGACAAGCTGTTGCGTTTATCAACAAAGTACTTTGAAACTTTATACTTAAGTAACAATAAATAAGTAATATTTAATTTCCAGCCGTTAAGAACTTGCCGTGAATTGTGTGAGTTAATAAATATTTATGAAATATTTTACATTATTCTATGAAAAACAATGTCGTCTTTTTTGCTAAAGAAAGTGATAGGTTATTTATAATAAGTAAAAGAACTTCAAATAGTTAGTAGTCCGCGACCGGAGATCGAAATCGAACCGCCGCCGTGTCGCTGTTAGATCATTGTAGCTAGACAATTAGACCACTATCTTCGGCTATCACTTTTAATATTTATATGTGAAATGACTGATGGAAAGCATGGGCAGAATCCAAGAGTAGTGGTCACCATACCTACTCTTGGATTCTCCTAGGCAATGCAGCATAGTGACCCACACTATGGTGGCCCAAAGATAATTATACTTCTTGAGCCTCCGGTCTCACACCCACGAACGAAACACTACAGCATGAATGTTGGCTTTTAGGCTGGTCTTCTTTAAGAGGGTAGTAGTCGGACTCGCGCACCGAGGGTTTCGTACAAACGTGTAGGTATATTATATGATGGAACTGAAAATTTATGCTTTTCGCAATTTTTTCTTCTTCAATCTGTGCTGTAAGAGGTTGCTTCGTATCAATTTCAGAATTTCAAGATTCTGAATTCACGTGGAGTACCCTGTAGGTTTTCATTCCCTTGCGAGTGTCGAAAATATGCTTATTATATGATGTAATTAGAAATTTATGCTATTCGCATTTTATGCTTTATCTGTGATATAAGACGTTGCTTCGTACCAAATTTCAAGATTCTGAGTTCATGGGATTGTCGAAAATTTGAAATATTAGAAGTACGCTTAGAACCTTAATTAATATCTGATTTGAATTTCAGCTTAAAACCTCCACGCGTTCCTGAGAAAAAGGGTATTGACAGACAGACAGTCGAATAACAAATTGATCCTATAAAGGTTCCCTGTTTTCCTTTTGAGGTACGGAACCCTAAAAATTATAAAAAACACAAAAGTGGTCTGTTAGATGAAAAGAGAAATAAAAACTCCTATGCAATATAAATGATATTGTAAACTCTAATTAGGTTCAATTATTTAGTCCAAGTATTTAAATCATCAGTAACCAACTTAGCGTCAAATCGAACATGTATGTTAAAATGTAAATCTTATTTATGGTTTTATATGAACTTGATGAGTTTTTGCTTGCGTAGATAACTTTTTTATTAGGTTTAGATATTTAATTTTATACCTTGCTGTAAAATTTAATTAGGTAATGACAATAATAACTTATAAGCATATGGGGGTAATATAATAATAAATAAACTAAGCATTTAAAGGTATACTTTTAATTAAAATTTTATATTTTATTTCGAATATTAAAACTAACAAGCTAATGAAATAATGAAGCATCATTGCGTAAACTAAGCGATCAAATAATGTGACCTTTTTATGAATATAAAGGCGTCGACGAACCCGATATTTCCGTTTGGTATTGTGTCTGTTTATTATTCGTTTAGTACAGTCGATAACAGGACTCTTACAAAATTCATATTCATTACAAATTTGAAAAATTAATTACACAGTTAAGAAAGTAATACAAGTCCAATATTAAGTTTAAAAAATGCTTATTTTGAAGAAAATTGTGTGTTGGTTGTGCAGCTTTCAATTATACACACAATTTTAAAGAACCGTATTACAATGGGATAGTTAGAAATAGAGACCGTAAAACAGGTTTATCACGTAAACTTTAGACAAATATTATATTATAAAGATCGGTAGACGTAGGTTACGGCGTAGGTTCGATTTCGGCTCAGTCACAGATCACTCCCTGATCTGTGGGCTCAGTACAAACATTTGCAAGGCTGAATATATACACTAATTTAAGTGTATATAGATAATATGTATAGAAGTGTTGCACACGACAATCTTTACATTTATACCAAAACAAATGAAATAGCTTCTATCTTAAAGATATTATATATTAATGACTCGAGTTGCTCGGAAATATGCGTTTCTTACTGTTTTTTTTTCAATAGCTAATATTACTCACCATCAAATGTAATATACTCATATGAATTACAAAAATTCTCGTCAAATGATTACATTATTTCAGTGTCAAACCAAAATATTACTTAAAAATGTTACGATAAAAAACCACTGCCTGTTTCACCTGTCAAATATCATCGTTATGCTACATTTACTAATATTAATTGCAATAAATTTAAGCAGTTTAAAAAGCAATCTCGTATCTAACTACTACAGTTACAATAAGATGTCTCCAATCACGCAAAAAGTGTACAAATAATTTATCGTAGTATTATATTGTCACAGTTTTTGTGTTTGAGTGTACAAGGTGTCGCACCTACCACAATGTCCGGTGGCAACGTTACGAACCACTGGACACCTAGGCACAATGCTACGATTGGTTTCAGGTGTTTTATCATATTCTATTATATAGAGTAATATCAAGAAATTATACAATATTTTCATGAAATCATTCAGCTATTCTCAATTTGATCTTTAGAATTGAGTTTTATATTGAAACTATCGAATTATCTTTATGAATAGAATATAAAATGTTATTTGCTCACAATTTTGAAGAAAAACCAATACAAAAAAGCGTGTCGTGTTGGGCTAATATTAAAATAGTTCCGGAGTTATGTCACGAAATTATTATTTGAAGCTTCTATTGTGAAATGTAAAACTTTATTACTCTTTAAAGTAATTCATCTCGTTTCAGTTCAGTGATGTGTGACACTGATTCACTCTGAGTTTCTTAAATAACAGTAGTATGGATATCTAGAGAGATTAGGTAAGAGAATTGAAGTAGCCATTTCTTTTTAATAATAATATTTTTAGGACATCTAACACAACGCTATCTAGTCCCAAACTAAGCAGAAAATTATTTAATCTACTACAATCTACTATTAATTACTATGAGTACCAAACAACACATAAATGCTTATCTATTTTTTGTAAATACATGCATATTATATACATATATATAGAAAATATCTAAACTCCGGAACAAATATTTGCAGATCATTCAAACGTTTGATCCGATCCAGGAATCGAACCCTAGACCTCAAGCACAGCAGTCGCATACACTACCAAAGAGGTAGTTAAATAAAATCTAGATTTAATTTACCTTCATCTATATCACATTCTAATCAATCACAAATCTCATCTACCTACATATCTAATTAGATACATCTCAGCTCTAAGTACGTAAGGGTATACGGTGAGTAGAAATTAAATATAAAATTTAAAAAAAAACGATGTAGGATCAGTGACGAGAGTGAGGTGTGCGCACGCGACGCTTGTTGATATTGACAGATAGGCGATCAAGTTGCGCACATGCCACCGTCGCCTGCGCTACACCGCCACGCTGTTCAGCTGGGTGATGGCTTCCGTTTCATAAACTTTAACGGCGTGGTTGACCCAGCTTTGTTTGTTTAACACGACTCCACAACTGTACCATTCATACTTATTCTGGTAAACTATTAATTGCTTGTCAAGAAACGTCAACACAAACAAACTTTTATGACATTTTTCTATACGGAAAGTACAACCGCACATTCCACAGAAAAACTTACTTACTGTAAATTTTATTGCTATCATAGCTAAGAGTTTTTTAGTAAGAATGAGTGTACGAAATGTAAAACACATTTTTTTGTTTTGACGTATTCACGATATTGAGGTAATGACGAAACTTTCATGTATAAATGTTTCCGAGTTCTGAATAAAGCCCAGGATCGAACCAAGTAGCGTGCAATTGGAGAGTCCTATGTCCAGCATTGGACTGCGATAGGCTGATGATGATGATAAATATTTCCATTACACCAAATTATTTGATAAACACACTCAAGTCCTTGATCTCTGCCTTATTTAAACGTTTCCTTAATTAACAGAAAATCTTAATGCACTCATGTTCACAAAATATCAGGGACACTTAATCAGAGGATCACATCTCTTAATATACGGGCCGGCGACGAGTGAGATCTGACACGAAATTCCCTAAAAATAATATTTAAAATCGTAATGGGCACTGGGGTTCATAAATTGCTGCGCCATATGTCCCGTGCGTTGCACCTACTGTGTACATAAATATGTCAAGTATTGAGAAGACTGCTGCTACATTATTAGGTAGAAAAATATTCTTGATATTTTGAGTACGTTACGTTTTATTTTCATACATTACATTTAAATTCAATTACGATTTAGTTTAAGTTCACTCGCTGCATAACCCCTACTTTTAATGTCTGTATGTTAATTATAAACTAAACAAATACATTAACAAAAGATTGATTTACTATTACTTGCGTATTTAAATGAAAAAAATATGGCGGTATGAAATAATATACTTATTTTTCACTTGGTCAAAACTAAAAAATCTTGTTAAAATTTATAGTAATTATAATTTGTAGAATTAATTCAATTGGTAATAAAGTAACATTTATTTTACACGATTACTGAGTATTTCTCAATACTAATGGGAATTTATTAATTTGTGGAGGACCGGGTGTCATGTCCCTGCAACACAAAGGGAAGATCCCCCGACCAGGCGAGGTGATCATGTCCGGTGGGCCACTGCCCAACAGTTGATGTTGGGATGTTGTATATGCGCGAGAATTTCTACTTCGCGATTCAGGATTAGTAGTTTATTAGTGTTGTACGTCGCTGCGTAGTTCAGTGTGTCTGCGGTAGATGGCGCTATAGTATGTCGCTGAATGTGGAAAGACGCCACAAATTTATTATTATTTAAGTGTCAGTTTTTAAACACATACAAATGATTTAGCTAATACAATTATATTTATTTGAAAACGGCATACACCGCATGATTTGAAGTTGTTTGCTAAGTGAACACTATCAATTTTGTGTCAACTCTATTCTCCTAGAGAGCAAACTAGATACATTGTGACTAATTGCTAGCAAATATTTGATGTTTCTCAATCATCATCTTCAATCCATAATAACAATATAATAAAAATATTTCAGACATCTAACACACCACGCCATCTAGTCCCAACCTAAGCAGAGCTTGTGTTATGTGTACTAAACCACTGATATGAATACTTATATACTTTTTTTTAAATACATACACATTATACATAGAAAACACCCAAACTCCGAAACAAATACTTGCAGATCATACAAACATTTGATCCGACCCGGGAATCGAACCCGAGACCTCAAGCTTAGCAGTCGCATACGCTACCACTAAGCCACCGAGGCAGTCAAATGAGAGAGGAGGAGGAATATAAAGAAATGCTAGAGTCAATGCAACGGAATAATTAAAACAAGTATCAAAATTTTAGGTCGCTGTCCAGGTAAGTACATCTAGTTGCAGACACAACGGCACGAGTCAATTAGATTATTGGACACCAATATTTTACTTTAGCTATACCTATAGCATTTCAAGCATCATTTTTAAAAATCCTTTGTCTAAAGTCTAAAATAAGTAACAATCTCCATTACTCATTACATTTTATTTAGACTTAAATCAAACACAAAAACACGTGTGATTCTACGGAAAATGCCATAGAGTGTTAATTGACCTCAAGCAGTTATTTACATATACTAACTGCTATACAATACATTTGTCTAGGTGTTCAAAGTGTCATATTGAATAGCTTCAAAAGTTCAAGTGAGTAAAGGTCACAGAGATCGATCTGCACACGTTTACCTAACACCAGCTGTCGCAGCTGAGGGCACGATCATTTCGCATAAACATACTAACTATATTATTTTAATACTATTTGTTCACACCCTCATTCCATAATAGCAATATATAATTCTTAGAATAATATGACTACCGCGTTCACACGTGCGAACTTCAAAAATAGAACACTCTTACGCACCAAGCTATGAACACATCACATTTCAGGTAAATTATTGATTTCAAAAATAGAAATCTATGAATTTATAATGAATTGCTAGATAATCTTTGTTTTGCATCTAACTAGATGTGAACTGCACATGTACCCATGCTCTTATATAAATAACACATAGACGTTTTGAAAATAAATGAATCTTGAATTTAATTAATATTTAAATTACATATTTATTACTTTTTATTTTTTATAACAATGTAACGAAAGTCTAAACAATACATTTTGAGCCTTCTAGATACTTATGGGGGACTTAAGCTGGTTTTGGTCAACAACAAATAATCTTAAAATCCGTCTAAGGAGTATTGTAACAAAGACCCAAAACTATGACCAAAGAAAACAATAAATCGTAATGACGGCGCGCCCCGAGGGCACCCTTGGATGCTCGCTATTTTGGACTATAAATAAATGTGTAGATGGATTGATAAATATAAATATTAGGGGCGAAACGAAGAAAAACAATGTTTATGAAACTGGTGTCGTTCGCATCATAACTGTGAGTTACGACTTCCGACGCCTGCCAGCATATGGGCTCTGCACGCAATTTTTTCTAATACAACTTATAGTAAGATAAAAATAATTAAGATTTCATGTTATCCTAAGGTCTTTTACTGCATGAAATTTTCACCCATCAGCTGACTTGACATAAAAATTATTACCAAGATATACCTAGTCCTCTGTTGCATTACATAGCACTAGATCTGAGTTTATAGTAAAAGAAATGAGTCAAAGTGCAGCAAAAAAACGCTATTCTCAAAACCATCAAGTAGATTTTTGACCTCTTATGATTTCTTTTTTACTTTGTTCAGTATACCTGAATTTATATAGTCAAATAATCTCATTGAAATTTATCCACGTGGTTTTTTAAATAATCAAGTCAAAATTGATTACCATCATATTTGTTCGGCCTTATAATGCATGTAATTATATGAATTCGATACCTACTTACATCCTGAAAACTTCTTGAATTTCCAATTCATAAGTTTTAACTTGTCCTGGGGGTCTAAATTAGGGATTAAGGATTCGTCAGTTTATGAACTTAAATCACAGAAAAAAATCTGTTTAAAATGATACTATTATCAAATACAAAATTAGCATTTACTTTTTTTTTTTAAATTTCAAGTAATTAGTCAATTGCAATATAAAAAAATCCTAAGACTACCTAAGTTTCTAGATTTCTTTGAATAGTTACAATGGTTAGAAAATCCATTGCCCTATACTACAAACATAAGTGAAATGTTATTATAAACGAATTTGCGACAGATGGAAATAAGTCTTCAGATGTCGAACAGATTCCGAGGCATTACAAATAAATTGTGTTGCCATAATAAGATTAACAGAGTTGAGCATGCGTGTTCCCGCCGCGGCTGACGGGACGTTAGTCACGACACTATACTTAGACGATTGCATTGTCTTCTAAAATATCTATTAACGATTATTGACAAGGCATCGGCACGCGAATTCTCCCCGCGGTAGGTGCGACGAACTGCTATAAATATATTTTATGTGCAATGTAGCGCGACGGGCGTTGCAGGTATGTGACGGATAGACGCATGCACCACCGGTGAAAAGTATTCAATACTTCAACTGACACATTTTTGTAAAATACCGAAATGTAGGTAGAACAGATTCAAACAACAACAAGCATTCTTTTTCTGGTCGGCTCTCCGTATCATGCGTCTTCAGGCAGCTTGGTCCTGGGTCGTCTCTTTGTTGACTTGGGCTTCTTTGAGGTTCTTATTTACTACGGACATCCATGTGGTTCTGGGTCTTCCTCGTCCTCGGGGTTTAGTTTTGATATCCAGTACTTTTCTGGTCATGTGGTCGGATGGTCGCCTCATAACGTGTCCGTACCACCGCAGACGGCTCTCCTGTAGTAACATTTATAAAAGATAAGAATAGTAATTAATGATAAGCCCATATAATTTTAGTGACAATTCCATTTCTTGAAGATGCTTGTGACTTAAGACTTTTAGCGAACATAATGGACCTGTAATAGTATTCTTTGTATTATACTCGTCACGTAAATCACTGTTTCCAAATTTCACGTGTAAAAATACTAATTGAAAATATTTAAGTAATTTTACCGCATCTGTGGATTTTTCATATGTAAGAACAGATATCAACCAATTGTCTACCTCATTATTAATAACGCAATAGTCCAGGTAATAGTTTAATGTAAAAGTCATCAAGAAATTGATACTTTTTGCATTCTTGATTTTTCACACCTAGCATCAGTCGTTTCCTGGTACATTGAGGGTTAATGAACTGAGCGAGTCTTCAACTTGATTAATATTATTTATAAGTACATTATTTATCAATACGACAGTCAGCCTTATAGTTGATTTACTGGTTTGAAAATATTACACAGATAGATAGATGAGATTATTATCGTCAACATTATTCCGTATAACGAAAACTTCCTCAGATCCAAGTAATGTTTCTAATTTAACCCATAAGCTAGTCGACATATACAATGGATATAACCAGAAATATTAACAAATACATATTGCATAATTTTGAACAATCGAATTTTTTTTATTTATTACTTATTCAACTTGCGAAGTTATCTTCTCTCTTTACGAATCAATTTTATTTTGTACGTAGCGAGTTTATTAACCATAAACACAATATAGCATTCTACAAACACCCACTTAACTGACTACCTTATAATTATATCTCGTTAGCAAATTAATTAAATTCGTGACAAAATTGCAAATTGTGAATTCAAATTGATACAATTCGACAATTGATTACAATATGCACACAAAGCACTATCGCGTCCACAAACACAGACGAGCAGTCAGTCAGCCGACATCGATTCATATCCAACGAGAGTGCTTTTCATTTTGTATGTTAAATTAAATTTCCATGAAACAAGATTGAATTTTTCGCAATCAACGCGCGTAGCTTGCACGATACGAATTGGATTGTATCTTTATGTATGTGATGTTTGCACATATTTATAGTTGTGTATTATATTATACTAGAACACATAATAACTGGTTTAATACATTAAAGTTTGTACATGTATTTATTATGTATACACCTCTAATCAATGTAACATGAGTGTTCTCTTGTAGAGTATATTTATAGTGAGTACAATAGTCAAAAGTATCAATAAACAGAAAACCGCAGAAGTTGGATTGGCAGTAGCAAACGACCGCATCGGGTCGAACTGTACCACATCGCCAGCGGGCGGTGAGCTAGCATCAGCTTAGCTAATTTACAATTTAATTATCAGTTGGGATGATGCATCGTTAGCGCGCGCCAAACCGAGTTTATGCGACTAATCAATTGTTTGACGCGGCCACTGCAATCACGCGCCGCCCGTCGGCCGCGCTGCCTCCCGCCCGCCCCACGTTCACTAGTTACGCGCCCCTACTACTAATAAAATAGTTATAAAGTAAAACATTTATATCGATACTACAGCTATCCTGATTCTATAGATTTCGTTCAACATAAATCGAACGTCTCAATCATTATTTTACTGTGTTAGCAATATTAAACTCTGTCGACACCTCATAAAATAAGTATCGATAGATGGTTCGCCAATCCAATTGAGAGAACAATGCGGCGGCGTGTCGCGCCCGCGTTGATTAAATATAGCTCAGAATCCATCAAGCGAACGGCGAGATCGAGCTGTTGCTATGGATTTATGCGCGAAATATTCGACAGGTGCCAAGTGTGTCGATCGTAGAGTTCGATCGCCGATGACTAACTACGCCCTAAATTTTATTTCAAATGTCAAATAATTTAAGCACCTGCCCTGCGCCCAGACCGGCCTAGCGCGGCGCTCACCGTCCACGCTTACAACTGTAGCGCCAGACTGTTGTTCACTGTAGGTACATAGTACAGGCCGATTACTATGTTGTACCAAGCTACGTCAGCTGGTACATAGTATAAGATCTTGCGGTCAGTAAATAAGCATTGCGCTACGATAACGGTACACGGTTGCAAACATCCGTCATTAGAAAGTCACGCGCAGTTTTCATTAATTTATTAAGGACGGATAAAATTAACCGCTCACGAATGAGAGTCGTGCGACACAACGTAATGTGAACGTTCACAATTCGCTAATCCCGCGTCGCTACCGTTACATAAGACAGCTGAGTTGAATATAAATGTAAAACACAATAAATTTCATGCCCCGTAGGAAATGAATATTCATCACGAAATCGCCATGCATATTCTCTTTTGCTACAGAATTTCATACGTCCATAAAGTCGCGGCCGCCCGATAACAAACTAGACCTTACATCCTCCGCCATCAGTTAGTATTCGCATGCATGGAATAGGACGGTAAAGTCGGGTTCGCCAGTTCACCGAATGAGCTCTCGTAAATTTCAACATATAGTAAAGTGATTTACGAATAATTGTTGTGTTGGCGTATAACTAGAGAAATCTTTCCGCTGTTTGCCGCCGCTTAATTTATATATGAGGCTTAGGTAATTCGCGAGCCGCGAGTAATTGGTGTTTAGAACAATAGCTTTTGTCATACCCTTATCTCGTGTGCCACGTTTGTCTCTTCAAAACGCCCTCCTAAGCACAATAACGTTCAAGCCTATCTAAATTGTGTACATATTTCATTTCCTTAGTGTAAGCATTATTTTTGGCTCTTCTAAATGTGTCGGATGTCAAGAATAAAAGAGTGAAGAGTGTTTTTTATTATACGCCATTTAAATTTACAGTGAATCTTAAATTTATTATTAATACTAGACACAACAGACTGATGGCCTTATCGGTAATGCCTAAAAATAACGTAAACCTCAAAAGCAAATGTTTTGTAAAACCAGTAGGTATATCTAGTGATATGATTTTGGCATGTATAAAACACACCATCTAAATAGACAAAAGCTTTTATTAAATGTTTTTAACGAAAACTTAATCAGGTGGTTGAAGAAATAACAGAAACGTAGAAAAGTAATTATAGTACACGATCATGAGTCGGGTAAGTAATATGTACGGGACATTAGCGTAACACTTAATCGAAACATGTGTTTATCGGAACATGCGAATCGGCCTAAGGCGAATTAGTTCTCGCACAATGCAATTTGAATGCGCATTACACAACGGACGAGGTACGAACGCTTTTTATTGCGGCATCGTGAGATCTTATCTCGGAACTGCCACTTCCAGCAGGCAAATTTCAGATTCTGTGTGAGCATTCACCGGTTTTGCACTCTAGTGCGTTTAGCCGAAAGCAAGTAACCGCTTGACGTACCGCGTGCCGACATGGTGTGTGTATGGACACATACGCACCGCACGCACGCACCCTACTATACATGTTTAAAGAATTCAACATAAAATCAGCTATAAAATTGAAAACATTTTGTTAACTTTTAAATAAGTTTTGTGCTGTCGAGTGGGTAGCGCCGCGCAAATTTCATCTTTGCACAAACTGCAATGTGTGCATTTTCTTGTGTTCAGTTCAAATCTGAAATAATTTCTCGATCGATAAGAAGCGTTAATTTTACGAGCGAGTGATAATTTGCTAACTTCCGACAGAACATCGCCCTAGTTGAATCGTTCCGAACATTTGCCACATAAAATTACAAATTCAAAACCAAGTAACTAAATTGAGTGGGCTACATTGATTGTGTAAGTATTCTTGGGTAGCTAATGAATTTCTGTAAGATTTTTTGTTAATGTTATATTACAAGCTGTTGCACCGCACGAATGTTGTGATAGAAACTTTACTAAAAAACAAATTGTGCAGCTGTTACATTAATTAAATTAACAACAGTTTTGTCTCATGATAATGTTGAATGCGTTCAATTCAGCTGTTCTTTTATGTATATAGTACAAACTTTGAAAAATGAAAGTATTAATAATGTAATTTATTATTAATATTCTTCGAGCTAATCGATAAACGCTAAAACTAATTGCACCAAAGTGACGGTAATGAAGTTTATGCCAAATTTCATTGGATTAAATGGACAGTGCATCAGATCAAAACATTAATTAGAGGCAGCGATGCATCATCAAACACACAACAATACCACACGTGTTATCTAATAGCAAATGTTGCCATTTATTTGATCCTATTTTGTATAATGATATTACGTTGCGCGCATCAGCTCTAGACAACGGTTACAATATCACAATGAACTCTTGTTACTGAAAAGTGTGTTTAATGTTTTAAAGAAATATCTATTTGTTACATCTATACTAATATTATAAAGAAGTAAAGTTTGTGTGTTTGTTAAATTGTAAGGGGTAATCTCGGGATCTACTAAACCGATTTTAAAAATTCTTTCAGTGTTGGATAGTCCATTTATCGAGGAAGGCTATAGGCTATATATCATCACGGTAATACTAATAGGAGCGGAGCACCAATGAAGAATGTTTCAAAAACGGGGAAAATTTTCACGCTACGGGCAATTGAAGACGCAAACGAGGTTGCGTGGGTCAGCTAGTATAAAATATATGTATAGGTATATTTACATTATGGTTGAACTCAATATCATTAAGAGTCTTTACCCAATAAAAAAGCCAAAAGACAAAGAAATTCTTCGATAATTCAAGATTACATGCTGATAATTGAAGTAGGTATATTTTATTGTTTGACTTTCAATTCAATTACGTTTCGATAGTTACATCAAGTAATTGAAGTCTATGATATCAACTGGCTCACTGAATGAGAAAGGAACATATGTGTATAGAGCTATGTGTTTCTTGCAAACCCTGAACTATATCCGTAGTTAATAATCTTTCTACATTTCTCTACATACGTTGGTATTTATATACTTTGATATATTTTCTTTTATCAGATTAATTTATGATTAACTAGGTATATTAACAAATATAGGTAGTCAACGTATCTACTTCTATTAATCATATCGAAATGAACGTATATATACTTACATCAAGTTCGAATGGGTAGACTATAAGTTTTGACCTCGGGATAATGGAAAAAGAAATAGATACCTAAACGTTCCCAATGGCAATGGTAAACCTCAGGTTCATGTGATTCGTTTTAAAGTGTCCAACAGATTGCACTTTACAACGATGAACTAATGTGGAAACCAAGAAGTGAATAGTAAAACCCTTTATACTTTTTAATTACATTCTCCAACAAAGTTTGTTTGGTTCCATATCTATTACGTATGTCTCAGGTATATTGTCAAAGTCGTCAAAAAAAATAATTTCACTTGTAATATTTGTGGGGGAACGGGTATTATGTTCCACCAACACAAAGGGAGGATCCTCTGACCAGGCGAGGTGATTGTGTGTATTGTATATATGATAATCGGCGCGAGAACTTCCATTGCGCGATTCAGGATTAGTAGTTACTCCGTGTAAGGCGTTACTTCGTAGTTCAGTGTAACTTCGGTAGATGGCGTTGCAGTATGTTATGTTGTATGTGGAGGCCGCCACATATTTATTATAATAAATCGGTAGTAAAACAAAAGAAGATTAGGTATAAATTACAATATCACTAGTATAGCACAGATTTGAAAATATACCTGCGACATATATATTTCTAATATCATGTTGTAACTCACGATGAACTCCGAAACGAACTAACCTATTTACACGTTTTTTTAAATGTGTTTTAGTTACCATTACGCTTAGACCAATGGGAGCCGACTATGATTAAAAAGAAACGCAGACGAAGTTAAGTTGATCAGCTAGTACAATTGACGCTGCAATTATTGATTACGATTTAATTTCGCGATGACATTTACTTCTATGCAGCCACTAGTCCTGATAAGCACTTGAAAACATATAATAAAACACTGTCTAAAATAATAAAGTAAGTACAACTATTTCATCATAATAGTATAGAAATAATAATTTATTGATTTATTACCGCTGGATGCGGACAGGTCCAGTTGTAGTGGGGAGCCTTGTGAGAGGCCTATGTCCTGTAGTGGAACTCTTTCATCCGTAGGAGAGCCACGCTTCGGCATGAATGGACCGGCTCGACCGGAGTGATACCACGGCCTCACAGGAATGCGCTGTGTTTCACAGAATGAGTAAGAATACCGAAGGCCTATACCCCAACCCCTCCTCTCATCCCCATCTCCGTCTCCCAAAGGCCGGCAACACACTTGTGACACTTCTAGTGTTGCGATACGTCTGCTCGTTTACCCCATATTCCATAAAAAAGAGATGATTGAAGACAAATTATGCTTGGATGTTAACAAATCAAACAAATGTTGCAACCAGATCCTTTGCCCTATGAAATAAGCTCTTAGTTAAGGCCATCATCAGCCTATCGCAGTACAGTGCTAGATAGACTAGATAAACCTCTCTAATAGTACGTCACTACCATTTAAAGTCCTTGAAAATTGACTTAACAACAAAGCTTTAACTACCGTCGTACGACTGCCTCGGTGGCGTAGTGGTAGCGTATGCGACTGCTAAGCTTGAGGTCTCGGGTTCGATTCCCGGGTCGGACCAGATGTTTGTATGATCTGTAAATACTTGTTTCGGAGTTTGGGTGTTTTCTATGTATAATATGTGTATATTTACAAAAAAAAAAGTATATGTATATTTATATCAGTTGTCTAGTACCCATAACACAAGCTCTGCTTAGCTTGGTACTGGATGGCATTGTGTGTTATATGTCCGAAACATTGATTGATTTATTTATTATTTATTTAATGAATTGCTAATAAACAAGGTTATTAAACTATGTACTTATTCGTGTATTCCTACCAGTGTAATATTTTCCTATTTCGAAAGTTTGTAGTACAAAAACCGTCGAAATTATTCTAATAACTTGGTAAAACCATTCAGCTGTCAGGTTGCACCTAGAAAGCAAAGTACCTATCTAAGTATGTATTATTTTAGGTAGGTAACACAGTTTAGCACATCTAATAAAAGTTCCCAAGTTTAAAAATATACTGGAGCGAGTTTTTCTTAGTATAACTAGAAACAATAGAGAAATTTAAGCAACAACTGAATATTAAAAATCAACAATTCCCTATTAATGTGGAATATTTTTATACACCAATAAGATTAACAGTACATGGTTTTACATAGTAGGTCGCCAAACCGAGAAACGCGCTCACTCGCCGCCCAGATCTCACCGCGGGTGCTTCACCAACAATGGCTAATTATTTTAACCACAATGCTTTATATTAATTGCACAACCCACAAATGATCTTTTGTATTTTAATTTTAACAAATGTACAACTTTCCCAAGTAAAAAGGTTACTGAGAGTTAAGTTGTTATTCTAATAAGACATTAAGAAAATACTTCTCGTAATGTTTAGACCGCCTTTTACATATGTATTATACCTTAATGAATGACTCAAGTTTTTGATATAAATAAGAAAGTTAACTACGCGTAGTTAATAAAGATAGTGTTTATCGAATCAAAAATTAGTTACGAGGCTTGTAATTTGTCCGTCACGGCAAGTGAGTACCTCTTACCATTCAGATTGGTTAATATATTCACTTGTGTACTCACCTTATTACATATTAGTCTTTATATTCTCTTATAAAAGAGTAAAAACACGAACCATTACTCTACCTTTACCGTACCGTTTAATACGTTTTTTATGTTTTTTTGCAATTGGAAAACGAATTTACTGTGTCCTACCTCCTTTGGCAAATTTCCTATCTTCAAACGTATGACCTTCATGTAGTTTTTAACCCGTAGAGAGGTGGAACATATAATATCAATACAATAAAATATTAATAGATTCGTCTTGAATAATATACATAGACATGACTTGAATAATATCCAAGAAACAAAACGGAGAATTTTCAACAAACAAAAGAGATCGTAATGATTAACTGCCGTTATAAAATACTCGTAGGCATCAGCAAGTTATATTTAGCTTTGCATCTCGTGTGATTAACATTTCTAAAATAGTAATCACACGTACTTTGTAACCGCCATATCTGATAGCTATTTCAGAGACATATTAACATGTGAAACATAACAAACGCTTATAAGAATTCCCATCCTCTAAAATGTAAATCATGAACGCAACATTTAAAATCTCACAAAAGCATGTTCTAAACAAACGGTGATTTATTAGAAACAAAATTAGGCCACCGGCAATGTGACTAATGTGTTAGAAGCGAACAAGTATACGGCAATTCAATAAACACGTTTCTTAATTCCAGTATGTAGCTAGCTGAACATCGAGGAGTACCGGTAGCAGCGACAGTACGACACGGGCGGCGATCAGCCGTGCGGGGCTGATTGGCCCTACGCCAACAAGGTGAATGCCACGATCCACGCATCGGGTCGACCAACCCACTTTACCCAACACACGGAAATATATCCTGACCTCGATACCATAATGTCCGCTTATCTAGTCATACTATGCCACGAGTGGCATCTTAGCGCTGTTGTCCGCAACAAACACTTGTCTTAGACATTTTAGAGCTGTTGTTAGTATTTTCACACCATGATAACGTTACTATATCGATACGAACGAAATATGTGGTAACATGGTACGTGTACAAGAAGAATAACTAGACGAACGCCTAAATACCTCTGAAATAATACTATGTTCTGCTTTTATTGAGTTAGATTCACGATACCTTGTTTTATGTTTATTACTACGGCTTACAGGGAGATGGATGAACTGAGGATTCATCCACTATTTATCCGATGGACAACATTCGACAACACCGTTTACCATCTTATTACTTACTATACCTAAGACTATTTATGTACTCTCTTAGCTGCTCAGTTTAGAACGAGCATGAAATAATATTATTTTTAATAACTTCAAAGAGAGAACTTATTATTAACATTGTTTTCTTTAGTCCAAAACTTCTTAACTCTTTGTTAACGTAACTGCATTAGCACGTAACATAGACGTTGCTACAAAGATCTCCATTGTCCAAAGATAAAAATCTGATAAATAATAAGTTACAAGAAGCAGAATAACGTACGTTAGTCAATATTTAGTAGAAGCCTTGACACAAGTTTGTTTAGAGCAAAAATTTGTAGTAAGTATCAGATATATTGAACTAAATTCTAACTGGAACATAAGCACTTTACTTTTTATTTTATCTTATAAGACTTCTGGCCCTCAAACGTATTCTATTAGCCAATAAAACATCGCAGAACTGATAGCAATTCTGTTCAGCTTACCTTTCTATCTTGATTAATCAATATAAATGTATGAAATAAATCTTTTCGTGTGTGCAAAACTACACGGGTCGTCTCATATCCTCAAAACCTATTCGCACCTAGTAGTAAGGTAGGACATCAAACACGAATCGACTAAAACTACATAGTATTCCATCGTTATAAATTTTGCCTGGGTCTCAAATGTACCCTAGAACAAATACCCTTGTAAAACTAGGCAGATCTGACCGCTGTTTGAGTAAGACTTCCATTGCGACATTATCAATTGCCGTAGGTCCCGTCTTTGTCCTACTCAAAGAGTCGATATAAGCATACCTAGGACCGAAATGTGTTAGTTTAACTTGTACTGAAAGTTTTATCAATGTCGTTTTAAAATGGTAATGTTATTTTCTCGTCTTATGTGTTTTCATTCATAAGGTTCGTTGCCCAGCCCTGACACGTCTAGGGTCAATATTACACCGACTCGTAACACGACGTAGTTATAACATTATTCAGCTCTAAACCCTATTGCGTGGCGAATTCCTTAACATTTGAAAGTCGACCACATGTTTTTAAACTACGATGAAAAAAAGTCGTCGCATTCGCAAATTGCAACGTATGGATACACTGTTAAACTTTCTGTAGCTTTAAGGCTCATGTTAAGTAATTTTGATTTACCTAGTTCATCTCAACCATATTTTATAAAAAAAAATGGCTTAGATAAGCCATTTGAAAACTCATTAGTTGTGTTGTAAACGTTTAAGGAGTGTGATTTAATTGATCAGATACTTGTTATATCTTTATATCTGCCTCGGTGGCGTAGTGGTAGCGTATGCGATGTCTAAGCTTTAGGTATCGAGTTCGATTCCCGAATCGGACCAAGTGTTTGTATGATCTGCAAATATTTGTTGCCGGAGTTTGGGTGTTTTCTATGTATAATATGTATGTATTTAAAAAAAAGTGTTTAAGTATTTATATCAGTGGTCTAGTACTCATAACACAAGCTCTGCTTAGCTTGGGACTAGATGGCGTTGTGTTAGATGTCCGGAATATTTATTTATTTATTTTATTTATTTATATTGGAGATGGTAAATTTTACTTAATATTGGAATTGAATTTTTATTTGATTTAGTTGAATCGATCGGCTGTTATCCCAATAGTCTTTTGTTTTAAAATTTACTAAAAAATAAAAGTAATTGTCTAAGTCGATTTTTTATAAAGTTGTCACTCTTTTTGTATTGGAATCTGTTACGCAATTCATTCGACTATTTGGCATTGACATTGGGCAAGTAAAATAGTTATGGTTGTGTTATTTCGAGTCGATTTATTTGTAACATCACACTCATAATGTGCTTCCTTATTATATTATTATTTTTACTACTGTATTCTCAGTTTTTGTATTTCAAATATGGAAAAATTGCCTAATCTATACAAACAAATAAAATTTGAGTGTCTGTTTGTACTATTAAAATAACCGCGGTTTACTAAATGCACATGCATATATACAGGGTACATATACCAAAATATCATTTTTTTAATTTTTGTGTCTGTCTGTCTGTTTGTTTCAGCTTGTCTCTGCAACGGCTGGACCAATTTTGACGCGACTTTCACTGATAGGTAGCTGATGATATAAGGAGTAACTTAGGTAACTTTCGGCCCACGGTGTTAGCCGCGGTACAACAAACACCGCGGAGTTCGGCTAGTTATATATAAATAAAAATTGCGTCACTGTATGAAATTGCATGAAGTATATTTACGTAGGATATGTATTTTAACAAAGTATTTAAATTTTTCTAGTCAAAAAATAACGATATCGTTTAAAAATAGAATAAAATAAAATAATCGGACGCCATGTGGCCATGTAAGGTCTGAGTCTGAGATTATAAAATAGGAGAGCCGTGACGTTTCATCGTAGGCGAGCATGACCTTGGCCTATTGTTGTACTCTTCTATGCTAGCACCTGTCCATACTTCGCTAGTGCTTGTTATTACTAAACCTATCTATACAAATAAATAAAGTTGGTGTATATTTGTAATATTAAAATAATATATTTTTACTAAATACAAATGTATGTATACAAGGTACATATACCTACCTATCAAAATAGCATTTTTGACAATTTTTGACTGTCTATCTGTCTGTTTGTTCTGGCTAATCTCTGGAATGGCTGGACTTTTTTGATGGGACTTTCACTCAACATTGGTCCAGTGGTTCCAGAGATTAGCCGGAACAAACAGACAGACAGATAAGCAGACAAACAAAAGTTGTAAAAAAAAATTTGGCATTACAAACAGACACTCCAATTTTATTTATTTGTATAGATTTTATTAGGTACATGATCGCTTACTTAATTTACCTACAAAATGTAATCTAAGATTATCGCTATTGTTCCTATCTATATAGATACCTATCGCAGTTATTGCCTAACAGCATGTGTTACTCAATTTAAAAGTTCATTGCTCCACTGCGTTACGTTTGTACGACTAAATATTTTTAGGCCAACACTTCAGCAAGGCGATGGTATAGTCTGTTTAATAAATGTATAAGTATTGATGTATAGTATTGAAGAAGACTATGCCACATCAAGACAAGGGTAATTGTAGTTATTCATGATAGGTATAATATTTGAAGTGAGGCACCATTGGATAGTTTTTAAAGTCTTTACCTGGTATTAGTCCAATAAACGATATAGGTAAATGAAGCCTACGTGCGAAAGCTTACAAACGTACCTAGGTGGAGATACCTATGTAATCGGATTTCACAGGAATACGCATTGTGACAATGATGTCAGTGTAGCTATTGAATGAAAACGTTGGTAACACGCTACGTCTACATATTCAACTCGTGTAGGTATTGCAGCTGAAATGCAAATTGATATAATGCAGGAAACGTCTGAGTGGGCCTCATAGCGGGAGCCTATAGCCGCATGAGTAACATAAGTTCGTTTACATACGACAGTCAGACGTATTTGCATCCCAAATGTTGGGTGCGACCGCTCGTTCGCCCGACTTATCTGTGTACCAAACCATGCAAAATATTACAGTTTGTGCATCGCCACTCGAAATGTGCATAACTGAATGTCAATATAGGAATAAAAAAGGCCACCGGAGGCGTTCCCGCGCAGTCGAGGCGGATGTGCTGTAAACCAATGGGCGAGCAGAGCTCAGCATATTCATAACGATATTACCGCCGACGGAGCCGCGGCGTCATCATAATTCATACATAATAACCCTTCCGACGACGGCGCGCCGCACCGCGGCGCCCTGCGTCTCGTTCGCGCCTTAGCACTCTCTACACGATGAACAGAGATACTGAATGCTGAAAATATCATAATTCATAATTTTATTTTTACGACCAACGTTCACATATACCAGAATCATAAATGCGTAGTCAAATTTTCCGTTTCACTCATACTCACCGCGCAAGTAACCCACACGTGGAAAAGCAAAGTGAATACCGATTTTAATTTTATTCTAAAATGTGAAATTCAGAGATGTAATGGGAATTCGAGAACCAGAACATGTTGGGCATGTAAAAACGATGACAGCTATTTGTAATTGGAATATGACGAGAAGCGTGCGCGTGCGCTCGGCGCGTCTCATTCGTCAGTTTATAAATAGAGCTCGGCGTCTGTGCCGTGACGACTCGCGCCATTAATTTATATGAAATAACTGTCGGCAGACGGAAAAATAAGTTCGATCGGGAATGGCCTTCTCCACGATAATATTTATGTTTTACGAAGTGGAAGACGGCTCCCGTGCTGTTGATGTACACGCGTCAGAAACAGTATGGATGGTAGGTATTAACAGGTATTAATGCTGGAATCATACAGACACCCACACAACACTCAATAAATAAACCCATCGGTTTCTTTCATTTCTAGAGTGGATATTAACATAGTGTAAACTGATTTATTTAATTTACATACAAATGTGCAGATGTTCAGTATATTATTGTAAGACTTATAATAACGAGGTTGGTAGTATCAGAAACTAGTTTTCAGTTGCGGCTTGATTCAGGTTAATATAGATTATGTAAATCAATTGACATGTCTCAGATACAAGTAAGTTTTCAAGATGAATAGTACGACTTGATGAAATTCAGCTACATAAGCAGTTAAGACGTTAAAATTTAATAAACAAACCAACTCACTTCTGTTTTGTAATGTTAGTCAATATCTTATTTTTCATTTAAACTCACGCAAGATTTACTTTCATCTAGTAACACTTAATCTTCATAAAAATCGGTACTCAAGGTATCGGCTATTTTGAACGTCCCTTTCCTCGCAGCCGCATTATAACCTTCGGCAAATCCTCCTTCAGAATTGCTTAAAGATACCATAAACATGTTAAAATACTGATATCCAACGATAATAATGTTCTTGAGGTACACAAAGACAAGTGGAGCATAAATTCGTTAGCACGTGTGTAATCGTCATGAATATACAACGCACAATAATTTACATCAGTAAATTTTAAAGTTGACATCAGAAAGAACATCTTATAAAGCAATAATTCAAGCATTCTAATGAGTCACCGTCTCATTCTGACTTGTACTGTAAACACATAGTTGCATTATAAATTTCTGCATTGACTTTGAATTTTAGAAACAACTAACGAATGTAAGCTGGTATAAAATTTCAATTACAACAAGTATTCATAGATAATAAAGTATAGTTTATGAAATAACCTTAATAAATTGTTTTATAATAAGGTATAGGTAGATAGGTACTCGTATTGGAGGAGGTATTCCTTTAGATCGGGAAACTTGAATGATTTAAAAACAAAACAGAGCAAACAAATTTTACAAAATTTCGAAGATCGTATTTTTTCCATTATTTACTATTTCCTTTACTTAAACAAATCATTAAATCAACCAACTATACCAAATATTAACTCATGCAATAATACATCTAAAAAGTCATAAGCGCTTAATGCGAAAGTATAAATACATCGCTTCAACTAATTAGAATATTTTTCATTTAAAGTGTTAAACTAATATATGTCAACAAGCATTGTTTGCAACTTTTAATTAACCAATAAAATAGAAAGATATAGTGAAATAGGCAAAGATTAGTTATCGTCACCGAACTAATCACCGCTTTTCAACCTCACAAGATGAAGAAATAAATGCGATCATCATAACTATTTACGACCACGCATTCGTGAACTACAAAAAATACTATTTAGTTCATCGACCTAGGTTGAAATGACAGTTGTTGAGAAGAACGTGGCCTAAAGTGAATGAATTATTTACTCCGCAATGTGCAATAGGTACTAGTGCTTCAAGGTCGAAGACGTAGATGCAACCAATAAATCCCAAGTTAAGAACTGAATGATGTAATGTCTACTTCTTTCAATTATAGGACGCAGTTAGTAATCAATTTATAATCGTTCGGAATTATGCGGATGAAAAAATAACTTTGAATTAATTACTTAGCAAAAACGCTACGGTACCTACAATTAATTGGATATAATATTTTAATAAATGACATTTTATTAGACTACTCTACACCGATATAAATTCCACAAATTAATTAAATTTACTAACGAATTCAAAGACTAATCTGTACAAAAGATAACCGATATTAACCTAATGGATTCCTGAGTTACTCCAAGTGAGCTCGTATTTAAAATGTAAAGATATTTAAACACATCGCCCTCGCGCTCAGCTCGCCATAAATAAAATAAATACAAATATTCTCACGTAAACGAGTACCTCGAAAGCGTTCATTTACATTTGTGAATGTAATAAATGGGGCATCTTCTCCTAAACACAAAAGTAAACTGACGAAAATATTCTATTTTGGAAATAGCATCTCAATGTGATTAGAAACTGTCTACAAAGAAATATATGGCAAATCCGCGTTCCACACATATTTGTTTATTATAAATATACCTATAGATATGTCTTCATAATGGAGTAACGTATAAAAATATTTCGACGAAATATTACTATTGTCTTCATTTGAGTTTGCAGGTATATAACTATTGTAGAATATTTGAGCCAACCATTGTAAAATAATTTATTTGAAGTACGTGGCTATAGCAAAAGGGTTGGCACACCTGCATATTTAGTCTCATACTCGCTCTGATTTACGAGCAGCTATTGGACCAACAAATAAGATCTTCCAAAAAGTTCTCCCAAAAAATATAATAAGAGTATAACAAAAAGCTCACCAAGACATGTCAACGTCAACCGTGCACCATTGCATTGGTCGGGCGAACAAAGAAATATTACCACGCGTTTATTTGTTCTGCTCCACGCCATATTTGCTATAAAAGCTTCTTTTTTCCTTAAATTTTGCTCTTAAATAAACTTTCAACTATAAAAACGTCTATAGTAAAAAGTTTTATAATTTAAGCATGAATCAAATACATATGAGAAATGAGAGCTAATAAAGTATTCATAATAAAACATCCCCAGAGCGCCGGACTGAAGAACTTAACACAAATATCATGGTACTAATTATACGTTAGTTTATTTAGATTATACTTATCTAGTTTATAACATATTTTAGTGCACCATAAACAAACATAGCAAGATTTTACAGCTCCTGACGGTCTCGGCTCACATTCGAGCCATTGTGCCTCTTATAATTTTTATTAGGGGCAATCCGTCTGTCTTGATTTACTTCTTCCCGAACTGACGGATCTTTCATTTAATTTACGGTTCTACCCCAGCGTTCCAAATGCAATAAAAGTAACAAAAACAAGCAAAAATTACACAGTCCCGATGGGTGTTTTATATTCTCTATTTATTTCTTAAACAAACTTGTAACGTTTTAACAAGAATGTAAGTCCTTGCGTATTATTAATCAAGAAACTCTTTGAACCTAACATTGCATCGTTAAGAACTACAGAAATGAATCCACGACACTTTTGGTAGAATGAAATAAAATGATACGTCGTAACGAAATTAACCTAATAAAATGGATTTTGTTCGACAGGTAGTCACTCATTATTATGCACTAGGTTTTGCCCGCGGCTCTGCCCGCGTGTACGTTGGTTATCCTGGTAAAAAGTAGCCCGTTTCTTTTCTCAATAATCAAAGTATCTCCATGCCAAATTTTATTTAAATAGGTTGCAATTGTTGATGCAGCGGCTTAGTCGTGGAAGCGTAACATAGGTACAGAGAGACAGATTAACTTTCAAATTTAAATCGGTTGGACAATTCAGAATCCCAGTGCCAGTCTCTTACTGCTTAAAGTCTCCAATCCATACAAATTAGTAATATTTTTTTCCTTTCAGTATATTCTATTTCTTTCCTTCTCAATATACATAATAAGGAGATGAAAGTAGGTCTTTTCGCTCCTTTTTAAGTATATTTACTACAGCTACTAAGTTATACTTTTACCTGTAAGAATATTTGTAACGATTATGCAAATAAATTGAATACGAAATAAATTTTTTTTTTAATTCTATATGACCACGTGACGTTTTATTACTCATGCCAAAGAACACATACAAAACCCTCCAATAAATACTATAAAGATATTTTTTCATTTGCAAGATATATTTCGTAACAGTTCTGTATTCTTCGTGTTTAAAATGTATGATTTACACTTAAAACAATTTTAACAAAAATTTATTGTTTATATTTTGGGTACAAATATTCGTCGCAGCAACCCACTCTTAGTCCCGTCGTATCCGACAAGCATTTGGCAACGATTCGGAGATTGTTATTATCATAATGACTCTTTTACTCATAACACTATAGCCTCGGCCACTATCTTCATATCCTCAATAGCGTATAGCTCGTCAAAACATTAACCATATTAAATATCAAATGAATTATTTTATTTACAACATTTAGTTGGTCAACCTTCTGGACATGTTTAAAATACCCCATTTTAACAAATAAGTATTCAATACTCCTCCAATGAAATTTGAACTGTTTCTCTTGAAGTTAATTTAAGCAAAGTAAAAAAAATCACGAGAATTTTAATTATTCGTAGCTACATCATGAGCGAGCCAACACCAACATGTTCGGTGTGTGTCTCATTTGCAAGTAACAGGATACGTATTATAGACCCACGAAGGCAATAAGATAAAAAGACGCTCAATAAGGCGCGATCAGAGGCAAAAATGAAATAAATTGCCAGTGAATAAGAGTGCTGTGTGCAATTGAGGCGAACACGCTTGCTCATTAGACGGGATGCGCGGATGGCAATGCTACTGGCGACCTGCCGCACACCGCCCGCCCGAGCCACCAGCCCATAGGCACGTAGCCTCACACAATCATAATGCAATGAATAATGATACCACTCATCTGCATAAATACAAGACTCTTTTTGTTCATCGAAAACAAAAGTGTTCCAAGTTCCAGGAACGTTTAACATATCAAACTGCCCGAAGCACTCACAATGAGTTCACTTGCAGCCCTTTTCCGAAAAGCTGTAAAATCATCGCACATTAGCATTACAAAGACGATAATATATAACGACAGAGCATTGTGACACCACTTTCACTTATTGCGAGCTCTGTAGCAACGTCGCTATTATTATTAAAAAGTATTTGACTTGTTTGTAAATTGATATAGAATTTGTTAGAAACCACAGGCTCCCAAGAACAATGTGACACACAGGCCTGTAAAGCGTGTCGGGACGGCACAAAAACTTATTTCTCTCGGATATGGAATCGAAATGCCAAGAATAATGAAAGGCATGTCTCGGTTTGCATAATGCGGCAAATTAAATAAATTTTTGGTTCTACTAAACGCGGGAAAAACAAGTCGATGGAGTCGCAACGTTCGGAGTTTCGTTATATTACTTATGCCTTTTAAATATCTTGTTACCTGAATACTTGCATAATAAACAGTGTTTGCATTTTTAATACAAGGAGTCCTTTAAAGAATCAGGTTCTCTTTTTTTTTGGTCTTCAACATTCAAATTATTTATTAGAAGAACTTTATGTGTGCGAGCGTTGAGTGCGACTCTACAGATGTCTTACGATGCAGTTAGCACTACGTAGTAACAAGGTTGACAGAAGCACTGAGTCTACGTTACAAATCTCCACGCACCATTTGCATGCACCCGGGTGCATCGCGCTGCATCCCACAGGGGACACGGACGCACGAGCGGAATAGTACCGGAATAGTATAATGTAATATCAAATGTCTTAGAAAGGGAGCCCGAACCGCTTGTCACTCACGTAAACACGTGTCTCCCTGTTAGTCTTCATTTTACAGTATTTTAATGAAACGTCCGCAATGTAACATTTGACAATCATTCCGATAAAAAACTTATTTACCTGGTTGACAATTTATATAGGTATCCTCCGCAGAATTTGCGGTAATAAAAATATACCAACAAAGTGTTAAACTTTTATTAACTATTAAACAATAGCCAAAAAATGCTAGGACTATGAGTCAAGTCATAAATTTTGTAAACGTGGAAGTTTTTGTTTATAATTTTGAGTAAATTTACGTTTTTTGTCGTTTTGACTAATCGATGCCTTTAGCAACGGGGTGCAGGACACAATGGTTTTGTTCAATTTTGCAAATATAATAATAAAAGTTTATTACCCCGTTTTTCAAAGGGTTTGTCTCAAGTCGCACTGAAAGGGTAGCTGTGAAATCTGACTCCTTACAATTATAAGTCTAAACGGCATTATTGTTCAGTTGCGTATAGCCATAAATCAGTTTTAGAAAATATTTAGTGAATGGCAGGCGTCATTACTCAATACTGGGTCATTATACAAATATAGATTTTTGGCATTTATGCAGCACGCACCACCGTGGGAGGTGAATGAATGAATGCTTTGCAAAATTTCGAACTGAGTAAATGATTCTGTGAAAAGAAAGCTTGTCATTTGTTTATTTTACCACCTGCTTTGACGTGCATGCGAAGAAATTGATCCATCCATTTTAATGGCTATTTGGTAGCTGTTTGTATAAAAAGGACGATTTATGAACAATGTAAAATAAAAAATATACATCTGCCTTTATTGGCAGTGGTGTTGATCTACTATAACTAGATTCGCCTATCGTAGTGTTTGTTGTTGTTAGATAAATTAAATACAAATTGTGACCTTGACTTATCTTTATTATCTTCACCTTTCAATCGAAACTGAAAAAAATAATCTTAAAAGGCTCAGTTTCAAAGACAAAAGTGACGCCGTCGTAGTGGATGTTACAACTACAAGTCAGGGATGACGTCATCGCTTTGTTGGTAGAAGAGTGATGATGCGGGTCAGCGCCGGGGTCACCGCCGCCATGCGTCATCGCTAACGACGACAAATGACGTGACGTGAGTGACGTGATGCGACTCACAATATCGACATAGCTTTACACATACACACACAGATTTACTTATAGAGTAGGGAGACTTCAGTCACAGCATCAGATATTCATAATTGTGTGATTTCTAGAAACATGTACGAAATAGCTCAATATATGACTATAATAATAATAACATATTACTTCCGAAAAATTTTATTTTTATAATACACTAAAGTCTTTAATGAAATTTTAACAGCAAAAAATCTATGAAAATAATTTAAAAAAAAACTTTTCACAGACTAAAGCTACACATACATTACAAAATATCCCTTCTTTCGGTTTACCTTACAGCAAAGACCTCCTCCAATTCTCACCCTTATTTTCTACCTGCCTGCATAGTGGTCCTAAGGTCGACCTCGGCTTCTATATGATGTCGATATTTTTGTATGTAGGGTACTTTGAATACGTAAGTGAAATAGGTTTAGTATTAGTTGAATCGTTAAAAAAACATAAATAGCGTGCACATATATTTACTATAACCACTACTACAAAGTAGGCATAATTTATAAAGAAAGATTATTATATGATAGGTTATGCTATTTCTTTCCCGTTGACGCGTCATGTGACCTTGTATCGTAATATTGAATGATGAGATTGCTTCCGCCTGTACTATTCCGCTTCACCGGTATAAAAATAATAGAAAATCATACGACTTTTTCTATTTTCGAATTCCCGAAGGACAATCTTGAAAGGGTAGACTCCGCACAGTTTGCCCATAAGCATATATACATTAGGGGCGATAGTAGTAAAGGAAAAGTGATTTAATGAAACCGAGACAGCTTGTTTTATGGTTTGGGTGTAGAGTGACGAGATATCAAGTGCACGTTTTGAAAGAATCTGACTTATTTTTTACAAAACACAAGGAAAGTGTCACTCGTCGGCGCGATCCATCACGGATACGTTTCCTGTGTGTTCCGTTAAATATTGTATGTTACAATTATGTTGCTCTTCAATTATGTATGTTTGACTGCCTCGGTGGCGCGAGTGGTAGCGTAAGCGACTGCTGTGCTTGAGGTCTCGGGTTCGATTCCCGGGTCGGACCAAATGTTTGTATGATCTGCAAATATTTGTTTCGAAGTTTGGGTGTTTTCTATGTATGATATGTATGTATTTACAAAAAAAAAAGTATATATGTATTTATATCAGTTGTCTAGTACCCATAACACAAGCTCTGCTTAGCGTGGGACTAGACGGCGTTGTGTGTTAGATGTCCGAAATATTTATTTATTTATTTATTTATCTTGTTATGCTGAATACAACCAGAACGGCAAAGTAGTATAGGTACACTTCGTCGTTTGATTGTAAACAATAATGTATTTAAATGCTTCAAAACATCTATGAACTTTGGTTAAATATAACCATTGTTTAGTTTTTTAAAGTTAAAATTAAGAAGGATATAACTACCTAAGTTACAAATACTAAGTTTTAAATACAAGGACTATAAGCAGCATCTCCTAATCGCCTTTTATTAACAGGTAGGTGTTGCACCTGCAGGGCGTTCTTCGTTTGACTGCCTCGTTGGCGCAGTGGTAGCGTAAGCGACTGCTGGGCTTGAGGTCTCGGGTTCGATTCCCGGGTCGGACCAAATGTTTGTATGATCTGCAAATATTTGTTTCTGAGTTTGGGTGTTTTCTATGTATAATATGTATGTATTTACAATAAAGTATATATGTATTAATATCAGTTGTCTAGTACCCATAGTACAAGCTCTGCTTAGTTTGGGACTAGATGGCGTTGTGTGTTAAATGTCCGAAAATATATATTTTTTTTTTTTGTTATTATATTTGACTTATTGTGGTTTTTAAGTTAACATTGGTGTATTAAATTTAAGTACGTTTTAATTAAGTTTAATTATGTTATAGTATGTTTTTTGAAGTGAAAACTTCTTTAGCCGTGTTAAGCACTTTTTGGTTGTAAAAAATCTCATGAGTTCGCGTCACCGCGTCACCAACATGCTTGATGTTTGATCATTTTAATTGAAACATTATGATTTTTTTTTATTTTACTGTAGTTAAGTCACTTTTTCATTTTCTCATAATCAGTTAACTGGTTAACAAATAATTATTATGAATGATATGTAAATAACTATGTCGTGTAAACTTAATGATAGTAGGTAATAACTAGTTTATACTTCAAAATTTTAATTTATCTCCAAGTAGTTAACTTGAGATTGTTTTTTTTTTTTTTTTTTATTGTATAGGGGGCAAACGAGCAGACGTATCACCTGATGGTAAGCGATTACCGCCGCCCATGGACACCCGCAACACCAGAGGCGTCACAAGTGCGTTGCCGGCCTTTTAGGAAGGAGTACGCTCTTTTCTTATTATATACTGAAAAGATTGTAATTCTATAGTATTTCATAGATCAGACTAAATAATTTCCAGAGCAAATGTAAACAAATTCAGGAACTACGTTTTCTCAATGGTATCGAAAAAAAGGTAAGTCAGTATGACTAAACAAAAAAAATACATTCATTTAAAATCCAAATAAAATAACATTAAAAATACGTATTTTATAAATTACAAGGTCTTTAACTGAAGATTAGCAACAATGTTGTACAAGTTTCCCACAGAGATTTAACAAGGAGCCCGCGCGCCGGCTGCACGCGTCACAAAAATAGCCCACAGTGGTCGAAAAATAAAATTTTCCCTAAATAGACGGAAATATACAAAAATGTGAGGCAAAGAGCGAGGGGCGAACGTGATGGCGTGCCGTAATGTGCGCCCCTAATTAAAACGTTAAAAACCGACCGCTTCTGAAAAACGTCAATTTCGAAGAGAAATGTGCCGTCCAAAAGATCCCCTTTCATACTTTTGTTCCATTTATTTTTATCATTTGAATCCTCAAGAGAAACAAATTGCAAAGAATATATGTAGCATCACAAAGTTAAAACTTCTATTTTTAACGTATCCCATTTGAATATGGCTCTTTTGAAGGCAGTTTTTATTGTGCTTTATTTTGTTCCATTAACATATGTAATAGAGAACTTTTATTAAAAGGTACCTTTTGTAAGCAAAAAATAAGTATAGTTATAGTTTGGAGTTACTTTCCTGTGTGTTTCTTACTTAGGAGTACCTATATGAATTATAACTATCAATCCTAATAACGGATACCTACAACAGAAATGTCGGTTAACTAATGAATCGATTTATTTTTCCATATTTTTTTTGTTATTATTTTCCATAACTGAATTTTACTAATCTATGTATAATATGTATGTATTTACAAAAAAAAGTGTATAAGTATTTATATCAGTTGTCTAGTACCCATAACACAAGCTCTGCTTAGCTTGGGACTAGATGGCGTTGTGTGTTAGATGTCCGGAATATTTATTTATTTATTGTTATTATTTGCAATAAATATTAATTTGTAAAAATAAATAAACTTTAAGTGTCTGCAACGATGGAATTTCTAATTAACAACTTTTCACTAAATCCATTATGAATGTACATACAGTACTTACAATTTTATTTTTTTTTATTTTGTCTATCTCGCTGTTTGTTTCGGTTTTTTTTGTTATTGGGGGCAAACGAGCAGGCGTATCGCCTCGATCGCCCGATGGACTCCCGCAACACCAGAGGCGTCACGTGGGTTGCCGGCCTTTGGGGGATAGGGAGAGGGATGGGGGAGGGGTTGGTGTATGGGCCTTCGATATCCTCACTCAGTCGGTGAAACACAACGCAGGCGCTATTTCACGCCGGTTTTCTGTGAGGCCGTGGTATAGCTCCGGTCGAGCCGGCTCAAGCATGCCGAACCGTGGCTCTCCCACTGCAAATCTCTGTAATAACTGGATCGATTTTGACGGGTCTTTCACTAATAGATAACTGATAATATGGGTAATGAGTAACTTGAGCTACTTTTTTTAGACTAGCTTTGCCTCACGGTGTTACCCGCGATTTTTTTTATAAAGGTTTACCAACAACCGCGGGTAACACCGGCTCAGCTAGCCTAAGCAATAAATCCTCAGTCCTCTAGTGGACGCGACCGGTCACTTTTTCATATTATCTTCCAAATTAGACTTGCAACGAATATTCGGTTACTATTCGGTATTCGGCCTATTCGGCTGCTTTTATTATATTCAGCCGCATACCGAATATTTAAATAATATATTTTGTCATAGAGAAATAATTGGTAAAATGAAAAATTAAAATCGATTGATTACGTATATATTCATATTTTCATTTCTGTTTTAATCATTTAAGTAGTCATTGGTACATAACACAGGTACATAATCATCTTCTGAATTGGAAAAATGGAGAATTCTATATATGTTTTTGAATTATTGTGGTAATCAAAATTTAGAAGGGTAAGGTTCTCATTTCTATTATAATCATTTATTAGGTAGTCATTTGTACATAAAAGAGATACATAATTTAATCACGTCTGTCCAAGTTTTTGGCGCTAAAATGAAGCCATTATGCCATTACTAGCTGAACCCCGCGGTGCTACCCGCGGTACGATGATAACTGCGGGCAACGCCGCGAGGCGAAGCTATATCTTTATAAATAGTAGCCTATGTGTTATTCTGATGTATAAGCTATATTGTGGTAAAGTTTCATTCAAATCCATTCAGTAGTTTTTACGTGAAAGAGTAACAAACATCCATACATACATACATCCATACTTACAAACTTTCGCCTTTATAATAGTAGTAGGATAAGCCGAATATTAGGCAAAAGTATTCACTTTTGCCTAATATTCGGCTATTCGGTCAGGGGCCTCGCCGAATATTCAGTATTCGGTATACTGCCGAATATACTATTCGTTGCAAGTCTATTCCAAATCTTACTGGTTTCATTTGCAGCACTGGTTTTCTTTTCACTACAGAAATCACTAAGTGTAATAGGTAATGTTGAAATCCTAAATCTATTTTCTTTTTGGTGAGAGTTTTAAAATCCTCGGTTTTTCGGCGAAGCAGAAGAATGTGGTGTTGTTCTCAAAAATCCGGAAAGACCTAGACCATGTGGTTTCATTTTCAAATGCTCCATTCCCCTCCAAATTGTAATAACCAAGTCGTAACCGACCTCTGGTGAAGCATGATTCTCCTCGCCAATTGGCTCCAAGACTATGTTGCGGTTCAATCAATTAGCGACCAGATCGTTACCATACAAAGACTCTAATCTGAGGCCAGAACTGTGGCGGCCAATATCGCCATCGATATTTTTCACGCTGAAATCGATAATCGAACCTTTCAAACAAATCCAATAGGTTCTACAAGTGCTGACTTAATAGAATCATCTCTTCAACGGCATTAAGGTACTTCCTCGGTAATAAAGCTGTGTGTATCTGCTACACTACAAACACTACCGCAATAATTTTTGTAAAGGTCTCCATCATCGGTAAACTCTAGATCAAGGTTAAAATTAACCAATTGAGAATCGCGTCTCTGGTGCTCTCTGTGTTTAATCCATATAAATAAAAAAATAATCGCCGAAATGTATGTAAGCGCATAGTTTCCGATCGACTGAACCAAATTGGATAATTCTTTTTTCTATGTGTTCTTTATTGCTAGAACAAGGTTTGTATAGAAGAAAATTAAAAGATATCCGGAAAACATTTTTTTTCCGCGACTGTGTGTGACTGTCTATTAGAACAAGTTTTTTTCCGAAAATCAAAAATATTTACGCAAGAATAATATGGCGGTATGAAGTTCGCTGGGTCAGCTAGTTTGGTATAAATATTTCAATATATAAAGATACTCTTTGCTCAAATATCGTATTTGAAAGATTAAATTACTTGATTTACGTGTTCGTACAAATTGTTAAATTTAGAATTTAGTAAATATTTGAAATGCGGACATAGAATGAAGAAATAAATCTAGCCATTAAATCGATATGCAGATCTGCATCGACATTCATTACCTAATTAAAATCGCAAGTCCCTTCCGCTCGCTACATTTCTCCATCGCACTGCCAATAAATTTCATCCGCCAGTCGCCCCATAACGATAACCAGTTCCTCGGGAACTATCGTTCAATCTGGCGTCGATGCCGTATGTTGATCCGGTCGTGTACCCGCCGCTCTTCGCAGACAGCGCTGTCGATACCTATGTATTATTTAGTGGCAGCACTAGGCCCGCGCCCGCGGCACACGCACAGAGCCAGCGAGCGCCACAGCGCACCACACAGAGCAACGCACACAACCGCCGCAAATGTCTCGAGCCACGTCAGCCCACAGATAACGAGCTCACATATTCATAAAGAATAAAGAATTATCCAACAGCCTCTTCACCCTCCTTACCTCCCCCTCCCTTTTTGATCGTAATGCTCTCATTCACACTCTCCGGCCGATCTCGATCTATCCGTTCCCCTCTAAGAACTCGATAAGAAAGACTCTTACGACATACACCCTGGAATTGGATTATAGACTTTAATTTATTCCTAACAAGAAATATTTCATTTATCGTTGGCACATGCTCATGAAACTCTTTAACTCCCTGTGAGCCGCGGTCGAGTCGTTTTAAAACGATCATTCTAGTCTGAGACGTAACGACCGGTTTTAATTCTTACATCCATGATACGAGAGACCATTTCATCGTCGAGTCGAATCGGACAAAAGATCATTGTAGAATTAACAAGTTTCAGGGTCCAACCCTCGAGTCTGCATCTTTATGGGCGACATATTTGATTCGAAAACTTGTTATGCTTCGTCCTAAATAAATTATAACGAGAAATTGTAATCATTAAATGGATATATTTAATGTGTAGACGTCGCGTCGGTCGGTGCGGCGCGGTGCGGTAAGCGGTAAGCGGGCGAGCGGCCGGTGTCCGATGCGCGTATCGGCCTACACAAATGCGCGCTCCTCGGAGATAGCTCGCAGAAATCTTCGCGACCTTTGTTGCTACTTTTGTTTCTCTGCAATGATTTATTGCCTCCACTTGAACTTTGGTAGCGGTTAATCGTCGATTTTTACTCTTCACTTTAGTGCCGATTATGGTTTCACACGAACACTCACATAGGACAACCTCCTCATTGATTAAAAAAAGTTGGTTATTCTTACAGTATGTAACTACTTGAATTTATTAAGAGTTTGACGGCCCCTTATATAAATTGTTTGCTTACTTCACTACATTAATTTAAGACATTAAATAAGACAGTTTTATATGAATATGGACTCAAGCAAGTATTTCATTAATTAAAATGGAAATTGTTTATTGGCGTAGGCGGTAGATCCAGTTTAAATGTATTAAATACGATCTGTTGTAGAATAATTGTTTATCTATTTCAAGAACGTGACTAGCTTTTAAATCAAATTAATTTATATTATTACTAATTAGTAAACATCTCAAAGGTATGTTATATTCCATCATCTACATGTTCATGTCCTTATGTTTAAAACCTATATGTAAATGATTCTTTGTTTACAAAAGCCTTTCAATCTATGCAATGTTAGCTCACAGTTTAGTACAGCTTCAGTCGGCTATGTTTTTAGAACCAAATCATTTCACAGTTGGGTTAAGTTTTACTAGAAGTCTAATATCTTCAGACACTCTCATGCAGATTCTTTATCAGTAAATTATTTGCCATTCTTATTTTCTAATACAGCTGGATACCATACATATCATTGCAGTATTAATTCATCAACAACCTTGACTAGTTTATTACTCGACGTAAGTCCCTCCGTTTTCCATTTCCTCCTGGTTTTGGCCTACTATACCACATTGTCAGTATGTACTTGTAAGGTATAACTAAATACAACCATATTTATATCATAAATTCGAAAGTAACTCTGTCTGTCTGTCTGTTACACCTTCACGGCTGCACCGATTTCAATCAAATTTGATATGGAAATACATAGTTTGATTGTTGAGAAACGAAATAGTCTACTCTTTACCGCTGTAACCATATATAGGCGTGCGGAGCCACAGGCAAAACTTAGTAGGATATATATAAATGTACAGATATTACTCACAAGTGATTAATAAAAAGTAAAATCAACGATGTGTTGAATACACAAAAAGAAAGACGATATGCGTTCAAATAAAATTTTATATAGTGATCGTTAACACTGTCCCGTCCGATATTAAATGGACAGCGGCGAAGGAGTAAAAATTAAAGACAAACATAAATATCAAAGAAAAAACCTTTGAATCAAACTTGTAGCGACGAAACGACCGACAAGTCAACAAGCGCTTTTGACGATTGGAAAGAAATCTGATATTTTCCATCGGCCGTAGTTTCATTGTTACCTTACAAACTGAATATTTATCTTTTATAAGACTATTTTATGAATGGACAGTTGAACAAGCGTCGTTATTTACGCTCAGGGTCTTCTCACTATTTTATGTAATTGTGGCTAAGCATTATATTTTAGGGAAATACTTTTCGATGGGTCTCGTACTGCCTCTCTGTGTAGATATTTTCTCATAAGACTTTACATTGAGTCATTATACAACCTACAAATAAATGTGACATTATATTTGTGTACATAAATATTTGTACTGAGAGGAAGCGCATAATCTAGATTCATGTCAACCTATCTTAGTGATGTACCAATGCTATGAAACACGAAACTTACTTTTCCAAACAAGCGACCTGAACATTTGATAAACTATTGATAGATTTTTATCAAAAACTATTTTTAATATATATTTAAATAGAATCTCTAAATGCAACAATTTCTATTTCGTTGAAAAGCGTCTAAATTAAGCTCAATGCACTATATAAATTGTTTTCTTTTGCTTTCGTGTTATGTACAAATAGCTTTTAATCAACTTATTTTTAAGATCTTATTCAAAAGTGTCAAAGACTTTAACTACCAACCACATGATAAAAATTGCCTTACAAAATATATTTATTTAAGACAAATGATACAATTATGTCACTTTTTAGTTTAAACATTGTTATGTTTTTTAAGGAGTGGGTATTATAAAGAGTTCAGTAAAAACATATTTTCTCGTCGCTCAAAAACATAAAATTGATTCGAAAATTTTCAATTGCGCTGATTACGAAACATTACTCAACACTCCCATATAATATCCACCCTCAATCATACACACATGAACAGACCTCAAATACACACACAACTGCAAAACACACCTTACTCAATCACTCACATGTTTTTCACACACAAACTTTAGGTTTAATTTTTTATATTCACAATATTAGTAGGTAGGTACTTTATTGGGTTTGATGTCTCTTGGGATAAGTACTTTTTTCAAGTTCATAGGTACCGGTATCTATTTACTTCAAAATCTTACTAATAAAAGAAATAAAGCGGAACAAGTAAATAAACTTATATTCGTATTTACAACATTATATTATTTAAATTCCCTGAAAACAATCCTTATTTTCTATGAAAGGATTGTACCAATAATACGTCACTAGTGCATGATATCTGCTATGATGCACTGGTGACGTATCGTTGTCACTTACCAATCGCACATTCACATTAAGTAATGTTTAGGAAGAGTGAAGAGTGCAGAAAGAAGTAGGTATGTTTATCTAAGTTTACAGGTGAAATGAATGTGTTACGAGGAAGGCTGCAACAAAACTGGATTGTAAGTGGAGATGCATAAATTAAAAGTTAAGTTATGAGCGGTCCCATCTAACAACATGAATGAAACCGCGCCCCTCCCCGGCCGCCTTCACCCCCGTGTTGACCCGCTCGCCCCGCGCACCGACCGCGTGTGGCCTTCTACCATTGGCAATACAGATACGCACTCGGATATTATCAAAAGAATAAAAATATTAATTTTGTCTTGCATAAAACAATGACGTGTCGAAAAATGAATAACTTATACGACTGTTTGCATTGTTAGAATCTACAACAATGCCATTTATCATCCACATGGCCTAACTGTATTTTTAGGTTCGACAACTACATTTGTTAAAGTTTGTTATAAAATTACTGTGTAATTCTGATCAACGTAGAAAAAAATATACCTAATAATGTCTAATTCATTCGTTGACTTTTAATTCAAATTCGGCCCTGGTGAGAGGTGAGATGAGGCGCTATCAACGCCGGTAATCTGAGTCCAAATTATTACGATTCAAAACTTGGTCAGGACCTTGCCTCGAACATCGAGCACCAGCGGTCCCGAATAAACTAACAGTGGATACCATTAAAGGGAAAAGTCAACATTTATAACTCAGACCCAGAATATTTTATTTGTTTAGTCATCATAAAAACGATGTCAATTAAGCGCTGTTGGAAATTAATGTGCGGTCTCTTTTAGTATAATTAGTAAGTTATCGATAGACGTACGGTTAGGAGAGAATACATTAGCCGTTCCTGCCTTTACAAGACTTTGTAATTACCATATATCGATCTATAGGTCTTAGTTGAAGAGCAGACCAAACTCATAATTTATCATATAGCCAATCAAAATTTATGCAGTTAATTTCTCTAAATTGTGTTGAAATCTCTATGTCCATAAGTTTATTAATAGGTACGTCCATTATTTATGAAGAGAACGTATTAATTAATCTTGATTAAAGGGAGATAATACTTTCACAGCTTTATCGTGGGATCATAAAATTTTTAAACTACGTTTTATTCTATTTGTATTCACGTGCATGTTGGACACAGACAAACGAGTTCTCAGATTCTGAGTGGATATTGCCTTATTCTGAGACAAAACGTCTGCCATATATTGAGCGTGTGTGTAAAAATTCAGCTCCTCGTTATGTGTCGCAATTTAATTGAGATCTTATATTAATTAGGGTGGCGATGTGATGCACGAAGTCGAATGTGGCCGCCGCACGCAGCCTCTGCACGCAACTATCTCACCTATATAAATATCGATTTTTTCGTCATTTTTAGCATTCTGCAGAACACACGCTAAGAACCCTTTCTGTGGTGGCATGGGCTCATTCCGCCGCTACTGCAGTTAATTTGATTAATAATAAATGAATTATGTATATCAATTAATGTAGTAGATACTTATTTAGGTATAGCACGACGTTCATGTATTAGCACCATGTTTAATATATATATATTTTTTTTTTATTGAATAGTTGGCCAACGAGCAGACGTATCACCTGATGGTAAGCGATTACCGCCGCCCATGGACACTCGCAACACCAAAGGCGTCACAAGTGCGTTGCCGACCTTTGGGGGATGGGAAAGGGGATGGGGGGAGGGGTTGGGGTATGGGCCTCCGGTATCCTCACTCACTCGGTGAAACACAGCGCAAGCGCTATTTCACACCGGTTTTCTGTGAGGCCGTGGTATCACTCTGGTCGAGCCGACCCATTCATGCCGAAGCATAGCTCTCCCACGGAAATATTTACTCACTCTTAATTTTTTTTTTAGAATGCCAATACTCGACCGTATTTGACGACATCCCAGTGTTTCATTGTGGAAACTGTTTATTTAATAAAAAAAAAAAAAATGTCCTTATTTTTTTACATTTAAATGATTGATTATTTCACTTTTTTTAGTAAATGTAATTAATAAAAAAATGTTTTATTACATTTTTGACGTACCTACGCATAATATAAAATCTAAAAACAGTAACAGCGGATCCCGCCACCTTAAATGGCTGTTCGCAGCTGCCCGAACCATACCGCATTACTATACAAGGTACTTGCAAAATCGTCTTCTTTCGCGTGATTTACTAACAAATAAACAAATACAAAGTTTTGCATTTATAATTGTATTATAGGGATGAGGAGAGCGAATCCATCGCGCGTTCGCGTGCGCGATGACGTGATATCGGCCCGTCACGCGTGTTTACACCGCCCTTATAACAAGTTGTAAGAACAAAACTAACAAGCAAGCGCTATATCTGCACCTATACCATTAGCGAACGAGACATGCGAGAATTTTCATGCATTACCCCGCTACCTCGTACCGCGATCATTTGTAATACATAGTTCAATAAGTTAAGTTATTTTTAAGTCAAAAATTATTTTCATTAATAATCTAAGATCGATACCTACAGTTCACTTTTATATTGTAACTTCACAGCGTATCGTTGTAAAATACTTCTAAGCTCCATGATCCTGAAAACTTGATATCCCATATTGCGTTATCAAGTTTGACGTGAAACAAGATGTTATTTTTAAATTTAGAAATCAAATTCAACTCCTATAGTCGTTCCAATACTTTATTTAACTTTTGACAGATCACGCACATAAAGTTTTGTAATAATTTTTGATACAATGTACTACAGATAATACTGTACTTTATGGGCGGGCTCCGCCTACTTAGGGATGTGTCATTCGTAATTAATGACCACAGACTATAAAAACGGTTTTGAAATAAATCGATTATCGATTATATTAATAAAACATACAATAAAATTATTGTGATTATATTTTATATCAAATCACGTAAAAAGCTTTATTATTTTGCATTAAAATGCCCTAAATGTCTCTGTTTCAATGCATAAATAATTTGCGTAATGAAAACAGTTACATCGTACTCGTACCTAGTAATGGGATCGAATGTATTCGCCGCAAATTAATGAATCTAAAATAATTGTTTAGACTTACTATAGTTGGTTCAAATAAAAACTACCTGCGGTACCTACTTGTAATGAACAGGTACAAAATGTTGAAATTCGTAGTAATTTACGGATTAAAAATAAAACAACCAAAAGAGGTACTGTAATACTAATTTTAATTATAAAGAATCGTCTTCTTCGTATGACCAGGAATCATCATCACTTGAGTTCTCAGTAATATTGATTATCATTTCTTGGATAGATAAATTGTCGAATGCAACATCCCGATCCCAATCCGACATTATCACCTTCTTTGTTTTTTCTACAACATTCGCCCAGTTTTCTGGAGTTACTTTTTCACACGCATTTTTCAGTAAATTCAGCATTTTTCTTGCGGTGAAAGGAGGAGTTGTATTGTTCCTCGCAGCATATCCTTTAACTTGTGCCCAGATCATTTCAATTGCATTATATTGGCAGTGATATGGGGGAATTCTGAGGACGGTATGCCCATGCTCTGCTGCCATTTCATCTATGACGTATCGTTTTGGCAGCTTCTTTGTTTTTAATATCTTTACTAACTCTACTTTTAGTAGGGACTCATTCACCTCTTCGCCATTGTCACGGAGCCAGTTTATAATTTCATGTTTTTTGTTGGCCTGTGTTGGTATTTTATTAATTTAACGAGAGTGATAAGGTGCATTATCAATAAATATTATTGATGGCTCTTCGAGTGATGTAAGCATTTCTCTGAACCACTTTTCATACACGTTCGAATTCATCTCCTCATGATAATCTCCTGTTTTCTGGGATTTAAAAGCTAATAGAGCGCCTGGCACAAATCCTTTTACTGTTCCTGCATGACAAATAATCAGTCGTTCGCCTTTTCCCATTGGTACTGTAGAAGTGGAGCCAACGGTGTTGTCAGTCCAAGTTTTTGACAGCGTATGATTCGCATTGAGCCAAGTTTCATCTGTGAAAACAACATTCGACCAATCTTCTATTTTTTTTGCTTGTCTTAAAAAATCGCATCTATACAAAGCAATATCATTGCGTTCCATTAAAATTTTTCGTTTGTCACATTTTTGGAATAACATTCCAATGTCTTTCAATACCTTTGTCAGAGAAGATTTTTGACCACGGAACAAACCACTATTTCGAAGAGATTGTGTTAGTTTTTTTAATGTTGGAATCTCTTTTCTTTGGTAATAGTCGTATATATGACGACGATTAGCATCAGCGTCAAAATTGTCAACGGCTGTAACTTTACTAGGCGGACGTTTTTTCTTAGGTGTAGATAGCTTATTTTGTTCCATGCCACTGCTGCCGTAGCCTTCTTTTGTTATTTTTGCCACTGTTGGAGCACTAATACCTAATGCTGCTGCAACACGGTCTCTAACTTGAGTCACTGGTATAAGAGGCCCACCATTACGGCTTTCCTTTTCAAAGTATTCACGAAGTCGCAAGACAAACTCTCTTGTTTGTCCTTTGAGTACTTTCTTTTTTGGCATTTTGACAGTAACGAAGGCAGGAACGATACGCTCAACTCAACCAAACGTGAGAATTCACAAATAAATCAATACGGAGGAATATAAATACTCAACTATATTGAAGGTTACTCATTGAAATACTGTAGATTATTTTAAAATAGACATAGAGAGATTTAATAAAGATCATCAATAGTTTAACAAATACAATATTAACCACTGAATTACAACACAATACAATAATACATTTTGAAAATTCAGTTCCTTTTATATATTTTTTCATGACATAGAACCGTCATATTTGAACAACATTCTTTTAATCCATTTCTTCTTTATTTTGACAAAGGAGGTCGCACATTGAAACACATAGAAATATGAAGTACGAAATTATCTATAAAATAATGAGTTTGTTAAATCGATTAAAACTTCTTAATGCATAAAATCAATCGATGAAAGAAATCGAATAGGTAACGGGTCAGGGTATCACTATTTGATTAAGTATTAGAGCTGTCAAAAGTTAAATAAACTATTGGAACGACTATAACAAGAAAAAAAATTAAAAACTGTAACTCTACTACGTAAAGACTTTTGATAAAATTTATACCAAACAACAGTAGCCTATTGCAGGCTACTGTTGGACCGGCCTCTCCAATTGCAAGCCACTTGGTTCGATCCTCGGCTTCTCTCATCCAGAATAAACCTCCAAGCTTAAACTATAAATAAATATTCCAGACATTTTCTCCATGTGGTCCCAAGCTAGCAGCAGCAAGCAGAGCTTGTGTTATGGGTACTAGTGAAATTATATAATTATATATATTATATACTTTTTTTGATAATATATACATATTATACATAGAAAACACCCGAACTCCGAAACAAATATTTATAGATCATACAAACATTTGGTCCGACCCGAAAATCGAACCCCGATACCTCAAGAACAGCAGTTGCATACGCTACCACTGCGCCACAGAGGCAGTTAAAAAACGCGCCATTATTACAAATTTATTGACTCCCCATATACCTAATCGATATTTTAGGTGCTACGGTAGAATATGCAAACACACACAGACTGCCAAAAGCGGAATCTACTCTTTGACTTCACCGTACTAAGAATTCTAATCATAAGATTTACTACTAAACTCCACAAGAAATACTCTATTACGGTTTCATATATGTTTTCGATCTATTGACTAATCTAGCTTTAGAGGTTAAACACTGGCACACTGCTATTGTACAGTTCATAATTAATTAAACGACCCGACATCGAACGAAGGATGTATTGTGCGTTTGTTTGAAAGGCTCACAGTAAAGCCTCACAAAAACTATGTCACCATTGTCAACCGCACTAATGCTTCATAATTGTCGTGATATTTCCTTTTCATTGAGCCCAGCCCTCCTTACCAATAATTTCTCTTGTCATATTACGTACAAGTACCTGCTTACAAACAAACGCTATACACACAGCATGACTATTGTCCAAATGTAAGGATATAAACTTTTATTTATAAAATTTGTACTTTCTTATTTTCCATATTGCTCCATTCCATCTTTTAATATTGAAAAACAATAAAAGCTAAAGTTATAAAATTAAAAATGTGTATGTACATATTTCAAAAAATGTTATTTAAAGATTTGTCAGAATAAAAGTCTGTCACAGGATAAGTTAGTTATTTATCTTCTTTATCTCTATTATCATTACGGCTACCACGATATATAAATACAATGCATTTTACTACAATTCCCTAGCTACATCATTTTATACCGATCGAACCAAAAATATAGAAGTCGAAACTAACAAAGATCCCGAATATGTTATCTATGCTAATTCTACTTTAATATTACTAACACTCGGTCGGATCTCACTTTAATTTATACTATCACTTTAAAGAACAATAAAAATAGTGATTTATTTCTTAAAATCATATCTACCTATGTTATATCAGCGACGATAAATTTCACGTAGTGAGGATCGACTCATTTGGTGACATAAAACATGGAAAGGAACCACAAACAAAAGGCGGAATAATGTCCCTTAAACAAATATAATATTACGCGTTACGAAACTAAAGCTTTATGAAATCGGATATTTTTGTCATATCTTGTTTTATTGCGTCTCAATAGAAATTTACCGCCATAGGGATTCACTACAGCATTTCAATTTACTAAATACATGAGGGTGGAAACATTTTAAGGAGAATTACTAACAAAAAATGAAAATCTGTAAGTTTATCAGTTTAACTATCGATTTAAAAGTGACATAAACTTTTAATGTCGGACAGGTTAATGGTAATGTTAGATATAAATATATATCAAAAGATAACTGAACATACTTGTCGTTATTTAAGTTGCTCATTCTAGAATTAATATAATAAAGTTAAATTACGTTCCCATTGCGACAACAGAGCTTACGATAATTCCTGGCATTCGGCTGATACAGAGAGAAATTAATCCAATCGTCTAATAGAAAATCAGTGTGTGGAACAATTTTACATTTTGCACAAATCTAGCCGTATTTAAAGTATTGTGTTACTTGATGTATTAAATAGCCTGTTGACAATGTCGTGCGGATATTATCCCACAAAAAATGTCCTCAAATGTCCCGAGGATTTTCCGCTTCACGCAGTGATGCACTCTCTCGGCCCGGACTTGGCAGTTGACAAAATATTGCATTGTTCCTATTATCTACGCAGTATTTATTTAAAAACGTTATTTAAATGGATGATTTTAAGCCCATATAGTTGAGGGAGCTATTGTACTCATCTTAATATCGTTACACATTGATACTGTGTACCGAATATCTTTTGATGACAAACATGGTATCTGATCTGTATTTAAATTTCAAACTAATAAATCTATGTATATATATATTATTCAATTTAGACTTGTTGGAACGCAAAGGTTCCATTCGAAATAAGAATGAACGATATGTGGAGCCTCGTGAAAGCAATTTATTACCATTATTACTTCGTTCACTTTGTTATAGTCATTCAGCTATCACCCATATCACTGGTCATAAATTCAAATTCACTCAGTGACTTCCAATAAAGGTAATGAAGGCAATCATCGGCGACCAAACCAATAAAATAATAGAAATAAATTTGATATGACCGACATATGGTGGCTTTAATGCGCGGCGAACCCTGTTATTGCTGTCAAACATGCGACAAATAGCTCAGACTGAATTCCATTTCATTTTATCCAACCGTTGATTACACAGTATTGGTCCGTTGGACGACAATGAAAACAATCTACGGCAAGCAATATGTTCACACCCCTTTCAGTTTTTGATTCACTGCGATGACCAAAAAGTAAATTCCAGTTTATTATTATTCCATTACCCGTCACCCCATTTTAAAAAATATGTCAGCAGATGACGAGTGGGGAACATCAGAGTAATCTGCAAGCGGTGAACGAGGCCGGAGAGCGGTGGAATACTCAATGTGTTTATATAAAATAATTTTCATGTAGGACAAGTCGCAACACAATACCGTATATTTTTTGCTATGCCGATAAATTGGCAGGATTATCATTTAATGGAGGGCTCATGTTTGCTTGTCGCGATTGCCTATGACTGACATGATTTTATTAACACCATATCGATGTTTCGTTGGGTTGGCAAATTTCACAGCGACAGGAACGGCTTTAATAATTCAGACGGTTTAATTTTGGAAAGTATTAAGGCCCATTTAAGTTGAGATTCTGTTATTACTTCAATGTAGAAGTTAGATAGACAGATGATAAAATATTCAACACATATGTAGCCTTTCTATCGTATAGCGAATGAGTAAAATTTAAATGACAATCAAATATTTATAATTGTTGGTATTTGTTTTCGGTTCGCTAATGTAGAAACCCTTTATTACTTATCTACTCAACTGTCAGCTAGACTGGTATTGACTTACAAGAACGAATTTTGTTCCAAGAACGCCACACTCAAGTAAAATCTATTTTGACTAATATACACTAGATATTGAAATTAAACTATAAAATTAATAACTTTACAAGTAATACAGGAAATATAAATTGTTTGTAGTTTACTAATCGAATGCTTTTTGATTAAGATTTAAGAATACACTTTGATCGGCATTAAAAATAATAAAAGCGTTAAAAGTGTTTATGCTATTTTATTATTAAATAAAGTAGTTAAAATGAAGTTGTCAAAACTATTTCCCAAAGTATTGTGTGTGACCCACATTTTAACGTATTTATGGTAACACGGATTAATCTCTTTTATATCATCACAAATAATCGCGTATAAATCCCTTATTAGCAAAGCAAAAATATTTTTTTTCCTGTCACATAAAAATGTGTATTGTAGGTAACGGGACGTGCACCGGATCTCCGAGATGTTATCTAGTCGGAGTCTCCCCGTGTTTACACAAAATATTGTACGACACAATGAAATTACATGACATCTGTAGTACAAATAACAGGAATATCTTTATTCATACCGCGACGCGCAAACATGCTCCCCTAGCGTTTGCATTGTCACCGCTACGACCGTCTGCTCACTGTCGCTGCAACGATACTGTAATAAACTATATTATTGATATCTCACATTAATGTTGCTCATCAATAATGCAATTACTATGTTTGGATATCGACTGTTTGTACACATTTGTAATAAGTAGTTTTTATTTCTAAACATTTATTATATTTACATAAGAGTAGATGACGATCAAAAAAAGATGAATAGATTGTGTAAAAAAACAAATGACTAGAAAGACCGACTGACTGAATAAAATATCATTAACATTAAAAAAAGAGAAAAAATATTTTGAACTGATAACTACGGTCTGAATTCACCCTGACTGTTATTCTACCATTTTATGTACTTTCTTTTAAACGGCTGACTCTGACTTTAACACTGAAGTTGAATTTAAAATATTTTGTACTGATAACTCCGGTTTGGATTCACCCTGGCTGTTATTCTACCATTTTATGTAATTTCTTTTAAACGGCTGACTCTGACTTCAACACTGAAGTTGAATTTAAAATATTTTGAACTGATAACTCCGGTCTGAATTCACCCTGACTGTTATTCTACCATTTCATAGACTTTCCTTTAACTTACTCCTGACTTCTAACGCTGACGCTGAGTTTAAAATACTCAACAAACGTAATGAAACAACATTTGGATACATTTATTTAAACATTACGTCTATGACTATATTTCATAAAAAATAAATCTAGTTAACTTCTTACTACCGGGATAGTTTTAAGAGTGTTGTATCATAAATTGTGATATTACTCAACGTCAGGTAAACGAGTAATTAAGCACAGAGCAATGACCAAAAAGTAAGATTAGATCAATAGTAATAAATCAAGTAATCTATATTGCTTGATTTATTATTATAGCCTGTGAACAAAACTTATCAACGGAGCGCTACACGATTAGGTAAGTAAATTAAGCTAACTGAAAAGTAGTCGTCAAAATCAAATTATGCTATGAACAGTAGCAACTAAGGTATTAGGAGTGAGTTCCGCATAATGCATATAAAAATACCATATTTTTTTATGCAAAGTTAACTTTGTAATTGACTGGGGGTTGGCGAAGTGGTTTAAGCGGTGGCCACGCTGTTTTATACTGCGCCAAGTGACGTAGGTTCCAATCCCATATGGGAAAACACAAATTGCTGTTCTGAGTCTTGGTATTCTTTGTGTCCGTTTCATGTCGTGTCCACCGTGGGAGAGCCGCGCTTCGGCATAAATGGGCCGGCTCGACCGGAGTGATACCACGGCCTCACAGAAAACCGGTGTGAAATAGCGCTTGCGCTGTGTTTCACCGAGTGAGTGAGGATACCGGAGGCCCATACCCCAACCCCTCCCCCATTCCCTCTCCCCATCCCCCAAAGGTCGGCAACGCACTTGTGACGCTTTTGGTGTTGCAGGTGTCCATGGGCGGCGGTAATCGCTTACCATCAGGTGATGCGTCTGCTCGTTTGCCTCCAATTCAATAAAAAAAAAAAAAAAAAAAAAAAATGTATGTTTGTAAAATTGTAAAGTCCCTCGCGACACTGAATGTATATTCCTAATGCAGGAGTTGTCCTTGAAAACTATAACTACTTACATATTTGCATGTTGAGATATATACAATTTCTATTTCTTGTAAATTTTTCGGATATAAGTAATAGAAGACCACGTATTTTCGGTAACGTGGCCCCTCTACCGCTAGACAATTACACTCTTGCCATTTTTTGTATAATATACACATATAAATTTTAACGTTTAAAAGCAATAGAGATTAAAAATTGAGGTTGAGAAGCTTAGAATTAATCTGTTTCTTTAGAACTAAAAACTATACTACCATTACATATTTTTTTAAACCAATGTTTCGACCCTGGAAACAAGTGACCACAATATTTAAAAAAATTACATAATACTTTTTTGTTTTTTTTTTTTTTATTGAATAGTAGGCAAACGAGCAGACGTATCACCTGATGGTAAGCGATTACCGCCGCCCATGGACACCCGCAACACCAAAGGCGTCACAAGTGCGTTGCCGACCTTTGGGGGATGGGAAAGGGGATGGGGGGAGGGGTTGGGGTATGGGCCTCCGGTATCCTCACTCACTCGGTGAAACACAGCGCAAGCGCTATTTCACACCGGTTTTCTGTGAGGCCGTGGTATCACTCCGGTCGAGCCGACCCATTCACGCCGAAGCATAGCTCTCCCACGGTGAGTTAAGTTTAGAGAAAACTACACACACTTAATAATGGTTCGTAAGGGCAACAGAAATGCACACAATGTCCTTTCGCGGAAAAGCTAAGGAAACGATTTACAATAAATAACTTTAATATTAGAGTTACTCCCCTATATTGATATGGATAGTATGAAGGAACCCCACGCGCCTCCGGCAAGAGCAGGGGTGCCCAACATTTAAGTTTTTTTAACTTCAACGTGGCAATCGTTTCGTATTTTTTGTATCGTATTCTACGTATAGAACTTAAATAAAGGTAAGTGATTCTCTCTAATTTGTCATCTTTTAGTTCATTTCAACCTCGGTTAGTAATCTCTGGTGGTAATGGTCTCATATCAATGTGCCTACGTGTAGTAGTGACGACGACCATTCTGTTACAGATAGCCTAAAAATGATAGTCAATTATTTGAAATAGATTGGTTTGACTCAGAAGTATACACATGACTTTACTGATATCACAAATGAATATTAAAATGACACAAGAATCTAGTGAGTATAATTTAAAGCTAAGTTGGTTATCTAGAACACATTCTTGTTTGTTAGTTTTAAATATAAAATTTGCAGTCGACCGATCCAAAGCTTCTACATAACTTATGTGTTATTAATGATAATTAGGTATAATATATAAAATAATAGTTTGTAATAAAAGTGTGAAAAACTCATCGTTTATATAAATAAATCAGTCAAGTGTGTTACGAGCTATGTGCAGTGTAGGGTGCCGCTATTTAATACCAGCCGTTTTATAACTGTAACAACATAAACTCCTTTTTTTTTCTAAACATTGTACTTTCAGTTGTAAAAAAACTTGAGTATAGTATATATTTATAATTGGAAAGTAACTCTGTCTGTCTGCCTGTCTTTTACGCTTTCACAGCTAAACCGATTAACCGATTTTAACGAAATTTGGCATGGATATACTAGTAAAAGCTAGTTTATATCAAAAAAACTTTTGTTTTAATTTTACAATAGTTTTTTTATACAATGTGTGAAATCTTCGAAACACATTTTTCATTTACATTACATTCAAATGCATTCTAATAACAATAGCTGCCTATTACCTACTAACAGTCGCCAAGCGGACTTGCAGACGTGCAGACAGACGTGGTGAAAAAATTAGTTCGATCCTCGGCTTCTCGCATCCAGCACTTGCCAGCCGTCTTGCGCAAATCATCACTCCACCTGGCCTGTGAACGTCTTACACTACATTTGCCGAAACACGGTCTTCACTCAAGAACCCTTTTACTCCAACGGTTATCGGTGCTGCGGCAAATATGGCCAGCCCAGTGCTACTTCAGCTTGCTAATAAAAAAATATACAAGTATAAATTTAATGTCTGACATTTAAATACATATAGTAAAAAATAACCATAAAAACTACTAAGAGTTACTGTAATTGAGCAATTCGAGATTCTTAAATGGCAAACAAAAAATCATTGAAAGAGTAATCGCGGAAGTAAAGCTACAAGTAATAAAACAGAACGCAGTACAACAGTTTGTGAGCCCTGATTTGACGTAAAAACAGTAAAATAGTCGTAACCGAGTAAAACAGCACCACTATTAGTTTTCTTTACAACTTTTATTGACAATGCCGTCTAATATCTATTTGCAGTTTTTCATATGTGACTTTATTTGGTACGCTTTTCTAGTTTAAATTCTATTCACAACTTAGGGAATATTTTATGTTGCGTAAAGCAATACTCAAATTATGACTGATGATATATGAGATATGTTTTTAGGCAATAAATTTTAACGTATTACTGCAGTAGATGAAGATGATTATGTTTACGAAGGGAGTAATATCCAGGAACTCTGCCTAAAACAACACAACCAAAAACAGCTTCATCTTCTACTGCCTTGGTGGCGCAGTGGTAGCGTATGCGATTGCTGTGGAGAGGTCTCGGATTCGATTCCCGGGTCGGACCAAATGTTTATATGATCTGCAAATATTTGTTTCCGAGTTTGGGTGTTTTCTAAATATAATACATATGTATAAAAATCGGTGAATTGGGTTTGGTATGAACGCTGCGTATTTATGCGTACAGATGGATTTCATTGCACAAGTCAGAAAATGGTGTAAATTGCTAGTTTATGACAAAAATCTTACTCTAAAAATTGTGTGTAACTATTGAAATTTCTAAACTCAACATCTTGACCAAATTTTCAACGTTAAACAATTTTAATTCTTATCAGAGGTTTTGGTCTATTTTAAGTTGTCACTCCTTAATCAGTTTATTTGCAGTTTGGAGTATTTGAAACATTTTTGGCTCCTGAATTGTAAACTTTAGTGACTTATCATCCGGTCACACTTAGATTACAATCAACGAAGAGCCTTTTGGTCATGAACGAAATTGGTAACGCAAAAACGTACGTGTTACAAACATTTCGTGTATCACAACGTCAGCCTTAAACAGATCACCGTTGAACATAAGAATAATATTTCCAAGATTAGCATAAATTTAGAGGAGTACAAATTGGCGTCCTCATCGCCCGGAGGCAATCTCCTACAGGCAACACTTCAGTCTCTCCCCAGAGCAGGGCGTATGAGACCGGCCGCCGGGTTGGTTTTTAGTGGACTCACCACTAACCTGGCTCCTTAGTCCCCGAGTAGCCGGAGAACGGGATTTTCTATCTCGTCAAAAAAAAGAATGTCTCTCCTAAGATAGGAAGGAGGTTTCGACTTACTACTATACCACGCTGGCCAGATGAATTATGTAGGGTTTGTTTTAAGTTTTCTGTGTCTTTCTAGTGCTGTAGTACTGCATAGGTGTAAGGATGTTTCAATGAAGAGAGGTGGTGACACTCTGTACTATTAAACCATCGCCACACGGGTTTATTTCGTATTTCGTAAGTGGGTTATGTACTATTTTTCAACCTTAATTGTATAAATGAAGTAGTTTATTACGAGACTTATAAAATACATGGTATTTTGGTATTTCATAATTTATATTCTTCTTTACGACAGGAAATACGAAACAAAGACTTCATCTAGAATTGGTTGCCTAACATGGCTGCCATATACCAATAAGACAACGACCAGGTGAATCGACGTCCAACATAATTGAATTATCGGAATATCAGAATGAACGGAGTTACAAAGAATTATGACTGTCATATAAAAACCGCCTTCAACGGAATGTCGGTATTGAACACAATTAAGATATAAATCATCAAGTGAGCGTCATTGTATGTCGAGGACGTTATGACTGCTCGGGTTCGATTCCGGGTCGAATCACTCATTGCCCCGTGGCCATTAGAAATGGTCACCAATTTATCATTAAAGCAATTTTTGCAATAACTGTTTGTTTTGTGCGGAGGATTCATCGCGAAGTATGCTCTACTTGCGTATTCTACTCGAAATTAAGTTTTTAGTTTTTGATTTATAAGGAGGTGCTTTGCACCATATATACATACCGTAAAATTATTAAATTGATCAAACACGTCATTTAAGAACGTACCATGATAAGAGTAACGTTTACATTGCAGCCATTTTTAATAGAGGAGAACCATAAGTAGCTGAATCGTAACATACCCATCAGTAAAATTACATGATTGTGCGCTCTGCATTGTATTTTTAAGTATAACTTTCTTCTAAAAAACAACAATCTTAAATCAGGTCTAAACCTTGAAAATAAAATAAATATATGAATGTTTACTAAGTCGCGATAGTGTGGGTCGCCATACTGCATCGTCTGCTTTCGCAATTAGTATAGTGGCTTCCACTGTTGGAGCAAGCTTTTCGTCAGGCTGAACAGAGTCACTATAGCAGGCTATCAAATAAAAAATAATAATGTATTCACGTTCTTGTATAGTCCTGAAAATCATGTGCATATATTTGACAACGTTATAGTAGTAACCCGGTTTAGTTTACCGAAACTATGCGATGCAATAAAATACAGAGAGAAATCGACATATCACGAAAATACCAGTGGTAGATTGATTATCGTAAATATCATCTGAAATTATTGTCACAAACGTTTAACGTTAGTCTAGTAGCAATATCTTTTCACATTTGAATCTAAATGTGAGCGTAAAACTATGATTTATATTATGTATATGAAACATGTAAATGCTGTTGGTAAATGTCAATCGATTAAGATAGCGTTTTACAACGCTATTATAGATTTTCTGTTAAAATCTATTGAAATACGTTTACAAATCAAACATTTTTTTAGACACACATTTTTTAGATATATAGAAGCCGGTTTTTTGCGATGACCGCGTGTTTTTAAATGATAAAAGGTACCTATTCTATTCCTTCTATGTGCCCCATGCAAAATGTATGTAGAATTTTAATTTGTGAAAGTGTAACAAGTAAATAAAGAAACAAAGTCATTTCACATTTTTAACTTTATGTATATACTTAGGATAAGATTAAATACGGGAATGATTTCCAGTTTTATTTGTTAGTTAGTTTTATTTCACTGATCAGGGACTGATTTGATGACAGACTGATTGCTAGTAATTTGCTATATTATAAAGGTATCTATTGAAATAATGTGTATATATATAAATAAATAAATAAATAAATAAATAAATATTTCAGACATCTAACACACAACGCCATCTAGTCCCAAGCTAAGCAGTGCTTGTGTTATGGGTACTAGACAACTGATATAAATACTTATATATACTTTTTTTTTTGTAAATACATACATATTATACATAGAAAACATCCAAACTCCGAAACAAATATTTGTAGATTCCACAAACATTCGGTCCGACCCAGGATTTGAACCCGAGACCTCAAGCTTAGCAGTCGCATACGCGTACCACTACGTCACTGAGGCGTCATATATATAATCCATTAACAATATAAATATATAATCTGTTAAAAGCAATTTGTTCATCAACAAAAACTTTTTGATAGAGCAACTTAGCGACCGTTTAAGCACTGGTCATCGGTCCACCCACGCACACAAAAGACGCGTGGGTGCAAAGATTATTCTCATTCAATTGAACCGCATTGTGCGCCGGCGCATGCCACTTCCATGCCACCTCTTAATTACCGCGCAGCTGCTGACCCGGGTCCATCTGGATCATCACCACCTACACCGCTATCACTAATAATACAGGCTGATCATAATTTGTTACTGTATAAGACAGACTATCGTTACACTATTACCGGAAATCAGTTACAGAATTCATTTACGACTTTTCCATATTTTTTTTCTGCCGAAGTCTTTAGATTCATTAGAAATGTTAAAATATTTAGGTACCTATCTAAAAACATTTTTTTAACTATAATAATAAAATTTAAATTAATATGACTACCTATTACTACTATTTATACCTATTTCCTTTTATTTAATGTTGGTATGTTTGTCCTTTTGTTTTTATTTAATTTCTGAAATCTTATTATTGCTTATTAAACATATGAATAGTTATTCATATGATGCAATTCTTTTACGAAAAATACATCGTTGCAACCATGTATTTTTTGGAATACTTTGATTGAATATTAAAAAAAAACAGACTCGTGATTAGAGCTAAGCGATTTTTAAAAATAAAGATTTAATAGTGGCCCGTGTGACTAACTATAACTTTTAAATCGAAATTAATTATTCGTTTATAACAAAATGTTAAATGCATTAAATGCAAAAAATAAGTTATTAGTAACAATTTTAATCATCATGTATATATTAGAATGAACACGCCGTATTCAGTTGATATGTGTAATACAAGGTGAGAGTATCCTGTGACAATAGAGCATCAGTTTTGAGTGGCCAGACGTCCGGCAAATCTCATTTGTGGATTTATCATTAACCGTATTTCATCCACCCTTCTCTCCATAGCCTATTAAGGGTTATAAATTTTATATCCGCCTGCCATGTCCCAAGCTTATTTATCTTAATTTTATTTATACACAATGATAGAGAAACCAATATTTCCCTTACACATTCCATAAGCATTAATAGGTATTGGTAAAAGTAATCTCGTATAGAAGTCGTAAAATGGAAAAACATTGGCAATATCAGTAGTGCATTCGTCAGAACAATGAGGTGTGTCTTTATCGATAGCAGCCTTTGTCTCGATTCTATGACGAGTTATTTATGACTACGTGCAGACTTCACTTGCCATAAATAATAGCATTTTAGTGTGAGTCCGTAGAGTGCTGCCCTGTCAAAATTCACATAAATAATGACGACCCGACGAGACAGATCTTATCTTGGTATAGCGACAAGTCTACATCGTGGTTATAAACAAAAGACGAACTCTAATGACTGAATGAGCCATCGTAAACCCTTAATATTTACGCAGTATTCTTTCAGTTCACCTTTTGAGAGGTTTTATAACTCGGCGGGTAGATTCGTCCGCTCCGAGCAGGCGCCTACGTCAGTCGCCTCGGTATATCTGATTTATTCATACCACCCGAAACACATGATCGGTTTTTCGGATATCCAGTTTTTTTAGTGTAGAGTTTTTGTTAAAACAACACGTAAAAATTTTCTCACATTGAAAAAATTCGTTTTAAATTGATTGACAGGCTTGACAGAGCTGTCTGATATGTCATTCGATTTGACCCATTTCTGACTTTTCAACGGTATTCCTTTAAAGTATTGGCATGAAAAACTCCTAATAGTAATTTTGATACAGTTTGTATCGACGTAAAATAAAGATATCGGGTTGCAATTAAAACTATTCAACTATGTTTGGTAAGTACCGAGCAACGCGTAGGAGGAAGAATACAACAGATGTGTTCGACCCTTGGCAACTCATCACTCACCCCAATACTTGCAATTACGATACTATTGCTATTACACAGTTTTAAACTATTAAAACTCAATGGACAGTAGTGAGATCTAAAGAAAAGACAGCAAACAATCTGGGAGGTCTATTTTAGGATTTAAAGGTAAGTGACGCAACTGTGGATAGGTAAGCGATAACGATTCAATATTTATTGTCACCCGACGTCCGTCATTAAGATAGTGTCAAAACTCACTGGCACGCACACAGGCATTACGGGGCTGGACGGAGCACTCATAATTATTACTAATGCCTTAAATATGTCAAAACAGGAATCCAGGTAAAAAGGCGTAATTTACGCGCGTCCGATAGAGATTTGGCAGTTGGCGCCGTGGTGCGCACGAGCAGCCAGGTCGCTTCGCGAAGAGGCGCCCGCTTTTTGTTAACCATTGTCTTTTGATATAAATTATAAATAGGAAATGTCCCTTTTTATGGAGATCTAGTTTACGACGCTGACAATGAAGGCATAAATCTAACGAGTGCGTCATGATACCTTGCGATGATCGATCGATAAACATTATTTATGTACTTCCGTTGGGTAACACACGATTAGAACTGTGGACGTGAACAAATTCGTAGAAATACGCCTCGAATATCTCAACGGTGATTCCAACGTTATAGCAATGAGTTCACCTTGTGATTTCGATTTATACATAAATAATAACAATTCGATTTAGCTACAACATGTACATATATTATTAGACTATTGAGTTTGAATATTTAAATAACAAATTTAGGCAATCAAATTATTTTTTAAATGTCCTTATCTAAATAGGAATTCCAGATATTTAGGTAGCAACATCAAAGATAATTTAAGTTAGTTATGACACATTTGGGAAAGAATGCTTTTATTTTCAAAAGTAGATTCTAAAGATACCAACACCAACTGCCTTAATCTCTCTAATATATTAAAAATATAAATATTTCGGACATCTAACACACAACGCCATCTAGTCCCAAACTAAGCAGAGCTTTTATTATGGGTACTAGATAACTGATATAAATACATTTATATTTTTTTTTTAAATACGTACATATTATATATAGAAAACACCCAAACTCCGAAACAAATATTTGCAGATAATAAATAATAAAGATCCATATAAATTAACGTAAAGGAATTTAATTCTGAATAGGCATATAAGAAATAAAAGGTATAAATCAGAGAGATAAATACAAAGAATGTAATGAATATGATCGGTATAATTAAGCCAAATGTTAATAAAGAGAACAATGCCGCTCATCCATACGCGCCGAGCTTGGGGTCCAATCAACATGCCTCTAAGAGAGGGGCTGATTAACGACAATAACTCGGAGACAACACCAACTTGACCACGTTTATTTTTATTTGAAGCCCTTTCCAGTCGATCTCTAATGAATACAGTTTATCTTCAAGTTTATATAAAAAATAAATCGTTCTTAACTGAAGAATCACGCCTTAAAAAAGAAACGCTTATTAAAATTTATTTCTTTCTCTCCTCGCAGCACTGTCGTGTACTTTGAATCGAATAAAATTAAAAAGTCAAGAATTCTTATTTATTTTAATACAATAAACCGCAATCGCTGAATAAAGATAAATAAAAAGCAATAAAAAATAAAATCGCATTAGCAATAAACAAAATACTTCAACGGATGTGGGCAGAGCGAAGAGCAGGCACTTCGAAGTCCATAGAGTCGATAGCATGTCATACCAAACGTCTTAACTAGACTTTATTACAAACACACTACATATATCCCAAGATATGTTTCCTAAACGATATCCTTAGCTTTTGTCACTATTAATTTACAAGAGCATCTATTTTAAGGAAATTATGATACCCAAATAACTAAAAGAAGCAATTTAAATATTTCAATCATAATTTCAAACAAAACCTCTATACTCTTCAAATAATTTAATTGACTTTACATTGTGCAAGAAAAGAAATAGGGAACACATAGCCTCTCCACAATAATCTGTTAGTCGATTGTCACGAGTGCTACCCTCGTCGGCGTTTTCTTAATTGTGCCGAAATATTTATTTGATTGCGAACTTTGCAGCGCAAGCGTGCAACCGGAATGGTCATTGGCATCCTGGTCGCCACCACAATACTACGGCTATCCTACCTCAACACAACGCAATGTTATAAATTAAGATCTATTTTAGTCACCTACCTGCTAATATCTACTTACATCGATTAGCAACAGAGGTTTTCAATCGATTGAAGTGATCAGTAACCAAACAGCGTCGCGGATATATATGTTGCTTTTATATTTGAAAAAATGATCGATTAGGCATGTCGTTTAGTGTATAAAAGAGTATTGTGTTCTTACCAATGTGAATTTATGACTAAATTTGAAAATCGTTTGAAGTTTATCTTTATACGGAAACAATTTAGAGCAATCAATAGACCGGTCACGTTTACACATTCCTTACCTTCAACTCAGAGTCAAGCGACGCGCGAGTCTTGTCCGTCAGCAAATTGCGGTATCGACGATCTAAATGGGCCAGAATCGATACTGCATACATTCGTAACAGCGTAACCACGCACCGGGTTCTGGTCATTCGTGAACAAGAGATGAAATAAAGTATGAAAGTGGACGCGCGTTCGGAACGAAGCGAACACAACTGTATGGTCCCAGAGCCAACAATCGAGATCTGAGGCGGCGATAACGATGTCAACTAGTGCAGCCTGTCCTCGCCGTTCCCATGATTTGCGATGCCGTTCTAATCGTAATAATTACGGCCTATCCATCAACCAGACGTATGATAAACATGCGTCTCGGGAATCTGACCAAGAAATGGTAATAGTTATCAATCTCCTCATGCCGACTGTGTTCACTGTTTGAGAAATAGCAGAGATCATTTTTTGCGCGAGTGACGTGTTTATGAACGTTCCGTTATAAATTCTCTTTGATCTCATCTAACATGTCACATTCATGTCTCAATGTAGTTTTCTTCGTATATTGAAACCACCAGCGGCCCCTTATACATATTTTATTGCTCTAATTTCTCTATGTAGTGATGGTATCAAACATAACATTCGTCAACGGTCCTAACAAAGCTGACTAATTATCGTGGCGTGGCATGTCGTAAAACAGTGCATATTGACGGAATATAGAGAGGCCGGCACACAGTGCTTAATGACATTAATCACATTGATTTATTGTGGTTCCGAGTTATTACAGGCCAGCCGTGGTGTGATGTGTGCGTGCATACGTATCTACCGGCACGGGGCACCGATCCTGTGTGCGTGTGCTTCTTGTGTAAATGTAATACCTACGCTATGGATACAGGGTGATATAATGCACCTGTGTTCTTATTCATTGATAGCATGACGTTGAGTCTTGCAATTAATCATTTACTCGATGTAAAAGTTAAATGTACGACCAAACTAATCATTTATATATTCATATACCACTCATAAAAATTAAGTACACAATAACCGCCTTTGTAAGTACACATATTTCAGTAAATGCTGAAGAATATATTACTGCCCCATCAGAAATGGAACACCCTAGCTAGTGTAGGCGCTAGTTCACGGACGACCCGATACGTTAGTGTGCGTATATGGCATTAGGCAACAATTTACGCTGTTTGCGGCGTGTTAATATTGATTGGCTCGCTTTATTTCGACTAGCGCGAATCTATTCACAAAATTACATTCAGGTATTTGTATATCATACACTTCAAACATTTCTTATAGGATATATTTTTTGTTTTATTATGATCCTTTTTGATCTTGCTATTCAACAAAGCTCTTCGTCTGCTCATTCTTTCCTTTAGAGTTATACGTATCTCTATCGATTCATTTAAGTACTAGCTTTTTAACATGTGGTTGTTTTGTAATTTGTCTGTACAGGTATTTTCACTATTTGTATTTTAATAGTAAAAACAAACATGTTATCTATGAGCAGCACTGAACAGGAGCGCCTTACTGAGTATAGGTAAGGTAAACGGTTAAGGTTTCACAAATTCACATGTTTCATTTTTGTTAACAAATGAGCGTAACTACACTAATTTCGTTTTTAATATAAATAAAATCTCTATTCAAACAGTTATTTCCTAGCACACTATCTGCGCTTTAAAGATATTATAGGTGATTCAAGCGATATTCCTGGTTAATTTCCAGATTTTTTTTTGTGTTTTATACTCATGCTATATACTTCAAAAGTATATAGGTATTGGAAGCTAAAATGTCTATTGTTTTGACTTCTAGTCCATTTACATTACAATCTACAATTCGTTCATGGAGGAATCCTCAAAGAAGGGTTTATACTCTTATGTCAATATGATTGAGGTATGCAGCTTAAAAATCATCATCATTATCAGCCTATCGCAGTCCACTGCTGAACATAGGCCTCCCAAATTGCACTCCACTTGGTTCCATCCTTGGCTTCTTGCATCTAGCTCCTGCCAACCGTCTTGCGCAGATGATCACTCCACTTGGCCTGTGGACGTCCCACACTACGTTTGGCAAGACGCGGTCTCTACTCATCAGCTAAAAAAAACAGGGAGAGAAAACATAAATATCGATACCTAACAAATTTCAATGTTCTCATTTCAAAGGTATTTGAGTTCAAAGAATTTTAAAAATTACTGAAATGCCAAGACTTCTATCAAAAATAATGAAAGATAGTCTATTTTAGAAGAATATTCTCATGAAATTCTGGAGAATGAAATAAACTTTATAGTTTCAAAACATTTTCTAATACAAAGATTATGTCTTTGTATGAAAATAACAATAAAACTGTTCTAAATATTTAGACCTAATGGTCTGGATTCCTTCAATATGTGGTGGTATTCATAGTCTAACTCTGGCGCTAATGTCCATCGCTTAAGTATTTAGTACAACAAGATACGTGCCCCACACGACTCGCACGTCCTACCTCGCGAACGACCGCTCCTCGCATATCAATCACTGTATTATAATTTCATAATGCACGTTTGTCAACGTAAATAATACGCAAAATTTATGTTACGAGGTTCTCACCGTTCTACGGAGGCACATCGAATACTTAATAAGACATCATTAAGTACAGAAACACAGTACGAGTTCCAGTCATATTCATTTGAGGACGTGGTTATAAATTCAATTAAGTTAAGAATATATATATAGGTACGCAGAAGCACGATGTAAACCGTGTTATGAACACGAATATAAATTCATTTCGTTATTTGCATAAATTGCTATTTAAACTGTTTTATAGTTTGTTTGTTCCTTGCATGAGCTATGAAAGTCACACATTGTGGTGCGTGGGTCGAGGCTAATTGTATTCAGGGCGCGCAGTACCATGCTTCAGAGTGTGCGAAAACTGATATCACTTAGTTAATTATTTCTTATTTTAATTACTTTTGGTATGACTTAAACTTTATTGAAGAAAAAAGATTTCGGGTATTGGACATGTGCAACATGTTACAGTAATTTAGTCTTTATTGGAAGTATTTTTGTCGATTTGTTAAAAAGGTAACTACTTAAGTATAAATTTAGGAAGGTATACAAAACGTTTTATACCTAGTAATAACAGTAATGGGTTTTAAAAACCTTAATCAAAAATTCGTAATTGAAGTGAAAACTTCTTTAGCGGCGCTGTGTACTTTTTTGGAATGGGTAAAAATGTATAAACTCGAGTCAGGGCGTCAGGTCACGTGACCATAAACTCGCGTCAGGTCACGTGTCCTGATCGAAAAAATTCGTAAGACGGATGTTTATTGTTAACAGCGCCATCTACCGATATACTTTGGTAGCATTCGTTTTTCTAGATAGTGGTCCTTTCTTAATATGATTTTATATACTTAAAGTTAATATTTCAGTATGTTAAAGTGATTTACAATAAATTAAAATAACGATTTTCTACTTACACAAAACCTTTTGTAAATCAAAAAGATTGTTTACAATTTTATTGAAAACAGCGACATCTATTGGAGTATTATAGCTTTACTTCCATTTACTACTTACAATCATAATAATTTTTAGTTCTTTTTATTGCACACTATTAAAAAAAGCATAGGTTTTCATTTCAGGTAAGTTAAAACAACCGTTTGTTTATAGTTATGAGTTTTCACTTCTGTCGACAGTGCTTATGACTGTTTTGTGTTTTTTTTTTTTAATGGCACTGAAAGTTATTCGTCATAACAGTATTTGTGCATAAAGCATTTTTAAGCACAAACAAGTAAATACTAATGTATTAGGAATCCTTTGACTCGTTAGGTTTACTACAAAAATGACAACCGCAATAATACAGACTCTTTTTTATTCTTCGAGCTATGTTAAATACTGGCCCAGGTCTTTGTTTAATTAAGATGTAAGTAGGTACAATCGCGAAAAATGAATTTCTATTCTCAATTACTATTTCGGCTCCCTAAAATATGCTGTCAAACACAGTTCCTGTAATCGAACAAACTTCCAGAACACTATTAACTACAGCGTTGTGTCCAGTAACACTATATACCTGTTATAAAGTAGGTACGTAGGTATAAAGAAACAGGGTAAAAAATCGCTCGAACTAAATTAGCTAATTAAAGCCTGAATAGCTAATTATAGTGCCCCTTCTTACAGTAGCTTTTCCTGACTTTTATCAACAGTTTATTCGCAACATAATGCTGTCATGTTTAATAGGGAGAGTAGCCGTAATAAGGTAATGGTTAGGCATGTCCATCATCATTAGTAATGTTATCGTGACGCAAGCTATTCCTGCACGCATTAGGTATGTATGTGCGTAAAAATAGAACGCAGTCGCGTATTGTTGTGAGTATAGCTACTTACAAATTATTAAACTGCCAGCTCTCAGCAATATCGCTAATCAAATGACAATGTGAAAAATCCACAGTTTCCATAAAATATAACAGTAACGCTGCATTTTAATTGTGACACCAAAATTCCGTAATTGTTTACATTCTTCTGAAAGTTTCAATCAGGTTCGGTTAGGAGTCAGTAGAATATCAAACACGGAAATTATACCTTGTCTGGAAATTGAAAGTAAACGCGATGCCTATAATTATAATCAATTTAAATAATGTAAAAAACGTTTTAGCTACATACTTTATATGAACAATGTACACTAGGTATAACAAAAACGATCACATTGTAGAAACAATTTGAATAGCGTGTCACGAAAAATCAGTAAGTGAAACAGGCAAATATATCTTGTAGCACATTGAAATTAATGTTGATAAATATACAAAAGGAACGGAAGAAGTGCGGACGTCGCGGCCGGAAGTAGGTCCATCCATCATCCGCCCGCCCTGGATAAAAACGCTCGTTAGTGCCGCCCGCCCGCTTGCGCTACCTGCCTCTCTATTAATGTTACACTCAACCGCCTCTATTACCGCCCTCATTTATTATATCCATTTTGGCAAATTGGCTGATCTCGCGTAAAGCTATCTGCTTCTTGTAATTAAGAGACTCTTTGTGCTCCAATATAGCTAATAGACGAACACGCTATCGTGGGAGAAGAAACTGACAATTTGTTATTTTACTCATTTATTAAGCACCCAAGTGTCATCTTTACTTGGTGCCCCAAGTAAAAATGACTTTGACAGCACGACAGGAAGGAATTTAAACATTTCCCTTGCTCCTTCGCTGTCGAAGTCAAAATTGCCGCAAGTAAGTGTCAATTCGTATTTACAATTAGGAATCTTTGGAATAAATAAAAATTTAATTAGATTGTCACAAGAGAAATCTAATATAGAGCACCTATTTACAAATTAAATGTGTCAGTACAAGCGGCGTAAACAAACCAAAAACGTGGCAATAAATGTCAAAACAAAAGTAAAAATCCCGAGGGTGTATTCAGCGGCAACTTACCGCGGTCGAGATTGAAGACATGCACGCGAGGGTGACAGCCCCGCCAAGGATCCTACGGGAACGAAAACCGCTTATAAAAGTATGCGCTGGAAATCCTCGCTGTGTGCCACCCTGAGTATTAAAATTATTATGAAACCGCGCCGCGTCGCGATAAGGCGGGATGATACCGGCTTAACACCACCGTCAACCCTCTCCATCCCCCTCTAGCCTCCCACAGCCGGAGCCCAAGTCGCACTATCGCACCATGCTCGAATGCCTTTTCAACGTACATCTATGCGAAAACTTGTGAACAGCACCCTAGCTACTTAACTAGTTATTTACCTTATAACTTAATACTAGTAAGTAATACAATTATTTGATGAGTTCAACGCAATTTATACATTATCAAATAGTAGCTTCTTATTTATAAAGATTTAGCCCTTCCGAAAGATGAATCTGTGAGACGCGATGTTAAGACTACTGATAGAAGAGAAAGAACTAAATTCTATCCAATCTGTAACACCTTCTTTATTATATATTTTAAGCAAACACCGTTAATTAAAGTTCAAGTTGAGAATAAATCAAAGTAAGTGAACTTAAAACATTACCGAGATAAAGTTATTTGAACAATGTAAACATCGCTGAGCAACTTTATGCAGAAGCTGCAGTGGTATGTCGAACTACAATTATAACTTTGGCCCCGGACGCGACAGAACGTTCTGTTGCAACAAATAAAATATGTCCACGAAAACGCGCGAGGGGGACGGCAGAGCGAAATTTCGTACACGAGACAAAGATAAGCTTAACCAGCACGAAATTATGAGCGTTTAACTGTTTCTAGCTGTAGAATCTGGCACGGGTGCTTCGCCGGCTCGCCAGCGCGCGTTATTTACGAGGGGGTGGTGGCTGAGGCGCCCGCCCCCGCTGCACCCGAGATAGTGCCTTCCCCGGAAAAGCGACGCCGCCGCCGCTGCAGGCCGTGCCGAACGGGCTCTTGCCACCGTCAGCCGAGGGTCTACAATGAGCCGCCGCGACCCGCCTCACGCCACGCCAAGCACCTCGCTTCTGCTTGTGCAGATTGCTGCCAACCCGCACATGCTACAACGATGAATGGTGCGCGAATTCCACCTCTATCGCGAAAGCAGTAGAGCGAATGCACTTAAGGATGGTTACCCGGTTTCGGTTCAAACAGCGCCGACCGTTTTCCTACATTACATTATAGTGAAGATGTCTGTATTTCTTGTTTATGATAGCATAAAACTATGGTAGGTAAATTTATGCTGGCGTGTCGGTGTACCCGCGTTGTAGCACTGTCTACACGAGAGCTACGCGACTGTGCGCCCGATACACTTTGTTAATATTAATGTATACTTAACCATTAATAAGTCAAGGCGTTTCTTGCAAGGAAATTGTGTTTTTATTATTATACAACAAATGATTTAGCATAAGTCTGTGAGAAGGATTTTAGTATGTAAATCCTAATAATGTGACAGTAGTCCAAAAACTTGGAAGGAGTTTAAGAGCTCGCTAAGTACTTACAATACATCCGTCACGAAGAACAATTCAGTTTTTGGTATCATTTTAGCCTTGTATTAATTTCGTCACAAGTTTGACATAAATAAGTCCCCAATTGAAGCACATGATGTACCTACATTTACTTCCTTACATTATTTCAATGTCAGAATAGTATTGTCTTATCTCTTGCCCTGATTTTTATTAGCATATAATAGATAGATACTTATATAAAAGTGAAGAGGTCGTCTTTATTAGAACAAACACAAAATTTCACTAAATTTAAATAATGTTTTGACTTATAAGTTATTAGGTATCACATTAAGCGCACTTCTAAAAGAATACGTACTATATCTGTCAGCTGTGGATATAAGTTAATATATTCCAAATCTATAAATGTTGTAACACAAAACAAGGAGACATAAGTACAGAGCACAATAAATGTATTATATTCTTCTAATGTCATTTTCAACATGTTTATCACTAACCATAGATTTAAGTCGTTAAGTCTATAAACCACAGTAATACAAAGTAACACAGATGTGTGGGGTCACGTACCTTTGTCATTTAAGTGAAAATATACGACACAAAGAAAAGAGAAAAATGCGCAAAAACCATCAAGAGCATTATGCCTCGCGGAGAACCATTACTTTTAATATAAATAAAATAACAAAATATGAGCGTCCGGCCGCTGAGTGCCCCCGGACACTTTTATATTTCAAGAGGACCCACCAGCCACCCCGGGCGCCGCGCCTCCACCTCCTACGCAAGATTTATATTCCGACTTGTTCGTACTTATCCCTTTAAGACTAGACATACAACATAATTATTTCACAAACTATAAATATCGACATTACTACTACAATCACTATTTCCTCATCAAGTTTTACGATTACCGCTCTTATAGACTGTAGCTAGACAAGGTGACAGACTACAAATTCATATAAAAGTATAAAGTTAACAAAGTCAAGTAAAAAAAACATTGACACCATAATTCACACTCAATAAACGACCGTGTAATCATTACAAACCGGTTTCACGAACAAACGAGCGAGGAAGTCATCGTATAAACGTATTAAATAATTTACTCATCTATGTGTATGTAAGTACATAGCTACCTGTTTAATAAAACTAATTAATTATCTAGCACAAAAGTTATTTAAATTGTAATGGAAACATTGAAGGCCAACAGGTAATAAATAACCAGCTGATAAAGATGACTAGACTCGAGTCTTTTTAACGAACTATAAGTAATTATTGTGTAAACTAAAATATGTCTCAGTTCATTCGGGCCGCGTGTTCTCCTCATACAGACATCATTTTGACAGTTTAAGTGTCAGTTGTAAACGAGCTGCGTCGACAATATTTTTCTGTATAATTCGAGGTATTAAAATTTTCTTCTCAACGTCTGAGCAAGAACGTAATAATCACTCGACACGCACAGCAACTTAGTTGAGTTCTCACGTGTGTTTATGACCGATGATCTACTGTTACCATAACTATACAATATCAGTACAGTATTTTAAAAGTTAAAAATAAACGATCATTATAAAGAACTAGTCACAAGTATTCAAGTACACGCGATAAACTTATAACATTCCGTTGAGCCAACAATAACGTTGAGCCAAATAGGACACTCTTACCAAAATTTTCTTATCACCATTCATAGAGAAGACGGAAAGAGTTACAATATGCGTTACGTATTCATGCTTTCATTACGTCATCTCATCTTCTCTCATTTTTATTATCTCGTATGTGACAAATACACTTCACAACTTTGTAAACAAACGAGTGAACAAACTATACAGGTTCGTATAACAGTTGCGTGCGCTTCCGCGGTGCGTGCTCTTTACACAGGCTCCAATCAATCAATGTCCACCTTTAATAACTTAATACTGACATATCCCGCTTCGGTATTCCTTCAAAAATTTGTTTCATAAACGTTGAAATTTACATGATTACCGCAGATCCTATTATCGCTTCAATGAGCGTTACAACCGAACGTTAATTACACTCGATGCTCCCACAAAACCTTACGAGGCTTCATCGACCAATATTGTTCATCGGACTCGATCGTAAAGCGAGCCTAACAAAACAAAGAGCATAACACGACTATAGAGCTCGCAATAAAACCGCGTGAAAATGGCAATAGCTATTCAGAGGGAGATATTAAAATGCATGGAAATAAATTCGTTGTCGCATTCGGGCGTACGGCTCTGGGGGTGCAGTAAAAATAAACAGCGACGCCATTAGAACTCACTTCCATATTCAAATTTATGAACGCGTCCACGCCGCGTCGCTTGCCGCCACGCCGCGCTCGCCAAGCCACTCGCCACCGCCACCGCCACCGCCACCGCCACTCTAGCACACCAGCTAACCGCCACCCACCGCTCATTTATGTGGCTCAACGCCGTCATTTTGACGGTCAATATAAAATTTCACCCTCCCTTTACATAATATAAACATACACATTAAAAATACCTTTTTAACGAGTCTCTAAACTTCACGTAGCCAACACCTGTTGGTGATAAAATTATACTTTTAAGATAATTAACTAGAGAGTTATTATTAATAATTTGTAGTAAGTAATATGTAACTTGGAATAAGTAGATAAAGGTAAATAAACGCAAGAGCACCGACCGAGGTGAGCGGCGTGCGTAGTACAAGGAACGACGCGTGCTTTAGCTTAAATAAACAGACGTTTTCAAAAATTTGTGTATTTAAATCGTATGTGACTTGTGTTACTGGTGCTATTTTTGTTTAACTGCCGCACTGATGGATCTGAAATAACACCTCGCCATAGTGCCGTTCAGGGAACTCACATTAAATTCATAAGAGATTAGGTGTCATCATAAACAGGAATTATTTAGTCGACTGAGGTTAAAAACAACAACATAGCTGCTGCCTAATTATTTTTAATAGCAATTATAGTGCGGTTAATGTGCTCCAACTCACATATATTTCACGTTCGGTTTATTATAATGTGGCTTTCTGTAAGTCAAAAAGCGAAATGCCAATGTCGCTAATTTTATTACCTTGAAACAAAGGGGATTATAAGAGAATATATATTTTAATGCAGCTGTCAGTGTATTCGTTATAGACTGAGACGTTGTTCACATTATGCGTAGATATTATTGCTAGTTATCTTGGCTTCAGATCGTGAAACTATTTATTGTAAGCAAAACATACCCAGGTTCGGGTTATAAAAATAATATTATTTGTTCTTTTTTCTTGTTACTGGTGCACACATAAATGTAATATGTACCTAGGTGATAAGACATAACAGTTACCAAGATTTCAAGATTTTTTTGATTTTCATGATCACTTGTAACACATATTATGTAGTAGAATATTTCCTTCTTTCCGGCGTTACTTTTCAAATAAAGTATATATATATGAAAGAAAAATTGTCATATTTGTCTGTTTTACTATACTTTTACTTTTTTACAAAGATAAATCAAGTCAATAAATTCATATACCTACCTATTACCAGAAAATACTTCACTTTCACTAACGAATTTCGAAGCCTCTCAAATAACTATACTATATATATATATATATATATATACATATATATACTATTGAATATCGACTTGGTTGAATATTAAATCAAATTACTCTGTTTTGGGATAACCTTGAATAAAAAAAATACATTCAGGCAAGTTTATCAAACGTCTTTTAAGATACTCAAAAGTTATAAATATAGTTAGGTTTCCCGAAAAGAACGATTGAAATAAATTTATTATTTTATTAGCTAATATTTTAGCACCTGAAATTCAAAGTAACATTTACTTACATCGTATTAAAGAACGGCAACGTCCAAACAGTGATCACTAGACATAAGAAATGAATTATCCGAGACATAGATACAATAGCAAACAGGTCATCGTTGACTGCTACTACCTCCGCCCATACCTAGACACCTGCACATCAAGAGTTACAAGTGCGTTGAGAGGATCGGCTTAGAAGCCTGCAACGCACTTTGAGAAGAACAAAGTATTGCATTATGCATTTATGATCTTTCACGATACTCGATATCCGACTTCTTATTGCTAAACACCGATCATATGACGAGACATCATGAGGTACGGATTCATTTATCATAAGTGGAAAATCAATATATTTACTATCCGTTTTTCTGGCGGGGGAGAAATGTTTCTTAAACTTGGATTCACATAACTCTCCAGGAGGGGGTCGTCTACAAAACGTAGATGGCCCGAGGTACGTTGGGGTTCCAGGGATTTCCTTTCGAGGGTGCATCTGGTTGCCCGGCTTCTAGTACCTGATATGGTGTGCGGTTTTTAGTCGGTTCGAGTCCGACATAGCCACCAGTAGGTGGAATCCGAGGGGATTTCGCACAAATAAAAAAAAGGTACACATTACTCTGTATTCATGATCAAAGCTTTACATAATACGCTGCTAAGTGAAAATATTTACGTGATCATTGATATAAGATTGAGATTGAAGTTGCATTGTATCATTGTATGTAAATGGATTGAAATTTGGTTGAACCGTAAGTAACTTTATAGACATTCTAATTACCGTTCGGTTATAATTCTGTTGACATTATATAGCCTTGAGAAGCTAGCTTTAAATCTAAATAAAGTGTCTGACATTCATATATATTGCAATGGGGCCTAGATAAATAAGCGTAAGCAGAAGGAATGCTTGTTTGCCAACTGTTTAAATAATCCAGGCAAGTAATTCAAGCTCCAGCATCGGCAATACAATAATGATATACCTAATAATATACCTACCTACTATCTAAAACATAAGGTTTTGAGATTTGTTTCGAAACAGTTAAGTAGTGATATTTAAACGAACGAATTATAGTTTCATTTGCGTTCCTGTATTTTTTTAATTATTTTGATTAGTTATGCTCTATGCAGCGGTTTAAAAAGTCGATATACGAAGATATGTAGGTGTAACAGCGCTTGCTCTTTGTTTTACCGAGTGAGTGAGGATACCGGCGGCCCACAAATTGTTTCTGCAGTCTATATTAAATTTCGTACCAGCTTTTGCCCGCGGCTTTGCCTGCGCGTATGTCAGTTATCGCAGTAAAGAGTGGTCTGTGTCCTTCCTCAAAAATCAGTCTCTTATGTCAAATTTAATAGAAATCGGTGCGGCGTTTTGCTTGTGAAAGCGTAACAGACCGACAGTGTTGCTTCCGAATTTATTAAAAAGTATTACCCTGCGTGACTGACCTAGCTCTGTTGCCATAAATGTAATTTGCCAAGAGCATAGGTTCCTATATCCGATTTCTTCCCCTAAAATCTTTACTCGGATAGTTATAAGGCGTACTCCTTCCTAAAAGGCCGGCAACGCACTTGTAACGCCTCTGGTGCTGCGGGTGTCCATGGGCGGCGGTAATCGCTTACCATCAGGCGATACGTCTGCTCGTTTGCCCGCTATATAATAAAAAAAATGCCCTGAATCGAGATTTTTTTTTTTGAAAAAGCCAAGTTTAAAATAGTAAACAATTCGTTTCAATGTCTAGGACACAATAATAACTTTATTGCTCAAGGTTTATATTGAAATTAAAAGCTTGTTATAGTCCTTAGACATTTAAGCACAAAATTTACTTCCATCTTGAAAATAAAAACAAGTCAAAATAAAATGGTCCTAAACATATTTTTTATATTTTATTATATTATATTTTTTTGGACAAAGTTCCCACCTTAGAAATATTCCAGTGCAGCAGGGTATTTAACAAATATACATAAATCGGACACAAATAACATCCAGACTCAAAATAACAATTGGTTGATCACACAAAGTGTTGTCCTATGTTGGTTTGAGCCCACAACACGCTGCGCAGGCAGTCAATATAAAGAGATAGGATTGCTTATGATGATGTGTAGGTATTTCATCAATCAACGGATTAGAAACTCATTAGCTCACAATGGTTTTGTAATTTATCATTAATCATGTTACGAAACAACTACCTATGAAATATTGATATATTTTCCTACTATTTTAACTATTTCACCTAATATGTAACAGCGTATGACAATGACAAACCTATACAATATAAGTCTGACGAAAGTCACGTCAGGAAAATTGGAGTCCTCTTGAGGTTAGGTACTCCAGTTAATTCATGGTAAACTGGTCGCAACAGATTTAGCGTTTACCTCGACGTAATCCTTAACAATCTACAATTCGTAATCTTTTTTAGCGAGGTAATAAATCTCATCCATACTTCCATACTCCATACTTACTTAATATTATAAATTCGAAAGTATTTCTTTCTGTCTGTTATGCTTGCACGGCTAAACTGCTACATCGATTTCGATAAAATTTGGCTTGAAGATACTTTGATTCCTAAGGAAGCTACTCTTTACCGTAATAACCGACATATACGCGGGCCTAGCGGCGGGAAAAAGTTGCTATCTACACAAATTAAAATTGGAGTGTCTGTTTGTAATATTAAAATAACCGCTTTTTACTAAATGCATACGTACATTGTATGTATCGTTTTTTTCACTTTTTGTCTGTCTGTTTTTTCCGACTAAGCTATGGAACGGCTGGACCGATTTCGATAGGACTATCACTGGTAGATAGCTGATAATGTAAAGAGTAACTAAGGCTACTTTTTTAGACTAGCTTTGCCCCGCGGCGTTACCCGCGGCTATTGTTGTACCGTGAGTAGCACCGCGGGGCTCAGCTTGTATTATTCATATAATCCCAAGGTCGTGGCTCTACTAGACACGCTGATTTCAACTCGACCGAGGACCAACATAAAATGACAGCATTCGTAGTGTCGTGTTTCGTTGGTGAGTGCGGAACTAGCCATAGCCATAACTTTACATGGAAATACTTTTATTTTTGAGAAAAGGGCCACTCTTTATCGCGATAATCGACATAAACGCGGGGGGAACCGCGGGCAAAAGCTAGTTTAATCTTTCGTCCTTGAAACCTTTTTTTTTAACTTCTTTGAGAAGTATAAGCAGTAGCGTTTAAACGTCTCGTCGACATAAGCAAGTCCTTGCACATGGTTCACGTACGTCCCCTTCGGGCCTTTATCTAATACTACAGGATAGGGTAAAAAAGTGTATTTTTTTGTGTTACACAAAAAGTTATGAGTATTGTTATGTACTTATAATGGATTTAGTGTGTGAATTGATCTATTACTTTAGATCACAGACGACAACATTGACCACATTATCAATAGTTGCGCCATGTAATGTTAGCGGCAGTTTATATTGATCTCGGCAAAAAGTTAGGAAAGAAATTCATTATACGTAAACAAAAAACAATTTAAAAATTAAGCTAACACCCGCAGTATAATTTAGGATACGAACACAAAACGTCACCTAAACTCAGAATAACAATTTCTGAATCGTCCGACATAGGGTTCGAACCCACAACACACAGCGTAGTAAGAAACAGTAAGCTAATCGCTTGAACCACTGCATCATTCGTGTAGGCAGTGCAGTTTCGAACCACATTTTGTTAAGTGTTTTACGGCTCTGCTACCACCTTTCATTGTGTGCTTACCGATGTATTAAGTATTATGGTTACCTAAGTTTAATCATATTACCGAAGCTCCACTTATACCTAATCAATCACCTGCGGTAGCTTAACGACTTGTGATCAAGATGTTAAGGGTTCGAATCCCAACGTGTACCTACACTGTCAATGTGAACAACATTATTGTCTTTATGGTGAAAATCGTTTATCTATAGATACATACCTATAAATTATCTGTTTTTCCTGGCTGACTGATACATCAACGGTGCCTAAACCACAGCTAAAAACTTCAAATTTTGACAGTTGATGCTTTTTTAATGTAGGCACTCAATGTGAAATGTTTTTTTTTATTTAAACGGGTCAAAGAAGGAGTATGAACTTGCGTCAATTTCAAAATTAGAAATAAGAAAAATCACACGAATATAAACCTTATTCCTATTAGATCGTCAACCTTATATCTGAATCACATCTATCAGCATCGATACACTTTTCCACATCGCAAATGGCTATTTGTATGAAAGTTTACACGTAGGTATTAGTTCTCATTTAGTCACCGTACAAACGTAGGTACTTTCAAACAAAATAGTTATCTTCAATAAATAAAAAGAGAATTGCTGCTGATAGATATGAATCAGTACAGAGTGTAAACAGTTTTAAGTGATCTAAGCAGATGAATGCTGTGAGTCACAGATTAGACAAAAAATATTTATTTACTCAGTACTTTGCTTAATTTTAAACGTACTGAGGGCCAGTTTTTAATAGGTTAGTATGACTGTTAAGCGCCGTAATTGCACTCAACGTTTTGTGAACACTAGGGGATTACTATATATAATAAAACCACTGTGAACTGATCTGCTGATCTGACAAGCTATTTTTATTCTCGTTCTTTTTGTATACATTCGGGGTTTTTACCATGAGCCCGGTAACGTAACTATATCGCGATGCAGAAAAGTGGTACAACGCCATCTAGTCCGGTGAAGGACAACATTACTACCAATTTGTTCCACTTTCATCGCGATACAGTCATACGTTTGTTTCCGTCATGAACATACCGCCCACCAAGGACGTTATGACGAAATGTCCTTCTTAATTTGAACTACACTGATTCTACGTTGATTCTATTACATCTAATAAATTGCACAACATTTGCAACGGTACTTGACCTCGGTATGAACTAGTGAATTTAAAACTTAATTTCTATAACAATAGTAGATACATATCACAATAATAAAAAAAACAAAAAAAAAGTTTAAAAGTTTTGTAAACCTGATCACATACACATAAAGGTTTACAATATAAACTTAAATCTATACATAAAACATGAAACTTAATTTAAAAGGAAGATACTTAAATTGTTACTTAACAATAGGTAAAACACAAATTTTGGATGTAGGTCTTTTGATAGTGGAAGATTTCGTGCGCACTGTGACCACGCGGGTGATATTATCATCACCAGGGTGTTTTTCCAACACTCTACCCATCAACCAACGACTTGGCGGCAAGTCGTCTTCCTTAATTAATACAATGTCTCCAATTTCCGGTTCCGGTATTTGAGAAGACCATTTGTATCGATTCATCAAAGTAGTAAGATACTCTTGCGACCAACGCTTCCAAAATGATTGTATCATTTTTTGAATGTGTTGCCAACGTGTCAAATGATTTATATTGGAATTTTCATATTGATCGTCGGGTACATTCACTAATGGTTCTCCGATTAAGAAATGTCCCGGAGTTAAAGGTAACGGTTCACCAGGGTCAGAAACATTAAGAACGCTCATGGGTCGCGAGTTCAAGCAGGCTTCCACTTGACTGAGAAGGGTAGTAATTTCCTCAAACGTAAGAGTAGCTTCACCGATTACACGTTTCAAATGGAATTTTGTAGATTTAACCCCTGCTTCCCAAAGCCCACCAAAGTTGGGGCTGTGAGGGGGTAAAAAATGCCATTCGGTACCATTTGCTTCCAGGTACTCAGCTATCGACGGTTGAATTGAATTTAAGTGATTGAGTTCCCTGGAGGCGCCTACGAAAGTGGTACCATTATCGCTCCACAATTTCGAGCAATGACCTCTTCTAGCCACAAATCTTCTGAATGCAGCCAAAAATGCCTGCGTTGTCATATCACTGACTGCTTCTAAATGAAGGGCTCGGGTCGCCATACACACAAATAGACATATGTAGCCTTTGTAAGAGCGGTAACCCCGACCCTTTGTTGTCCTTATATTTATAGGACCTGCATAGTCCACGCCGCTATGTAAGAACGGCCTTGCCGGTGTGCATCGAACAGTTGGAAGTGAACCCATTAATTGGTTTTTGATACTTGCTCTTTGTTTGGCACATGTCACACACTTACGAACATGCTGTTTGACGAGGTTCCGAACACCTATTATCCAATAGGCTGATCTCAAATAATTCATCATAAGCTGAGGACCACCATGCAACGTTTTTAAATGAGCATCAGCTATGATGAGGTTAGTCAAATGACTTGAGTGAGGTAGAACGATCGGATGTTTGAGTTGTTCATTCAACTGAGAGTTTTCAATCCTACCTCTAATTCTTATTAAACCCTCGTCGTCGAGATAAGGGCAGAGTGCTTTTAATGTACTTGATTTGAACTGTATGTAACGTTTGTCTTGTAATTGTTCATACTCTGTGGTAAATCCTTCCCTTTGAGTTTTTCTTATACAGCATTGAAGAGAAGCATCTAGTTCTGTCTTTTGTAGATAAAGGTTTTGACTTTTAGGGTGCTTATTTAAAAATCTTCTACAATATGCAACAATTCTCACAAGTTTTGCAAGTGTAGAATACCTTTCGAAAATGAAAACATCTGGTAAAGTTGTGATGTGAGTGTTTATAGATTGTTCTATATTTACTGTGTAATGATTTGCTCTCTTGTATACTATTGACGAAGCTTTAAGAAATGTTGGTCCAGAAAACCACATGTCAGTAGTAAGAAGCGAACTGGGAAGGAGACCTCTAGAGGCGCAGTCGGCTGGATTCTCCTTGGATGGTACATGAAACCATTGAGACGATTTCATTGTTGTAAGAATCTCTGAGGTACGATTGGCCACAAAGGTCTTCCATTTGCTAGGGTGGCTGTTTATCCACGCCAACACAACCGTCGAGTCAGTCCAAGCTGTGATTTTATCCGTAGATATGTTTAAGACCTCTGCTGTTTCAGTCAGAAGTTGTGACAATAGAACTGCTCCACACAACTCTAACCTAGGAATACTTATTTGTTTAATGGGTGCTACTCTGGTTTTTGCTGTTAAGAGAGACACCCGTATTTGGCCTTCTGCATCAACACTTCGTAAATAAATTACAGCTGAGTAAGCTGTCTTAGAGGCGTCACTAAACCCGTGCAACTCCATATCATCATTGGACTTTGTACCAAGCCAACGCGGTACTCGAACGCCAGTCAGCAATAACAATTCTTCACGGTAAGTTCTCCACTCACTTATTAATTCCGTGCTTAACTCCTCATCCCAACTAACTCCTGCAAGCCACAACTTTTGGATGAAAACTTTGGCCAAGACTACACTAGGAGCTAACCATCCTAATGGGTCGAATAAGCGGGCTATGTCTGAAACTATTGATCTCTTAGTTGCAGATACTGTCAGCGGTGGAAGATTCACTGTGTACTGGAAAGTGTCCTCCTCGCGATTCCAGGTAAGACCTAGGATTTTAATAGTACTGTCTAATTTAATTTCTACTCCTTTTTCCTTCTTATACTCTATATTTGTTGATCTGTTGTACTCTTCATTGTTATCCGAGTTGTGTTTAATTTGTTCTGTACGTACTATATTCTTTTTTTCGATTTCATTAATTCTTTCGACTATGGTTTGATTATTACTATTCCATTTTTGCATTTCAAATCCTCCTTTTCGTAATAATCCTGTTATTTCTTTATATATTTCCATGCCTGTTTCTACGCTATAACAACCAGTCATTAAGTCGTCCATATAGAAACATTTAAGAACTCTGTCTTTGGCTAGTAAATAGTTTTCACCTTCATCATAGGCGACTTGGTGTAAGGTACGGACGGCCTGATACGGCGCAGAAGCAGTACCAAAAGTTACAGTCACTAACTCGTAGTCAGTGATCTCTTTATCAAGGCTATCTCGCCAGAGAATGCGTTGAAACATTTTATCTGTTTCAGCTATTTTAATTTGACGGTACATTTTTACAATATCAGCAACTAGTGCTATGGGATATACTCTCCATCGTAAAACTGTATGTCTTAAATCAGACTGCAGTGTGGGTCCTACCATCAGTGTGTCATTTAACGACACTCCGTTGCGGTTCTTTTCCGAGGCGTTAAAAACAACACGTACCTTCGTAGTACTTTTATCTTCTCGTATAACTGCATGGTGAGGTAAATATACAGCCTTTTCTTTATATGTGTCGTCCTTAGATATACATCTCATGTGTCCTAGTTTTAAATATTCGTCTATTACTTGCGTGTACTTCTTTTTTAAATCTATGTTATTATTTAATCTTTTTTCTAATGATGTAAATCTTCTTTCAGCTATAGCGCGTGAATTGCCAAACATACAGGAAGGAATCTCGTCTCTAAAAGGTAATCGGACAATATACCTGCCACTGCCGTCTCTTTCAGTGGTTGCACTGTAAAACTCTTCACATTTATTTTCTTCTGGCGTAAGTATTTTCTTCAGACCCCTTTGTTCTTCGATCTCCCAAAACTTCTTAAGCATATCGTCTTCATTTACTTGTGCGTGCATTACTTGTATTTTGGTTGAATCTCTATTGTTATTTGTATTTATGACTCCTGATAATATCCACCCCAGGCTGGTGTTCTGTGCTATCAGAGTACCCGAAGGATTTTTAAGAACACCGTTTCCTATAATACAACTATACGCCTCAGCACCCAATAAGATGTCTATTTTGTTAGGTATGTTGTAGCCTGGGTCTGCAAGTTGTAAATCGGTAATATCTAACCAATGTAAATTTGTATCTATACTACGTTCAGGTAAGTAAGATGTTATTTTGCTCAAAACATATGCATTGACAGTAAATTTAAAGTTTGTTTCTATTCTAGATTGAATAGTTAAATGTACCATGTACTTCGCAACCATTGGACTATCACTTCCTAACCCTGAAATAAGACCTTGCACAGGAATCTTCTTCAGTCCGAGAAATTGCACCGTGGCCTCAGTTATAAAACAACCCTGAGAACCCTGGTCAAGCAAAGCTCGGATTGTCCGATACTCACCCGATCTTGTCTCGGCTTTTACTAACGCAGTCGCTAATAAAACCTGCTTGGGTTTTGGGATTTTTCCTGTAGTCAAACACGATACCATTGGAGACGTAATAGTTTCAGAACTAGTACTGTCCATAGTAGGTTTGACTGTAGTGGGTTGACCTTTACTTCCAGGTTGCTGATAAAGATGAAGCAGTGAATGATGTCGTTTTTGACAAACTTTACAAACGGTACACTTTTTGCATTTATATACCGTGTGGTTGCCGCCTAAGCAGTTAAAACATAGATTGCTTTTTAACACAAATGAACGTCTATTTTCGACAGGTTGTTTTGAAAAACTTTTACAGAAACAAAGTTTGTGGAATTCTGAACAAAACTCACATCGTACGTTTGACGTATTGGTGGCCAACATTGCTTTCGAAGAATGTACATGAGAATTATAATTATGTTTACTGACCTGATGATTAGTAGATGATTTTGTTGCCGATAAGCTCTCCAACGCACGAAAACGATTTTCAATGAAGACTTTAAAATGAGTAAAGGTTGGTAAGTCACCGGAATCGTTGTTACCAACGTTAAGTTCCCATTGTTTACGCGTCTCAGCATCTAACTTAAAAGTCACAATATGAATGATAATAACATCCCACGTGGACACATCTATTTTTAAATTAATAAGTGCATTTAGACAATCCGTTGTAGTGTCTAACAAACTCTTTAATGCTGTTGCAGATTCGTATTGCAACCGTTTTTGAGCGAACAAACGATTCAAAATACAGTTAGCTAAATACCTTTTGTTATTATATCGTTTACATAAAAGCTCCCAACACTGACTATAGTTCGCGTCAGTTATGGGTGTATGTCGAATGAGTTGCCCAGCCTCCCCAGTGAGGTGGCTTTTTAGGTAATGTAATTTTTGTACGTTGTCTAGCGCGTTATTATTGTGTACCAGAGAAATGAATAAATCGTGGAACGTTGTCCACTCCTCGTATTTACCAGAAAAAGTTGGTATTGCGATTCTAGGTAATTTCACCATACCACATGATTTATTTGTACTGGTAGTGTCACCTAATTGTTGTGAGGATTCTTTTACAACCCTGAGTTTATTCAACATAGTTTTCATCAAACATTTGCACGTTATGTAGTTATCTTCCGCAGTATCGTAAATATCGCCTACCTGTTTTTCTACATCTTCCAAACTAAAACGCTCGTACAATTTAGTGTTAACATCTTTAAAAGATGCCCAATCCCTTTCTAACAAATCTAATCTGGTTTCAATATACTCTAAGGTTAATCTGTCTTTGCCACATTTTTTGTAATTGATAAGAGCCTTAGATATAATATTTCTTTTATCTTTTAAAACATTAATTAATCCTTCCATTTTGTTAAGAATTAATATATAAGAAGTAAGATATTACGAGTGGCGGGTAATACAATAAAAAGTTTTTAACAGATATCAAGGTGAAGTTATTTAAATGTAAAACTTTTCTAAGTGTCGGATATTTCCTAAAATTTTACAAGTGTTTAGGAATTAATACAAGTCTGGTAGAAAACGGGCATAGATTCCTCGTTCCCCCGTTTTTCATAAATTATTCTAAGTCCTAACTAACATGCACACATTTATTACACAAATGAAATAGATAAATTTTCTAAGTCCAAAGTTACTCGTATATTTTAAAATTGTTCTAAGTCCAATATTCTTTCCAAATATTCTAAGTTAATGACTTCACTATAATAAAGTTCAAAATAGTTTAACTTGATATTTCACTTTCTTCTTAATAAATAAATAAATGTACTCACAAATATTCCACTGCACACAAACTTGTTGTTACCGTTGAACTGCCTGAAGCGCCCTCTATAGGCACCCAGTTGAACTGCACGTGTCTTGTTTTCACCAACGCGACACTGCTGCTGTTGTTGCTCGTTCACTCCGTGTAATGGTGGCACCCTCTATCGGCGACACCTGTACTGGTCCGGGCGCTGGTGTAGCTTACCACGTAGGGCGTAGCTTTTACCGCAGCCGCGGGTTCCGTGTACTCTTCCGCAGCGATCCACTGCGAGTATCACGGGGTGTAGCGAGCTAACTTGGGCACCGCTTGTTCAAACAAAAAGGCTTGTCGATCCGGCTCCGAAGGACCAATGTTAAGCGCCGTAATTGCACTCAACGTTTTGTGAACACTAGGGGATTACTATATATAATAAAACCACTGTGAACTGATCTGCTGATCTGACAAGCTATTTTTATTCTCGTTCTTTTTGTATACATTCGGGGTTTTTACCATGAGCCCGGTAACGTAACTATATCGCGATGCAGAAAAGTGGTACAACGCCATCTAGTCCGGTGAAGGACAACATTACTACCAATTTGTTCCACTTTCATCGCGATACAGTCATACGTTTGTTTCCGTCATGAACAATGACCTTAAATTCAAATTCATTTATTTAGTTAAAAGGTACAATAATTTACAATTAAATTCTTAAATTTATAAATAAGATAGGTACGTTATGTAAATGACAAATTTTGAGAGCCGCGGTGGCGCAGGCTTGGGGCTAGATGGCGTTGTGTGTAAGATGTCCGAAATATTTATTTATTTCTTAATATTTACATGGACAAAGTATACCCAGACATAGAAGACATTAGTGTGCTCATCACAATAATTTGTTCTATTTGAAAGTCAAATCCATGACCTTCAAAACCTACTACCTATTTAAAACACATCGAACTGAATCACACAAAACAATACTAGTCATTCTTTATGAGTTTCTCTAAGGCATAGTTAAAAGATAAAGTTAATAATCAAATCTACAAAAATCGTACAACAGTAACAAACAAACCAATTATAATCACTACCATACCCTACTAGATTCGTTAATTAAAAAAAATATCCACCCTCGAAGATCGAAACCAAATGACATGAACAAAATAGTTGGTTGTGTTGAATCGAATGGTCGATCCGATGACTGGCAGAATCGACTAAATTGCTTCTATCACATTAATATTGGATCCCAAGGCGGGTTACCGCAGTCACACGTATACCTTATATTTAATTTAAAATACACAAAGCGATTGACATGGCTCCCGGCCTCCGGTCTTTCATAACGACCTCTCGTCAATTTGTTTCAGATATTAAAGTAGATCGTCATCAGTCAACCTGCTTACCTTTGCGTTTGTATGTGTGCAACAATCATTCTCATTAACTATGCTATTTAAAACCTCGCTTCAAAAGTTTTGAAATTAAAGGTAAATTGTTTAGAATAGGTTTGGAATATACCTATTGTAAATATAAGATGCTGACAATATTTGGTGGCACATAACTAGACAAAACTGTTAATGGGTATAAAAGTATTAACATGTTTGAATACCTATAGAAGTAAGTAGAGCTTACACCTAATTAGGTACGGCTTATGTTCCTAAAACTTTTAATTACCTAAGTTTTGAAAACGTACTCACTCATAAACGTATCATAGTCTACTCGCTAGAACGTATACCTATTTACAGTCATTAAAAGAAACCGGTAGAGCTCTTAAATTGTTGTTCACTCGTTAAGCCTACTCTGGGCTCATTAGTCAACTGTGTCAAAATCAGTTGCTAGATTAGGAATTACAACCTTTTTAATTCATAACATAGGTAATAAATATAGAAAATACACCTGTGCAAATTTTGTATCAAAACTGTAAGTTTTAGATAAATGCAGTGTAGAGTGTTAGGTAAGTAAGTGTTCTCAATGCTTTGACTGTAAATGACTTGGAATTTATCTGGGAGCAATTAAAATAGTCGTTTAATAATTATTATCGAATAGAAACAAAAAGTTATGACGTGCAAGTTCAATTAGTGGCGGTGGTGTGGGAGGCTTCGCGGGGCGCACGTCGCCGCCATCTAGCGGGCGTCAGCGCCGCCCACCGGCCGGCGGCCGCCTCGAGCCGTCAGCTTACTCGCGATCACATGTCGCTTATGAATATGAGGCGTTATGATTATGAAAATATGCCCCGCCCCGAATATGGAATATGGAGGAGGGGAGCCCGTGTAGCGCGTGCGAATGGGCGAAGTTTGATTTATGAGCCAGGCGCGGCCCCGCCCCCTGTCATAACCGTATACCTGGTGCGCGCGCGCGCTGCCGCCCGCCGCCCGCCGCCGCCGAGCGCTCAGTCCCGCTTCAGATGGCGAGTGGTGCGCCCGGTCACACGCCGTGTCCGCTCCGCTCTGTGTACTTCGTCCGAGCCGAGTAGCGGCGCCGCGCGCGAGTGTACCGCCGACAGTACGTACGGTGTGAACGAGCCAGGCCGAGTGCCCACGACGCAGACCCTGCCATGCGCCGGCTCTGAGCGCCAGCCAGCGCGACAACATGCCGCGCGTCAAGCCTTCCTGCGTCCGCCGCGTCTCCATCGGTACTTAACTGTCCTCCGACATCCATCCATCACAGCACATCACACATGACGCTACCACACCGCGACCTATGGAACAGTGACGATATCTTGAGGAGGAATACTGTGTTACAATCGATACGTTTCTGTTGACACCACGATTCAATCATACCGATAAAATGATTTCGTTAGCGACGATAAAATTTGGCATACACCAGAAAGTGAGCACTAAAGTCCGTCACCAACGGGGTGAGTAAACAGTGCAGTGAGTTTTCACATCTGACATAATTTTGATACCTAAATGGAAATATGTAATTGTGGAGGTATGTAAACTCCAACATATTTATTCGAGAAATAGTGCTTCTAACATAGGTTGTGAACTTTAAAATATCTGGAAGCATTTAGCTTTGAGTGTGTCTTGGCAAAATTTTGAAATAGGGAGGCAGACAGGTTGAAAACAAGAACAACTTCATTACTGTAAATTCTAAAACGACGTAGACTTATCTGTCTCTATATTGTACACTGCTACATGTCTTAGTGTGTATAATGAGGGAAAAAAACGAATTTCTAAATCACTTCATTTACAACAAAAATAAATTTCTAGAGGCAAGTACTTTTTAGAAGTTTCTTCTGTAATTCTTTTAAATTCGGCTTCCGTGTCTGATTTGATGATTACGTACAACTATTATTAAAGTTAGACAAATACCATTTAAAGTCTATTTATAAATAAATTTATGAAGTAATATGTCTATTCGCATAATGTTATATTAAGTGACAGATTTATTGGAGCTATTCTATTATAATGTTTACTGAATGTCCATAGGTGATTAATTTTTGACTATGACAGATTGTTGGGCCATAAATATCACAAGTTGGAAACGAAAAGTGTTAAATTCTGTAAACACAAACTAAATAAAATTAGCATCATTTTTAGCGGCGCGCGACGGCCGCACAATGTCCAATATTTATCTATATCCTATTTCTTTTTGATCGTGTACTTTTAAACCAAATTATAAACATTTACAATACCTACACGATGTAATATTTTACAACCCAAGGCACAATAGGTTGTTAATTTAGATTTTATAATGTACTGTGTTTGCTTGTAATATTGACAAGACGACAAAATTTTGTTATTTATTGGATTTTATTCAAATAAATAGTTACTTAAAAAATAACGTTTTGTTCATGTTGTTTTCTATCGATTAAAATTTAATTTAGGAGCCAATATTCAATAATAATATATTTAAAAAGTCAATGAAACGTGATTCCTCGCCAGCACATTAATTAATGTTCACTATTTGACTAATAAAGACGTAACGAATATTAGCAAGTTCTGTCTAAATCTATACCTATTAACATTGAAGCGTAGTGGCTTGCGGCGCTAATAGCCTCTTATTTTTATGGTTTCACAGATCATCATTATCTAAAACATGACTTTGTATGACTTATATAACTATTTTTACTTATACATATTTTGTATACGGAGCACATAACACGTGCAATACAACAATCCTTTGAAATTATGATCACTTAAAACTTTATAACTAAAATATTCAAGTACTTATTATTCATTGTCACGTACCTATATTTGAAGTATTTATGCTGTACATCGCTTGACCTAATATTGATCCATAAAGCTATTGTTGGTACACGTCAGTTAATACTTATTTTATACGTGAAAATCTTTGTTTTGCGTGTTCAAAGCATGCAAAAGCCAATATTGTTATATTTTATTTTAATTTCAGTCACCTTTTCTGATTGTTACTTAAAAAATAATTGAAAAGAAAGAGTAGACACTCTATTATTTTAACTGTAGGTGACATAATTTCTTTTATTTCTAATACTACTTTTTAATTAAAATTATTAATGCATAGGTAGATGTAGAAATATATTCTATTATTTGTTAATCTTTATGATAGTATAGGCACCCTGAATGGGTTAAAAGTATTGGGGTGTTCAATGACTATATAACATGTCTAAAAGTAAAAAAAAAACACTAAGAGTTTTCAAAGGAATAAGTATAAAAACTTGATACAACAGTCCTGCTAAACAAATAATTATGTTTCAAAACTGAAAAATATATTTCGACATTTATATTTTATTTAGGTAAACATAGGTATTTGATAATCACTTCCTATGATTGTCCAACAGAAAAGTAATTAATTTATAGTTATACTTGAATATAAATTTCTATATAATTTAATACACAGCCGTAGCATAGAAAACATTTCAACGAAACGGTTATTTTTAGACTTTAAATGATTGTTTGTTGTAATTCGGGAGTTTAAGAAATGACATGCCCTGATTTTGTGCACCCAGTTTCACGCTTTTATTTCCACAACTTTGGTAATGCTTTGATACTGTTTAAATCGACCATCACTAATTAAAGCAATGTCTTTATAGCTGAGAATGACACGTCGTCGAACATTATTTGTTATTGGGACCGCCATAACACTTACTTCTCTTTTATCTCGTCACCATATTTACGATTCATTTATAAAAACATTTTATATGTTAACGATTGTAATACTCCCATACCCAATTGATATGTTATGAAATGCGCTCATTCTCTATTTGTTTGCTCGACTAATAAATTAAAAAAAGGTTGTTAAATATATAAGCCGGTTCTAATTCGGACTAAAATGAAAAATCGATATGCATATCGGCGTTCATTTACCTTGAATGATAAATAATAATGACTGTCGATGTATAAATTATAGACTTTCTGTCAACAGATTAATGAACATCGCTGCTAACTATAATTCGAAATATTTTAATGGTGCTTAACACTAACACTACGCCTACTCATAAACATAATATTCGGTACTTACTTAATAATTAAATACAGATCCCAAAATTTTAAGCACGTCGGCCCACTTTCATATTCATAAGTTTACTTTGTCGAAAGCTGGACAATAGTGAGCAACATTATTTCCGCTAGGTTGAAACCTTTTTAAAATTTCTGCGTAATGCAGGCGGGTGGCAGGAGGCGTGCGGTATACGGCGAGCGTTACCGCAACACGTCATTCTCTTTGAAATGACCGCGACCTGCTACCGAGCTCTACTGTCAAATACCAACAAACAGACACCACTAATCCGGCTCCTTATAGATAGCTATTAAACTCACCGCCATCTCGCTACAAATGAGTTATTTAATCCTCCGCCGCAACATTATCCCGGATTATATCAATGTTTTGTGTCGGTGCTCACTTTAGCGTCAGCTTTTCAAAACATCACCAAACTTGTGACAAAAAAATTGTATTATGAACAGTTTGCCAAAAGCCAAATTTTGAATATGCCCATTCAAAATTTGGCTTTTAAAATCCACACCAAAGTTATGAAGACAGGTAAATCGTAAATCTATAAATAAAACATATTGAAAATATTAAAATGGTGAAAGTATAAAGTGGCTGATAAGCAAATGCCTACACCGAACCGAAATATGTATATTCGAAATCTTTCATTTCATAACATGTCTAGCAGGGCCGGTAAGAGTTGAGTCGTTTCGGGTTTTTGGAAACTCGATAAATTAACATGCAGGGAGCTACTTATGTTCGAGTAGGTCCATACCTTATATTTTTATTGATATATATATATATATTTTGTCATCGCACAGCACCTGTGAGCCAACGTAATGTTTTAAACTGGATTTTACTTCCGTAAGAAGTTGCCGATGAGTTATGATTTAGATAAGAGTTTTGTATTATGGTAATTATCAACAAATTTTTATTGGTCCTTATTAATGCACATAAGAAAAGTTGCAGTGCGATAAGGATGCCATTAGTGGCAAAAAATATTTTTGTACCCTTTTTACTTGCTCAGCTTAAAAAAAGGACTTAAATGAAAAAAAATGTTCTTTTAAGGTACCTTTATCAAGCTTAATTTAATGAAAAAGTCCGAGTATATCTATACTATTTGTACTAATATTATAAAGCTGAAGAGTTTGTTTGTTTGTTGGTTTGTTTGAACGCGCTAATCTCAGGAACCGCTGGTCTGATTTGCAAAATTCTTTCAATGTTCGATAGTCCATTTATCGAGGAAGGCTATAGGGTATATATCATCACGCTAAGACCAATAGACCAATGAAGAATGTTTAAAAAACGGGGAAAAATTATTACGCTACGGGCAATAGTAGACGTAAACGAGGTTGCGAGAGTCAGCTAGTATATTATATACGTATTAAAATTAAAAGAACTTATTTGTAGGTATGTCTCAAGTTGGGTATAATTGAGTCACAAAAAAAGTTAGCAACTTCCTTGTTACTAATTAATGACTCCGGAATTCAGCACTTTAATGCAATACCTATTGTATGTTTGTACATGTCTAAAAAAACTAGAGAAAAATTTATTTCGTGACGTAGACTTGACAAACATAGAGTTACGGGACAGAAAACACCTGCATTTTATTCATGTTATCACAAATACCTAGTACTTATGTTTTTTCAAGATCAAACCCTTGAATATAGACATGGTAACTTTGTTTAAAAAATTGTTGACTTAAACCAAAACTCTAACTCATGAAATTCAAATTTGTTACCTCTAGGTAGGTACTTACACTATAAAGTTGATTTCGAATAGCCTAGTAATAAATGCCAATTGACTGAAGAACATGCACATTTAGTCGTCAACTTTATCAGCGGTGCAGAACTTGTCATAATCACCTCGCATTATGATAAGAATACGGGCTCACGCTGACACCAACACGCTTAATTGATATTATAACTTGCCTTTAGGTTCTCGCTTAGAGAGTTGTTACGCCCACTCGTTAGATATAACTTAATGTACCTATCTATCCAGCTATAGCTAGTTACATATTTGTGGTAAGACAAGGTACAGATATCAAATAAATAATAAATACATATTCCGGACATCTAGCACACAACGCCATCTAGTCCCCAGCTAAGCAGAGCTTGTGTTATGGGTACTAGACAACTGATATAAATACTTATATACTTTTTTTTTGTAAATACATTCATATTATACATAGAAAACACCCAAACTCCGAAACAAATATTTGCAGATCATACAAACATTTGGTCCGACTTGAGAATCGAACCCGAGACCTCAAGCTTAGCAGTCGCATACGCTATCACTACGCCACCGAGGCAGTCATTATTTGCTTGTTTTTATTTAAATACAAAAACTTTAGACATATGACTAGATAGGTGGAAATGAAAATCATGAAATAAAAACATACATATTACTCCCTAATATTAACCGCAAGACCAATAATGATAATACGAGTATATATGGAGAGAACAAACAGACAAACGTGTATATTATTAAATTGTAGCCTAAGCAACTGCGTTGGGGGCTGTGCTTTCGATCCCCGTAAGACAATGATTTGTACATTTCATATCACAAACCAACCTACCTATAAAAACAGTGTACCTACCTATTTCTTAAGATAGGTAGGTAGATATTCCTGTTGAAGGAAAGGACAGTTTAGTCAGTTATTTTCAGTAGTAGATACTTATATAATTCACTAAGTATATAACACTGAAAAAACTAAATAGTTGATTTTTTTAATCATTAATGAAACATTTTTTACCCTAAAATTCTTGTTGTTGCTTTTGAGTTTAATCCAAACAGACCGGTTTTAGACGTAATTGTTTAACCTGTTTCACTCATTATTTTTAATTGAAACGGTATGCGTTTGAATTTATAATATCTAGTCGTGAATAAAAATATTTTGAAATATACTTATATTTAGACAGCGACTGTCATTGAATTGTTCAATGTACATAACAATGCTTCTACTGTGTTACATATTCCATTGTATTCATGTACTATTTAAATATTAGATCAATGTACCATTAGAATATATTAATATACCTACCTATTTTAAAACCGTACTGTCACTTTTAATGCCAATTGACCTGATGCAGAAAAACTATAATTTAGAAATGAGTAATCAGTTCTTATTCTAATTTATCTGGTATCACTAAATGCTCATACATATATATGTGTATAATATACATATACCTATAATTATTATTTGAATAATTATATTGTCGTATCGTATGTTCAGTATTTACAAAATATTTTAAGGATGGCAAATGTCAAAGGCAAAAATATAAAATTATAAACATAACATTTAAATATATCAAAATTATTATTAATATTAAACCAACTTACAGTTTAAAAATAAATCTAGATATTGTAAGTCACCTAAGTCAAAGCTTCACTTCAGTCGAATTTATTTTACATCTCTTTTATGGCAAGTGAACATATAGGTTTTAGTCTCGCCTCGATAGTTCGTTATGACATTTGTTTAAGTAATTAATAACCGTATTCATTTAACATCACTTAAACTATCATTTTATATGCTTTCCTTCCCATAACAAACTAAAAATTACCGGATCCCTATTGCTTTTGTGATCGTTTTTACAAAACTCGTCGAAAACTACAAAACAAAACATTTGAATTTGTTCAAAACCATTTTATCTTATCTATGTAAATACATATATAAGATAAAATTGTAGATATAGGAGATACCTGAGCTACACACAGCCTACTTCAAGCTGAGTAGCAGTAGTGATACAAGTACCTACCTCATTACATCTCGTAATAGATAAAACAGTCATTGAATGAACTAAAACTTGAATTCTGAGATTTCAAACTTTCGCTTTTTGAATTTGTCAAAATATCATTCAAATGTCTATCATTATTGACCTCATGATATTTTATTCAATGATTTTAGTATTAACCGTTGGTACGACAACCTACTTTTTTTTATAAAACTTAGGGTTTTTTCTCACGTTTTTTGAATTGTGTGTTTTGCTGACGTACCCAAAATAGAACAGTTAACATCACGCTTAGATCAATAGAAGCCAAACATGATTAATAAGGTACGCAGACAAAGTTGCGGGGGTTGAAGGTTCATTAGGTATCTTTAACTCTACCTATCATACATTTGAGGTAGATAGGTACGTTTTTCTTATACTAGTTAATGTATTAACCATATCTACAGTCTACAAATAACTATGTAGCTAAAATAAGGCTGTTTCTGATGAGGAAACAGTCTTTAAAACTATATTTAGACATAACTGTCAGCGGGACGTGGCACTAACATGGTTCTACAATGTCTTACTGATAAATTTAAAAGGATGTTCGTGTTGCTAGTAAAATATGTCTATGTATAAATGACTAGCTGACCCACGCAACCTCGAGTGCGTATTCTATTGCCCGTAGCGTGAAATTTTTCCCCCGTTTTTAAACATTCTTCATTGGGGTTGCGCTCCTATTAGTCTTAGCGTGATGATATATATAGTCTATAGCCTTTCTCGATAAATGGACTATCCAACACTGAAAGAATTTCTAAAATCGTATCAGCGGTTCCTGAGATTAGCGCGTTCAAACAAACAAACTCTTCAGCTTTATAATATTAGTATAGATGATGAGTCCTCACGAATTATGGATACAATCAAATCATATAAGTTTTTACAAAGGTTATTCATGACATGAAACACATATACCATTTATGTTATGTTTGGTAACGCAAATTCTCCTTCAAGTTGCCTGATTAACCTGTTCTGAGAGTTGTGTTAAGAAACAATTTCTTATGATATCGGCTGTTACCTCTAATTTAGTAATGACATTTATGTTTACTTTTTTGAATAAAAAAACTAGGTATTTAATATAAATGTACAGTAGGTATAAATATTTGTACTCAAACAAATAAATTTCAGAGTCATTTTTGTAACTACCTAATTATAAAAGAGAAAGTGTTATGATGTGTTTCGATACCTGACCACACAAGTCGCAAGTTATAATCATATCACAACGTATCTTATCACTTATAACAGCAAATAACAAGCAAGCAAGCAACTTATCTTATATATTACTAGCTGGTTCCCGCGGTGCTACCCGTGGTTATTGTTGTACCTTTACAATCGCGGGTAACACCTCGACTTAATTATAAAAGAGGTCGGTCCGGCCATTCTAGATTTTGGCCGGAACAAACAGACAGACCGACAGACAGACCAACAAAAATTGTAAAAAATGATATTTTGGTATACCTACGTACCGTGTATACATACATATGCATTTAGTAAAATGCGGTTATTTTAATATTACAAACAGAAACTCCAATTTTATTCATTTTTATAGATTAGTTATTTATTTGTATAGAAAATCAATTGCTGTTCGTTTGTCTCGCTAAAAATCAAGAATGGCTGGGCCGATGTAGCTGATTTTGGTTTTGAAATGTAAATTGTAGTCCAGGGAAGGTCGAAACAGTGAAAAAAATAAAAATAACTTCAAGAAGTGAGCACAGCTAGTGTACAATATTTTTGAATACTTCGGAATTAAATTTTAAACTAAAAGTTTAAAACAAGATTTAAATTAATTTAGGTAAACGTTTCGAGCTGGTCGTTAGGTGGGCGAATAAAATTGTTATATAATTTAATACCAATTAAAATATAACGCATTCAATTTTAAACTCGATCACTTTGCCAAATAATAAAATTAAAACATTACCTAATCAATTAATTATTAGGTAATCAATTAATTACCTAAGTATAGCATTTTAAAGAATACTTTAGTGAAAGACTACATAAAGTGTTCACTTTAGTACTTATACATTATATTTGTGTTTTTCAACTGTTTTTAAATATTTTAATCGTACTCGTACTTATTATCAACATTAAAATGTTTTAGAAATAAGAAAAAGAAAAAAATACGTATAAATCAATTTACGTCGGACATATGTATTAATATAAAAACATAAACAAGTGTTAGGTTACGTTAAGTTGTTGTACTCCTCTCAATACTATTTTTAAAAGCTGTAACGCGCTACTCCTAGCGACATCTAGTGTCGAGTAGTTAAGACTACAAACTTCGAAGTATCGGTGAACAAAAAAGTGCAATGCAAAAAGAAGCATTTGGAAAATCTATTTAAAAAATATATATAAAAAATAATAATTTAGAAAAAAATATCTGAAAGTTAGTTAGGTATATAGTTTCATAACAAACCGTTCATTGGCCGTTATGATCGATGTTAGATTGTGGTCTTAAGACAATGTACTTCGATTGAACTGGATTCGCAATTTAAAAATAATAATTTATACTTTAGGCCTATTTATTTACTTATTAAGTGTAGGTATTTCAATGAAATCTTATAATTTCAAACAAGCGTGGTGTGGTAGCCGTCTTCTTTACATTCAACCCTGTCTGAAAAAAGCTATTGTAATAACATACTATAAATATAATAGTTCAAATCATATTCATCTATTATTTTAAACATCGACTTATGAAAAAATATGAAACCCTGACATTATGTACCCATCAAATAAAAAAAAATGACATTCCAATTCAGGTTTAGAAGCAACCATCTTCTCTAAAACCTTGAGTCGAGTACTGACAGAGTTACATAAAATTCAGAGGTCGCAATTATAATTGCGGTCGTACCTACCTACATATATTTATTTTTTTGTTCTAGGAGAAAGTTCGGGATCCTGTTCAGAAGACGAGATAAACAATGTTGATGAAACGAGAGACCGACCTGAAGCGCACATGTGCCCGCGCTGTCAGGAACAGTTCGAGAATCTTCACGAGTTCCTATATCACAAACGATTGTGCGACGAAAAGGCGTTGCAAATGGGAGAGGAAAGAATGCACTCTGATCCTGAAGAAATGGTTGTTTCGGGAGATGAGGAAATGGATGGGCCCAATAAAAGGCTAGAAGAAGTCCGCCGGCATCGACAAGATGCAGCGAATAATAACAGCCTGGAAGACGGTGAGGCTGAGGTGCCTGAAGCCGATGTGCCACCCGTCGGACTCCCGTTCCCAGTGGCAGGCCACGTCACGCTAGAAGCTTTACAAAACACTAAAGTGGCAGTAGCTCAATTTGCCGCAACAACTATGGCGAATAACGCAGATAATGAAGCGGCATTACATGAATTAGCCGTATTACAAAGCACACTATTTACGCTACAACACCAACAAGTGTTTCAGTTGCAATTAATACGCCAATTACAAAATCAATTGTCATTAACACGCCGAAAAGATGATCCGATCCAAAGCCCACCGCCGAGTGAACCAGAGCCAAGTTTACCAGCGCCTCCAGTTCGAACACCGTCGCCGCCGCGTCCGCCACGGGAGCCAACTCCTGTCGCACCTACCCCTCCCACTAGTCAAAACTTGCCGTCAACCCACTCACATCTTACGCCTAAGACGGAACCACTTTCCATTCCTAAACTTCCAATCTCGTCTCCACCAATGATGAGTCATCCACCTTACAGCTCTATTTCCTCGTCGTTAGCGTCTTCAATAATTACAAACAACGACCCACCACCGTCTCTCAACGAACCAAACACGTTAGAAATGCTCCAGAAAAGAGCTCAAGAAGTATTAGACAACGCGTCACAAGGACTATTAGCTAACAATCTTGCCGATGAACTCGCTTTTCGAAAATCTGGCAAAATGTCACCTTACGATGGAAAGTCTGGAGGAAGAAATGAACCATTTTTCAAGCATCGTTGCCGCTACTGTGGCAAAGTATTCGGAAGTGACTCAGCACTGCAAATCCACATTCGATCACACACAGGTGAAAGGCCTTTTAAATGTAATGTATGTGGATCACGATTTACAACCAAAGGAAATTTAAAAGTACATTTCCAAAGACATACATCAAAGTTTCCGCATGTCAAGATGAATCCCAATCCAATACCAGAACATTTGGATAAATACCATCCCCCACTGTTAGCGCAATTGTCGCCAGGACCGATACCAGGCATGCCACCACATCCACTACAATTCCCTCCGGGTGCGCCAGCTCCTTTTCCGCCAAGCTTGCCGCTGTACAGACCCACACATCATGATATTTTACCACCTCGTCCGCTTGGCGATAAACCTCTACCACCTCATCCATTATTTGCGATGCGAGAGGAACAAGAAGCTCCGGCAGATCTCAGTAAACCATCCGCGCCGAGCCCCTGTCAATCAGGACCAGAGGTTAAGTCTGAACCACAAGATGAAGAGAGTCAACGGGATTCCAGTTTTGACGACACAGATCGTGTTTCTCCTAAACGAGAACTCGAAGAAAATGATACAGCACCAGATCCAGAACAAGACAGATATCCTTCAACATCACCATACGATGACAGCATGGATTCCAAATATAGTAATGAAGAACAAATTGGCAGAGACAGTCCACACGTGAAGCTCGATCCCGATCAACCGGAAAATCTCTCAAGTAAGAATTCACCGATATCTGGGCCAATTTCAATAGCAACGGGTCTACGTACTTTTCCTTCTTATCCCCTTTTTCCTCAGTCGCCGCCTAGTAGTATATCTTCTGGTAGTTTAACTCCATTTCTAAATACCGTTCACAACGTAGTTGACGTAGATCTGGCGCGTGATCCTATGTTCTATAATTCTATACTACCCCATCCCGGTAGCAATGATAACTCCTGGGAAAGCTTAATAGAAATATCAAAAACATCAGAAACATCTAAACTTCAACAGTTAGTCGATAATATCGATAACAAGGTATCAGATCCTAATGAATGTATAGTATGTCATAGGGTTCTCTCTTGCAAGAGTGCCCTACAAATGCACTATCGAACGCACACGGGCGAGCGACCTTTTCGATGTAAATTATGCGGTCGCTCTTTTACGACCAAAGGCAATTTAAAAACTCATATGGGCGTTCATCGCATCAAGCCTCCCGTTCAAATGTTACACCAATGTCCTGTTTGCCATAAGAAATTTTCCGATCCCTCGATATTACATCAACATATACGACTTCACACGGGCGAGCGTGCCAGCATCCCTTTTGATCAAATGAGAAACCTTGATATTGACGGTTTTCCGTCATTAAGTAATGGGTCAGACGTCAGCGACTATCAAGCTCAGCGCCCTTTCCCACTTCCAATGTTTCCCACTCCGAATACTCCCGGCGACCGACGGGCGGACTCCCACTGGACCGACGATGAGAGCGGCCGGGACGAGCGTGAGCCCGCTATTCGGGAGTTCGACGACGACTTAGATATGAAAGATCGTCGAACTTCGCCGCTCTCCGTCTGCGCCTCGGCGTCCGAAAGCGAATTAAAAACCATCACCACAACGGCTTCCCTCCCATCGGCGACAGGTTCGGAGAGCGGGCGCAGCGCGCGAGGCTCGCCGCCATCACCTACGATGTCGACGCTGTCGACGCCGCCGAGGCTGCCGCTGCACTCACCGCTGCCGTCGCCGCCTACACCTATCGCCGCGCTCGGCGCTCTCGGAGGATCGCCCTTCAGCCCGCTCGGACTCGCGTTTCCTCCCGCAGGTATGCGCTAGCGGGATCTTATATTTTCGTCCGCCCCGGTCGCCCGCATTTCCATTTCCTAATATTGATCCTTGTCCACCAACTAATACATAAATCACCGGGCGCTCGAATACACAAGAGCAATATCAACTAAAAGTAATAGTGAAAGAAGTAATCAAGTGTAATCGTGCGTTCCGAGTGTTGCACAAATATTAGTGACATCGAAACCACAATGAACAATCGGTTTATTTGTGTGCAGTGCGCGGCAACACGACCTGTAATCTCTGCTACAAGACGTTCGCCTGCCACTCTGCTCTGGAGATACATTACCGAAGTCATACCAAGGAGCGACCATTTAAGTGCACCGTTTGTGATCGCGGCTTCTCCACAAAGGTATGTTTCAAATAATACTACATTTATATCTACCTATCAAATCGGCTCCCAACTATAGCTTCCCTGAAGACCTTTACATTTCTGTTAATATGTTTTGTAACTTGTACAAACTTAGGTACCAACAGTGAATAATTATATGCGTACTTTGCAATCATAAATCTGTAGAACACAATGGTTTAATATGAATAGTGTAACAGTCGCTTACAAACTCGTGGGTCAGATTGAGAATCTTTGGCTCTTAGCCAGTTCATACTTTATTGTTACACAAATAGCGAGACGTGCGTGTTTATGACTTTTTCACTAATTTTCACAACATCTGCATAAATTCATTGACAATTAATTATTTTCAGTGTAAAGTATTACAACTTTGGTTCACACAGATTAATACTTGCTATAAAAAACGTCGCTCAGATAGAGTTCGATTTTGTTTTGCTTCCTGTAGTTAAATCCTATATTTGAAAAACTATTATAAGCCCTTTAAATACATACTTATTATACCTCTTCAATTTTTTTTTAAATTAACTTTTCTGTCCAACTAAAAAATATTGATTTTAACTTTGTTGGTGCTATACCTATATGGTTTAATATATGCGCTTCGGCAACAGCCTTGTGACAAAAAATCGTGCGAGAATATTTCCCTTAGTATCGATCATAGGACCGTAATAAAGACAAAAAGAAATATAACAAACATAGTTCATATTATTAAAATCAGAGTTTAAAAGTATACGCAGAAGTGTAAGCCGACAGTTGGTGTTTGATAAATTGCAACTGAGCGGTACTGAGCATCGAATTCCAAGTTTAACCCGAGACATCGACAAGTGTTGTAGCCAGTTTAAGACGACTAAGTTTATGCGCTGGTTTCATTTCATTCAAGTTCCAGTGCATTAATTTTGCAGGCAGTAATTACTAGTTGTTAGGCGGCACCGCTAGTTCGCGTTAGTTTTGGTTGTTGTCTTATTCTGTCACCTCGCATCTATACTGTTACCGACTCGCCGTGTAATTGAGGATCAACTGAGCAAAACTTGTAGGCTCGTTTGTTCCGATTTAATCAAAACCGTGTAAAACACCGTCACACTCGCAGTTTTATCACCGTTCGGAAATAAAATGCCATTAATTCTCAAAGAACTTGTCAGATGTATCTATAAGTCTAGGTGGCTTATATTTACTTATAAGGCTAGCACTTGTTTGTCGAGGGGCCGACTACATTTACCATCGTTTCCAGCACAGATAATTAAACTTTGTTTATTATCCAACTTCAATACCTTATAGATAATCGCAAATTGAACTGTATGCCATGTCATTAATATATTACAAAGAGATGATAATATATTTACATGTGATACGGGTACCTACTAAACGACACAGCACGTGTAAACAGAACAATCTCCCTTTTCCTGCAATGATACTCATTTCACACTGTCTTGAGTCGTGAGGTCTCAATTTGAACTGTACACTTAAGGAGAGCTCAATTAACTTACGTTGTATTAAAGAAAGTCACATAAGTGCAACCGCAAAAGCGTGTTGAATAGCCTTCCGCTGTAAACCACAGAAATAAAATGATAAAAACAATAGGGTATTATCTTGATATAATGTGACAATACGGGAATAGACACATATCAAGTAAGTTTTACCTTTAGGTAGTAGAATCACATCTACAAATATTAAAAAAAAAATACCTATGTGAAACCCGACGCATTCATAAAGGTATTGGTTATATTCACAATTAAATATAGGTACTTTTACATTTTTGTATAATCCATTTACTATATTTAGGTAATATACGCTACTTAACTAAATGAATCTAATCTATAAACGTTATATTTTTAATATCTTATCACCATAAATATCGCTGTAGAGTAGATGTTAATTGAGAACATATAACTGAACCCGCCTTTTCACACTTCTGACTTTAGGCCTGTTAATGAACTAGGACTAATGAAGGAAACGACTTCCTATACTTAAGCATACTTTAAATATATTATTCAAACATCTAAATAATAATGTGCAACATTTATTAGGAGGTGGATACGAACAAAATGAATTAATTCAATATTTTAGACAGTAAATAAAGGCTGTTAAAAGCATTTTTATGATGATACAAGTTTTATACTCGGTTCGGCCAATATTTCAAGCGCGTAGTGTAAAGCTGCGCTTGCGACGGTCCATCGCGTCGCGCCACAAAAATGATAAGTCATAAAAACAACGTCACGGAAAACGATCGGAATATTAATTCATGTCGTAAAATATTTATTGCTTATAAATCCTTGAGCCTTTACCTACGCTTCTCGTCATAAAAAGATTATTTATGCTTGACAAAGTAACATTTTTCGTATGTTACCGAAAGTGACCAGGGTTCTTATCAATAAAATATAGGTTATTTACGATGGCGCCGAGGTTAACAGTTTGACCGTTTTCGTTACCCGCATTTCAATTAGTTCTTCAAATAAAATAGTAGGTGGAAACATACTAAATTACTTCGAGGGTCAGTAAAATTGTTATTGAATTACAACTAGCGAAGACGTAGGTACTCTTATTGTATTGAACGAAAAGTATTTAAATATTATAATTTGGTACTTCATAGAAATGTGTGTGTTTTTGTACCTAATGATCAGAAAAACGCTAAGGCAGCGTATAAAGCTGCACGTAAGAAAACTTTATAAACTCCCAATAATCATGTTAATACAAATAAAAAGTAGGCACTCTTATACATAACTAGCTTTATATTTACTCATCTATATTATGTACAATCGTTAAATACCTAACGGCTACTATTGGTCACATTGACAACTCGAATACTACACCGACATAACCACTCCTTAATTCTGACTCATAAATTCTCAATATAATACCGATGACAGATCGATCTGTCTATTAACGTTCAACATTATAAATTATCATTATATTTAATTGACAATTTACCTAAAATAGACGTCTGTTAAGTATTTTAATATCTTTATATGAAGAAAACATTCTAATGAGGTAAGATCTAGATAGAGTTTTGGTTCGTACGTTCGATGCCGGCTCGACATATCCTTTTCGCGGTTTTCTATGGCTATGCCTGGCATGCTAATAAAGCTCGTTTAAACTAGCATTACATATAATTTACAGAGGCCTCTGACCACACAACTAGACCTGTAAGAGTAGGTGAAGTTATTCGTGATCATGTAGTAGGTAATGCCTACAAAACTAGGCATAACTTGAAATAAATCCTATACCAACTCGTCTGCCCTGCATAGTATAGTGGGTCAAAAACTCTTTTCTAAGTAGATACTTATATCCGGCAGAAGACTATTGTAGGCTGGTGATGATGGATTGATTTTCTGTTCCATATTTCGAAGCACTTGTTTAATTTTACAATAGGGTAGTCAAATTAGTTACTTTTTATAATCTGTCAAAAAGTTTTAGATTACTCAATTGAGCAATATATTTCAATTTTTATTTGATTGAAATTTATAATAGAAATGAAAAGCTGTAATAATTATATTTTCCGAGATGTTTTGTAATGTTCCTTTAAGGAAGGAGATATAGATATTTATTTACGATACAGTCAACTACCCTATTGAAAGCATTATTTGATAAAATAATACGTAGGTATGTCATAGATATCAAAATACATTCTCTAAAAATCTTAACTTTCTCTACTTCCTTTGTTGGTATTCTTAATATTTATTTCCTCATTTGCTAAATAAAATAAATGGAATTAATATTATATCAGACACTGGGTATATTATGGCTACGAAATTAATACTTGTAAACGTCAAACAATGTTAACAGAACAATACTGGTACGGTGATGCGTAGCACCCTCTAGATACCAAAATCCAAAACCAATTATTGTTAATCCACCCAGTATTGGTGATTTTTATCGCAACTGTACACTCGTTTATTATAACTATACCTACTAGCATTCTATCTTCCGAAGAAGCGAACTAAGCCAAATAATTGTTAATACCCCATTCCATCAAATTGGTAGATAAGATGTCATAGACAAAATTGGCAGATCGAGATCACAACATACCCACCTAAATCTCTTACTTCTGTATTATCCCTCTGAAAAGATTGTATTCAATTACTTATTAAATTTTCATTGTTATTTACATATACACATTCTCTTTAAGAATCATTAGAAAAGGTTTTTTACTGTACAATGTTTCCGTGAAAGAATTTTCAAACATTTCAGCCTAAGATTGACTTCCAAAACTTGTTGCCAATGGCCAAGAAACCTCGTGTCAACAGAAAACACACTAACTTTAAGCCCTGGAACCACAGAGGCGTATTAAACACCTATATTTTCCCATTTTCAACACACCCACGAAAAATTGGAGTAGATAGCTATATTTATACCCACTAAAAACTTAGTAAAGAAGGAAGAAATGGAAGAAAAAAAGATAGTGTGTGATAGACTGAAGCAAGCCACGGTTGCATACATTATAATTGTATAACTTGAGTTTAACGAAACCACTAATTTACTATAAATATTAGTAACTTTATTGATACACACAACAAAATTTCTTCATACTTAAAAGAAAATCACGTAGTAGAAGGTACAGTAACATATCTACAAGAAAGAAATGCTTCTGAACGCGTTCCCGTGAAACTATACATATTCTATACGCTTTACATCTTGGTATGCTTTAAGATGTCTTGAACCAAACAGGTTACTGTACAGTTCGAGGGACAGGCTAGCAACCTGTCACCACCCACGCGTTGTCGTTGCGATCTTAGGTTTGATGTTGGTTCTAGTCAAAACAACATATTAGACAAACAAACCACGTTTTAAAAGATGTAGTCTTACATTTTTCTAAGTCTTTTCTCTAAACGCAATCTTTACATAGAAAAACATTTTATACGAAATAATCTTAATTAACTACTTAGGTATTATTTATGGTTTGTAGCAAAGCGCACTTAAAGCATAATTGTGTATATCGATTTACAGTTAGTAGTTTCACGAAATAACGAATCAAATTATCTAACATATTGAGAAATTACAGAGTAAGATAAAAGTTATAGGTATATTAAAATTTATATCACTAATAATATCAGTGAAGCTCCATTCCAACACAAATTGACTGCGATATAGAAGACACTAGTTTCTGTTAAATAACGGAGTTCAGAAGTATTTTCAAGAGTTTCTAATCTCATCTCTGTTAATATGATAATATATACATTTAAAAGATAAAGGTAAATTGAACTGGCTCATATTTACAAAAAAATCCGTATAAAATGTACCTACAGGTATTGTTTACAAAACAAATATAAAAAAAATTACACTAATTTAAATTTACGATAGAAAAACTTTCAACTCGTAAAGAACAATATTTTTGATACGCAATGAACTTTGTACTTGTAGCTCGGCGTTTTAAATAACACCCAAAACCAAATTTTAAATTTTGCATATACTTATTCATTTTTGTAACAAACCACACCACGCACATTTTCTTATCTCATACCTACCTTTAAATGAAACGGAAACGGCGCCAACGATTTTCATGAAAATTAGGTAATAGGTTTGCGGTTTCGGGAGCGATAAATCGATCTTGCTAGGATTCATATTTAGAAAATTACAAAAAAAAAATACCGTGCAAAGCATCTGGTACTGACATTAAAATAAGCAATCTAAATTTTATTTATGTAACTATCTAATTAAGTACCTAATGGTAAGAGCTTTTTTATTAGATTACCAAATATCTAATTTAAAACGCGTTCTTACTTACTCTTATTCGAGAATATTACCTATTTGTTTTAAAAGTTTCATTTACTTGTGGAACAGAAACTTTTTTTCTAATAACTATCTAACTATAAGTATTGCATATCTACATATAATATAATTAAACGTAAAGTATGTTTGATACTCAAAAGACTTGCCGGTGCATTATCGTCTGCAGTAACTGAATATTATATATTAGATAGTTTCTGCGTTTACAAAACTCGACTTTACTAATTAGCACTAGTTGCAACAAGTTAATTTGATCACGATTTTGCCTACGAAAAAAAATATTTGATGAAACGTAGGCTAATTTGGCGCACTTTACAAATTATCATTTTTAAAACAATATGACTTAAAACCCAGGACAACGTTTGTAGTTGTACTGATCTTTGGAAAGTAAAAACAAAAACTTTACTGCATATGAAAGGTTTAGTTTTCAATTTAAACTCAGGGTGCAGATCTTATTGTTAGCTTAGCGATTTTAAACATGGCGGCTCTAGGCGTTAAGCTGCGAACCGACTGCTTGCTTACAAGCAAATTTAAAATTACAATAAGAGTAACCGACATTGCAACGACGAAAGTTCACGCGGCATACTATTTTATCGATTATTCCAATCTCCTTGTACTACACGCTGGTTTACAGTTTATTGACTTCGAGATCGGTCTCACAAAAATACTAATATCAGCTATAAATATAAAACGCCATATCTCAAATGTACTCAACTGTTAATTTTGTACATAAAATGAGATTTATAACGTTTATTCTCTGTTAAACTCGACGTTTTAATAGTATTCTTATGTTATGCGACAATTGTATTATCGTTTACTGTTTTACTCTCAATATAAACATGCACTACGACCATATTGTAACACACGTATACATTATAGTGGTTCTTAATAGAAAAATAAAACGGCGGGTGTTCCAATACCAATAGAAACATAACATGTTTATGTTCAGTATGTTCATTTGTTTCGATACAAAACCCACATTACCATTTTAGTAAGTCTTAGAAGAGCCGAAGAGAAACATACCACCAGTTACATGGCAAAAGTAGGCTTAGTTTGACGTATTTTCAAAGAAAACAATAGTTGAGTTTAATGTTACCCATGTGGAATGTTCATATATTTTTCTAAGAAAGGTTTTTGACATCAGTAATCGTATATAAACGTATAACTAAAAGTATCGTAAATAAATAAGTAGGTTAGTACTTACGTCATATTTCTCAAGTCTAAACAAATCATTACAAAATGTTTTGACAATGGGCGTGGTAAATATTTAATTTAGGTAGAAACTCTTTATCATAAAATAATGTAAAGATAATATACAAATTATTTTAAATTACTTATATTATATTTTAAATAGACTTAAAAATTACATAAGCAAAAAAAAAATCTAACTTTGTAGGAACGATTATTTTAATTATACCTAAGTACAATGATTTTCCTAAAGAAACCGTTTTAAAACTAGTAATTAAGAAAACTCTCATTAATATCAAGTCTAATAATTTTTTTTCATTATTTGTATTCGGGAAACCCTCAGTCTCATATGTTTTACACTAACTACTCCCCGCAGTTTCAACTCCCTTTAAGTTATGATTTCTCAATAAATACTATCCAATACAAAAATAATCACTTAAATGTCACCTCCAGTAATTATCGCATGTAAGCAAACAAACGCCGAAGCGTCAATAAGATTCTGATTTATTCAGGTATATGATTGACTAGCTGACCCTCGCAACCTCGTTTACGTCTAGGTAAGGCCCGTAGCGTAATTATTTTCCCCCGTTTTTTAAACATTCTTCATTGGGGCTCCGCTCCAATTGGTCTTAGCGTGATGATATATAGCCTTTAGCCTTCCTCGATAAATGGACTATCCAACGCTGAAAGAATTTTTCAAATTGGACCAGCGGTTCCTGAGATTAGCGCGTTCAAACAAACAAACAAACACTCAGCTTTATAATATTAGCATAGATTTATACTCGTAGTTAGTATAAATAGATTCCTATAAATATCCATTCAGTGGAAAAAGATTTGATTTGAATACATTATTTTATAACATTAACAGTAAATCGGGACTAGGATAACTCTACATATTTTGTCACAAACACGTACCTATTGCTAACTTACAAAACTTCGCAGAATATGAAACATAATATGGCGTTCTTTCACGCCGGCAAATATAAAATGTTAGTGAATAAAGTGTCAGGCTATTCGGAAACCCCTAGAGACTGAGAACTTAAGCCTCAGAAAATAAACATATTGGTTGAATGCGTGTCGAGAGGGGTCCCTTCACTATAAATATGTATTTCTGTTTTCTGTTTCACTTGACACTTTAAACATTTCCGTTAAGATTTCAGTAAACTACGAAACCCTCTTTCCCGTAGGTAATCTTGTTTTGTATACTGAAACGATATTTATTATATCTATTTGATTAAATCGTTTTAAAATTTTAGATAAATTTCAAATGCAAGTGAAAATTAAACGCACCATAGACAATTCAGAAAAACAAGTTTTTAGATGGATATTGAGACAAATTCAAACAAATAAATTCATATATCAATGCTATATTACGATATGGAGCCATTCATTTAAGAACATAATCTGTGATGATAGACGTAGGTAATAGATGGACTGACTCAAAATTGATCCCATAATTCAGTGTAATAATAGAACAAATAGGTATATCTAGCATCTGTATATACAAAGTCAAAAGACTGAGAATATATTTTATAAAGATCATTAATTGTGTTCAAAATAGGACCTACTTATCATCATTATGAAAACTACACCGAAAATTTAAATTATTTTTAATAAAACCACTTTTTAATAACACTTTTAATATGCTTGCCTTATAATTATGCTTTTTAGCACTGAAAGCATATAATAGATAAATGTCATCAACGAATATGAATGAGGTTATTAAACAACACTTAAAAGTCGTAGCTCTTAATATGTTAAACATTTTATTTCTTAACCGAAATATGTACTATAGTATTCTTAAGTATTGAATTTAATAACCTATTTAAATAATTATTTAAGTATATTTATAATAAGTTATAAATATTTAATATTTAAATTAAATTGAAATAAACCGTATTTAGGATTTTTTATGATAGAAATGAAATAGATGTTAATTCAAATGATTTTAAAATATAAAGCTTTTTTATTTATAATGTGTAATAAAATTATAATATATACTCAAAATCACGAAACCCATAGAGAAATTCTGTGTAGATTGTTTTAAAAATATCCCCAACTGTTGGTATCTTGGTGTGTTCTTAACTTTGTAACTGTGTGTTTTATGTTCACATTGTGCCGTACGTACGTGTGTGCGTGCATGCATGCGTGATGGTGTGCGTGTGTAACGTTGTGTATATTTGTGGTTCCAGAGCAGTGGCGGCGGTTGCCGGTGTGGTAGGCGCGCGCGCGCATCCCGCCCCCCGCACGCCACTGCTTTGGACCTCTGGAACGCCTTCGTTTACCCGGTATGGAAGAGTGACGCCTGGCCGAGGAGCGAGGAACTTTATCAGGAGCGCTGTCTGTAACAGACTATTCATTGTAACTTGTCACCAAAGTCAACAATAATATTAATATGCCATTTCTTTCAATTTACAACAATTATAAGCGCTCCTGGTAGAGAATCCGTTCTTTTGTTCAGTTAGTTATTAAAAGTGGACTAATACATTATTTTATCATCATAGTACTAAAAATATACTGTAAAATAAATCAATACTGTTTATATAGGCAGATAAAGACTTCTAGCAAGCTATAAAGGATGTGCGCTAATAAGTTTTCTTTCCTCTTTAGGGCAACATGAAACAACACATGCTGACACACAAAATTCGCGACGTGCCTTCTGGCTTCGACAAAAGCCAAGATGACCGCGAATCGAGCCCGGACAGGCGTTCATCTCCTGACAAGATGGATCTGAAACGATCGCCTCCTGCGCATCCTCCGCCTCAAATCACGCACGCTCCACCCATTGACATGCCACCGATGCCTAAGCGACCTACCGGTACGTTGAAAAATGCATATTATATGTATATAATATTTGAATTCGTTATACATGTTTATACTTACGCTTACACATATACATAAACGAAGTAAATACACAGACAGATATATATAGATATATATATATAGATATATATATATATATATATTAGGAAACTACATAGGTACAGGCAGGTCAGATAGCCTTAAAAGAAAAAGCCAATTGTAAACACTTTTGTCAGAGTGGTTCAGCGGCTGTAGTTACATAAATATTTTACCTAGTTCGGTCATATATGTTTAAAAAGAACTGTCTAATACACATGAAGTTCTATTTAAATAAAAATAAATCAGAAAAATGTTTGTACGCCCATAACTTTCGATCAACAGCACCAAACTGATTATTTCTTTTTTTATGTACTTATTAATTATGTCAGGACAATGTTTGTATAGAAGAAAATTAAAAAAAAACCGGAGATGTTATATTCTATTTGTCGGCTTAGTTCAATAGGGACAATGCAGCGTTGCGGGAATTTGACACGGGTTTACTAAAAGGCTTTTTTCGGTAATTTAGAAAATATTCACAAAAATAAATATGGTGATACAAAGTTCGCCGGGTCAGCTAGTATTAAGTATATAACTATATCTGCTGTGTCACTTGACGTCTGAAGGAGATGCATATTCTTATTTCTTAGTTGTTGCGATTTCATTTAAATGTTGACTAACGTACCTTCAGCGTACCCGTAGCGTAGTCGACTTCAAAGACGTTTATCAACGTTTTAATTTTAACTAGTTTTTTTATGTATGTACAGTACCATCAGCACCGACGCACCCTCCTCCACCTGTATCATCCAAACATCTTTGCGGAGTTTGCCGCAAAAACTTTTCTTCGTCATCCGCATTGCAGATTCACATGCGCACACACACTGGTGACAAGCCTTTCAGGTGTGCCGTCTGCCAAAAAGCCTTCACGACAAAGGGTAACCTCAAGGTAAATATTTTTTTATTATTGTTTTATTTTCACTATGATATTATATAGCCTTAAAACTTTTCTGTATATCTTCTCCTTTATGTATAGGTGCATACGTAACATCATTTATTTGTTTTGTTTAGGTGCACATGGGAACACACATGTGGAGCGGTGGCGCGTCCCGACGCGGGCGTCGTATGTCCCTGGAGTTACCGCCCCGGCCACTTCATGAGCCCCATGATCTATTAAGAAGGCCAGACCTATTCTACCCGTACCTTCCCGCGCCTTTCCTTAACGGCATGCAACAAAAGGTTAGCTACTTAAATCTCAATATTTCTAGTATTTACATAAATTTATTCAAGCTATTTTAATACTAATTTTAATTTTTTTCTTTACAGTTAAATGAAATATCAGTCATACAACAGAGCGCGGGCCAAAACGGAGTAGCCGGAAAATTTCCAGGACTCCTCGGATTCGGGGCGTTTGCCGGAGCGAGGCCCGGTGCAGCTTCACCACTCGAGAGACCACCGTCACTAGAAGGCGGGGATGAGAGGCAGGCAGCTATGCGCGAGTTAGCCGAGCGTGGACGAGAGTTGGCGGAGCGAAGTCGTCAAATGCGTGAGGAGAGCGAGTACCGCTCGCCCCCGGCGCTCGGGCACCAGCCGCCTGCAGCGCAAGGCTCGCCGCCTGCGCCGCACCACCCGCACTCGCACTCGCTCCCTTCAATCCCGCCGCCCGCCCGCACTGAGGGACTCACCGTATAAGTTTCAGGACCAGGAAACGGCCAAGTACATTCCAGAGGTGTAGAAAACCTCGACTAAAGGACATTATAAGTGTGGAGGCGTCGGTGCCTTGGTGGCAACGCGGTGTTACGTCGTGTTTATATTGTACAAAGAATATAGTGTAGTGTGAGTGCGGACCGCTCGTTCGGAACGAACACCTCTTGTAGCGTAATTATTGCGAGGTGTAGTGCTATGTGCCGTTGTTATTCCACGTGTTATTACGCCTAGTATTACTGTAAGTAACTTATTATGCACGAGTACGGGCCGGGGGCAATCGGAGGCTCTTCGTGAGCTCCACGTTTATGTCATTACTCTGTGATAGTGCACATACGGAGGCTGTGTCTTACATACCGTGAGGTCGTTCGGTGACGATATCGTCTTGTTGATGCAGTCTTTGTGCTATGACATCAAAAATTAATATAAATTATCCCAAAAATTAAGTAATTTCATAAAATTATATCTTTTTAAATTAAATGTAAATAAATTGTATAATAGTATTGTAATGAGCTAGTAGATATAAATACTTGAATTTATAAAGTACTTTATTGTTATATTGTACGATTACATATATGGAGTGCAATATGCATGATTTTGTCTTTTGCCACATTCCAAACGCTTGATGTTGCTGAGAAAACACCTTTTTATAATTATTTTCATTTGAGAAAAATAAAACGACTGTCTGAAATTTATATATTAAGTAGCTCCTAATAAATACTACCTACTGATATGCGTACCAAAAGTAATTCTTGAAATTCTATTAGTTATGCATCTATTGTCTTTAGGTATTCAATATTGTATTTCGATACATTTAATTGTAACAGAGGTTAATGACATATTCATATCATGTAAATTAAAAGTATTTGCATTTGAGGTCTATAGTTATAAGTATTTAGAGTCATAGCTATTATATTGCTTTAGAATACTTCAACATATCTTTGTAAACATGTGAGCTGAGCGACTGGTGTGTTGACACGTTGACTTACTTAACACTTAGGTACTTTGTAGTACGCCGGCACTGTACGCAGACTGACCACGACATTGTAACTATTGTATTACATTTTTTTCCAAATATGCATTTTGTCAATCCTTGTAGGCGTCGTAGTCCAGATGCAACTTAAATTATTTAATTTTTTAAATAATCATATATGTATTTTAATAATTTGGAGACTAGTGATCTGTGTATAAATGTCATACAAAATTATTTATAAATTATAAATCATGCATACACTCTTAGTATTAAATGAATGCTTGCGAGGCGATAGGGCTCGCGCGACATCTTAGTTAATTAGAATAAATTCTCATAGCACCTACGAGCTAATAATTATATCAAGTTGCAAATAGATCTTAGACAGTAGCATTAGTATGATGTGTCATGTCATGTCAGTATAAATAATCACTGTAAATTATTAAATGTTTATGTAAATGTCCAAAAAGTATTCAAATTATTTAAAAAAAAACAATTATTATACTAATAATTATTTTCTTTTTTGTTATTCCTTGCCCTTACCTACCGTTTCAGTTTTATTTTATGAATTTACAAAATATTATATTTGTGCTTTGATTTATGTACTTTTTAGATTACATAAATCAAAGCATAGACATAGACACATAGATGTCAAAACACAAAATTCGTGAGCTTTACTTCATGGGGATATCAGAAAACATTTGAAAAAAGAATTAAGAAAAGCTGTGCTAATGACTCTTCGTAAATCATAGAGATATAAAACAACTTTGATGAAAGTCCTCGTTACATACTTAAATATCTGAATAAAGCTGTTTGAATTTGTGTATAAAAGAAATGAAAATCCTCAGAATTCCTTTAAAAAAAAAGATTACATTTTTATCTAAAAGCCATGAAGGAAAACTAATTATTGCATTAAGTTTAATGATTTGTTAACAGCTACCAATGTTAACTATCTTTAAAATATACGATAGATATAGCACAAGAACTGGACTAAATCGAAATAGGACCACACAGCAACGGGAAGCTGCAGTTTAAAAAAAACAGAATCATCAAAATCAATTCGCCCAGTCGAAAGTTATGAGGTAACAAACAAACAAAATACAGTCGAAATGATGACCTTTTTTTTTGAAGTCGGTTAAAAAAGCAAAAGCCATGCTAGAAAATTTAGATTTTGAAAATATTACTTGAATTAATATTGTAGACTTCATTACAATAGGGCGATGACCTGATCTTCTATACCACAATTAATTAATTTTGAAGTGTATTTTTGTAATATTAAAATAACCGCTTTTTACTAATGCATATGTACCTACCAAAATAATATTTTATACAATTTTTGGCCGTCTACCTGTCCGTCTATTTATCCGTCTGTCTGTTGGTTTCGGCTAACCTCCGGAACGGTTGAACCGATTTTGACAGGACTTTCAAACAGGACAGGACAAATAGCCGATGATATAACAAGTAACTCAGGCTACTTTTTCAGACTAGCTTTGCCCCGCGGCATTACCCGGGGTTAAAGTTGTACAGCGAATAACGCCGCAGGGCTCAGCTAGTTGAGAATAAAAAGTGTAACCAACCCTATTCATTTCATCAATGTCTTCAGTGCAGATTAAGGTAACCGGAGCAAACTACGCAAGACATCAGCACTGCTAAAAGTAGAAAGCCTGTACATATTGGCCCAAAAACACGTTTTTAACAAGAAGTCCATGTCCAGCAGATACCTATTCAAGGCCGTTGATAGGTAATTATGATGACTGTGAGTTAAGATATGTACACCAAGACACTGGATTGTTTGCAGGCAATTTATTATTTTAATTTCTTCTTCTTTATAAAAAAAACAACTCCCGCATTAGGAATATACATCCTGTATCGCAGAGGAAACTTTAAAAATATTCGTAAAACAGGCACAAAGAACACACACGAGTCAGAACAACAATTTGTAAATCACACAAAAAATTGGATGTCCCATGTGGGATTTTAACCCATAACATTTATAAACACAATACAGTAGAAAGCGGCGTAGCGAACGCCTTATCCACTATGCCAACCGTGCAGCCTATATGGTGAGTAGGTACTTGATATTTAAGATAGATTATTTATGTCTAGATGGACAGTAAAGTTGTAAAAACAAAGGAAAAAATAGGCGCCAACGTTAGCGACAAAATACTTTAATCACGTTTAGTATCAGAAGTATAGTTCATTCGTTTAGATAGTGTCGGTGCACCGGTGAAATAAGAGTATATTAAGTCATACAATGGTGTAAACTGACAAATCATTGTTGCTTGTGGCTCTGAAGCGGATGGAGGAGAAAACCCGTCCCGTCCATCCGCGGCCACACTCAGGGCGGCATGAGGCGCTGATAGGCGCGCCTCCGCCGCCCCGTGCGCCGGCGGCGGATCGGGTCCGAGTGGATATCGTCCTCCCGGGCCTTCTCCGCCGCCTCCTTCTGCGAAATTACGTCTTCGCAGAAGGTTGTGACCGCGGTAAAACTGCAATCACTACCGGCCATGGACCGTATGATGGCCGGTAGTGAGAGGCAAGCATAGCAGATTGCCAGCGTGTGCTGGGCCGAGTCCTCCCTGCAGTCACAGTGGTGGCAGGCGGGACCCAGTTCCCTCCTAGCGACTGAGTGCAGGTACTTTCCGAAGCAACCGTGCCCGGAAAACACCTGCGTCAGCCGTAAGGAAAAGGTCCCGTGCTGCCGCCCTGCCCACTCGAGAATGACGGCTGGAAAATATACTGACAACTAGTTCAACCTTCGAATTCAGTTCGGCCTCAGGGTTGCAGAGGTCATATGCTAGTCGCTATGTGTAAAAACTGATATTCAGATAAAACCGGTTGAACTAGTGGCCGACCCCAAATAATCTTGGGAATAATAAAGGCTAGGAGAAGATGATGATTAATCTTAATTCTAACTTATCTTTCACAGTAGAAGTTTAGCTTAGTTTAAGGTTAAATGATACTGTGTGTAATAAAAGAAGCTAATGTCACATGTTGGACGAGACGTTAAGGCAAATTTAATTATTTTCAAGTTATATGAATTGAATTTTCTAGGAATATATTTTTATTACAAATATATTTAACACTGTTATATTATAATTCTTTCCTATTTTAAAGAATATTTTCAACAACTGGCATTATTGTAAGAATTGCACGCACACTAGGAAATCTGAATGACGTCAGGCGAGTATAAGACGTAGCTGTCACGCACACTAATATACAAACATGTCAAATTTACTTTGTTTTGTTGTATGACATGCTCAAAATAATTAAATTCACAAGAAAAAGTTTAAAAAACGATAACCCGCCTTAGTAAAAACTTTTCATAAAATTTTATTATTATTATTATTAGTATATCCAGTTAGAGCACTGCGACTAGTACGTGGTATGGACTGTTAATATTAAATTCTAGCTGAATCCCGCGGTGCTGTAATAAATTTTATTGTAAAGTTTCATCAAAATCCATTCAGTAGTTTTTGCGTGAAAGAGCAACAAACATCCTCACATACATACTCACAAACTTTCACGTTTATAATATTAGGAGGATTTTATTATTAACAGTTCACAATTCAAAATTAATTATTTATTAAAGGAAAATCAAAATCTATAGTAGAAAACTAAACTAATTTAAAATATAGTAGTAATTTTTAATATAGTTAATAATAATTATATAAAAATATTACTAACTGACTCGGCAAACGTTGTTCTACCATATTTAGAAAAGGTGAAATGGTGAAAAATCCTTTATGACCTGATCTCGTAAGTTATAAAAATACTAAAGAATCATTCAAATCAATCAAACCCTTTCAGAGTATGATCACACACACCTGTTGTCATTAAAAATGTATGGTGACAACAGGTTCAGCACCTTTTAGCTACAGTACGAGTTTCGCTTAGCTTACTCCAGCAGAGCGTTTTATGTCATCACGTTTGGATATAAAACCAACTACTAATTAGAAAACCAACTATGAACAAGTACTATCTAAAATAGATCTATTCCATTATTATACGAGTTATATACTCGTATAATAAAAAAAGAGCGCAAAAAAAGAGCGTACTCCTTCTTAAAAGGCCGGCAACGCACTTGTAACGCCTTTGCTGTTGCGAATCAGGCGATACGTCTGCTCGTTTGCACCTAAACAATAAAAAAAAAACAGGTACGTACAATTTCCTTGTATGTAAGAGTATTCTTTGAAATTACTGAACCAATCTTTTAAATCGTAAGTGATAAGTTTGTAAGGTTGTAGGCAGTAATCTATGGATCTACTGAAACGGTTTTGAAAATTTTGAACTAATATAAAGCCGTATTACTTCTGAGCTAAAAGCAAACACTATAGTCGTTCCAATCGTTTATTTGACTTTTGACAGCTCTAATACTTAATCAAATAGTGATACTCTGACTGTCTCTGACCCGTCACCGATTCGATTTCTTTTATAGATCGATCTTATGCATGAAGAAGTTTTAATCGATTTAACACACTCATTATTTTATCGATAATTTCGTACTTTTGTTGTTAGTGTTAATCCACATTTTTATACGTCGAGTTGAATATTTATATTACTCCGTATTGATTTATTTGTAAATTCTCACGTTTGGTTGAGTAGAGTGTATCGTTCCTCCCTTCGTTACTGTTAAAAACTGTTACTCAAAGGACATACAAGAATAATTTTATTGTATGTTTTATAAATATAATCGATTATTGATTTAATTCAAAACCGTTTTTATAGTCTGTGGTCAATAATTACGAATGACACATCTCTAAGTGGGCGGAGCCCTTCCATGAAGTACAGTATTCCCTGTAGCAATAAAAAAATATTACAAAACTTTATGCGCGTGATCTGTCAAAAGTTAAATAAACGATTGGAACGACTATAATAATTAATATTTTCCATATCAGCGGGTGGAGCCGCAAACAACAGCTAGTATTTAATATTTTCAGTTTACAACTAGCTATTTACTTCTACTACTATTATTTTCATTTTACTACGCTATAATTCCAAGGTAATATAAACTACATAATTACTTAAAATATTATATTATTTTGTTATGAATCAAAACATGAATATATGTAGAGTTAGAAGTTGATAACGCTGGCTAGTTTCTTGACGCGGTTGAGGAGTAAATCTCCTTCGCGGATGGTCGCCTGGTAGAGCTGAGAGCGGTCGGCGTCGGCTCCACGGCCCGCGCCCGTCACTACGCACCCGGCCACTGCGTCGATACGGCACTGGAGACGACCGGCTGCCGTAAACCTGCAACATTACATTTTAACATTTTATTTATCACCATTCGGACATCTAACACACAAGGCCATCTAGTCCCAAACTAAGCAGAACTTGTATTATGGGTAGACAACTGATGTAAATACATACGTACATATTATACATAGAAAACACCCAAATTCCGAAAGAAATATTTGCAGATCAAACACACATTTGGTCCGATCTAGGAATCGAACCCGAGACCTCAACCATAGCAGTCGCATACGCTACCACTGGCGCCACCTAGGCACTTAGCAATTACAAACATTCATAAACATAATCATTTCGACTGCACGAAATTTATCTAGTGGTTTAAGCGATCACCACGTCGCTTTTTACTCCACAAGTGTTGTGTGTTCAAATCCTATATGGGGACAACTGTTTGTGTAATTCATAAATTGTTATTATGAATCAGGGTGACTTCTTACTACACCCCCGGCCCCCCTTGTGATATTTAGTAATTTTTACCAAACCTCTACCCCCCTCTTTCAAGCCTCACGTGATTAATGGACGGTCCCTAAGTAGGCTAAATCATCCTTTTGAGGGAGAAGCTTATGACTATATTAGCAGTTGGTAAAGCTTATGACGCCTGTTGGTCTTGTGCATAGTAACCCCATCTGCTAGGCTGGAGATTGATGGTTCGATTTCCAAAACAAATAATTGACAGACAGAATAATTTATAAGAATGTTTATCAGCAGTCCATAGAAAAAAAACAACTGTTGGACAGTATCTCCGACGCAATGCAAACTTTTAATTACGAGTGAAGTCATCAGAAGACAATATAGGATCTGAAAGAAGGGTTGTCAACACCTAAACGTTTTCTTGTTAATCACATGTCAGTCTGACTGTATATCTGCATAACAATTTGTTGGCTGAACACAAATTTATCGAAGCCGTAGTAAATCGACTAATATGACTATATCTAGTGTAGTTATTTTTAATATATTTGTAAAAATACTTACGTAGAGATTTCTTCCTCGACAAATTCCCGGGTGACACCAAACGTGTCAGCGATGTTGTCGAGGCTGAGTGAGCGATACGCGCGTAATAATTGTACATATGCCTTAATGCGCGCCTCGCGAACGTAATGTTGATAGTGAGGGCGGAACACGGGATCTACGCAGATCTGGGTCTCGACCTGTGTGTAGAATATCAATTAAGCATCGTAAGGTAATATAAATTACTCATTATGAACATAATATCAGAACTTATTCAAAACACTGGTTGCTTGCTCAAATGATTATGTTCCTTCAGTGAAATTAATTTCTGTAACTGTTGCTGTCTAGTGGATTTATGTGTCATTGTTTAAAAAAACGAAGAGGCCAAGTGCCTTTTACAAAAAAAAAGCATGCCATTAATCGTACTAAAGTTAAGTGTTATTCTGATAATTATATTTTATGATTATCTGATAATTATATTATATATTTGCCATAAGACTTTTGATTATTGTTATATTAATATGTATCGTAACATAATGAAGGAACTTTGATTTATAAAAATGTTTATATTTTCAATTCATCATTACCCAAGCAAGACTTTTGAGAAAATCAGCATAGCGGCATTCATGTAGAGACTCGACTAATTCCCGTAATTCTGGGAAACGTGAACGCAGCGCTTGAACGGCCGCTCCTTGTCGCCGCAGAGCTGACTGCAAGGCATGGCGCTCGAGTGCTAGCGCGCACGCTAACACACAATACTGGATAATTGTGCCTGTAACATACCAGTACAATGTTACCTACATATACATACTCGTACATACGTGTGTGTAGAATGCATTGCTAGTATCCTTCAAAACAAAAACAGTCACTAGTTTAAAAAAATACAAATAATTATTTCCTAAACCACACAGAGAAGGGTCACCTACAAGTGGTAACCTTTCTTTCTAGTTCCACCGGTTCCTGTTGTACAACAGGACATAGGGTCAATTCAAGTTCAACAAAAACACCTCACCATCCGAGGAGATTTCTGCACATCAACAAGGGCCTTTATGTTATGAATCTTATGTTTACTAAATTAATTCTACTGCTCAGACATACCCTTAGAAAGGAGGTTTCGATCATCATCATCATCATCAGCCTATCGCAGTCCACTGCTGGACATAGGCCTCTCCAATAGCACGCCACTTAGTTCGATCCTCGAATTTCGTTCGGTTTCGATCAACTATACAAATTACAATGTTGTCTATTACAACACCCATTGGAGGAATAGGGGTTGTGACACTTTGGTTTTTACTTTCTTCAGACAGAATTTATTTAACGAAAGTTGTTTATCCATATATACATTTTAGGAAGTATTTCCTTAGGAATCGAAGACTGAGGAAGGGTGCTCCACAGTCTCTCAGTACGCCAGAACACCCTTATTGAAGATTTATTTTTAATTAAGCAGTTTTACTGTTCTTTTCTACTGTAAATAGTACACCTATGAGTTTTTTGTGTGTGCAAATAGTTATATAATTTGAATAAATACGAAATAGCCAGAATGATTTTAAAAACAAAATTTATTAATATTTTAACTTCACACATGGATAATATTAATGAAAAGTAAATTACTATGAAAGTATAACCCACAGATAAATGAAAGCTCTATACTTAAAAATGGTTACCGTGGGGTCCATATCCATAAAATATAGGCGTTTACCATTACAGACTTTTTTAAGATATTTTTCATATATATTTTACACAATTCTGTAGTACATCATTTTGATGTATCTAGTAAAATTTGATAGAATCTATGCAAAGAAATACAATTGAAGTGTCTATTTGTAATTTCAAATTAACAGCTTTTCACATAATGCATATGAAAGTGTAAACAGTACTTACACCAAATAATTGATTTTAGATTTTTTGTCTGTCTTGTTTATTCTGGCTAATCTCTGGCTGGATTGATTTTAAAGGGATTTTCTTACTTAGGCTACTTTTTTTTAGACTAGCTGTGCTTTGGAGGGTTACCTGCGGTTGTTGTAGAGGTACAAGAACCACAGGCATATGTTAATTAATATATCATGGGTGTGTTATCATATAAACCACTTGCAAATTCATTGACTGTGAAAGTGTTAAGTGTGCATCAAAATGGAAGTGACAATGTCAACCATATATCTCTAACTTATCACATCAACATTCCTCTAAATTCCCTAGACTCACAGACTATACCTTTCCTTCTTAATTCCATTCTCTTTTATTGTACTTCCAATTTTCCCATTTCCATAATTACATCCTAAAGCACATAGATAAATTGATAACAATAAGTACGTTCTCAATCATGTTAGGCCAAAATGTGGTTAATTAATTTATCTGTTGCGCTTGCCACTTTGGGTATATAGGCTTAGGTGTATTTATGTCTCAAAATTACACCGATCTTATTCTTAAATGTAAATTTTAAATTGTGTAATGTCCATATGATACTTCTAAATTAAACATATTAGATACAAACCAAAGTCAACCAGTTCATAAGATTCAAATGTTGAAACACAATCAATAAAAAGATCAGCCGCTTTGCTGTAATCTCTGACAGCAAGACAGTAGATAGCTTCATAAGCTTTCAGTTTATTCCTGGACCGCCAGTCTCCACCTTTATCAACTAGCTCATGTGCCTGTAAAATATTAATTATGTCTAATAAGAAATGGGTGAGTCATGAAATAAAATAGGAATGTTTTAATAACCAAATCAAAAATGCTTTTTATACATCTTTAAGTAATAACATACTAAATCATTTGTACAACTTTTCTTCATTTATTTTATAGTGAAAGTATTGAATAAAAACAAACCTTGTTGATGGCTTTTCCCATTTCCTTGACATTGCAGCCATGGAAATATGCAATACGAAACATGGCGAATATTCCATCTAATCTTCTGTTCGTGGTTAAAGTAGCATCTTCATACTTTGATGTTGCAAGAGCAGTAGCAGTTTCTTTGTCACCAATAGAACACAAGTAATCCAATCTGTAGTTATTAAAATTAACTAATTTATGATAAAATCTTAGGATAAACATTAAAAACGAGATCGGAGTGCATTACCTATCTTGCCAGACCGGAGTCTCCGAATCATCCTCTTGAAACTTAGATAACCTATCTTCGTTCTCTTTAGCCATCTGATCGAATAATTTCTGATCCATTGGCCAACCAAGATCAGTGCACACTTCTTTGTAATAAGGAGCCATATTTCCATTCTTGATTCCTTGCAGAAGTTGTTCTTTTAACTGCTGGTCATTTTTAAGATGAGGTAAACTTAGTTTGAACTTAATTCCGGCCAAATCCATATATTCCGGGGTTTTACCCTCGGCAGAAAGCTCCATCGTGAACTACTTAGTTATAATTATATTTCCAATAACACGAAATTAGGCTCAATTTGTAGACAACACTGTAGCCAACACAACTCAATTTATATTTCTCCGACTCGAGACTCTCTTCTTTTCTTCCAATGAAAAACAAAAGTCACTGTTAGTGTTACCATAGTCATCAATTTATTGTTTTCTAACTCGAGTCAACTCGAGTTGACCTTTATATCAAGTTGACTCGAGTAAACATGAGAAGGTTCCATGGACGTATTAATTAACACATGTCTAAGCAAGGTCTTCGTGGTTTGTGTGTATGATTATCAGGGTGCAACAATGACATAAAAATTTTGAGCTGAGAGAAATGCCAAGAACGGGTTCTGTTCATCCTCTTCCAAATATAGTTATAGTATCGACCTCAATATGAAGAGGCCTGTGTCAACTAGTAGATTTTAATAAAGGCAGTTGATAGAGTATTTCTATTATAGCAACGATAATTGTAATAATCATGGAGTTTGATCCAATTTTGAGTAAAATTTAAAATTAAATTTAGTTTTTTTTCTGTAATTGGATTCATAAGCATAGACAATGTCATAGTATAAGCGCGTTTGTGTACTATGTTAACAATAATGTCAATATTGTAAACATTTATAATGTAGTAAGAATTGCATCTGCAATTTTATTGAAAAGTGACGCAGCCGAAGCTGTGTGTTTCACCTAGGGATTAGTGTACAGAAAATAAGATGGCCACATTTTAAAGATATCGGGGTTGAAACAGCTCGATCATAATATCGAGATTTCGCACGACTGCGGAGCTCTATTAAACTTCTGGTAACACTGGTGGTAGCTTATCCATCCATCACCCTCAAGCTCACGCTTATGAGGAATTTCAAATTAATGATACAGCCAATTTTGGCATGGCCTTCAACTTAGTTGCTTTTTATGACAAATTATTTTATTTACCACTCCTTCATGAAAGATTTTTTTAAATTTAATCTTTCAGGTTTTGTTTCCATTATAAAATAAATACGATATCACTATTAAGTACAATAATACAAATTTGTACGTATTTTATTGTTTTTTGCTAGTATTGATTTATTTAGGTAATAGTTTTTAGTGTATGTTTACTGGTTCCCTAAATGAATATAGTATTACATAAAAATCAAATCATTATAAATAGTATGTGCATTTATTAAGTAATATTAGGGCATCTAAAAATCAAAAGAAAGCGAAAAATCTACTTAATATTAAAAACTAAACAGCAGCTGATTCGCTTTCTTTAGTTTTTTACACTTTCCAGGTTTGTGAATCAGCCGCATCTTTGTTAATAGGCGGAGAACCTACTTCAATTTTATTCTTTTTGTGATTTACATTGCCTTCAGTAACACAGTCATTTCAACGTCAGATTTCGATTGGCATCCTATTTCTGCTTCCGATTTTCGTCGTTCGGTATCAATAGTCATAGCTTATTTTTTTTATTTTTTTTATTAAATAGCAGGCAAACGAGCATACGTATCGCCTGATGGTAAGCGATTACCGCCGCCCATGGACAACCGCAACACCATAGGCGTTGCAAGTGCGTTACCACCGTTGTCAGCCTTTTAGGAAGGAGTACGCTCTTTTCTTGAAGGTTTGAAGGTCGTATTGGTCCGGGAACACCGCAGGCGACAGCTCATTTAATATTAGAATAATATTCTACAAAACTCGCGGTGACCCACACGCCCACATCTTACACCGCCTCTGGATACTGCGAGCAATGTCCTTCCAAGTAATATACGGCCGACGTATCTTGGCGAGTCCGAACTTCGCGCAGAAGGATGGGCAGTAACTATTTTTATATTTTTTTGATATTTATTTAATTAGTACTAATTGGTCACTATATATGGGAAATTTTATTTGTATATTGGTATAAAAATAACAATAACAGCCTATGTTTAGACTCGCCAAGATGCGTCGGCCGTTTAGTATACAAAGCATTAACAATGTTACCATAGTTGGAAATCGTCGAGACTGAGTTAATTTTATTATATGTTAAAATAACCGTAGGTGAGTTTCGAAAGGTACTGATCAATCTATTCTATAATTTTTGAACCTCTTGAACCGTATCGACTTTTGATTACTGTCAAGTGCCATTGCGACACTGTTTAGGGTTCCCAACTTATAGGTTATCCTCAAAATTTAGGGATTAAATATGGGAATTTTTTTAGGGAGTTCATTGACGTTTTTATAGATTTCTTTTCTTTATTAAAAAACAGAAATATAAAGGTGCTGAATTATAAGGTCTGAGGTACCTAATCCAATATAGCCATTCATATTTTTTTGTTGACCTATCAATTTAAACTGGCATGCGTCATGCTTCCAATTTCAAAGGCAAGTGTCGAACACCTTTCCATTCTTCATTTGTATTAGTTGCAGAATATGATAATTACAGCAAAATGGTAATTCTTGCACAACATCCTTTCGCTAAAAGGTTACGTTCATTCGACTAGACGACGTTGTGTGTGTCAGATGTCCGATTTCCGACTATTTCATATTTAATGTCAGATTTCTAACAGTCAGAATCAGAAGAAACTAAAACTGTATCAACGAAAAACTAAGTTACAGAATTTTTATTTTCTAATTATTATAATTTTTCTTACGACACTCAAATATGGGGCAGCACACTAGAAAAAGGATAAATACTTCTGAGAGTTGGGAACACTGACACTGATATAATATTAGGTGTTCTGGGCATAGATAAAATTTTTGTGTATTTAGTAACACAAAACTGTCAGCAATAAATACTGTCAACGTTTAATTTAAAGTTTACTTTAACAGTGCCGATTGGTATTATCGTCACGTTTAGAATAAACAATTATTCTCTTTGTGTCTTACCTACCTCTAAAGTTCAATTCTTAAAATTTATTTTTGGTGTAGGTGGAACAAACAGTACTTCATTTAACGATCAGAACATACTTCTGAGATTATTAACAGGAAGATCTAGCTATGTCAATATAAAATTGTGCTGTCAAGTAATTTCTCTCGACTAAAACAAACAATAAAGCCTTGAAATCAGATAAAATGGACTTCAATAAATTAGTCTGTAACGATCAGACTATCAAGATTGTACCATCAATTGAAGAGTCACTAATATCTATGGGATTAAACGTGGATTTAGATGAAAACGCTTTGGCGTGGTTAACACAACTAAAAATGACTTGGAAGACGTGGAAAAGAACTCCAGCAGTTGAAAATTACATTGAATCCTTCTTTCACTCTCAGTCTGACCCTTACAGATTAGCTCTCGCTTTTGTTATCAAATGCGATGAGTACAAAGACAGCAAACCTAAAACATTACCTTACCTTATTGTAGAAGTATTACAGAAGTGGTCAAAATCTCAGGGTGTTTTACCTGAAGATTATCTCAAATTACCTGCATTCCACATTTCCTTACATCAGAGGAATTCGTCCTTTATGACTCTCACTGTAAATACATACCAAATTATTAGTATTAAGGACAAAATTTTACCATTTGTGAACGATATGATCAGCAATGACAACTGCAAACAAGCATCACAGATTATTATAGCCATGCGTTTATTTGATGAAGTACCAGTGGAGACTTTACTGTTTCCATTAGTATTACAGGATAAGAATAATGTAATTGATGAATATCTGTCACAGTGTCCCAGCCTAGCAAAGCCTATGGTGCTATTCATAGATAAATTATTAGATAAAACAATGAACATTCGTGAATTTGTTCAAAATTATGTTGAACAAAACAAAGTTTCCCACATTAAATATGATAAGGTACACCATAAACCTTTGGGCAAATTAGTAGCACGTTTATGCAACAAGTTTAACATTCCTATTGAGACATGCAAGAATCTTAGTAAGAATCGTACAACTGGTGGATTAAGGTACTTAATATATCAGAAGTATCATGAACACAATGTCAGCAATTCAGTTTGGGAAGATTTAGTTAAAGATTCACTGAAGCAAAATGCAGGCTCTGGCCAAGAATTCATAGATATGTTGATTGATTATGATAAAAATGAAGCTCTTAAGTGGGCATCGTATTTAAACATGCCCGAAAATGTCTTACCATTAGCATTAAAAGAAATGTCACTTAATAATGTACCTAAGGAGGAAAATTGGGATGCAAATGAATCACCAGCTCAAGAATATTATAAGTTTTCTTTACCTGAAGATCATATTTATATTATTGATACAGAAGAAAAATTCTGCTATATAATGATGCCAGATATGGTTAAAGCCAGTGTTGCTAGTATTGACTGTGAATGGAAACCTTCTTTTGGAGCAACACAATCTCAGGTGGCTTTAATACAGTTAGCAATACCTAATAAAGTATATTTAATTGATGCTCTTATATTAAATAAACCAGAATACTCCAGTTGTTGGAGTCTTTTCTATAAGTCATTTTTGGACAATGCTGAAATTATTAAAATAGGATTTGGTCTTGAGCAAGATTTTAAGGAAATGAAAGCCACTGTTGTTGGTTTAGGAAGCATTAAAGTGCAAGGAGAAGGATTGTTGGACCTTAGCCTTTTATGGAGGAGTCTTATAAATAATGGTCTAGTCATTCCTGGTAATAGTGATGGTAATGGTGGCAATAGCCTCAGTGCAGTAGTGCAATCATGTTTTGGGTTGCCTTTGGAAAAATCTGAACAATGTTCGAATTGGGAATTGAGGCCACTCAGAAGTACACAGATTGTTTATGCTGCTTTAGATGCTCATGTTCTACTGCTAATATACGACTTTCTTTTTAACCTGTGTTTGCAGCAACATGTAAATTTTGAAGAAATATGTAATGAAGTTATGTTGGAAAGTAAGAAGAAATGTGTAAAGAAATCTAAAGTTATAGATAGAATACAAGCAAGTTTACCTATTAAGGAACTAAGGTCATCAAAAGATGTAAAGTTTGTGGTTGAACTTGGATTATCTGGCATATTGCCATATTTAAGGTACTGTGGAATGGATGCAATGGTATTTCCAGCAGAAATGCTATGGCATGATGTCATAAACTTGGCTATATCAGAAAATAGATTTATATTATTAAGTAAATTAAAACACACACCTTATGTGAGTTTTCCACAGAGTTCCATATTAGAATTAAGTAAAAATACTTTTTATAAGCAGTTACGAAAGGTATTTCATAGTTTTAATGTGACAGTCGATCAAGAGAGCTTGTTCAGTATTTGTATTAACTGTAATAGTTCTAGTTTAACAAAACTTAGTATTGATAAAGTTGTTGAAATATGTAAAGAGTACACAGATGTAACTGCTAGCTCTGTCTACTCTGTAAATTACAATGATTATAAAGACGATGATATTGGTTATACTGACAATTTTCTGAGTGATTCAGATGGTGATAATGACTTGTATCAGCCAGATACATATATCAAACAGACAATAAAAACTAAAACAGGTGTGCCAATTGTAATAGAAAATCCACATAAACTATTAACTGCCAATAAGCCAGCGATCTTGTGTGATGTATGTGGTAAATTGTTTTGGAGTGAAGATAGTTTGTTCAAAGCTGTCAGTGAAGCTGTCTACAATATTATAAAAGTTACACTCTGGTAACTTGTGTTTATATAAGTTACAAGAATACTCATTTGAGTACAAATACAAAGACTTTTTTATTTCTAAAATAGTTTATTTGAATATAAATAGATCTGAAAAATTATAGTTTTTTTAGGAATATTACTTTTACATTGGGAATGACGACATTTTATTACTAGCTATTAGTTACAACAGAAACATTAGTGTTTCAGAATACAGTATTATAATTAAAAATTAATCATTCTTTGTTTTATGCTAGTAATTAGGGAAAGGTGTACACATTTTCAATGTATGTCAAATTATGAAACATTTTGGATTAATAAATCCTAACTTATAAAATTTATAAAACTACAAACGCCAGAGTGAGTTTTGTGTATTACTGTCACACCTAAACAGCTTAACCCATAACAAACTATAGTTAGGCATACAAAAAGGACAATTAAGGTGTCAGCAAAAGCTATTTGAATATCATAGTAAATTAAATGCACAAATGTTAGTTATCTATTATGAATCAAATAAAATACAATGATGTATAAATACTTATAATAAAAACATGTTCACTTAAATAAATGACAAGAAATGTATTTTGCTCTAATACAAAGAGGATCTGACTAATCAGTTTCATGCTAAAAATACAACAGACATTGTTCATGATCACATATTTCTTTTATAACGTAATTTCGTAACATTTTTATAAAGAAGCTAAGTCAGCTGCATTTTTAAGCATGCAAATTGTGTGAGTAAAAAACCATTAGCATAAAAAAAAAATCTTAAAATAAACTGATCAATTTATTATAAAACAATGATTATAAACATCTGAATGTTATGACTTTAGTTAAATGTGAACTAATCGATATAACATACAATTTCTTAATAAATTACAGTATAATTACACTTTTTTCTAAATAATTCCACTTCTTTTGCTAGTTCAGTATTTCCTTTCAAATTTATAACGTCTAAATTCAAGTTGGGTAGGTTGGATAAAGTTTTCAGATTATTATTTTCTAATGATAGTTTCTGAAACAAAATGTTAGTATTATTTAACAATTATTATTATTCTTAAGGTACATTCTAAAATATCTAAAAATAGAGAAAGCATTTAAATTTATGATGATTGTTACCATAAGATTTGTTATATTACTTTAGAATAAGTGTTCTTGTTTTTAGATAAGAATCTATTTCTAAATAAGTTGACTTTGTGTAGGCATAAAGTTAAAATAGAATTAGAATACTCAGTAGAAGTTCTTACCTTGCAATGTTGAAGCATAATTAAAGAAGGTAATACATTTGATGTTAAATTTTGATTAGATAAATCAACAATTTTACAATAGCTAAAATATTGTAGATGTGGTAAGCTTGTAATCTTGTTATTAAACATAATTTTAAAGCAATTACTGTTGTTTACATAATCTGCAGAAAGTTGATCTTCTATACTCCACTTTGTAAGTAAATCATCATAATATCCAGCTCGTAATTTATCAATAGTTTTTAATGTATGTAAATTTTCTATAACTTCTTTGTGATTTTGTTTAGCATCGACGCAGTGAAGAAAAACGGTGGTAGTTAAGAGAGTCCCTGTAAAAATTTAGACATAAGTAAATGTACTAGAATAATCTAGGTTTAATACAACTAATATTATCCAAATAAAGTATATTGAAGGATATTTCTTACATTTATTGTCTGGTTCCAAGGCGAGCAGTTGCCTACAAGCCAAAAGCTGCGTAGTTAACTCGTCAATTACTGGTTTGGAATATTTTCTTTCAAAACTGATATCATTTTTACCTACATAAGTATTAGTGTCTAGTTTCACACCCGGAATAGTTTCTATATTCCCACCTTCAGTTTCATGCTCCATCTACACAAAGTAAATATAATTGTACTAATTATTATATTATACTATTTTATGAATGTTTAGTGTCCAATAATGTTTTTTTAATAAAGCATAACATTTAAATAAAGTTTACTAGAATGTATCATACATTTTTGTTACCTTAATAACATCATTCTCAGTAATCACAGTATCATGGTTTAGTATCCACAAAACATCAAATTGGTTTTTGGTACATGAGAACCATTCTCCCTTAACTAAATCATTGTTACAAAATATTCTGATTTTAGAGGCAACATATTTGTGTTCAACTTGTTTATTAAATGCCAAAGTTATCTTCACTGGAGTTACAACGTAAACCACAACTTTAGTAGTAGTTTTAACAGCTCCTGGAATTTTATGACAAATAAATAAATAATTAATAATTCACCCATTTTGTGCCATCATCGAAAGTTCCAAAGTCACCTATATGGCAATCGAAGGTTCCCTTTGTGATCAAATAAGGAAAGCTCACTCACCCGAAGAATTGAAGATTTAAGTAGCAGTAGGTACATTGCTCGCTCGAAAAGATAGTCAATGGGGTCACAAAGTAGTAGACAGTGAATGACCTGATAAAGGCTGAAGGACAAAAACGATGTTGGCAGCACATGACTGATTGAGAGCCTTGAATGAGGTCTATGTTGTTTTAAAATTATCTCTAAGTTTTTTGGTAGTGACTAAAACTATGAGGATTTTTAGAAAATTTTAATAATTTAGATTATTTACTAACCTAGCAGCCATCTTTGATAGAACCAAGCACTAGTATCATCAGGATCCGTAAATGCTGCGCTTTGTACTATTTTTAGTTCCTGCTTGTGATGAATGTCTTCTATTGGCCGCCCACCTGGAAATTAAAAAAATAATGTCACATATATTTATCTTTAGAAGTAAATAAAATTAAATATCTTTGTTGTTATCTACATTAGATGCAATTAAATATTACTTTACCTTCCAAATCGGGATATAGTTCCACTAATATTTTGCTTCTGTAATGCCATGCTGAATAGTTTGAAAAGTTGTCATATAACTTATCTGTAGTATAATCAAATTCATCTTTTAGTGATGGATTACATTTACTGACCACAAATCTGCGATAGTCCCATGTGTGAACTGTAACAAAATATTTAATACAATTACAGTCACACAATAATGCAAAATGCATTTAAAGGTCCAGTACCTATAGTATAAGTCCAGTAGAAGTAGTGTAAAGAAGGCTAGTAGTAGTTTGAGTAAACTTTAAAACACCAGCTAAGCATTTGGGACTTTGCCAAAAAAAAATTTCAAAAATTCAACCATAAACACATGATTTATATTGTAAATCACTATTTTTTCAATGATACATAGATCATGGAGTAACAAATCAATTAAAAAAATTTACTTGCCTTTATTAAAGATGCCAACATGAAATAGAGAGCAAATTTTATATCAGTAAGATTGCCCTGAGTGTACAAATAAAGAAGTCCAAGTAATAAATTTGTAATGTAAGATTATGATAATTATTAGATATTCTTTCTTCAGAGTAAAATTAACAACTACACATTTTATTAAACTTACAGTTTCTTTCATCAAGCTTTAGATACATATTGCACAAAGAAAGTTCTTTTTGCCAGTCAGGATCATTTCTAGTTGTCAGTACCCATTCTCTCTGATGCCAGGCACCATATGATTTGGGATTGGTTTTCAAACAGTACTCAGTCAGATGAAGTTCAGCATCATATAGCTGCGGTAGCTCTTCTTTCATTTCACTATTATTTCTGTAAATGCACATTTAAACAATAAGTGATGTTCATGTGTGGATGTGAAGAAATAAAATGTCCTTTGTTTAAATACATTCATTTTAATTTTTAGGTAGTAGAGACACTTGAGGCTTGATCAAGACAGTATTATCCTCTCACAGAAGACGAACCTAAACAACAGCATTCATACTTCATTGGTGAGTATGGTGAGTGCAAGACAAGAGGCCCAATGAAGCAGAAGCATGTCAATAGGTATAGTAGCATAAAAGACAGGCCCATACATAAGAAAATATCTACAGTATACCCTGAAATAGAATCAGCAGTATTTTGTCGGCATTTGAATATACATTATAGTCAAAGATGCTTACTTAAATATGTTGAGTACTTCTCTTCTTATATTCCACAAGGTATAAATATCAGGATTTGATGACAATACTTTCCCTGTGACATCTAAAAGATCTTTATCATGTTCAGCATCTTTTCGCTAAAAAAACATAATTTCATTATAATTAATAAATAAGTTAGGCAGAAAACAGTGATATGGCTACTTGAAATTTTGCAATTTTTGCTCTATTGCTTGGCTGTTGTTACTGTTTTCTACATAACTCGATATAATTAATGAGTCATTTTTCTAATTTATCAGTATTGTTACATGCTTACTTTCTGTTGAATCTTTTGCATTGCATGTTTAAAAACTTTAAGTTTCTCTTGGCGTTCTTTTTCTTTTCTCGCTTTTTCTTCTTCAGTTGTCCTAACTTTTACTCTGCCGTGCTGTAAGATAAATAAATTAATAATGGTGATAAATCATAAAATACAAATTGCTCTACGTAATATAAAGAGGTAAATCCTACCATATTCGAATGACTACACTACTAATATTAACTAATACACCCTAAAAATCTCCTGATTTAAAAAGAAAAGAAACCTATTGGATACTGAAACTTATTTTTTTATAATAAATGACATAGATGATAAAGAAGTTTGATAAAGGTAGCTGTCCAAATCAACTTCACCAACTTCATTGACATAATTGACATGAGGAGGAGGAGGAGGTGAAGTAGGGAAGCACATTTAAAAAAATTGCGATACTTTGTGGGATCGATACTTTTTTCTAATAAGCTGAAACTGAAGTTATTTAGAGGTCCGTCAGACTTTATGTGGTGTTTAGTGGAAACACCACATAAAGTCTGAACCGAACTTTATGGCATATCAAATGAAGTCCAGTTTCGTGGTAATTCGGAGGGTAAAGCCAAATTGGCGTCGAAGAAGCTTGGCGTGCTCAACAGATCGAGACAGTATTTCACTACGTCCCACCACCTTCTGCTTTATAAGGTGAAGGTTCTTACATGGGATACTGTCCTCATCTTTGTGTGGGGGCACCTCAGTCCTAGCTCCTCCGTCTAGACCGCATTCAACGGAGAGCAGGCACTGCGTAGAAATGTGCCTGCGCTGTACATCTTTTACCACATTTTCTATAGGGAGTGCTCTAAAGAATTATTCAGACTGATTCCTGTCACCTCTTTTTGCCATCGTCCTAAGTGACAGGAGTTTCATCCCCATTATCTAAATGGTTGGCAGTCCACAACTGTGAGCTTTTCCTGAAACTTTCTATCTCGCCTCGTACAATAACACAGGAAATGAATTGTCGCTTGAGGTATCCCAGGACCAAAACGACCTTTAAACATTCAAGACAAGAGCGTACTACTTCCTAAAAAGTCCGCAACGTAGTTGTGATGCCTCTGGTGTTTCAGGTGCCCATAGGCGGTGTTAATCGTTTACCATGCGATTCATCTGCTCGTTTGCCCCCCATTCCATAAAAAAAGTATATGAAAGATTGGCGGAATCGTTCCGCCGGTATAATAGTGGTCCAATAAGGAAGAGATGATTCTTTACTCGTTGATTATATTATATCACACAAATCTGAGTAGTCTTTAAATCTATTAGAGAGTTTTGAACACAAGTCTGAATCTGTAACTTTTTGCCCTTCGAGACTAGATTCAAATTCATATCTTGAAATCACATCAGGATTCGATTTATCAAAACATCAACTTAGTACATCACTAGTGACACTGTGACAAGATTATGTCATTTTGACATTTTGAGTGTTGCTAAATGTGAAAAAACCATTAACAAAACTTCAAACAACTAGAATTAAATTGAAATAATATATTTTTTATTAATTTTAATATTAAAAGGATGCATCATCATCACAGAGAAAAAAAAACTTTTTGGCAATAGGGTAGTTGAGTTTTGTTGAGGTATGGAGTTTTTTTTTCTCTTTTAAAATAGATGTCAAAAAGACTGAAATCATAACTACAACAATCCCGAAGGAGTTTATCTGTGTAGATTTACAAGTTTACACACTTTACACTGTTTACATGTATTACATTGTGCAAGTGAATTGCATAATTTTTATATTAATTTTTGTTTTTATTTGTCACAGATGTAATCAACAGTGTCCATTAATGACAAGTTTCTTGAACGAAATTGACGTTGTTGACAAGTTACTTGTAAACGAAAGAGAAACTACAAACTCAAATTTTTGCTTAAGAAATATCAAGAATAACCCTAGTCTTATCAAAATTCTTAAAGAAGTGATAAGCGGTGTTCGAATTAGACTTGAAATTTCCATAATACACTAGTAAGGATATAGTTAGGATGAATAATGCACCACAGTTTTCTTTACGGTGGAACAATTACGTATCTCACGTAACAGAAGCGTTCAATGTACTCCGCTTCGAAAACGATTTAGTGGATGTAACTCTGTGTTGCGATGGAGGTAAAATCAAAGCACATAAAATGTTACTATCAGCTTGTAGCTCGTACTTCAAACAAATATTCAAAGAAAATCCTTGTCAGCATCCAGTGATTATATTCAGAAACTTTAAATTCGAAGACCTTAATGCGATTGTCAACTTCATGTATCATGGTGAGGTAAATATTTTCCAGGAACAATTAGAATCATTTTTAATAACTGCTGAGATTTTAGAAGTCAAAGGATTAACAGATAATATAGAAGATGAATCATCAAAGAACCAGTTAAGGATAACTGATAATACATCTTTAGACTTAAGCTCTAAATCTAGCAGAACTGTAGAAGACATTGTGCCTATACTGTCAAATGAGCCAATCAATTTAGCCACTATACAGAACACTAGAGAAGAGTACATTCCACAAACAACTAAGGGTATTTCAAAGCAAGAGAATGGAATCACAGAAGTGCAGCCAGAAGCTACTACATCTGAAGAAAACACAAAAAAAATACCCTCCTCTGCTGAGGAAATGCAGGTTGATATACAGTCTACATCTGTTGAAGACTTATCAGACAAAAATAGTTCAGGTAAGTGTCCTCTCATGTCGTGACTTATGTAATATTATAAAAAGTACAAAGTTCCAAAGTGAAGGGAAACTCAATAAAAACTGTGAAATTCACTTGTCTAAACTGGAAAATTTACCCTTTTTTTTTCCTCTATGAGGAATTCCCCTTGGATACCTCCTACTGGTGGCATGTTGGATTTGAACCGACTAAAACCGCACACCGTCTTGGGTACTGCGCCGGGGAACCAGGTGCACCTTAGTAAGGAAAACACTGGAACCCCGACGTACCTTGGGGCGACCTACCAGTTTGTAGGTGGCCCCAACTATGTGGGAACCCCGATGTTCCCTTTACTGCCCCTTAGGACGCGCACGCCTCCATTGCCTGCGGTACCTGGCCTGTTCTTGGGCCCTGGAAAATTTACCCTAGAACTTTAGGAGAAACTGAATTTTGATTATCAAAATATGAATAGCCTATTGATACTATATTTCAATGAAGATAAAGTTAGAAAGTAAAAAGGAAGAAGTTGAAAGAAAATTAATCAATCAATTTGTATTAGTTTTAATGAATCGGATTTAAAGATAAAATATTGCTATAAAGTGTTCAGTTCAGGTTTTTGGAATTTGGATTTTGGAATTGTCATCCTCAATCATCATAGGAGGCAAACGAGCAGACGTATCACCTGATGGTAAGCGATTACCGCCGCCCATGGACACCTGCAACACCAAAAGCGTCACAAGTGCGTTGCCGACCTTTGGGGGATGGGGAGAGGGAATGGGGGAGGGGTTGGGATATGGGCCTCCGGTATCCTCACTCACTCGGTGAAACACAGCGCAAGCGCTATTTCACACCGGTTTTCTGTGAGGCCATGGTATCACTCCGGTCGAGCCAGCCCATTCATGCCGAAGCGCGGCTCTCCCACATAGTAAAATTAGCATTATTTGTTAAATAATTTTTCATTACAGTTGACACATCATAGAACAGTTTATCGCATTCTAAATGTAACTCTTACACAAACAATAATGTATATTATATTAATTACCCGGCCCCGCTTTGCACAGACTTCTTTCAAATTCTTGGATTTTCTCTACTGTAATATGCATGTTTTACATCTATAAACCCTTCTCATGAAGCACTATATCTATTGCTGAAAACAGCATTTAAATCCGTTGAGTAGTTTTAAAGATATAAGTGAACCAACAGCGGGAGTAAACTCATTTTATACTATATAAGAATTTTTATACTATGTGTGTATGAAGACACTGCCTGATACTCATTAATACGTCAGTTGAGTGAGTGAGTTACTGATACTGATGTCATTACTAAGCAAAAGTTAGTGCATTTAAATTGTGACTTAGTTTTTCCTTCAAAGTGAAAAATAGATTTGTTTATAACCTCAAACAATCACTTAATCATGTATTTATTGTTTCAGATTCAGAATTGGCAAAGTTTCGCTGTCAACTCTGCCCAAAAGGCTTTAAACATCCCACTTCATTAACATTGCATAAGGATTCACATGCTGGTAAAACACAGTGTCCTGTGTGTCATCGATCATTTTCACGGTCTTATGACATGAGAAGTCATTTGCAAAGAATACATCAAGGCAAACAGTTGACAATAAAGGAAATTAGATATAAGAATGCTAGTGATAATCTGGGACCGAAACAGTTCACACAAACACACAATATTTAGATAGTGTTGTGGTAACTAGTTTTATCATTTATTATAGCACTTAGTGCAAAACGCCTGTACATTTAAGTATATCACCTTAATGAATATTTTAAATATATTTTTATTTACTATTTTTAAATGTCACAAATAATATTGCTCAGTGCTGTAGCTTTGGCTATTTTTATACTAGTCTGTAAAAAATAATACTGTTATAATATAATAATTGTTTCCATTATTTGTTGTTTGAAATTATGAAGCACTGGTTTGCTTGTGTATTAAATAAGTATAACTGGATTGCATGTAGAGTGATTGTCTCTTCTGATTGTGTTTCCATAGCCAGTCTGTGTTACACATACATGTTTATGTGCTAAGAAAACAAAAAATGATAATAAACCATGTTTTGTTGATAAACATCAGGCATATAGTGGAGCTCCAAAAGTCTGTCAATATATTACTACTAGGATAATCCTCATCTCGCCTTTGGGGTGTAATAATTGGGTAAGCCTATTGATGTCTCACCTTTGGATAGTAAATGGGGGACAAGTATTTTGATGTCTTCCAGGCTTTTAGGAATTAAATTGGACAATAAATATAAATAAGGAAAATGACAATAGAAAGAAAATTAAATATTTTATTCTTACAGTTAAATTGCGAAGTGTAAGTATTTTGAGTTATTTCTAGAAGTACCTAAGGCAATAAAAAGATTGCATCATTTTGCGGTATTTTCTAAACATTTATGTAGGTACATATTGATGAGTAATCAAAACGCAATTTCATAAAAGAAAAACTAAGAACAGGTTAATTCAACAGCTGTTTTTTTTATGTTCAGTTTTATGCTCCTAATTGGTCATCCTACAGTACGTTTCGTTTTGCTTTAGAAAGTTGCATTGGTTATTTCGGGACAGCTGAGGGGCTTGCTGACCCGTGGGGTTTGTGTAAATAACCTGGCCCTATACTATGGCAGCTGGCTGAAGAACGTAGGTACTGGGACAGGTGTCGGCCGGCCCAGGTCAGCCTTTATACTAGGGTGAGGTGGTAGTAACCATTCTAACCGGCCCAGCTGTTAACGTTCGTACCGTAGTTAGAATAGTAGTGAAACTCGACAAAATGCTCTTTACTATATAAACAAATCTGGCGACACTCGGTGTCGTAGCGAGCTCGATCTTACAATTTAACCAATAGGAACGGATGAAGCGCACGTCAATATGTGCACGCGCTGATAATCAGTTCATTAATTCGATTATTTCTCATCTCGCGCCGCGAGCGGACGTAGGGATGCTTAGGTATAGGTCGCGGTGCGCAGTTAAATTAAAGACGGCATTTAAGCTGAATGGTTTGTTGTCAAATTTATGGAGCGTAAACAATTAAAAAGGGATTAAAATATGTCCGTTGAAGTTAAACAATTTTGAAGGATTATTTTAATGTAATAAATCTCTCATAATCATGCATTCCACTACGGCTGTTTGAGTTTTCTGTCTTACAACAAGATTCTCAAGAAGTTATCCGAAGAAAATCTACCGATGTTTAAATTGTTTCTGTTTGGCTTCTTTAAAGTCTTAAAACAATAACAATAATAAAATATTTTGGACACCATCAAACTAAGCCAAGCTTTTACTATGGGTACTAGACAACTGATATAAATACATTTATACTTTTTTATAAATGCACACATAATAATCATAGAAAACATCGAAACTCCGAAACAAATATTTGCAGATTATACAAACATTTAGTCCGACTCGGGCATCGAACCCGAAACCTAAAGCGCAGCAGTCGCATGCACTACCATTACGGCACCGAGGAAAATAAATTAAAAGAGTGCGCCCCGCAGTGTTTCCCGCGGTATAACATCAACCGCAGGTAACGCCGCGGGTCGAAACTAGTCTAACAAAAGGAGCCCTAATTACTCCTTATATCATCAGTTATCTGAAAACCAATGAAAGTCACGTCAAAATTGGTCCAGCCGTTCCAGAGATTATGCGGAACAGACAGACAGATAAAAATTGTATAAAATGCTATTTTGCTATATGTACCGTGTATACATACATATGCATATATTAAAAAGCAGTTATATTATTACAAACAGACACTCCAATTTTATTTATTTGTAGAGAAATATAGATAATCATAAACTATAAAACTATTTCTTTTTTAGACAAATCTTTCACAAATCACATTTTTAATTGACATCATCGCTCAAACAATATAAGGGGCTTCCCCTGAAGATCCGCCAAATATCCCGGTCTTGGTCAGTTCTCATCGTCTCTCTTATCCGCAATGACATAACGTGGAGTCGAGACGTAGAAATTCACCGTTGGATTGGTCCACAAGCTTCGGTTGCTGATTGTACGATGGAGCGTGCGAGAAGCGTATACTGACATCTATGTAGGTCACATACTGGTTTTTATAGACCAATCGAGTTTTGGATGTGATCGGAAAATAATAGTAGTTTAACTAAAAATGTTTCATCAACAGTCTTTAACAATCGACTAGTCTTCTGCTGAATATAGGACTCTACGTAGAAGGGATACTTCATATGATAGGCTTAAATCGGTCACTGCTGGACATAAGGCCTCATTATAAAAGGTTTTGGCCCACTAGGTTATGGAGGGTAGAGGTAAGGAGTGTTATCTCATATGGTAGAAAATTGAAAAAAGTGTCCAGCATAAGCTGTAAATAACAGTTCAAAAACCTTCCAGAATGGCGCTGGTGTAGACACAGGGTATGGTATGAATGTAGCAATTGTGAACGAATTGAAGTACGCCGAGTTAAAAAATTTAACATTATTGTCACTACTTGCGTATTACAAAATAATGTAGTAAATATATTTTATTTTCTGAACTGTAAATAGTACGTTTATTGATTTTTTATCATTCAATTTTATGAAAAAGTGTGTGTATTGATTTTAAGAAGTTTACTCTGATGCTAATGTGGCGCCACCCTAATTTAATGCATTTCAACGGACACTTTTCATGTACACAGATAACACTCCTTATCTCTACCCTCCATACACTAGGTATACCATATAACACACTGGTTAAAAAATGCTTCTTACTTACAGAGAGAAAAACAGTAGGTACGTTATTACGGTGCTGAGCTCCACGGTACAAAAACAACCGCGGGTAACGCCGCAAGGCAAAGCTAGTTTAAAAAAAGTTACTCCTAATATCAAAGTATAGTCATAAGTATGAAAGTCCTGTCAAAATGGGTCCAGCCGTTCCATAGATTATTATGGATTATTTTGTTATATGTACCGAGAGTATACCAAACCTAGCTGACCCACGCAACCTCGTTTGCGTCTTATATTGCTCGTGGCGTGAAAATTTTCCCCTGTTTTTGAAACATTCTTCATTGGTGCTCCGCTCCTATTAGCTGTAGAGTGATGATATATAGCCTTCCTCGATAAATGGACTATCCAACACCGAAAGATTTTTTCAAATCGGACCAGTGGTTCCTGAGATTAGCCGGAACAAACAGACAGACAGACAAAAATTTTAAAAATAAATATTTTGGTATGTGTACTTACCGTATATACATTCATATGCATGTAGTAGAAAGCGGTTATTTTAATATTACAAACAGACACTCCAATTTTATTTATTTGTATAGATATCTTTTTTTTTTAATTTTTGTCGGTCTGTATAAGGCTACCAAAATAAAATTGTTATGCATACCTACATAATGTGTAATAGCCTAATAGGTACCTACATAATTTCTCTAGCATCCCTGTCTCTAGCACTTAAAATGACGCACAGAGAGAGGAGTCAGTGAAAAGGTGAGAAAAGCATTAAGACGTGTGTGTCCAAATCAGATTGAAACAAATATTAAATTACTTCGTACCGCTATATTTTCCTTTTGTAAATATTTTCTACATTTCTAAAAAGCTTATTTTTAGTAGTTATGCCCGCCCGCTTCAGTTTTCCACGGTGCAGTTGTGGACAAAAAAAAAGTCCCCGTTAATCTTTGATTTGCTTCTCTATAAACCTTGCCTTGTCAAACAACATAGAAAAATAATTATTCAATTTGGTGCAGGCGATCGGAAGTTATCCGCGTACATACATTTCAGCGATTCATTTTTATTTATATAGATTAAACTAGCTGAACCCCGCGGTGTTACCCACGGTTATTGTCGTATCGTGGACAACGCCGCGGGGCGAAGCTAGTCTAAAAAATGTAAGCCTAAGTTACTCCGTGTACCATCAGCTACCTACTAGTAAAAGTCCTGTCAATTCCCGAAAATTTTAAAAATATATATTTTGGTATGTGTACCGTATACATATACATTAGTATAAAGTAGTAGTAGTAGTTAGTATAAAGTATTATTAGTAGAAAGCGGTTATTTTAATATTACAAACAGACACTCTAATTTTATTTATTTGTATAGATATATTGTAAAGATAATACAATACAACAAGTCTAGTCCCAAGCTAAGCTGAGCTTGTGTTATGGTTACTAGAGATTAGCCGAAACAAACAGACAGACAAAAGTTAAAAATTACATTATTTTTATATATGTACCGTGTATACATACATATTACGTATTTAGTAAAAAGCGGATATTTTAATATTAAAAACAGACACTTCAATTTATTTTTTAACCGTGGGAGAGCTATGCTTCGGCATGAATGGGTCGGCTCGACCGGAGTGATACCACGGCCTCACAGAAAACCGGTGTGAAATAGCGCTTGCGCTGTGTTTCACTGAGTGAGTGAGGATACCGGAGGCCCATACCCCAACCCCCCCCCCATCCCCTTTCCCATCCCCCAAAGGTCGGCAACGCACTTGTGACGCCTTTGGTGTTGCGGGTGTCCATGGGCGGCGGTAATCGCTTACCATCAGGTGATACGTCTGCTCGCTTGCCCACTATTCAATAAAAAAAAAAAATATTTGTAGAGTATATGGCGATATATCTATGCAGATGTTACAGCTTTTCAATAGGTACTAACATATCTAAGACAAGCTTGCAGCACTGGATACAGCGACGGACATACCTCTAGTCTAATCTTAGTAGGTTCCTAATCCTATTACGAAACCCTTGAAATGGCATAAAAATGTATTTTCATTTTATAACTAGCTGCCCCGACGTCTCCGACAATTCTGTCAAAAGTAATTGGCCTGTCACAGTTCAATAAAAAAGTGCTGTTTACTACTGTAACCTACCTAAAAAGAATATCTGTAAAAATCCAGTTTATGAAATAATAATGGAATGAATATAATATGTAATTGTTTTAGCAAGAAGATAAATTATTTACAACCCTTACACTGACACTAATTTAGTTTTTGTTCAAAGAGTCAATTCAAATAACTCAATGATCTTCAATGTAGAAGTCAGAAGAAGAATTATACTAAGTAAAATGTAGCTTGTTAGATCGTTTGCAAATTGAAACCAATAATTGCGTTATGGTATGCAGTCGTAGTAGCAGCACTCGTTGGGGTAGAAGCTAAGAACCGAAAAGCTTTAGCAGCCGGGCGGGACGAACAGGGGTTGTAGACGCGGGGGTGGCGGGGCCGGGCGGAGTGCGCTCGATACGCGCGCGCGCCGCGCTTTTCTTCAGCCAGTCGCATTTCGACGTCGTTGCGTTCGGTGTGTACTACGATTGTCGGCGTGCATCTGTCAAACGCTACGATATTGATATAAAAGTGTTACGTTTTCACAAAGTAGGTATTTCATTAAACAAAGTCCTCTTAAATGATTAATAGAGATCTATTTTAATTCAATTCGGGAGTGAAAATATTCGGTTTTGTTGTATTTTATTAAATTGTTTACATTCACATCACATGTTTACGAGTACGTTTGTTTCTGATAAGCAACGGATATCAGTTTCATTTTATTAATTAATTAACAACAGTGGCTTTTCCATTGAAACATAATGGTGTTTTACTTATAAAAGACTTCATTCTTAATTATTTGACTGATATTGTTTCTTACTAGAATAGTGTAATCGGTGTGGCGTTTCTTTTAGTTTTCGTTTTCATGTCTGTGAAGTTTCGATGAAATGGCTCGTGCTTTTATTCAGTAAAATGAGTATGTGAATTTTTGATGGCGTGTCGTGAACGGGAGCGTGTGTAGAGTTGAGATTCGCTCGGTGAGCGTCGCGCGGCGGCGCAACGAGGGTATTGATCGGCGACGGCGGCGGGTCGCGAGACGCCGGCGTTCGCCTGCCGCCTAAATAAAGCTCCGCATGTGTGCGCCCCGCCTCGCCGCCCTACGTCGATGCCGCCCGCCAACACCACCGAGAACTTCTTCTACTGTCTCGTACTCACTACACATGCACTGCTATCAAATTATCACACACACATTATGCACATTGTTTTGGATACGAGTATAATCTAAATAAGTGAATCAATTAACATGATTGTAGCACCAATAACAGAACAGACACTCAATTAAAATCAATGCAGAGGTATATTTTCACACATGCTTGCAAATCTATAGCATAGATAATGAAACACAATTTGAAATAAAACTAAATATTTAACTGAATTACCTACTACTCATGAAACGGATAGTTCGCTTCAGCTTAACTGTTTATATATAAAGTAAATAAGGAATATAAAAGTCAACATCTCAACACTGGTCAGTATAATAATATGTCCTTCACCTTCATTTTTTGATTTGTTGTAGGTGTGAAATGTGGGCCAAGTGAGTGAACGAAGCGAAAGCTATGGCGCTCACTGTGGTGGCAGGCGGAGCGCTGCTCTGCGCCCTCAGCGTGGTCCTACAGGCGCGAGCCTTCACCTTGCTCCCCCATGACGTCCGCCCCGGACATGCTATTCAACATTTCATCGGCAATCACTCGCGTTACACACTGCTCGACCCAGAGTTCACGTCTTATTTCACTCTTCTTGATAATGGACTCCTTATGACCACAGCAGATTTAACACCGTTACTCAATCTGCCTATAAATCTGGCGGTGTTAGAGCAGACTCCTTACAGTAGCTCTGCCCATTCCATCCACCTTTTGGTCATGGATCGTCGACAGATGCTTCATTTCTCTGCGCCAAATGGTTTAATAGGAGAAATTGCAGAAAATTCACCACCTGGAACAGTCGTCGATCTACAACCTATAAGGGCTATGGCTCTCATTGACGTAGGACCACTAGCATACAAGATCATTAGAGGCAATGAAGAATCAGCGTTTTCATTGCGAGAAAAGGGAAAGACTGAAAATAACCCTGAAGTTAAGTCAGTTGTCACGGAAGGTGATGTGGAAATGATAGCATTAAAGAATCTAGACACCGAAGAAAAGAGTTACTATGAGCTAGTAGTTCAAGCGACTGACATTCATGGAGCGAATAAAGCGAGTTTAAATATTCGAATTGATGTTCTTAACGAAAATGACCACGAGCCGATGTTTGACCAAGAATATTACTATTTTGCTGTAAATGGTACAACTGAAGAATACGGTCCGAATGGAACTGCCCATTGGGATCGATTCTCTAACATTGGACAAGTTCAGGCATATGACGCTGATGGAGATCGAATTTATTATTCGTTACAAACACCAACTAACCTGGCTGTAATAGTGCCTCAAACTGGAGAATTGATATTAGTAGGTGAACCGGATGACCACGAGACTGAGTTAAAAGTTATTGCACATGATACGGGTTCCCCACCCCTTAAAAGTCAACCTGTAAGGGTCTTTCTGGAATTTGTAATTCGTGAAAATAGAACATTACCAGTCCTCCATCGCGAAAAGCGTCGTGTAACACGCGCTGTTAGACCAACAAAAAGAATTGAATTTACGGAAGCTGACGGCGAGGTGGAAGGACGTGCTGTTTTTACCTTAGAAAAAGAAACTGATCGTGAAACATTTAAAATTCGGGACGAAAATCCGTGGGTTACTGTTGAACCAAGTGGTGTAGTGAAAGTTAAAAAGAAGTGGGACTATGAGGAGCTGGGACCTGAGAAGACCATCGATTTCTGGGTAACCATTACCAACGCTGGAAATGGAGGTAAGTCAAAAAATTTTAAGGCACTAAAACTTTAATCGTTTCATTTAGGAATACCACCGGACATTTGTTATGTTTTGCCACTCTTCATAAATAATTTAATTGAACCCTTTTTATTAATCACGAAAACTATAAAAAAGTGCACATACATGTGTCTGTTGAATGTTAAATAAATTTTAAATGTAATCATCAATATTTTAGACTAAAATTTCACGTAAATTAGATCTGGTGCTATTTTAAAGTATACATTCTTTAACGTCTACCTCATCTATGAAAAAGCATGTCATTCGTATGGGAGTATGACCTTAAATCAAATAGGTAAGAAAGGAATAACCAGTGCTGGATTAAGACTACTTGATGCCCTAAGCAATTCACGCCTCTGGGACCCCCCTATCAATAAGTAAACTAGTATCATAAATTACGTACCTTAGAATATGTATGAAGGTCGAAAGACATACGTGGAGAAGGTATTACATACAATAAAAACCAAAGTATTTTTAAATTTTTTTATTGATATACGTCTTGCGACATTTTCGGGCATTAAATTCGCGAAAAATAGTTTTTAAGTCCAACGTTTTTAGCATATCGGACTCTATGTACAATATTGATTAAGCATCGAACTTTTTTGCTGTTTCTGGTGTAGGTGCCCCCCCAAGACGTGATGCCCTAAGCAATTGCTTAATTTGCTTAAGGGTTAATCCAGCACTGGGAATAACATATGTTTATTTCATTTCAAGTACGGAAAGAAAAAAAAAAACAAGAATTATAAAAATGCGATAGCAGTTAGGTGTAAAAATTTCTGTTAAATAGAAATATTTGTTCATTCATCTAAAAAAGTCGATGTGCTATTAAAACAACATTAAAACTGAATTCATAATTTAATCCAAACATACATTCCAGACATGGTGTAGGATACATGGTTTTGTATTTTTTGTAAGACATCCCGTTTTTATACGTGTATTATTTTCAATGTCTCTATCAAGGGTAAATTGAGATAATGATAGGAAAGAACCGGGTGGGGTGGATTCGTTTCTTTTATTACGTCTTCATAAAAAATGATCTTAAATTTGTGTTAATGGCCGTTCTATTCACCGGGTTTTAATTGCTTAATGTTGTTTACCTTATCAATTTTAACAGTGTTATAAATGCGCTTCATTCATAGTATCTTTTATCGTTTTAATGCGTAATGATTTAAGTGTTTACTTCGCCAATGCACATGTATAGGATAGTAACTTTTGTAAGTGTTGTTATTTATAGCTTTAGGAACAAAGCTCAACGTGATTTGATTGTTATAATAATAATAAACATTTCGGACATCTTACACATAACGCCATCTAGTTCCAAGCTAAGCAGAGCTTGTGTTATGGGTACTAGACAACTGATACATATTACATTTTTGTTGTAAATACATACGTATTATACATAGAAAACACCCAAACTCCGAAACAAATATTTGCAGATCATACAAACATTTGATTCGACCCGGGAATCGAACCCGAGACCTCAAGCACAGCAGTGGCATACGCTACCACTGACAGAGGCAGTCAATTGTTTAATGATTTGTTTTAGTTACTGGTACGAAAATTGTTTTATAGCAATAGTTAATCACTTAAATTACTTAACGTCTTATTATATTAAACATTATATTAATAACTTCTCAGTTAGGAACTAGGTAGATAAACGATGCATATAAATGTAACCCCATAAATATCTTAAAGAATGATTCTCATTTACCTATTTAGATTATATGCTTAGTGTTATGTAAAATAACATAATTCAAGATACGTAACACATTGCTCATGGAAATAGTGGTTCGCATCCCGTAGCTTTTTGTATAAAGTGAGCCTCTACAATGGTTTACCGATGGCATCCACTTGTCAAATCGAATGGCGCAATGGAGCATAACGTCGTGAACAGGTCCCGCACTGTGCTACTGTCCAACTGGTCACGAGCCACGGACAGCCTCCGTCGCTCCCATCACGACTCGCTAATTGTTTACTCTGCTGGAACGTGTCTAGCCTCAACACAGACCTTTTGCCTAATTATTTTGCTACCCAATTTATATTCTGTAGCATACTCTAAATAAAACCTACTCTATTCGAAATTTAAAATTTGTCTATATTATATTTTTTTTGTGGATATCACTGTGAAACATTTGTAGACCTATATTACAATAATTGGATGTATTTTGTATTTTGAATGTAACGAATAGTCGGCAAAGAGTTCTATATATTAATTAGTGAGGGTCTTTGGAAGTTAAAAAAAAATAACTCGTGTTATCATGTGAACCACGTACCTAATTCAATCATATACATAATCAATCAAGTTGTAAATAAAACAAGCATTTTTTTATTTACAACTTGATTGATACATTAATTTATCTAGAAGCATCTCTATGCGTCTATTTCACAATTGTCATATTATGATTTACGTTACATATCGAACATCTTTTATAAATTATCAATGGCACGAGTGAATCTAAGCACGTGTGGATTGTGGAATTCCCATTAAGTAGACTCGTAGTTGTCAAGTGGAATTATAGCTGGCGGCAGGTTAGGATCACACCGTGCAGAATGCGTTGATAATCGGGGACCTGTCGCACGGCCCCGCTCTCGGTCTCGGCTTCCGATTCCACGCATCACAATTCGTGACAATTACTGAAGATGTAATCTTTCCCCTTTCTGTGATTTATAATCTTTTATTTTGTACATGGGATATTATTATTACCGCTACTTAAAGTAAAAGGTTAGGTTAGATATGCTGCCGCTTGCTATGAGATGCTTTAATATTACCTACTTTCGAAGGTAAAGCAACAGAGCCGAGTAGTATCGTAAGTGTTTTAAATATTTATTTACACATTACATACAGTACACAGTGTACAGTAGAAATATAAATAATATTCGCCCAATTCTTGTAAAATCAAACACACAAAAAACGCAAGCATTATTCTTCGACTAATGAATACACACATCTACACATAAATAAAATTGAAGTGTCTGCTTGTAATGTCACATTAAGAAACTTACATCAAAAACTCTATTTTTTTTGTCTGTCTTTTGTCCGGCTAATCTCTGGAACGGCTGGACCGATTCGATCGATTTTGACGAAATTTTAATTGGCAGATAGCTAATGTTAATGGGAGTAACTGAAGCTACTATTATCTTAGACAATAATAGTGCTAAAATTAAAACCAATGAAGTAATAAACAATATTTTATTACTCCCAAGATTATTTGGGGCGGCTACTAGTCGTCTTTATCCACGGAGCGACTAGAATATTAAAATAAATAAAGTTTAAATAATCTATCTTACAGCAACCTTTAACGTAATAAAGTGTAAAAAACCTTAAACCTATTAACATAAAATACTACTAATAGTTAATTATTTAACGATAATAAAAGAAACCTTTTTACGATCAAATTAATCCTTTAATTAGTAATTAACGTCTTATTTAAGAATTCGATAAAAATGTAAACTTAATGGATTAGGTATAGTCTATTGGAGGGAGCCCAAAGATTCATTTTTGTAATGGGTACTACTATTTCAAAGACTGTTTAATATATGTATTACAAACTTTTTTTACGACTCAGCCCGTGTGTATGTTAGTTACTGAGATAAAAGGCAGCCTATGTCCTTCCTGAAGAATTAAATTATGTATCTAGATGCCAGATTTCATTCAAATCGATGCAGCAGCGGCTTAGCCGTGAAAGCGTAACAGACAAAGAGACATAGTTACCTTTGAATTTTTAATATTAGTTTGGATATTATTACATAATATGGTACTGGCCTTTTTCTGCAGTTTTAATTACTGAACCATTTTAACAATTCGCTTCGTGTATGTTTTCTTTATAAACAAACGAAAAAAAAAATTATAATTCGTACTGAACGATTGGTATGTCTATTAATAAATAGAGATCGCTTGGCGGTCGAGGTCAAGATCAGACCGCTAAACGATAAAAAAAAATTAAACATTTTGAACATGACAGGAAACAATACATATTTAAAATGTTTTGTTTTTAACCACAACCGCGATTAACGCCACGGGGCGAAGCTTGTCTAAAAAAGTAGCCTTAGTTACTCCTTACATCATCAGCTATCTACACGTGAAAGTCTCGTCGTCCAGCTGTGCCAATGAATAGCAGGAACAAATAGGCAGACAGACGAAAAAACCGGTCAAGTGCGAGTGCGCACCGAGGGTACCGTACAAACCTGTAGGTATATTATATGATGTAACTAAAAATGTTTAATTTATGCTTTTCGCAATTTTTCCTTTATCTGTGTTATAAGATGTTGCTTCGTACCAAATTTCAAGATTCTGAGTTCACGGGAAAGTACCCTGTAGGTTATGATTCCCTTGCGGGTGTCGAAAATTTGCAGCATAAACGGCTGTATATTTTGATTGCGTTGGCTTAAAAGTTGGATTTTTTAACATTTCTAAGGGAGTAGACCTGAGTATTTGACATGAATTTCAGCTTGATACCTGTACGCGTTCCTCAGATTTATTTTTAAAAAAGTCTGCTGTCTTTATAAAATTCATAAAAAAACTTAAAATATACCAAGAAATAAAATGTTATTTTTTCTTTTAATTTTTTTTTTCATTTTTATGTACCCAATGTCACTCACGACTAAGACGAATCTATTGACACCACTCACATAAAAATACGAGAAGCCGTTTATGCTCTAGGGGGTGCCAAATAAATATACATACATACATACAATAACTCGGAAAACATAAACCTCGTTCTTTCGCAGTCGGCTAAAAATGAAATAAGAAGGATTTTCTTTTCATATTATCACTTGGACATAGCTATAGAAAAACACGAAACTCCATCTTCACTACATAGTATAAAACAAAGTCGCCTTTTCTGTCCCTATATCCCTATGTGCGCTTAAATCTTTAAAACTACGCAACGGATTTTGATGCGGTTTTTTCCAATAGATAGAGTGATTCAAGAGGAAGGTTTATATGTATAATACATGCATCATATACTAAGGCAACATTGCTAATTTTAGAGGTTTCTATTTTATGCCCGTGCAAAGTCGGAGCGGGCCGCTATGTTTTTATATACAACGTTCATAGTTTTTCTGTAGTGTATTTAATTTAGTATCAGCATTGCACCCGTGCGAAGCCGGGGCGGGTTTCCAGTTATTAATATTTTAATCATGAAGTCATTAAGGGCCAGTTTTCAATCGTCAGATAAAACTGGCCCGGCAAACGTTGTTGAGAGGGAAGGTTAAAATGGTGAAAAATACTTTATGACCTATTCTCCTAAGGACCGGTTTTTCAATGGCCAGATAAAACTTATCGGAGGAATAAACTATAAGACGGCAAAAATAAGGACACTTTATTTGTAAGAGTAAGTGTCTGTAGTAACGTGTCCTTATTTTTGCCGTCTTATAGTTTATTCCTGCGATAAGTTTTATCTGACGATTGAAAAACCGGCCCTTAGTGAAATATATATGTAGTAAGTAGCATTGTTTTGTGTGTTTGAACTAATGAAGCTCGAACAGTTGATTTTGTTTAATTAGTTTCATAAAATTTTGTGGCACCAAAGCACTCGGTCTTACATTTAATAGCAGTGACGTATCCTGCGTGTGGGCATTTGTTGAATTCATCTAATAGACATGTAGAATAGAGGGTGAGGGTGTTCTCCCTAACATGCTCTGCACCATTATTTCTCGTTTTTGTTAAAATCATTCGAAACGTCACGACGACGGACGACACAAAAAAATCTAAACAATTACTTATGATTTTTGCAGAACTGAATTTCATAACGATGCACTTATTAAAGCTGTTAAATTGATTACAGGAAAAAAACATATGTTAGACAACTATATTTTTTCAAAAACGAAGCTATACTTTACTTTATTATTTTATTCTATCTATGTACAAATCTCACAATTTTTTCTACTTGTAATTAAAAGTTTTGAAATAAATTACAGTTTAGAAAATCACAAAAAATTGATTATTAATTAGTACTGAAACTAAAAATCACATAAAAATATTAGGTAATCTATCCTTCTCCATCATCATACCACCTCCAAAATTAAATACAATTGTTTAGTCATTGAAACTTCATAATTAAAAATAGTCTAGTTTCAATTAAAAGTAGGTTAAACTGACTTCCAAGAGTAGTTAACAAAGATACTAGTGAAATTGATAGAATAACATTACAAAATGCTTTTGTTTCGGATACATCCTAAAAAACACCTACTGCGGTTGTAGAACAATACAAATTATATAGAATAAACGTCGTAAACCAATGTAGGGCATTGATGTATAAAAGATAGTCCAGTTAGTCACTATCAAATATTATCAAAACAAATCGAACTCGTTGGTTAATTACAAGATTCGAGGCAGGCGCTGCCAAGGTGGGTGGCCGGACCGGCCGCGGGCGCCGAGTCACCTGAGCCTGCCAGGAATCTAATCATTATTGTTATTTTGTAGATCTCAACCCCAATTATATTAATCGTGAATGTGCAAGTCTTCATCTAACTAATCGTGTGATTCTCTTTTTATTGTTTAAATACATTACTTTATTAATGCATATCCATGTAACTGTCCAAGTCAAGATGTCATAATTTGACACCGATGTTAAAAACAAAAGTTTTAAACGTTGTAATTTTTTTTTAAAGTATATCATTATAATTCTCAAATATACATTTTCGAAAAAATATTGAAGTCCTAAAAAAGAACATTTTAAAGTTCATTTTACAGGTATAAGGTTTACAATTAATCTCTTTAGTTTCCTAAGCTAAAGTATGAGATTTACTTCAGCTTACCTTCTAGCTCAAAATATTAAAGTCAAGTTATCAGTTTTGGTGGTACGTATATATGTATGTAAGTATGTGTCTACCCGTGTAGTCTAATAAATTAAATGTTTCAAAATCTTGATATCTGAGTTTGGCTAGCGAAATTTGCTCCGAAACATTATTATCCGAAAACAATATTTTTAAGTTCATCCTTAAAAATATTGTTTTATTTATTGAATAAATAATAAAATTTATTTATTGAATCATTAAATATGACGAGCTATGGGAGAAATTGTTATAACTTAATATGTCACACAATGACCTCATAAACAATTGTAGAGCCTATAAATAAATAAGCCTAAAATATTAAATCCTTATGTCACCTACTTCTAATTTCATTTTTGTTTTTATATTGTTAATTTACACACTAATTAAATATGTATATTATGTACATATGTTACCGTTCGGAACATGCTAACGTTCAGATACTTTGAAACTTTTAATCATTCAAGGATATTTCATAAGTTTAAAAAATTTCTAAATTTGAATTTAATTTCTAAAACTGTTTCATTCAACAAGTCACAAAATGTTTGTTTTGAAGTATGTACTCGACATAGGCTTCTCGATGTAAGTACCTTTGTCTCTCGAAAAGCGTGCTCAATTGGCAAATTAATTCTGTATTCTCTCTGAAGAGGAATGTTTTTCTTTGAGCCGGCAATCGATAAATGCCTCGAAATGTTTTCAGAACTTTTTCTCTTTAATAAAAATACTGTTTTTAAACATATTACTTTCTCGGTATGGTTTATTTGATTTCAGATTCCGTTATGTAAATACAGGAATTGAAAATACTTTTATACCGCACCTATATTTTTCCAGTAATAAAATTGTACAGGTGCGATACGAGGCAGGTTGGCATTTTAATCCAGTAAGAGGGATAGCGCATTGCAACGAAGAAGGAACGTTCAATCCCAAGAGTTATCAATTATTATCAACTTCACCGGGACATCTGGAACTCGTTTTATATTAGTTACTGACGTTTACAGACATTTTGAGTTATCTTTTATTGAAATTTCTTGAAGTTTTAACTATGTACAGTATTTGTACATGTAAGTTACAAGAATCAATAATGTCAATGGAAATCGCATAATCTATACAAATGTATTTAACAAAATGAAATTGAGGTGTATGTAATCTCAAATTAAAAGCTTTTCACTAAATGCAAATGATGGTATGTACGATACTTACATGAAAAAGTCAACTTTTAATATTTTTGTCAGTCCGTCTGTCTGTTTGTTCCGAGTAATCTCTGCTGATTATATGAGGAATAATTTAGGCTACTTTTTTACACTAGTTTCGTCACGCGGTTGTTGTTGTCCCGTGGGTAACAACCTCGGGGCTGAGCTAGTTCAATATAAATGTAATTTAGGTTAAAAAAGCAATCGATGGATCGGATATCGAGTAACGAGGTTTCCAGTACACACTGTAGTCGAATCGATAATTGAATACGATAACTGGTGTGACGTACATATGTCAAGATGTCGTCGTTTAGAAATTGGCACATCCGTATAGGGGTCCGGCCCTCGTGAGATGATATTAGACTTGCTTATACTTACGTATGCTATTGTCCGTGGGAGAGCTATGCTTCGGCATGAATGGGTCGGCTCGACCGGAGTGATACCACGGCCTCACAGAAAACCGGTGTGAAATAGCGTTTGCGCTGTGTTTCACCGAGTGAGTGAGGATACCGGAGGCCCATACCCCAACAACTCCCCCCCATTCCCTTTCCCATCCCCCAAAGGTCGGCAACGCACTTGTGACGCCTTTGGTGTTGCGGGTGTCCATGGGCGGCGGTAATCGCTTACCATCAGGTGATACGTCTGCTCGTTTGCCCACTATTCAATAAAAAAAAAACTTGAGAGGTGTCAAGGGCCACCCGGATGGAACGAAGTTCGAAATAGAAAGACGAAACGAAAATATCTGTGTGTGTCGTCGTCGTGTCGTGACAACAAATTGTGTCGTGACAATTTTTCCGTCTAGCCCCCTTACACAACGCGCCATAAGGAACTTCGTTCCAAAAAAAAAAAAAAAATGCTAGATATACGTTGAGTATAATAAAGAAAGTGTGTGTTTTTGGTGTTTTCACTACTTTTGATAAAAACGAATCATTCGGTTCCTGTACGCATTAAAATTATTATGATAACTTTGTTGGTTCGCAATGAATGAAGCAACGTAGTTGTGCATCGCGGACTAGTTACGGGCCGTTTGTGTTTGTTGAATTCAGTCGCTCATTCAATCAATGGTGATGGGTGCGGGCGTCGCTCGCACAACAATCGAGGCACTGGCCAATTCCCCTCATTGTGTCCACTCACCGCAATTACGTATGCGCACTTCCTATACTCGACCAGGCGACCCCAAACCCATGATGATCGCATCTGCTTTCAATTTTTTTGCTTTTACGCCTCGTTTATGAGGATGCATCTTGGCTTTTAATAAACGTTAATGGCTTTAATTAGAACGGTGCAAATGTTTGTTCAGGCTCAGGGCATCTATCTGGAACAAAAGCGGTTGAAAACATGAACGGGTTCTTGTTCGGTATTTAAACTAATTTTTTTTCTTTATTTACATTGAATATTTTATTGCACATGTTTTGTTATTCCTTTCACAATGGTCCAAGGCTAGCCAGAGGACCGTTAATAAAATTTGCTCTCCCCTTCATTTATTTTAATCAAAATACATCTTTATTGTGTATTGCTCGCCTTGTGGTAGTCCCTGATTATTTCTGGGGTCGTATATTTGTTATTGTTAGTACCGGGTCTGACTCACCCAGTTAAGGGTAGGAATGTAGGTATACGTATTTATAAATATTTTGACCCGAATTCTTCCATATTACATTGTGCTTGTTTACTATAGATTTAAACAATTCGTTCATTATTTCCTGTGTTTTATTCCGTGAGCGCGTGATTATATCAACAGTCGATATAGTTTGGTTCATTTTTAACACATCATCATTAGTTAAAGTTTGTAGTTGGTAGCTGTTGAAATAACGCGTTAGATGGGTCGTTCTCGTGGTCGTGAGCAAAGAACACACATCTATAATTACATCTAACACATTGGTATACAGCAGAGGCGTCGATGTGAGAGTGCTGCGATCTCAAGTTGCTCATTTATAAAGGCTTTCACTCTGATTGTGATTTGATTGCGGTCATTTGCTCGTGTTCCTAAACAGTGAGTGACCGCAGTGCGTTTACGCACTTAACCAATGTTGAATTATGTTTATTTGTTGGGTGATGCCGGCGACTAGTCTGGTCACAAACTTGTTTTAAGTTTGACTATGCCTTGTGATTATTGATTTAACTGGTTTTGGTTTAACTTGATTGATTTAAACTTTTAATATAAATTCTCCTGTGCTATACTAAATATAATAACTAGCTGAGCTCCGCGGCGTTACTTGCGGTTGTTGTTATGCCTTTACAATAACCATAGCCGGCGGGGCAACAGAACGTTGCGGGAAAAAGCTTTTATAAAATATAAAAAAGCCAAAGTTACTCCTTATATCATCCGCTATCTACGAGTTAAAATCCCGTCAAAATCGGTCCATCCGTTCTAGAAATTAGCAGGAACAAACATACATTTAATAAAAATCTAATATTTTGAAATTAGAAACAGACACTGCAATTATATTTATGTGTAAAGATTGATTTGTGAGTTATCTATTTTACATATAATATTTATAAATATAGTTAAAAAAGTTCCAAAGAATTCTTGAGTGATTTGTTGAGGTATTTAAGAATTGTAATGTAGATATCTGAAAAATGTGGTAAAATGCAAGATTAAACTTTAAGGCACAATATTACTATCTTTGATACCTAACATTTGTTTATCCTTAAATTTCTTTTTTATTACTCACAGCCTCCATGGAAACTTATGAATCACGGTTTATTACGACCAGTCCTGAAGAATATCCACAAAAAATTATTAAAAAGAAACCAGTTATTTTCACATTTTCTGTAATATTCTTCGTTTATTGTAAGCAAGTATCTCTTACGATGTCTGTCTGGGAAAATAAAGCTGTTCGACCTTACTCAGCCCTTTGAAACATTTATAATGAACGACCTCCAATATGTCCTTTGCTAAATCGATGTCAAATCTGACTTGAATATCGATTTTACATAAAATTGTAATCATATCGATTAATATGCCAATAGATTGCGTCAATCGTATTGCCGTAAATTGATGTTCGGCAGTCAATAGTTAGAATATAACGTGATACCTTATCTAACACGCAAGCACAAAGTTAGTAATAGGCGTGTAATTTTAACAATGCTGTACGATACCTGTGCTTATTACAATCGAAGTTCTCACGACCTCGACTCCTTTAATGCACCTATGTATGAATATGCACACATTCAAACACTACTTTTGCCTGCGGTTCTGCCCGCGTGGGGATTTTTTAAACTAGCACATGTTTTTTTTACTGTGAACCGGTTGGTTTATAACACACACTTAATTTTAAGTGAATTTAACCACAACACAGAAGTACAAAGAGACAGACGTACGAACTAAGTTAGTTTTTCTTCAATATCTTTAATGTATAGACGTCGATCTTTTACAATGTTATTATAGGTATAGATTTTGTATGCTTACAGATTCTTTAATACAGTGTATTTTACTTTTTTCTAGACTTTTTTATATATATCAATAATACGTTCTAATCTTCTAACAAATATTATAGTAGATATTCGAAGAATGCATTGTAATTTCAAGCTACAAATTTCGGCGTAGCAATGACTATAAGCGTGATTAATTTTTCAGAGAGTACTGTAAAAAAAATTCACTATATTTTTCTTTCTATTCTAAGTCCGTATTATTATTTTATGATGTACTAGCTGACCCACGCAACCTCGTTTGCGTCTTCTATTGCCCGTAGCGTGAAAATTTTCCCCTGTTTTTGAAACATTCTTCATTGGTGCTCCGCTCCTATTAGTATTAGCGTGATAATATATAGCATATAGCCTTTCTCGGTAAATTGACTATCCAACACTGAAAGAATTTTTCAAATCGGACCAGCGGTTCCTGAGATTAACGCGTTCAAACAAACAAACAAACAAACCAACTCTTCAGCTTTATAATATCTCTCTATAATATTAGTATAGATTAGTGAGAAGCTAAGTAATATAAGTATTAGATTCATTCAATTTCTGCTTTCGTATTCGTCACCGCATTATCAGGGAATATCGTACACCGCATAACAGTGTGCAATGCAGTAGTTCTTTACACTTCATTCTCTATTGTTCGGTTTTGCAATGGTCGTACTCGAGAGCACTTTAGCCACATCCACCATTGACATTCACAGTTTAAACCAGACGGCTTAAAGTTCAACCCCCTACTAAAGGGGTGGCCGTACAAGACGTGCTACAACTTGTGTGAACCGTATGCGGTTAGAAATAAGGACATATCTACGTGCAGAATTGATTCTCTGTCTCTCTGTTTCTCTGTCGAGTCTGAGTCTATCGATTTTATACGCTTGTCTACGTAGCTCTTGCAGAAGTAATCGTTTCTAAAGTAAGACCTAATTTACAATATATTGTGGGTGAGATAGTCTGGTAGTATAAAATAGTGGTGAACAACATCATAAAATATAGGCATATACTTAAACTACATACTAACCTCTTTGTTATTACCTACATACAATTTTAGTGTCTTAGAGTCACTAAGCCAACACCGACACATGATGTCACTTTTTCATTTTCCAAAACTAAATTATTTCTTCAAGCTCTAACGTAGCTCTATACTAATTATAATAAGCTTTATTTCTCTCACAAGGTAGGTGTAATTTTAGTCACAGGATATCTAGGTGACAAGTTTCTAAAAAGTTCCTTAGTGAGAGCTGAATTGAATGAATTGCACTAAAGAGTTTTTTGTAACTTTGTTAATAATAAACACATTTTACATACAGCGTTTCCTTTCTTCGGTTTAAACAATTTTCTTTCAAACAATAATACGAACATTTATGTAAATATTCTTACAATACCTAAGTAGTTGATATTATCCACAAGATCTTGTAAACCACTATGGAGTTATTTGTGTTAACAGGCATAATGGATAAGTAGGTTAAAGTAATTCATAGATTCCAGAGAATAGCGATGCTTTGTTTGATAGTGTATGGAGGAAGACGCTCTGTTCACTCGTATGTTTAATTTATTAAGGATAGATTGGGGTCTGGTCGGTGGCGTTATTAAGATTTACAACACCTCTGGGATCTGGGTGCAATTATCAGCAGACTCCTTGACGCCCATGGGAAATATTTTGGGGCATAATACTCTCCCTTTATCTCCCGACGATATATTAAATAACGCATCCGTGGTGCGATTTCTGTAAGTAGAAATGACATAGAGAAATGTGTGTGTGAGAAAAGTGCTTACTAACTAGTTACTTATATTAATGTGTGTAAAAAATTAATAACAGGTATCCAAGAAATGTCCACGTCTAATTACGATCAATTTAATCTTTTAGAGGTTATAGCGTCTTTGCCTAGATTTTAGTACTCACCCGGCAATCGGTTTTTTGAATTAGTTACTGAAGATATCACGATATTAATTGCAACTCAAGTGTCCAATATTAGTTTATATAAGTATTTGGTATGTCATTAAATCGTTTAAATGAAACAAAATACAAAGAATTTAACCAAAGATACGTACAAATAATCCAGCAGATGTGATATCACTTTAAATGTTTTGCGGATATTGGGAGAAAAAAATATACATAAGGATATTAATATAGCGAATGTCGGCTATATTTCAGGAGAAAAATACATATATCAATATTTAAAGATGTTTTGGTAAAAGAAATGACATTTCTTCAAAGAAAATTTATTTTACAATATTTTAGTAGATTATTTTATACAAAGACAATTTTTAGTTCGTTTGTAAACCGTACAAAACTTGTTAGTTAGTTTTTAAAACACTATAACTACGGTAAAACTTTGTTATTACGTTTATCACTTGGTCTGATTCGGTGATGTTTAAATTAACGGGTTTCCGCTGCTGTCGTGCACACACTATTTAGTCGATTCATACCCGATTACAATAAACCTCAATTGCTAAGCCGGCACGAGGTTCGTCACGGTTGTGGTTGTCATGAAACATTACGAACATTCTAAAATTAAGTTTAGATAGACTTGCATACCCGATACATAAATACTTCACGCCTTGATGCCCGAAAGTACAGAGTTAGATACATACAAATTTTTCAACTAAGTAAATCCCATGTGAGGTTTGCTTTTATGATAATTTGAAAAATATATTTAAAAGGAAAAGTAAAAGGCAGATACAGGAATTCTTTAAATTATATTATCAGGTACATGTGGCTCAAACTAGCCTGTGACAGCCATTTGTTACAGCTTTACTCATACGGTAAACATACATTCAGTAATTTTATAAATAAATATTTATTAATATCACGCTAAGCATAACTAAGTTCCTTGTTAAAAAGCATTTAGAAACAAGTCAAATCGAAGGAGAATCCACAGGGATTCGGATACCTACTGTTACGGTAATGACTCACTGGCGCGAAGGTATTAAATATTTTACTCGTATTTGTTTTATCTTTTTTTTTTTTTTTTTTTTTTTTTTTTATTGTATAGGGGGCAAACGAGCAGACGTATCACCTGATGGTAAGCGATCACCGCCGCCCATAGACACCCGCAACACCAGAGGCGTCACAAGTGCGTTGCGAATGTAATGTTTAAATCTTCTTTTTTATTAAGTACTTATTTAGTATTTTTCAGTTTATGCAGTTGTTTTTAAGTACGAGTACATCTATTTATAATTAATTTTCATTAGTTGATTTTACACCAAGTTACACACCTACATCGCATTTCGTTACATAAACTTAGATTTTATACCCCGAACGTTTATTACACGTACGCATATATACGAGTACTAAGCTGTTATAAATCGTATAAATAGAAAGATTGACAATACATCGAACAAGGAAAGAAGTAAAGAAATACTGTCGAGGAAAAATGTCCCAAAGTACTTTTTATATTTAGCACTTTGGAGATAATGTGTACGAGATAGTAGTTATGATAAAGGATCGTACACAGATGTTACATTCTTAACGACATAGAAGCAGTGAATAAGTACTTCATCAATCTTGTTGTACAATAAATTCAAATGTGTTTTATTATTATAGACCCGAATTACTATGTAAGAAAACATATTATTACATCCTCATACATCACGACCGCGTGTAACAAATAATAAATGTACCATCGATGACCTTTAAACCCGACACGTTCCTAAGTTATTCTCGATGGATGGTGCTTTCTTTTCCTTTAAAAGGTAAAAGGTATCGCACGAAATAGTTAATTTTAACGCTTTCTAGTTCGCCTTCCCAGCAAAAAACTAGCTTGTCTATATTTATTTCTCTTGCATCTGCAATGGTGCGAGTGTTGATTTATTGGGTCAAATTCAAACAGCATCAAGTTTAATTAGAGAAAACAACTGGGAATTGTTCAAAAGCGTAACTATCTGTTAAGTATCTTTAGTGAATAGTGAATAATAAGCAGCGTTCCTCATAATATAAATCTTTACCAAGTAATAGTCTGATGCTCTAGAGAAATTCTGGGAGCGCAATAAGGTACCTAAGTAATGAAATAATCTTCAACAATGCAATTCGTGACTAGAGCCCGGCTCATTGCTAACTGGAGCTCAGTCAACCTCCGCGAGATCTCAGCCGCAATACCTCAGGCGAAATTGCACTTCATTTGCTTGTACTCTGCTTACCATCCCACCACCCGACGTTCCCACGCCCTCTCACTGAACCGAACCTTTGGAGATATTGTGGACGCATCATCACTTGCATTCCGAACGTTACCGGCCTTACTAATAGAGCGCTGACAACATTATTTAGAAATCCGTGATATGTCTGTAATTATATACCTGGGATTCACATTGAAACATGTTTCGCCGCATCATCTTAGTGAACTCTCACGCGGCTTTGATATTGTACAGATGAAATATATGAATGTACGTTTAGAGCGCCGTTGTTTTCTAAGGATTTGGTGGTACTATAAAAATACGAGACTGTGCATAGAAACGTGTTTAATAGTCGATGCTGGTGATGCAGTATGGACCGGGTTCATCCTATACATTAGAGCGAGCCCGAAACACACACGTGTGCACGTGATAAAAAAGACTGACGATGCAACTTTTGATATCATAATCAAAGCGAGGGCAGCCGGCCCGGCGGTGCGTAAATAAAAATATTTATCTTATAAGCTGAAATGAAGATGATTTCTAATAACTTAACACGTTTAGTCATTAAGGACTTGTAATTAGTTTCGGGGGCCTTAACTCTGCGCTTCTGACGATTTTTAATGGTGTGATGGGATCGGACATGATCAACGTTATTTTCAAAGCAATTTTTGACAATCTGGTTATTGGTCAATATTTTAAAACTGTCTGTTAGTGGGTACTCAATTTCAAGAAAAAATAATGCTTTGTTATTCCATCAAAGTATCTACTAATAACGAAATAATGAAGACTATGTCTGTAATAATAGGTTTACATGAATAACTGCTTAATAACTTGTTATTTCAGGGTAATAATGAGGTTTTACAAATGCAAATTTAATCATTAATAGGTTAGATTTTTTTGTTGTTTAGCAAAAGTTTCAGGAGTGACTGTTAGGATTTAAATAAATTATCATGAAATATAGAAACAAAAATAGAGCAACTATTTTTATCTAAGCTTGCTTAATCCTTAAGTGCAAGGAATTTTCAGAGAGGTAGTGTTTATGGTATGTTCGTTATAAATAACTTCGCACAGTGGCAAACGGATGCACGTGTGCGACATTACACTCGGGAGTTTTTTATTGCACTGGTTTCTGATGTCCCTTTGTCCCTTTCTACCCCGCACTCTCCCGAGCACCCGCAGATTTCATTAGGCAATGAGCTCAGTTTCCATTGATTTGCTTCTTTTTATAATCTACATTATTTTGTCATTAGAAAAATAATAAGCTGATAAGCTTTTATTTATTTACACTTTATGCACTTTGTACATCGGCGGACTTAATGCCCATGGCATTCCCTTCCAGTCAACCTTAGGGTGGTGTAGAAATCTTGTAGGGAGGTGCACAGGGTTACATAATAAGTGAGAAATATATATGCCATACATAGACTTAAACATACATAAACATATATTATACACATGTAAAATTAATACGACATAAATACAGATATATTTACATAAAGATACATATATATACAAATACACACACACGTATTAATAGGTATAATATTCGTACACTATGACGACTTCATCCAATGTACCAATCACCGATTTGATTGTTCTGCCATTTCGATAAGAAGGAGATCGTGTACCTTCTTTTTGAAAGTACAATGGTTTGTGGACATCCTGATTTCGAGCGAGAGTTTTGTACACAATCCTTAAGAATAATTGTTTTTATCTGAAACGACTCATTGTGGATAATTTTATTCAGATCATGCATGCAAAACTTTCAACACTTAATAAACTTACATTGGCATTTAGATATCGGCAAAGATGTTTAATAACATAAACATTAATTATTATTATTCCATATCTACGTCAAATGTTATGTAAATGTTATCCAACCTAAATAATTTGTACTCTAGTGTTTTGAATTAGAATCAACGACCTTTTGGCTCTAGTCGACGACTGGAATAGATGGTTGGATGTTGGAACTTTACTTAACTTTTTAAAACATATTTAGTTATGACCATCTATTAGATGTTTTTGCAATTCATGTATGGATTATTATTTTAACATTCTAACTACTTTTAGTATGAACAACCCTTAAACAACGAGCCTCTAATTATAATTTCATAATACTACATGATCTTCCCGACTGACGTTAGCTTGTATTTTTAAACTACATACCTATGTGTAACTAAACGTAGTAGAGAGAGAGTTTGAATTCTTTTAGGCCATTTTGTAAAATGCTTTCATGTTAGATAGTTTGTGTAAGAACGTTGTGAATATTATACCATCACTTTAGGACCCATAGTCTAACATAGGTCATAATAAATTAGGATGAAACCGTGTCGTGTCATGCCCAATAAATCTATACTAAAATTATAAAGCTAAAGAGTTTGTTTGTTTGTTTGAACGCGCTAATCTCAGAAACCGCTGTTCCTATTTGAAAAACTCTTTCAGTGTTGAATAGTCCATTTATCGAGCAAGGCTATAGGCTATATATCATCACGCTGAGACCAATAGGATCGGAGTCTCAATAAAAAATGTTTAAAAAACGGGGGAAAATTATTACGCTACGGGCAATGGTACACGTAAACGAGGTTGCGAGGATCAGCTAGTAAACAATATGAGTCAATACTCTCCTGGTATCTCTTCCACTACAATTTATTAATCTCACTGATGGTTTGTTGAGTGTAAGTTATAATTTGACTTTCATTAAGAGTTCCTTTAATCTTTTTTTTTTTGAAACGATGTTTATAACTCATGATTATCAAAACAAAATGTAATATAGCTTTAATTTTACATTAATTCAGGTACTTTGTCCCTTTTGTTCATACTTTGAATAGGTATCGATAGTTCTAAGTAGTTCTTTTATAGACGCTCCCTTTTAGAGCTTTGTCGAAATATTTACGCACCATATTGTACGTAAAACCCAAACAATGAGATCGCCGCACGTTCGGCGTGCACCATCGCCGTCGCATGCTCTCCCGCGCCACACGTGCGCCCTTACGCCCATAGATTAAGCGAAGCCGCTCAATAAACAGACAAGACTCGTACCAATATATTTCTTTCGCTTTAGGTAGGTAAATATTTTATGAGACGTTTATTGCCTTACAAGGTCTTATAATTTACTGCATTAATTTCTACTTAAACATACACATAAAACTCGATAAGTATAACTTAAACATTATGTGTTGTTGATTTTTCTTTAGAATATTGAGTGGAATGATTACTATATTTTAGATTTATATATTTATTTTAAATACTTTTACACATATTCGAAGAGGCTGACTTTCTTAAGGGGTTTATCATTTGACGATTCCCATATGGAATCTATCCCTATTACATTATATCCTTAGGAACAATAGCGTGAGAGCATAAGCCTTGTTACGTATTCATCGAGCAATGAGCTTTAGTTTATTTTTTCGAGTAGATTCGTAGTGTGGATGGATGAGCGGCTGCATTAGTGGGCGTAAAACGGAAATGGATCTTGAATAAATTGAATTGTACGGTGTGACTATGATTACTTCAATATGGTAATGCACACGGCTTTAAGGAGTCATACCGGATTGAATAACCATAAATTCATAAAATAACTTGGAACATTTGAAAAATTCTTGAATGAGGAATATAAAAGCTCATTGCAATTGTAATAAGAAGCGAGGTATCCTGTGACCCGTCAAAAGAGGCGGTGCTAAAAGGCGAGTGCGACATTGCACGGGGTCAGACATCGATCGAGGTGGGTGGCGCGGCGGCACATGTTATATTATGTCGCCTACATATGAGCCACCCAGTGAACAATTGTTAGAATTCGACACCATATTTCTACTAGCGACAAATGTATCTCCATCATTGTAGAAAGCTGTGTTCTATGAGCTTGGCATAGTAAATGGATATCATCGATGGTATGCAAAACGGCGTAAAGCGGCTCCAATAGCGTAATTGGATGTGCTGGTTACGCTTTTACGATCGAGTGAGGTTGACGAACCTTTAAGCACAATATAAAATAATTGTTTATAGAAATGTAGCTAAATGGTTTGGACTAGATGCGAAAATGAAACGTTTCCGATGAAATTCGTCCTCTGAATTAGTGTACTGAATGTGCCGTGCATGAATTCTAAACGAGCTCCCGCATTTTGTAAAACAAAACTGTTATAGTGTCTGCACACAACGGGCTTGTTACTATTTTGATCTCACATTTAGTTGGTACGCCAATCCCTTCGGATTCAATTATCTGGTATCGATGCACCTTTATCGGTCTTTATTCCTAAAGAAAATTGTTTTAAATATTTAAAGAAATGTAGACGGTTATAGAAGCAAAGTTTAAGTTGGGGCTTCAACTAGATATTTTTTTGTATATTTCTAGGAAAAAGTCTCTTTTAGTCGTCGTTGTCGTACTATGAGACCTTAAATGACATCTGCCACTAAAGCGAAGTTCAACTGGTAGGTAACTGTTATAATATTTCACCCATTGTTTTCTTCAATTTCGACGACTGTATATTTTCCGTTTCAAGATGAAACAGCCAACGCTTGTCACAAAAGGATAGAATAAAGAAACTGCCGTCGCCTCGTGGTTTCCTCAACTTACGCTGCAACGTTTCTGTATCGATGTAAAACGTAAAATCATATCATTAATTCGGAACTTTTCGTTTTGTTACGGGTCACGTCTTTATGGCCTGATGAGAGCTACTGAATAATTAGTATTTCTTAATATTGAAGTCGATGCCTGACTATAATATCAACTTCGATGGAGGTAAAGCGGCCTGTTTATACAATAGATTGTACTACCGAAAAGGTATAATATTCCTATATTGTAAATAACGTACGATTAATATGCTACAAATGCCAACATAACTAGCGGCCTTTCCCTTTTTCGATATTTTTTTACTTTTTGTTCATTGTTCAAAATGTTTATGATAAAACAAATACATACTAAATTTGTTTCATGTCATCATTTTTTAAATAAAATAGTGTGGCATCTCTTAGGTACCTCTAACCAATGCCCCAAGTTGATGGGGAGAGTGGTTCTCCCCTTCAACTTGGGGCATTGGTTAGTCCAAAAAAAATAATTTATGTCCAAAAAAAAAAATTTAGATTTATGCAAAAAATAAATTTTTATCTTACAGTACTCTACTAGTCCAGCTTTTTCTTTTGATACCCATATTAAGATAGTTGTGAAAAAGTAAAAAAATATAAATAATATGTCATTATTCAGTGGCGGCCATCTTGGATTTGCTATGATACAAAATATATTAAATTGTATTGTCATCACTATTAAAGTTGTGTACCAATGTCCGATCAATTTGCCAACTGGCAGGGGCTCAAAATTTAATTGAGTACTTGATTTGACCTAAACAAATGGGGTATAAAAAAAGAGTTTAAAAAAAATAATAATAATAGAAGTACCTAGTGTGCTTTGCTAACTGTATCTCTAGATGGTGTGGAAAGTGTCATTCAACAAAAACTCATGTAGAATTACACTTTGCGGCGGTCGTACGCCGAAATTTTTAATTGTACGAAAAAGTTATAGGGCATAAACTGTAGGCAATTGTCTCCAGTTTGATTTTACACTTGATGCTTTATAGGAGAATGAGTCGGAAACGAGGTATCGCCAAAAAATTTTTTTTTTCGACATAAATGAAATTTGAGGTGACATAGTTTAAATTTGTTGAGAGCACATCAAATCTATAAAACTACAAATTTTCAAAACTCCTGGGAAACTTTCTAGCAACCCCTGTTGCACCGAATGACTGGACAAACTGCTTATGTGATGATATTGATGTTGCAAAAGTATTTCAATTATTCAGTACCCGTTTGCGTTTGCCGTCAGATTGGTTGCATGCTTGTTGAGATATTATTTGTAGTATTTATTATACCTACCTATTAAATTCTAAAAAATTGTTCCTTACGTTTTTCTGTAAACTTAATTAAAAAATGTTTCGTGAAGAACATGTATATTTAAATGGAAACATCATAGAGGTGTCAGGACAGCTCAAAAAAAATTTGATGAAATCAAAATTAAAGCCAGATTTAGTAAAAAAATTAGAATATAGAGATATAAAAAATATAGAGAGAAAAAAAACGTGATTGCTAAATCTATCTATTTATAAATTGTGCTGTCCATAGCTGTTCATGTATACACTTAATATTGATGTTCTCCTAGCTGATTACGACCACGGCGACCGGTCTCAACGGAGACCAACCCACTACGCAGGCGATATTATAGTGCACAAGTGTGTGCGCAAACACAGGTGCACTCTCTGTTTCCTCTCTCATAATCCGATGGGACGGTTAACCAACACGACCGGGTAGAGATCAGGTGCAGGACCGACAGCTTTAGGTGCTCTCTGAGACACAGGGGTTCAGACCCAAACTTCCAAACTCCAAGCTGTTATTAAGTATTTCTATAATTAGATAACTCAATAACACTTTTGACCCGACCCGGGCTTCAAACCCGAGACCTCTTAATTGGCAGGCGCATACGTCAACCGCTAGACCAATGAGGCAGTTACACTTAATATTATGTAAACTGCGAATATAAATATGTTTGTTTGTAAATTCTCGTTTCTGTGTTGTACCACTGGATATGAGCGAACTGGTCTCCGGAAGGAAGTGAACGGCTCAATTACCGTGCGCGGCCGCGTGTGTAACGGTGTGGTCACATGGAAACGCAATGAGATCGATACACACTGTTAACGTTTGGTATGTTTCGCAGAATTTAAAGTAAGTGGCGAGTGGTTTTAGTACCTACCTATTTATTCATTTCAATTTAACTATTTTTCGATTGCATGCAATAGCAGAATTGTAGAAACAAAATTAATTTCTGCGATTACATACGTATGTGAATGTACTTAAGTTAACACTTCGTTTTATTTTTACTAATGTAAAACTTTCAAGTCACTACATATTTAGAAAGTCCCGAAATGAAATAAAAAGATCTATCTTAAGGTGTTGCTGAAAATCAGCGCTGTATCTGTTTATGATGCAGCAATAGGCTGAGCAGCATCTGTTTTTAATGTGCACTGCGACGCAACTTTGCATCAGTATATGTGTAAAGATATATATAAATTGTTATAACATTGATTACTGTTATTTTAAGTACTTAACTATGCTTTAAGATAATGTTTCAATACTGTTTTATGTACCATTTCATTTAATTTTCTGTCGTGTTGCAATGTCGTTAAAATAAATACTTTTTTCTTTCTTTCTTTCTTTATCTTATTTAATATCCCCTGTTTGCTGGCCCGTGCTCTACAGTACCTGTCATAATAGATTTCCATATTTAGTAGAAAACGAATGTTTTTCTGTGACCTGTTAGGGCCGAGTTGTGTTTTTTAGTTCCCACAATAGTGAAATCGTGACCGCCTCGATGATCAGCACCGTTGATAACTCACCAGACCGCATTTAGTACGGAATGAAACCTTACATCGTGAGGGCGTTTAATTGTGACTATGACATCTATCTCGGAATCTAAAACAGTTCCTTTTCTTTTGTAACCACATGCACATTATCTTCTGATATTATATGAATTTATTGAGCAGGGCTATTCGTCAATTTGTCGACAGGGAATTATATTTTAGAATGCTTACGCAATTCTAATGAGTCATGCACCAGCCTCATCTTTTATGAGGCTAACAGTGTTACATTGTTGGGCCAGCATTATCATTAGTCTTGAGTACATCGTCACAAAGGTATCTCTGTGTCTTATTTTCTGGAAGTGGATTTAATTCATCAACCTTATTTCCTACAGTTCTTCACTAGTACTACTCGTAATAGTCTATACCTCGTATCTCAATTCCTAATCCTGTTCTGACACTTCCGTCTTATTTCAAGGATTTTTTTATGTATGGTCCTTCTAAAATGACTCTACTCTGTCTGATAGAAAGCATAAGCAGAATCCAAGAGTGTTGGTCACTATACTCATTGCGAATGCAGACAATGCAGCAAGGCGACCCACACTATAGCGACCTATTGATACTTCTGCATCATTGAGCCTCCGGTTTCACACTCACCAACGAAACTCGACAGCATGAACGCTTTCATTTTACGTTGATCTTCTGTGCGAGGTAGGAACCGCCTTGGTCGAGCCGGCCCATTCGTGCTGGAATCAGTTCGTCGTTCATATTTAAATTACCTTACTTACCTATGACAGAGTGAAATACGGTCACCACTAAATGAAGTGCACTATCATTTCACGGTGCTCTGTTAAACTGTTCAACAAAAAGCATTATAAAGACGATCAGCTCGATCTTTTCTAGAAAAATATTAACAAATCGTTCTAAAATTTTTATTGTAAAGTCTTTTGGAAACGGGAGAAATCCTTTAAGTTGGTACGAATCAATAATATTTTAACTAATAACTATATGAGTATAAGATAGAGATATTAATAAAGATATACAATTCATACCTTGTCATAAATATATGTTGTTAATTGTATAATTTTAACTTACCACATACATTTTTCTCAAACTTTTTCTTATAGGCACAACGTCTTATACGGCATCAGCATTCCGTATAATTCAAACATTATACGAATTCCGAGATTCGAAGCTCACAGATTATGTGTTTAATCAGTATGCATTGTATGCTGGAGTTAGATAGTTCACACCTCTAAAGCTCAAATATTCCGCGCTCTGTGTACATAATTACTTTAAGAAGTCTGTTCCATCGCACCTGTGTCTACATGAATTAAGATTTATGAATTGAATGAATTATCTTTTGATGAGGCTTAAACCATAGTACCTTAATGTACATACGTGCTGCAATTGGAATGGGATGATGATGTGAATGGTGACTGTACATCTAGGCGTCTTCATTGTAATAAAGTCAAGTAAATATAAGTTAACTAAAGTTTGACAATCAGTGTCAAGTCGAAATGAAAAACCTAGTAGGAAGCATTTAAAAAGCAGTTTATAGAATACGTGAATTCTTTGATAATCACAACTATAATTATTTTAAAAGTCCCAACAGAATAGTATTATTTAAATTTATTTTTACGCATTTATTTAATATTCTAATATTTAAATGAAATTAAATGTATGACAAATGACACCTTCTGAAGCAACCTTGTCCTGTTTATTTACTAGTAGAAAGCAATGAATGACCCATTTCCATGATTGGAAGACTCTCTTCAAATCGAACTCATCATATTTCTGAAGCATTTTACCTTATTAATTTTTTGTTTAATTTAATTTGTTATTTACAGGACAAAAATAAGTGAATGCCAATGGGGTCTAAATATAATTGACATTTTGAGAAACGCTGTTAAACATTGATAATTAAACTTGACTACCACTCTAGGAAGGGTACTAGAGTTTCAAACTTAGTTCTATACCAAAGTTCGTCACAAAGGCATAATACAAGTAGCTTGTTTATATGTACTACGAAACTGGGTCCTCTATTTAGAGGCTGTCATTGATATGTTACCAAGAAACCTTAATATTGTTTTGGAGTAGAACACGTTTATAAATAGTATATTTACTGTATGTTCGTTTTTTAAAAGGTCAGCTGCCACTCCGTTAGCGACCACCCAGTTGATATTGAACTTAGGGTTGCCATCTCTAAAATTTGGAAAACAGGACAAGACGCGTGAAAACCCCGGACTTTAGAGTCCGAAAGCCGGACATGTCAACAAGATCTTTTAAACATATTCAATGTAATAAAAAACAGTTGAAAATGTCATAAATCACCTTTTTTATTCTTTCATTATTTAAACAAAACAGAATCATATTACAATTTGTTACAAATTGTTTATATAAATCAGCTTTTTCACAAACAAATTCTTGAAATAAGAAAACAAAACCGTATTAAAATATTAAACAAAAACATATATTTAAAGAATTAAAATTTTAAAAGTACCTACTTAGACCAATCTAGTCATTCAGTCTTACAATTTTCGAGGTAACTCTTTTAGCTATAGTTCTATAATTATTATCTGCTTTACTTTTTATCAACAGTCATTTATATAACAAAATATACCTATTTTAGCAGAAAATAAACTAAATTCAGTCTTCTTAAATATTAAACAACAAAACAGAACATTTTTAAAGTTTAGACCTACAGCAATGTAAGTTACATTATTAAAATTTTAAAACAAAATAATCAATCCTATACTCATTTTCATCAACTTAAAGTTTTGATCACTAACCATATTTTAAATACTCGTAGTTTTTATTCAATGAAAACAATCATAACTTTAACTACCAAAATAAAAAGCAATTATTGCACTCAAAATTAGGTACACGATTTGTCTATCTAGCTATTGAAGCGTTTTCCTCAGCCTCTTGCCTTTTTACTTCTCAGTTTTTTTTGTATTTATCGTTTTTTCCGATAGCTTTTAGAATATCTTCCCTTTTTAAAAGTAATTTATAAAAATCAGTGCAGCTGTATTCTTGGAAATTTAATTTAATTTTAATTATTGAAGAAATTGTTTCTACGCTTAGTAAATTTCTTTCTCTAGTCCATTGTTGTGTAATTAATGAGAATACCCTCTCCACGGTGGTATTATGCGCCGGAATGCAAAAAAAATATTGCGCAAATTTCAGCAATTCCGAATATAAATTCGCATTAGGCGTTTTAAAAAATTGTACCCAAAGTTGATTGGAATTTAAAAGCTTATCTTGTTCAGTTAAGTTTTGGCTTTTCTTAACCGCTCTCGACCGGTTGCAGCGGCGAGCCATCCGCATTGTCGGCAGTCCCCAGACCACCGAGTCCCTTGAGCTTCTGCAGTTGCGTAGAGATATCGCCTCTATGGCAGTCCTCAATCGCCTTTATCATGGAGAGTGTTCCGAAGAGCTGTTCCAACTGGTCCCCCCTTCTCCCTTCCTCTACAGGACAACACGTGCCGGTCTTGGATGTCACCGCTTCAGAGTGGTAGACATACGCTCTAGTACTCACCGCTTCGGTTCTTCCTTCCTGTGCCGAGCGGTCAAAACCTGGAACTCACTACCTGCGTACGTGTTTCCCTCCCGCTATGAACCCGGGTCCTTTAAGCGGAGCGTGAAGAAGCATCTCACTAGGCCGCCATAGTGTGGGTCGCCATGCTGCAATATCCCTATTAGCATTGAGGATGGTGACCACCACTCCTGGATTCTGCTCGTGTTTTCCATCAGGCAGAGCAGAGTCATTTTGGCAGCTAAGACATAAAAAAAAGCCTTTAAATTCACCCACTCGTCAATTAATTTTGCATCGTCAATGTCTATGTTTTTATCTTTCAAATAGAGGACAGTGTCTTCAATAAGAGACCACTCTGTGTTGTAATTAATTTTCGGCAAAAACATCCAATCAAATTTCTCAAATTGTTTTAAAGGTTTCATCCATTCTTCAATATATCTTTTAATTTCATTGTAGAAGTCATGTGTGCATTTTTTAAACTCTTGTTTCCTGTTTTCATCTTCTTTATTTATAAAACTCTGAACGTTCAGCGGCACAAAATTTTCCTTAATTCGGTCATCTAACCTTTTTGTTATAGAAGCAAGTATGCTTTTTGTTTCAAGAATTGAATTATCGCCTTCCTCTAATGTCTGTATTTTTGTGTGAATGGTGTGCATAATTGAGTGTATAAGGAACAGGTATGCTTCCGAAAGAGGATTTTCCAAAAACTGTTTAATTAAAACAGGTGGCCTTTCTATGCTTTCAAAATAATTACGTAAAGGACGGTAGAGCTTCAGAATTCGCTCGATAGCTGGAAACAGGCTTAGCCAACACGTTTTGGAATGATACAGAAGCTGTTTATATTCGACCTCAGCCGTTACGCAGAATTCTTTAAGAGCTTCGGTTCGTACTGTGTAAGTGGAAAAAAATTTATAAATTTTTAAAACGATGGATTCTATGTCTACTGCCAGTAAATCACATCCGTGGTGCACTGCGTTGTTAATGACATGATAGATTTTTTTTATTTATTTATTTTTTAAAGCTCGGTCTACAAATGAAACCTTCCCCGGACGCTCCCCGGATGCCCTCTAAACTAGGACAAATCCGGGGAAACCCGGACGGATGGCAACCCTAATTGAACTGGACGTTTAATTGTTTAATTCCTACTAATTGTGGTGCGAGCGATGCGACCCCTTTATATGAGTGTTATGGCTCGTAAATAGCTATTTTGTTTATTTTTACGTAATCCTTTCACACGATGATCATTTGTTACTCTAATGATATATTTTATACTACTAGCTACGCCCCGTGGTATTGCCTATAGGCTTTGTTCTTTTTTAATCGAATATTGTTTACTTATAGTTTTCTTTTCAACAAACCACTTTTTTTTGAAATTAAGGGAGCCTAAGTAACTCCTCTTATAGTATAGCTATCTACCAGTGAAATAGTCCAACCGATCCAGATATTAGCTGGATCAAACAGACAGACAGATAGACAGACAAACAAATTTAAATAGGTTTTTTGCTGTAAGTACCAATTATACTTTCATATACATTTAGTAAAAATCTGTTAATTTAAAATCACAAACAGACTTCAATTTAATTTGATGGCATAGATACGATGGGGCCGATATCCTTAGGAAAATTTTATATTTCTAACTTAGAAATGCAATTAATGTTTTGTTTAATTTTGTATACGTTTTTTACCACATTGCCATACACGATTTCTTAATAATTTATGTCATCAAATATTATCCACATTACGAGGTGGTTGAACTAATAAAGGTATCGACTACTTCATATGAAATCACAGATAATAAGCAGCAAGTATAGATAACCTCATCGCGTTAACACTTGGTAGGTTTACATTTAAATATGAAGTACTTCGTTCTCTCTTCGTTCTTTTTATGAAATGGCAACCAGGGAATCACTCGGATCAGCTATTTCTGCCAATGTCAAGTATTTATTTTTATTTTATTCATAGTCTTCCATTATAAGTCTTTAAGTCGTCGTCATGATGAAATTAATGATAAAAAATATACAAAATGTGGATGACATGAAATGGGGACCGTCTTTCGAAAAAAAAAAAATAAGTAAGCACTGGACACTGACATATTTGACAAATGTGTTTTCTCACCTGTAATTCTTCTAGAATGTTTATTCAACCGATCAACAATCACAATCGAACATATTTATTACAACTGTAATCCTAATATGATGTAGGTACTTAATGACACCAACTTTGTCCAATCCGTAAAATGGCCATTTATAAAAAGTGTAACAATCATCCGTTAGTCCGCTCAAGAATTTAGTAATATATATAAAAGTAAAGCAAGGTATTTCAGACTTGCATGCAATTTATTGCTATTGGTTGGCATACTCGACGCCCACGATGTGACCGAAGAGAATTAGGCTAGCAATCTTTAGTTGTTCCAGATCTCCATTGAGATTGGATTGTTACGCGCCATTCGTCTGAACATTTTTGGTAATCACATCACATTGGTAGTCAAAGATTTAAAAAATTGCTGAAATCTTAACAATATTACTCTACTGTAAATTACTCGTATTAAATTTATTAACCTTTTCGTTGGTACTATTATATTTGCGGGTCGAAGTCGTAACCAGTTGCTGGTCCCATAATGTTTAATTTTAGAATTTAAGTTCAATTCTTGTTCCTTTCGCCTATAGCAAAACGTTATCAGCATTGCCAGATTTTTTAGTCTAATCGGGATTTTGAGAACTTTTAGTGAAAACAAGCGGGATTCTTTTGTTAAAAGCGCGACAAAGACATATATCTAGTATATAAATTACGACACAAAAGTAAAAGAAACCAAATAAAAAAAATATATGTTTCGCAATATTTTTGTTTTTCTCTTACATGCTAGCTTATTTCTTGAAATTACTAGCCATTTTATGTTTGTAATATAATGGTGGAATTTTAATTTTTTTATTGCCTCCCAATTTAACTAACTAACTACACTTTGGGAGTCCAGCCCGTTATATCAAAAAAGCGGAACAAAACCTGTCCCGCGCGGAACATTACAATTTTGATTCAGAAAGAGGGACGTCCGACGTAAAATCGATACTTTTGGCAATGCTGGTTTGCATATAACAAGCCGTTGCTTATTTTAATTAATCGGTTTCTGATATTACTTTTATAATGACAGAGACTGTTAATGTAAATAATTATCATTAATACCCTTCAATCAGTAGAATTCACTGATGTTTATATTTATTCTAAAGTTGTAGATAGGTCGTCATATGTCGCAAGATACCACATTGCGATTAAAAATAAACAAATGGCAACGACAAACGACGCGCGCTGACGTACCTACTTTGTTTGCGTCGTCAGCTCGTCGCGTCAGCGTCCGACTCTCTCATTCAGAGTTATTAACTTATCATAATAATGAGTTTCACTGAAATAGAATGAGTGTTCACTACAATATAGACGAAGACAAAGCACTAGGTCCATTAGGTGTCTACATTGCAAATTATTATCTAGCTGTGTAATGTATACAAGTACTTAGACAGTGTCTGACATTTAATACTACATACACGTGTATATTTAAAAAATAACATAAATATGATGCTAGTATTAGTGGTGTGTTACAACGTATTCTGTAGAGTAGACTTGTTTGTGTACGAATCCAAAAACAAAACGCCCATACGTGAGCAGCCGTTTACGTTCAATAGGGAAAAAACCAATAGGATACATAAACATAGTGCTGAAGATTCGTGTCAACGGCCGCGGATTGTTCATCGTCCCCGCACCCCTTCGCTCCGCTCTTATTCGTCTGTACTACGGGGAAGCTATTTCAAGGGTGGCTTCGCTGGCTACAATATTTCCTCTCGCTCATCGATAAAGTGTAGAGGCCTCTGAGAGACATCAACGCCAGTATGCTTCATCACGTTCCGTTTTCATTAAGGTCTTACGATACGACTTTATTAAGCTACGTCTTTGCTTGACAATTTAATTTGATTCAGTCATTTACGTATGATAAAAAAAGAAACATTACTACTATTATAATGTATTTTATCAGTATAAAAGGATTAATATAAAAAAGAGTTAATATTGCAGTTGCTAAAAAATTTACCATCACTTAAACTATTAGTTTTTAAAAGTTCATAAATATTAAGTCCGATTTGCGGTTTTTCCACATTTTATAATCCCTGTAGAGCTAGCTTCTTTAACTTTTCAATGAGACGGAAAATCTGTGAAGAAATATTTAAAATGTACAATGATCACGAAGTTGCTTACATTTATACGCATGCATATTTTCTTTTTACGTTAGGTATTTTATACAAGTGTGTACAAAAAGATATTTGTATCTATTCTATCTTTATACGTAAAAACAGCGTGTTATCTACTACAGTAAGTAGTCCTTTCATCTTTACCGTAAATGCGGCTTATATAGCACCATCAAAACCTACTAGAACAAAATAGTAGCTCCTAATAAGTTTTATCTAAAATCGTGTAGCGTGCCGCTCGTGACAAAAATACAAAGTAAGATGTTTGGACGCCTTAGGGTACTTCTCTACTAAATCGGAGACAAATTGAGAAATACCCAATAAATGGAGCCTTATTTTAATACACTCGTATTATCTTTACGTAGAAAAGCTGCTTATTGATTTGTTTTCGTTAGTCGTTTTATGTAAACTTTAGTGAATAGCATTTGAGGGTTATTGAGGGTTGTGACACGTGTGAGAAGTTATTGCCTTTGTTTTAAATACTAAATGACAAATTCAGAAAGTATTCACGACTATCATTACAGTTTTGGAGGCAGTACAATTCGGACCGGGAGAGGTTTAGAACTCTCCCGGTCCGGCAGGCCCGGGAACGGCCTGATACCGCAGACGACTCAAGAGCAGAAGATCGCAAAAAAATCTCCGTCCTAAAAAAAATATTTATCTTTCTTTGTTTCTTCCTTATTTTCAAACTTTTTTTGTGTAACCTAATTTGTTTAAAAAAACTTTGAATTCGATAAAGCGGATTATTACAGTCTATAGGAAGTGAGTTCTGAGAGATTGACATAGACGTATAATGTTAACTTATACTCCTGAATTTCTAAGGCACATTTAAAATATAAAATATATGTTTTAAATAAAAAAATACACAAACGAATTTTAAATCCCCAGTCGTCAATCAATGTGTATTATCGATAACGTCAATATTTCAATATGATAAATATTTCTTATGGTGTTTCTATAGCTTCCAATCTTATGAATGAGATTTACAGCAGATTACGGTTTTATTATCTACCAATGTACGACGCGGCAATGTCGGTTCTACTAGAATGAAGTTATGTTGAATTTAAACCATGTTCAGAGTTACGACTGCAATCAAAATAGTTTAGTGATGTTGGAATAATAAATTATAGTCAGGATTCGAGTAAAGTATACCCAAACTACGTGGGTTACAGAGTGGTAGTTAATTTAACTAGGTACTACTATTTCGCATGTTACTTACAGTTTCAAGTTCCCTGTCCCTTTCAGAAAATACTTGCTTCTTGTAAGCGAGATTGAGGTTTATATTTAATACATTTTAACCGAGATAAGACGAAATTGTTAGTAGCATGATGTACCTTTTTCTTTAAAATAATGAAATAAGTGGTTCAATACACCTGTCTTAATCTTTAAAATGCATTCGGACCTACTGGTTTTTATGATTACTCAAGTTTTTGAGACTAACAGTGTCTTATTTTTTTAGGGAACTAAATATATTTTTTGTGCTAAATTATATCTAGTGTCAATATCATTGTGTACCAAAGATTTGCGTTAACTAGATTTAGGATATTGTTGCCAAAGATGGAACGGATTTACCGTTTCCATCTTTGGCAACAAGTTTGGACTAGAGGTATTGTATTGGAGCTAAGTTTGTCAGGCATTTTGCCAAAATGTAATTTCATGTGCAAGTGTATACTTTGTTAGACGAGAATAGCGCGTGGTGTCTTATGGTAGCTTGTACAGGGGTGGGAAGGTTCGTGGTGATATATCGATGAACTCTTAAAGAAATATAGGCGAACGCACGCTTTATATGTACGTATCTTATATGCGAATGGGCAGGGCAAGGGACTTTTATGTACCGAAAAGCATTACAGAATTTCGCCCGAATATGCTGTAAGAACGTACACACATAAAAATTACTTTTATATCAGTGTGTGGTAATATGCCTAAAAAAGTAAAGGTGTAAAGAGTATTTATTGTTCAAATTATGTTATTTTAATCCAATTGTTTATATGATGTAGTAAAGTACGTGTCGTACCACCATTAACATAATTCCTAATTAAGAAATGTGACATAACTGAGTCGCAATATTTCTTTTTTTTTTAAGAAGGGAAAATACAAATAAAAAATAGAATGTTGAAGTCATGTATAAATCTTATTAGAGTAAAATATTTTGAGAATTAAAGTCTATCGTTTATTGTAATATACTTTTGCATGCGCTTCGTTAAGCTGGTCATAAATTATTAGTAGGTATAACAATAGAATATAATGCAACCAGTTCTAAAAATGATATATAGGTCTGGTTCCGCATTGCAGTCATTGCATGGGGTAAAAGCAGTGGTCGCTGCCACGATAGGGAGGCGAGACGTTCAATAGTTTTGACGTCATGACTTATTTTGTTATGAGAGTAAATTATTTTAAAAAACTGTTCTCTTTTGTTTTACTCAATAATACATATTTATTTATAAACAATGTTGTATTTAAATACATACATCTATTAAAATGTAGATATGGAAAAGCTATCAGCTGTAAGCCGAGTTTAATTGAAATCGCATAGTATTTGGCCTTGGCTTAGAAGATTAAAGATTTTGTTCAAAACAAAAACAAGCTTAAGTACATATTTGTATACTTATTATATTTAAGGGAGCTGGGCGGATACCGTCGATTTAGCTATGATGGCGGTACGGTTTACGAACTGATTGTTCTCGACAGTAAAATCAATAATAACGATTTTATTATTGGCTGTCGCGACCCTCGTTTTGTTATCGGAAGTTACTGCTCAGTAAGTTTTGTACTGTTTAATAGGGTTACTGAATGCGACTGTCACCGTAACAATATCCGACCGAACCAAAACACCATGGGTTGCGTATTGAATTTAAAGTCATTAATCACGTTTGATAGATTGTGGATTTGTAGTTTTTTAAATTAAATCTACCAATATAGACGTTTTATGCTGGTTTTAAGGAATAACAACAGTTTAGTTGACCTAACTGTTTTTTAATTTTTCATTTCTGTTAAGTGGGCTTTTTACAACTTTTATTTACAAAAGTAAACTTTACTGTTCCATAAGAAATAAAAATTTCTTATGGAACATCCTTTGATCATTCCTAAGATAAAATGGGATCGGCTACTAGTTCAACCGGTTTTACCTGAATATCAGTTTTTCCACGGAGCGACTGGCATCAAACCTCCGCAACCCTGAGGGTGAACTGAGTTCGAAGGTTGAACTAATTGTCAGTATATTTGAGGGCAGTCTTCCAACAACGATTGTCATAGGTGTTCTTGACAAAAGAGACTGACGGCTTAACGTGCTCCGAGGCACAGGCGGGAAACACCGCCATATTTCATACTCCGGGCTCGATTCCCAAGTTCAGAAATCGCGGAGACGATTTCCAACTAGGACAAATCTTTGTATGATGAACACGATCATTTGTTTTGTGTGTGGGTGTATTTTTTTTATATATGAGCCGGTCATAGTGTCTACTCTGCTTGTTAGAACGCATGAGCAGAATCCACGAGTACTCACCATACTACACCATACCATATAATGCACATACCGTACATTAGACAATGTAACAATGCAGCATGGTGACCCATTGAGATGCTTCCACATCATTGGTACTCGGGTATATAACTAGTTAAATGGTTTTTGCAAACCTATTTACAGAAGTAAATTATTTTCACTATTATATCATATAATATTTTGAAGCAGATTAATTTACATCTATACTAATATAATAAAGCTGAAGAGTTTGTTTGTTTGAACGCGCTAATCTCAAGAACCGCTGGTCCGATTTGAAAAATTCTTTCGGTGTTGGATAGTCCATTTATCGAGGAAGGCTATAGGGTATATATCATCACGCTGCTACTAATAAGAGCAGAGCAACAATGAAGAATGTTTCAAAAACGGGGAAAATTTTCACGCGACGGGCAATATAAGACGCAAACGAGGTTGTGTGGGTCAGCTAGTCATATATAAAATCTATTTACTTAATAGTTGATCAGGTCAGTCAGTCAGAAAAAAATCTGCTACTATTTAATCTTTTTTGAGATTAATTTTTCTCTTATTGTAAATTCTTTACTCTTTTAAGTTTAAGTTAAAATGCTGTTTGCGGTTTACAAATAGCGGCACTTTGATTAGCTACTGTTTTGGTGTCACGATAATTCAGTGTCTGTTATTAGGAGTTCATTCTATAGTCAGATTATCGTTTTGCAAAGGTTTATTTTACGGGACTGTACTTAAGAAAGTAACATATTATTTTGAAATATAACTGCAACTATAGTCGTTCCAATAGTTTATTTAACTTTTGACAGCTCTAATACTTAATCAAATAGTGATACCCTGACCCGTTACCTATTCGATTTCTTTCATCGATCGATTTTATGCATTAAGAAGTTTTAATCGATTTAACAAACTCATTATTTTATAGATAATTTCGTACTTCATATTTCTATTTGTTTCAATGTGCGACCTCCTTTGTCAAAATAAAGAAGAAATGGATTAAAAGAATGTTGTTCAAATATGACGGTTCTATGTCATGAAAAAATATATAATAAAAGGAACTGAATTTTCAAAATGTATTATTGTATTGTGTTGTAATTCAGTGGTTAATATTGTATTTGTTAAACTATTGATGATCTTTATTAAATCTCTCTATGTCTATTTTAAAATAATCTACAGTATTTCAATGAGTAACCTTCAATATAGTTGAGTATTTATATTCCTCCGTATTGATTTATTTGTGAATTCTCACGTTTGGTTGAGTTGAGCGTATCGTTCCTGCCTTCGTTACTGTCAAAATGCCAAAAAAGAAAGTACTCAAAGGACAAACAACTGTCAAGTGATGATGATTCCTGGTCATACGAAGAAGACGATTCTTTATAATTAAAATTAGTATTACAGTACCTCTTTTGGTTGTTTTATTTTTAATCCGTAAATTACTACGAATTTCAACATTTTGTACCTGTTCATTACAAGTAGGTACCGCAGGTAGTTTTTATTTGAACCAACTATAGTAAGTCTAAACAATTATTTTAGATTCATTAATTTGCGGCGAATACATTCGATCCCATTACTAGGTACGAGTACGATGGAACTGTTTTCATTACGCAAATTATTTATGCATTGAAACAGAGACATTTAGGGCATTTTAATGCAAAATAATAAAGCTTTTTACGTGATTTGATATAAAATATAATCACAATAATTTTATTGTATGTTTTATTAATATAATCGATAATCGATTTATTTCAAAACCGTTTTTATAGTCTGTGGTCATTAATTACGAATGACACATCCCTTAGTAGGCGGAGCCCGCCCATAAAGTACAGTATTATCTGTAGTACATTGTATCTAAAATAAAAATTATTACAAAACTTTATGTGCGTGATCTGTCAAAAGTTAAATAAAGTATTGGAACGACTATAAACACGAAAATTATTATTATTTGTCGTTATGGAATAGGTATTATTAATTTAGGCGTTAGGTAAGAAATTTGTCGATAACTGTATAATGAGTATACTGTTAGTTGTGATTGAAATAAAAGCATTTAAGGATAAAATATGTATTTTCAGGACGCGAGAAAAACCCTTTTTATTTGTGCTGATATGCCTTTGTATACCACCGACTGATGGCTATGTCCGGAGTTGGGATTTCTGTTCTTCGATTTCTTAAGTCTCAGATCTCCTACCCAACTTCACGCGATAAAACCCTTATACAGAAAATTAAAAAATACCAGCATTTTCCGTCAATCTATTTTTTCCTTTTTCTCTCACTCATATGCACGTAGCTTAGTTGTATTAAAACCAAACCCAATTTTCTTTCATGTAGAACTTAGTATTTAGTGGCACATATAAACATATGGCACATTGAACAAAAAGACTAACAAGTAAGAATAAACGTTCCTAGAGCATTAAATCACATACCAAAATCGCGACAGTATGTGTTTTAGTTCATTAATATCGAACTACATACATACTAGCAGTATTCAATTTATATTCTGCACCGAATTATTAGAAACTGTTAGTTTAATTATTTGAAATACATTCAGTTAGTAGTTGATACGCTTTGGGCAATATGAAAATTCTGGTTATTATTCTATGTTGCATAGTTGGCTTAACATTCAAAAAAATACGAAATACATTACACGAAACTGACCACATAATAAAAGTTTATCCATAAAGCTTGGAAACTTGCTTCATTTGTAATAAAGTTTGAAACCCGTGATAAGAGCCAAAGTAGATTCAATGTAATACTTTGTTGCGGAAGTCCTTAATCTGAATCTTTCCATAATTTATGTTTTACACAACAGACAGGCATACCATGTTGTTGCAAATTTGGAAGTAATCTAATATTTCATGCGGCAACAAAGGTTTTATGATCATTGAAATAGTAGATACGCATATATATTTAAGTGATGATCATAAAAAAGAAATAATTTTCATTCTTTATTATAATTTCTTTTGTTTTACTGCATTATTTTACATCACTTTGATAAAAATATTTTTAACAATTTCAAATTGAGAACTTTATCGTTTGTGTATAATGTTTATTATCTTCGGCTTGGTTTGGTTTCTACTTTGAATTTAATGGGTAAAACTTTACTACGATATATTTTTAAATTATATTAAACGGCAAGTTTTGTGCGAGCCCACAGGCTTACATAAGTAAACCTTTGTTTATATTTTCGTTTCGTTGAAACAAGGTTTATTACCTCCGTTCTGTCCTCGACTGCGCCTTGCTTCATGTAAAATCCTTTCCAAGTAAATTGCCTCCCTCTTACAGGTAAAAGGGGCAAAATGCAGTGTTATTTCACTGTCCTCATTTACGCTGTTATTAAAACAAATTATGTTGGTAACGTTTTATAATATCTTGACTATGGTCTTAAAGAGTGAAAATTTGTGTAAAAAGTTTTCCTTGGTCTGACTACGAGTATCTACCTAAATGACTTAGTATATAAATTATTACATTTTAAAGTAGTATGAGTGGAGGATCAGAAAAGAGAATGGGTAAAAATGGGGTGATTTTGTAGTGGAACGTGTGTCCCTCGACGTTGTTGCACGCATTCTTTTCAAACACCCTTTTGAGACGTCTAGTCTGCGAGGGATGAGGACAGAACACAAGTGCCAGTCATACCTATATGAAAACTGCAAAATACATATCCATTCTGTATAGTACCTTCCTGTTGTTATTTTTCATTGCAATATTTTTAATGTAAGCTATTATACTTTTGGGCATATTTTTATAAATATTGAAGACCAGAACAATAGGTTTAATGAAGACTTATTTTATGTTACGGAGCAAAAGCCTTTTTAGTGCTAATAAATCGTGGCAAGCTGTTACGAAGTGCTACTATAGTAGGTATAGCTGAGGCAAGTTGCTGCAATATAAGAAAGTTTTCTCACAAGTAAAGCTAGCGAGCGTGCGCGGAGGCTATTTCATGAGTTTACCAAGTTTCTCTTTTGCGGTCTCTACTTACGAACGTGTCCTGCAGGCTTACCGATATGTGTGGTGCCACTGATATCTGATTGATGAAAAAGCTCGTTAAATAGACAAGAGTAGGAACGTTCATGATTACGGGTAATTTAATACGTTAAATTGAAGAAGACCATTGCAATATTATTGGATACTTATTTATTAAAAAAAGTTACTATTACAAAATCTGCTGAAGCTTTGTAGCTTTTATTCCTGTATGATTAATTCTGTAAAGAGCATTTGAATATTAGTACATAAATGCTTGTTTTAAATGTCTTGAACATACATGTTACATTAAGTTTTACAATATCTTAAAATACAAAATAGAAGGACTACTTCTATTTTGTATCACTTTTTTACATGATTTGAACTAGAATTTTCATACTCACAAGCTTAGAAGAGGGTAAAGCATTATATTTAAGCAGGTATATATATGTTAGCCTACACAATTAATGTGTGTTCAAAACACTAGAACAACTCGTAAAATTAAACTTTCCATATTTATACGTGCGATTAGGACCAAAGCAATTATAAGTTTGTGTAAAATTTATTTTCTACGCTGAGCAGCTGAGAGCAGAGATAAAGAACCACATAGTGACATACGACATACCTACTGGGAAGATCTAAATTGAGCTTTAGCGTTACCTGTCTATTGTATACATACAATACATATATTATTTTCAACGTCAATTCAATTTACAAAATTATATTATTCAAAGAATAATCTTACAGAACACATAGGTATCTACTTCTAAAAATAAAATTCTGTATTTATGTCTATCAATGCTGTTATTTGAAACCGCATAAATGAAAACACACGCATAAATGCAAATAGAATTGTATTCTGAACTTTCGAAGGCGTTTTCTTCTTTACGAACGAATTATATTTTGAAAAAGATCCGAAATGGATTCGTGGTCGCTAGCGCGAAGCTACGGAGACGAAATTATTGATTTCAACGGGGCTGGGGAAACTTTGCATTCGCTTCCTTTGCTAGACAAATTACTTATCTGAGTTCTGAAACCATTATTTATGCTACTTTCTTTTTTCTGAGATAATATTGTCTCGAAAGTTAATTTCAAAACAATGACTTTGTAGTTTTCATTGTTGTTTTTGTGTCTGTAACTTATAATTTACACTCTGATTAACTACTCTGATTCTGAGAATAATAGGCCAAGAAAATTATATATTGTTTAAAATAAACACTTAAATGTCTTGTACCTATGATAAATATATCTATTAACTTCTATATTCATGTGTGAAGAGAAAAATTGTACCAGTTTAAAAAAATAGCGCACAGAATCTATACTAATGATATAAAGTTGAAGAGCTTGTTTGGTAATCAAAGAAGGCTATGAGCTATACAGTATCACGCTACAATCTGAAGGAGCGGAGTAGCAATAAAAAAAATTGCAAAAACGGAGAAAAATTATTCCTTTTGAGAACTTCCATAGCATGCGCTGCCTTTTTTATGGTAAACAATTTTTTCACGCTGTACAACATCACGCTGCGGGCAATATGAGACCAGATTTTGCGGGTCAGAAGCAGTCATATTATATTTTAAAATGCTTAATTGCAAGCAAAAGTATACTACTAAGCTAAAAACTAGGAACGCTATAACTATGAATAACAAGTTTGTCAAAACGATTCCATAAAACTAAGGAGTTGAAACATACTGTTTGTTCTTTCAAAGGACAAAAGTCTACAATGGCAGATATGTATTATGGTGTCAAAAGTAGAAAGAAGTATTACTTCTCGTAAATTGAATTATACACAGTATAAAATGTAGTTGGTTTTTGGTTTTGTATGCTTGTATTAAGATACAAAGTACCTACTCTTTTAATGCCGTTCCCGGCAATAGAGAGAGAGTAATTCAATAGGTAGAGACTTGTATTTTTGCTTTAAATTAGTATGGTACCGAACACCGAATATATTCTAAATACTAAATTGTTTTAAAATGATGAAGTTGTAAAGTAACAAACATTAGAAAAATGAGAAATCGAATTGAGTATCCCCTTTTTTTGGTTAAATTCGTTTAAAGAGATAAAATTCTACCCTCAGGCATCTCTGTAGTTGTAAAAACCAACTAAATTGGATCACAACCCGGTGGGTACAATTAGGTATTTGCCATTTATTTTCTATAGCAAATTTGAAAGATTCATTTTTTAATAATCCGTTTTAAATGAGTAACTAGAAAATAAAATATCCCCGTAAGGTATAATAATATTTCAGAGGTACAGCCTTAAAAATGATTAGCTTTCTTCATGTCATGAATTTAATATCAATACATTAAAGTAATAATTAAGTTAATATAGGGATTTGAAAATAACTTCCATTTACTACTAAATATAGAGTAAGTGTGATTGATTTTTCTCAATGACATAATTTACATAGTAATATAAGTTATTGATAAGAGTACATTATCATTTGTTCCGTGCGTATGATTTAGAAGAATGTATGTTTGACAGTTGTCTAGTTACCATAGCACAGGGTAGACCTTGTTTGGGATTAGGTATCCAACCGAAATGTATGAAATATTGAAATAATAATAATATATCAGTTTGTTGTACACCAGTTGTGTAGTGTTATATCACAACACTTGGCGAAGTAGCATACTGCGACCGCTTAACCGACATGTGTAGCCAATTTTTGAAGTGAAAACTTCTTTAGCGGCGCTGTTTACTTTTTTGGAATGGGTAAAAATGTATAAACTCGCGTCAGGGCGTCAGGTCACGTGACCATAAACTCGCGTCAGGTCACGTGTCCTGATCGAAAAAATTCGTAAGACGGATGTTTAGTTAGTTAAAACAACCGTTTGTTTATAGTTATGAGTTTTCACTTCTGTCGGCAGTGCTTATGACTGCTTTGTGTTTTTTTAATTAAATTAACTTCTAAATTATCATTTCATAATTAAAGGATAATGTAGATTAGACTAAGATACCGAAGTATAAGTGGCGGTCTTATCGCTCAACCTCTTACTGACAAACATGGGAAGGAAAGAAAACATGATTAAAAAAGGTCCATGATAGTGTCGGTTATATGAAGGTAAAATCATTTTGTATTTATACTTATATATTATAATAACTTTGTTCTGGTTTGTCATTAGTAAAGCCCATATCTTTGCACAGGCGAATGCTATTTATGGAGTGAATATAAATCACCAACTAAATTAAAAAAAAGACGTGTGGCACTCGGAGACTGCCGCGCTAAAGCTATTGCATAGCATTTTTTATCAAGCGCAGTAACGCCGATACAACCAATGCCACCTAAAGGCGGGTTGCTGAATTAAAGAGACAAGCGTGATATTTCAAAAAGTCATTAAAAGTTCTGGTATTTATCGATAGATGGAAAAACTAAAAAGTATCACCGCTGTGCCGGTCGGAGTGGGGGGTGTTAGGTTTTTTTCGTTACAGAATTTCTGGATTCGGTCTCCACGCTCAAGGCCCGCGATAGAAGCTATGCAATAGCTTAATAAGTTAAGGTGAAGGGTTTGGATAATTATAGGTCTTGATTATGTTCTCCCCTTTGGCACATTTATTAATTATTATTCATTAGTTAGAGAACAACTGTTACCGTCTAGAGGGTCAACTTACTGCATTTAAAATAATGTGAAACTTGTTCACTCTTAGTACTCAAACTAACTTTAACGTTCTGCTCTGCATAGAACTTTTAAGTATAAAAAGAAAATTAAATGACCTGGTGGGGACATTTTTCATTGCTCTCACTTTAAGTGAGTGGACGGTCTCTACGGTGGGGTGCGGTAATCGGCGACACTCGTATATTGCGAGCTCATTGCTAATGGCTTGAATGGCTTCATTAACAGTTACTAACGTGACTGCAAATTCTGATTAGTTCAACTGAGAAAATAAGTGTTATTGGAGAAGAATAATACACAGACTGTTCTATGCGAAAAGCTTTTTGACGTGTTCTTATACGAGTTCTTGTAACGTGTCCATAATATGTATCATATTAACATACCGATAAAGAAGCTATAGCAACTAACAAACGAAAATCTTAATTAAATATTACAAAGAGTATCTTTATTACAAAATTATGATTTACTTTTATTTTTTTTTGCAATATAACAGTAATATTAGCCTTGCTAATAATATCTAATGCCTTCGTTAGTTATGAAGATACGGCTTGCCTAAGACGATAGGCGCTTGCTGATTTCTAAATTAAATAACCCGTAGAATATTAGTATACAACGTGAAAATAAAAGTGGGTTAAAGATAAACATAAAGAATGTAAGAAAATTCCTTCCATACAAAATTCAACTGTACGCAGTCAACTTTCTAGAAAGGTCATTTTTAAACTAACCATATTGTTCTTACATACACATGTGCATTGCCGAATGACGTCCAGCTAGGGTAGGGTGTGTTAAAAATAGAGTGTACCGGACATTGAACCGGTGGCTCCGGACATAACAGTAATGAAAGTGTCCCATCGTGTTCGGTACGAGTTTTCGCGAGTGAACCAATTTCCCGCCGTTCGAAATAATTCACATTCCAGAATCGTACCTATTTACAAATACATGTTAACCTATGAGTCGGTCAAATTCCAGAAATAAACTATTTTATTTTCAATATGTTTTTTATTGCAATTACGTCAATTAAATAATTCGAGGATTAAGTACTATATCATTAACAAGAATTTTGCCTACACCACCACGTCTCATTTATCGATATCATCGATATTTAAATAAAAATAGACTTAAAAAGCAAGAAATGGATGTTTAAATGGCGTAAAATCGTTGGGGTTACAAATGATTGCATGGTATTTTTGGGGTCAATTATACAGGTAATTATGAATTTGGATTGAAATTTAATTACTGTCTCTTGTTTTTATTTGATAATTAAATAGTTTATTATAAAAGAACTACAGAAGTTTTGCGATCATTTAAATAAAAGTGGGTTTAGCTCACACATGACTTTTATTTTTATTTTTCTAGTGACAGTTAGGTCTACTGTGTTTGTATTTGTAAGAATGGACGAGGATCCATACAGAGCTATCTTTAGTGTCATCATTTTTGAGAGCAGAATGCTTTTATTTGGGATTAATATAGTTTAACTAAAAATAATATAATTATACGTTTAAAAATAGAGTACGATAGATTAAAGCTGCTAAGAGTCAGATTTACATTCAAAAGCGCTATTATTGCCAACAAATTGGTAAATATTTTTGGCGATACGATGTTTGTTTACAATATAAAGATCTGTATGTTTTTTATTGAATCTATTAAAAAGATACGATATTCGATTACTGAACTGCTTAAGTAATAATTAAATTCACGGATAAGAAAGCATTTTCGAATAACAAGAGAAATTTGACTGCCTCGTTGGCGCAGTGGTAACGTATGCGACTGCTGTGCTTGAGCTCTTGGGATCTAACACACAACGCCATCTAGTCCCAAGCTAAGCAGAGCTTGTGTTATGGGTACTAGACAACTGATATGAATACATATATAGGTACTTTTTTTTGTAAATACATACATATTATACATAGAAAACACCCAAACTCCGAAACAAATATTTGTAGATTCCACAAACATTTGGTCCGACCCAGGATTTGAACCCGAGACCTCAAGCTTAGCAGTCACATACGCTACCACTACTCCACCGAGGCAGTCAAATTAAAAATATTATACTTACTATTACTTTTCTAGATAATAGATAATAATATAAATGATGGAGTATCATTTATTACTATTAATTTGTTAGTAAAGAGTACTAAATTGCCCTCACTTTTACCGAGTACAAAGTTAAACCTTCAATGTTGAAGAAACTTTGTAAAAAGAAATATTACAAAATATCTTTGAACAGGATGACAGGTCAATCATAATCATTTAAAACCACGTGTTTTACAACATGAATCACTTTACATGAAAACCAGACGCAAGTGTCTGATGTATTTATACCCAGTGTGCTCATTACTCAGCTACATCGGTTTTTACGATAGCTCATCTCGAACTAATGTGCTCTTTGTTACATCGGCACACAATATGTAGCACTTCTGTAAATATTTCTACAGGAACCGCTTTGTTTGATGTGATGTGCGTGGGGCTGACCATTGTCCGCAATCGCTGTTCTGTGCCCTTTCACATTATGTGTAACGCATTACACCCGAAACTGATACTTATTGTTATCACCATGTTACTGTTGATTTTCACTACATAGTATAAAACAAAGTCGCCTTTTCTGTCCCTATATCCCTATGTGCGCTTAAATCTTTAAAACTACGCAACGGATTTTGATGTGGTTTTTTCCAATAGATAGAGTGATTCAAGAGGAAGGTTTATATGTATAATACATGCATCATATACTAAGGCAACGTTGCTAATTTTAAAGGTTTCTATTTTATGCCCGTGCAAAGTCGGAGCGGGCCGCTATGTTTTTATATACAACGTTCCTAGTTTTTCTGTAGTGTATTTAATTTAGTATCAGCATTGCACCCGTGCGAAGCCGGGGCGGGTCGCTAGTTATTAATAAAGTACTAGCTGACATACGCGATTTCATCTACGTCTCTAAAAAGAAAAATAATTCCGGTTTTTGAAAAAATATATTGTGAGTCGGCTTCAATTGTTGATAACGTGATGTTATATAGAGACTAACACTTATTCAATACCAGTAGTTCCTAAGAAGAACATAAGTGTAACTTTATGTATTACATATAAAGAATGATATTAAAGTGCATAAATTAGTTCAAAAGTAAGGAATTTACTTACCTAAGGTTAGCGTTGAAAATTTTACTTTGACCAAACGACAATCCTTTCTGTTTTTCGTAGAATTTGTTGCTACGGACCAGTAGCCTCGAACGTAGAGCCTTTGGCAGCAATCTTGGGCACTTCCCTCCGTTACGGACAGTTTATTCTCAATAACAGCCTAATTTCAGTGGGGTTGAACATGGCTACGAACATTTTATATTTTAGAATTAGCTTTTAATATCTTTTATGAAACTAAAAGCGCTATTACGTACTTTGGTGAAAGTTATGTGCGGGCAGAATCATATTGAGTTACAGTTCTGGTTATAAGTCTCAAGATCACTTCTTACCTCTTTAAATGTCTATTATCCGTTCCCAGTTGTAATAAAGGCAGTCGTTTAAGATCAGTTAGAAGCTGGGTAAACTGACAAGTAACCACTCCTAAGTTATTGATATTCCCAGTTGTCGGTCTATCTTAGGTCGTTTCTTGTAAAATACTTTCAATTAACTGAATCAGATCAGTTTAAACTAGGTTAAACACTAGGTAAAGTTACATAAGGTAATGATATGTACGAAACAAATGTCAAACATGGTAAGAAGTGACTTTATTGGCATCAATGAAAGTATAAAGTATGTTAACAAACCGAATAAAAGGACGTTATTGCTTTGATGTGATGTGGGTTTTCCTTCTGGAATATAACTCGGTATAAAACAGCGACGCCCACTTTCATTTTAGCTTTAAAATGATTGCTTATTTTATTGCAAAGTCCTTCATGAAATTCACTGATGTACACACTGAGTAATTTTACAAATTGGTTGACAAAAAGACACATATGCCTTGCTTACGTTAAATACTTTTCAATTTTATCGATTGGTTTACTAATCCACTGTAACTTAAGACTTAAGGTTAAATAGTCTTTACTTACTTTTTACATACTTAACGTATAAGCCCTTATCCCCATTGCTTATGTTACAATTATTTAAGTTCGTGCGGTAACTTTAAAAGATATGCGGCACTTAAATCATGGGCCATCTGCACCAGCGCATTATTACTCTTCAAGTGACTATATTTTTTAGTTACGCGGTGTAGTTCTTTTTTTTGACTTTATCTCTGCTCGTGAAAGTAAGCGAAATTTGAAATTAAGACATAAATTTGTGTTAAATGGTATTAACCTCAGTACATTAAAGTAATTTGTGTAAGTCCTCTCGTGAAAATATTAATCAGTACTCTGTCAAGTCGTAACGTGGCTAATGAAGCCTTACAAAGCAGTTTTAATTGCCCTTATGGCTAGGCCCGTATTCCATAGTGGCGCCCGCAAATGACCCAACAAATTGACCGGCTCACGCGATGCTTTACTCATTATTATATATATTTTCAATAATGACACTTTACAAATTTTTAGTTGGCTACTTAGTGGGAATAGAACTCCAGTTTAACGGTGGTTGATTAAAAAAAATAAATATTGTTCTTAGTTTATAGATTGCTATTGAAACAAACAAATAACTTCTCAATTTCAATATTTAAACATGTAGTAAACATGTTTAAATATGGAAATAAATTTATATATCAAATGTAACCTTGTTAAATCCATACAAATAAATAAAATTGAAGTGTCTGTTGAAATTTCAAATTAACGCGGGATTCAGTTTTCAATATATTTTCAAAAGGATTGTAAAAAAAAGTTTAAAGTCTAGATTCGCAAAAACATTAATTATGGATGTTTTTATTAAAAAGGTATGTGACTTCGACTGCTTAATTTAACTATTTGTAGCTAAACAATTACTATATTTATGACCGTGTCAGACGGGGCTTTTCAGTTGGAGAGTCAAAGTTTATTTATTATTCAATCGCAGCGAGTACATTGCTCTATGAATAGTATATTTATAGAACTCATTCTGTTCATTATAGCTACAGTTGGAATACGCTAAACATTAATTACTAGCGCCAGCATGGACGGTGCCAATTTTAGCGACAATTCTGCCATAGGCCGGTATGGCATGTGCCACATTCATAATTGTTGATATAACTCGCTCCGCTCCTTCACACTGTCGGCACTACGTACAATGTTTTGGTTCACTGACCGTGCAATGTGCAATTTAACAGTGGTTGCGACATACTGTATAATTTTAACCTTAAAAGGTAACAGTTATGGAGTATGTCGTTGATAGCAAATTGCAGTGTCACGGTAACAGTAAAAAGCTTTCCAATGTTGGCAAAGATAGGTTCAGTTTCAAATGTTATTCGTATTGCAAAAAAAAATTTGATTTAATTTCCACTTTTTTATAGTCATTGATTGATATGAAGATACTCGCTCGTGAGGTAAAATAATCACTGCAAAACACACAAAATAATGTCAAATTAGAACTACTCTCTTATTTGAGTTTGTCAGTCGTATTTTGAAACCACATTATTTCAGTCGTACAGAAGTAATTAGAATTAGCATGTCTTATGGTCATTGATATATAAATGTTTATTTTTAAATACACTACAGTTATGCGCGCTGCCGGATGTAGTTACTTATAAATAAATTTTACAGCTCTGCAAGTGGCGAACTGTTGATCAACATTTTAGATAATTATCGAGTCATCAAATGGATAACCTTTGCCTCATCTTCTTTAAAAACATTAATTTATTGTTGATTAGTTGTCTTACTATCTCAACATTTCAATGAAGATTTTTATTTATTAAGCCACGTCATTGTCAAAATAATAGTGCATACAAGTCGTCTTATTATTATTATTCTCGAAAAGTAAAATTTTTTAGTACACCTTGAAGGAGATATGGAATCGGTAATCATACTTATGTCAGTGATTTCTTGACATAAGTCATTTTTGTACCATTATTTGCCACCGTAAAACAACAGAATGTTCTGATTTCCATCGTGTACGGTGTTTGTTAGAATGGAAGGTATATAAATAAATTACAATGTAAACGTGTACAATTCCAATCTCTAAATAATAAACGACTTTTCGACGAAAATAGTTCTTAGAACTAAATGTTTGTTCTTCTTCTTAGCATAATTTGACCAAGCTTTTCTTTAAGTTACTAAACTTTGGCCTCCGTTTGAATCGTAGACAAAGTGAAATCGGGGTTTTCGGAAGAAAATTTCTCATAAAAGTGTAAAACCGAAGGCGTACTTATTTATAAATGACATAGGATTATTCTTAGTAAAAACGTCGTAAAGAATTGGTTTAAAGGCTAAAAATTGTTTACCTGCCCACATTTTATCACTGTGTTAAGTTTGCTGAAAAGAAAATTCTCTTAATTGAAATCTTTAAAGTTCGTATGGATTATGAGAAGTAAGATCATGTATCGGTTCAACGCTCCGATCGGAAACATTGTATTATTCTGTTTGGATATTTTCGTACTTCGGGAGAGTTGCTTCTATTATGTGAAATTAAAGATCTATTTTGTGAAGCGTAGACATGATAGTTATAAAAACATAAAGAACATATGAAATAATTACTTATAAAGTATAATTTAAAATTGTCTACCTAGAATTATACTGTAAATTACGCAGGCATTTCTTTTTATGGCATAGAGGGAAAACGAGCACCTGATGGTAAGCGATTATCGCCGCCCATGGACACCCGCAACACCAAAGTCGTCACAAGTGCGTTGCCGGCCTTTGGGGGATAGGGGAGGGGTTTAGGTGTGGGCCTCTGGTATCCCAGGGAGGGCTCCGGTCGTGTTAGTAACTGCAGTTCCCGGACCTTGTTGACACACCCTGTGGTTTTAGTAACAAACCACGGCGGGGTGCCGGCTCGAGGGGGTTTCGACACGTAAAAAAAAAACCTAGTATCCTCCCTCACTCGGTGAAACACAGCGCAAGCGTTGATTCACACCGGTTTTCTGTGAGGTCGTGGTATCACTCTGGTCGAGCCAGCCAATGCATGCCGAAGCTTGGCTTTCCCACGGTACACTGAAAACGCGCTAACTATAAAGCTTAAGGATGATACACAAAACCGATGCTGATTTGAATTAAGCTAACATTTTTAGTCAGTTAATTTAGAAAAATATTTACACAACATCTAACGTTCGGTCCTTTAAAAACGTTATTATTAATGTTAAGTTATTTAATGAAGCTTTTTTTTTACTTTTCAGGTAATGTTCGAGTTCATTTATTTAACTACAGTGAGGATTGGTATGAAATAGAAAAAATATTAGAAACCGCCACTTCATCCAAAAATGTATAAGGAAGTATAAATTAGTACTAAGTTTTGAACATTGAATATTTTAAGTACATTGTACAAGTGAGACGCATTTATGTATTTAATTTATAAATTATATCTTTCATGTGCTGTGACTATTAGCTACTAGGCGTGGGCGGCATGCCTATTAAGTTCGTTTGCACAATCTGTTGTACGTTATCTAACTTTTAGACCTTTATTTTTAGTAAAAATAATATACGAGGTTTATAAATAACAGTTATGTGCGTCAGTGAGTATTTTACACCATTTAAAAACATAATATGGGAAATCTTCAAAATTGTATTTTAAAATCAGAGACCTAGACTGTCTTTACCCGTACCGCATCTTGGTTTTCGTAATTTATATTTGCACTAAGTATAAACTACGAAGATTGTTTACTACTAGCCAAACACCGTGTTATTGTGGTTATTGTCATACCGTGGGTAACGCCGCAGGGCGACGGCAGTCTAAAAAAAAGTAGCCTAAGTTACTCCTTATACCATCAGCTACCTACCAGTGAAAGTCCCATCAAAATCGGTCCATCCGTTCTAGAGATTAGCGGAAACAAACAGATAGACATACAAAAATGTAAAAAAAAGTAGGTATATGTACGTTACATACACATAAGCATTTAGTAAAATACGGTTATTTTAGTATTACAAACAGACGCTCCAATTTTATTTATTTGTATAAATACGAAGATAGATACTATTAGATATTAGTTACACCTTAGCCTACGGCCTTTCTCGATTAATGGAATACCCAACACCAAAAAAAATTTTCCATTTAAACCAATATTTCAACCCAGGAAACTAACTCTACAGCTACATTAAATTACTATGGATAAACTATCAACTTTCCTAGTATCAGTGTCACACCTCTAACTACCCTCTAACAAAATGATGTGACTATGATTACATGTTCATAATATATTAAATCGTTGTTGTAGTACGCCCCTGATAGTTAACTTGATTACTATGCAAAATAGTGTTATAAATTTTAAGCTAATTTAGTCGATGTCTACTTATCTGTTGAAATATTGAACAATAGATGTCTATTAACTTGGTAAATAACGGTTATGACGACGAATATTTTCATAAATATTAAGAAAGAGCACGTAGAAGATATTGAAAGCAGTTTAGTCAGGACAAGTTTTATATAAAGCTAAGAAGCTCTAATATTAAAATCCATGTTTTTCTTCTTAACCCATATGCAAGAAGTTTTAATATCGTCCTTAATTTGCACATCACAAGGTAAAATTTTGCAAGAACCGACAATTTCATTCTCTAAATTCTCTAAAATCTCTTGTTACAAGTTGTTAGATTTTCCCTTTCATCATAAAAATCTTGGTTATAAATTCTCAAGATTTAATGGTCTAGGTGTTCTTTTATTGTGTGTTGGATTTTGTGTGTTAAAGAGATAAAGACGTCTTGTCGTCCTAAGTAATTGATATTCAGATTTTCTTTACAAATTTTTTACGTAAAAAGCATATTTTCTGTTTGTCTAATATCAACTTCATTGATATTTAGCACAAAAAACTGGCTTGAAATTCAGTTTTTTGAAGCGAATCCCACTATGCATTACGGACAAAATGAAATATGTATTTATGAGTGAAAATACTCGAGTAAAACAAAAGCAGAAAATACGAGGCTGTTTTATAACGGATTTTTTATTCAAGTTATAAACAATCCCTCTTTTATATACCTATGTTTTTTCTGATAAACTTTGCATTGACGCCAAATTTTGTTTTGCCAGAAACCGTATAATATCAAACATTCTTGTCAAATTTTCTAATATAAAATAAATAAAAAAAAACAAGTAAAACTGTTCATTTTTTTTTTCTAATTAAATGCTATTGTAGAATTGGTGTGTGTCATAGTTTTTCTTCGTATTTCTGCCTTGTGCAATATGTTTGGACGAAGTTTATATAAGTATATAAAAAAACTCTTAATATTATATCAAAATTGTAAGTGTTTCTGAACGAAACATTTGTGTTGCAAATACGTTAGTATAGATTTCCATTACAACAACAAAAAAAAACTGACTACGTTAGAAGTAAATTCCACTACTTTTTATGTCTGAAAGTTCATACAAGTATGATCCAAAAAATACACAGAGCACTATCTCAGAAACAAAATTCATCATAATGTAGTTTAAATAGAATCTCTGTGGATAGTCTACTACACGATATATGATTTTTCAAGTACCACAAAACCAATATTTTCTTATAAAGTGTTACGCGTGCGGTAGGTTAACGTGAGTGTGTCTTTTGATTTAACGGCATTCCATAGCCTTATATTGATTACGTTCGTTTTTACGTCATACGGTTTAAATTAATAAACATATTATTATATACTAGCTGAACCCCGCGGTGCTACCCGCGGTACGATGATAACTGCGGGCAACGCCGCGAGGCGAAGCTATATCTTTATAAATAGTAGCCTATGTGTTATTCTGATGTATAAGCTATATTGTGGTAAAGTTCCATTCAATTCCATTCAGTAGTTTTTACGTGAAAGAGTAACAAACATCCATACATACATACATCCATACTTGCAAACTTTCGCCTTTATAATAGTAGTAGGATATATATTGACTGCCTCGGTGATGTAGTGGTACGCGTATGCGACTGCTAAGCTTGAGGTCTCGGGTTCAAATCCTGGGTCGGACCAAATGTTTGTGGAATCTCCAAATATTTGTTTCGGAGTTTGGGTATTTTCTATGTATAATATGTATGTATTTACAAAAAAAAAGTAAATATAAGTATTTATATCAGTTGTCTAGTACCCATAACACAAGCACTGCTTAGCTTGGGACTAGATGGCGTTGTGTGTTAGATGTCCGAAATATTTATTATTATTATATTATTATATTTTTCAATTATCAAAAACGCAGAAAATCATTACATAAAATTATATATTTTATACTAAAAATAGTTTTATGAAGTGATATTATAACTTATACTCTTGATTATCGGCACTTGGGTGAGCTTATTGAAAAAGGTTACTTTATTTTATTTAATTGTAAGAAAATGAGTAACCTCTAATAATGCCGTAAGAAGAAGCCGGTCAGGTGAATTTAAATTAAATAGTTAAAGTAAATTTTGTTTTAAAATGATAATAGGTTTGGTTTTGTATAATGTTTTATTTCCAATAACTATGTAAAAATCTCACTATGTACACAACTTCAGTTTTTTCTCAATTGGAGTATTTCAGAGAATATTAGATTTATCAAAATTCAAAAAAAGAAAGATAACTCTAATTAAGCACTCAAATCCAGTGTCTCTCTCTCAAAGTCAAAGTTATTTGTGCAATAAATTGAATTTTTATACGTATCTACTGCCTAAAGGCACTGGCAGGTAGGTAAATCGTAAATGTAAATAGGGACAATGTCACTGAATAACGTTGTCTAGCGATGTATTTTATTACCTTTATGGATTTTATTGCCTACAAAAACATGAGTCCAATAACAAAATATTCAATAAGTATATACTACTTGTTTAAAAAAGAAAATTACGGCCGGTGATATCGGAAAACCCAGTAATACTCTACGTGCCAGTGAAGTATGTACCGTATTTAAGTTATATCGCCGGATACCTGTCCGCATACAGATTATAATAAGGATTAACAATCCAGCTACAATCGAATCAAATCCAAGTGTAACAAAAACAGTTTAAAATTAGTTTAACACTTGAGCTTATCTCTTCAAAGATACCTTTTTTATAAAAGCACAATTTCTTGTTAAAGTTATCAATTCCAAATTCGCCAATCACATCACGTCTAGCCCGCCATCTTGAAATCGTCGTATACTCAAAATGTCAACACAATTTTCGGAATACAGCTATTGTGATTTATAAAGCGACTAGCTAACACGACAGACGTTGGTGTTGTGTGCCTCAACTATGTATATTTGGTATGAATGTTAAAAAAAGGAAATTCGTATAAGGAATTCGGAAATAAATAAATGATTGACCGTTAGGTATGACAAACGCATAAAACGAAACAACAAAAGTTGTGTTACAAAAGTTATTGTGGTCGTTAAGTTTTTTTTTTAATTTCTTAACTTTTAACATTAACAAACACAACAAAATAATAATTAGCGAAATCGATCCAGCAGTTCATATTTTGCTTTGTTCATAATAATTTTAGATCATTTAAGATAATTTTAGATCATTTAAGTCTCTATAACATATAGGCTTGAAATTACTAATTTTAAAAGATAATTTTTAAAACCCTGACTAAATTTGAACAATTCAAACGCCGCCATTTAACGCGCGCTTTTGACACGGCCAATGACGTCATTGTCATTTTGTGTGTGTTTACTATTCAGTGTTTCACTTCCTTTATACTTATTTAAAGTAATAATTGCTATAAATCGTGAAAGAAATTAATTTTTTACACTACTAACACAGTATGAATTCGACGCCGATAATTTCAATAAAGTGACCGTCGATGTCACATTTTGTTTCGACCAATAGTGACGCGTTTTCCATCCCTTAATTTTCACTTTTATTTAATGTTTTCTGGGTTTAAGAAATCACTGAATAAAAAATATACCTTTTAAGTAAATTGAAAGATAATAAACAATCTAGAAAAAAATATTTGATTCAATTTTTTTTTATACATGTTCCCTATCGTTTTATCAACGCAAAGTCTAAATTGCTGTGGACTTAAACTACTAAGAAAGGATAATTATAAACTCAATTCTAAAGCAGTAAAATAAGGAATAAACGATTGTACCGAAGTTCGACAATTTCAAAGTAAGAACACAAAATACAAATAATCAAGCAGGTCAAGCCGCGGTCAAAAGCTAGTAAATAATATTCTACAGAAAACTGCCAATAGTAAAGCAAACAGTTATTTTAAGCATCTTTATTCCGCTACCAATCTCTTCAGTTTTGTTAAAACTGCGGATGTAATCACCGCTATAGTATTGACGGCTATAATAGTTTCCGTGACAACCGAGATCAATGGTTTTGCGATAACATTGAAGGTTCGTTTCCACACATTGATGGTCTCGATAAGCAAACATAGGTCAAATACTTGACATGATTTGAATGGCGCAGCATTGCGTAAACATATAGTATCTATTTCCAACAAAATTGCCAGTTACTTTAACGGCTATAGAGATCCTATAAGGATCTCTATAGCCGCTTCGAATTTATGCTTTTTTGATTCGTCTTGACGCAACTTCATCAGATTAGAAAAAATAAGTCATGTATGTCAATTCGATGGTAAACAGGCTAAGATATCTGTCCTACAGTAACTAAAAAGTCAAATATAAATAAAAAAACACTTCTTTAAAAACTTCTATTGAAACCCGCTAAAAAGAATAAAAAATAAGTTTTTCTTGAAAACATTTACTGTTAAATTACAATGTCATCACACAATTTATATAATACTATTTATTTTATTACACAATTTTGTGTATTGGCATTGTAAGTTAAAAGTAAGTTAAAGTCTACTCTACTTGTGGTGGTCCAGTGGTTGAACTGTGCTAAATTTCATATTCCTCCGTTTGCATAGTTTTCGTAAAAACATTACCTTCCTTTTGACGCAGTTGAGTAAAAAATGGTACAAAATTTGTGTTTCACGTATAAATACATAGATTATGTATGTCTTTTACTAAAAATAATATGAACCTGATTAATCTACAACACTAATCTAATTAATTCACTTTTTTATGTTGTTCCTGTGTATAAATAGATGCTTCGTTACAAGATGACACTAAATCTATACTAATAATAAAGCTGAAGAGTTGGTTTTAAAGGCATATTATGTCAATGTTAACACGAAAGATTTGTGATTTTAAACATTAACAGTTGCATCGTGTAATAATGAACATTGTCTGTAGTGAATGAAATGATGATGTTCGTAGATCAAGGTTGCTGTTACGTTCGCGTTCGTCGCACCTCATCCAACTTATTAAAGTTTCACCATTCCATTCAGTCTGGCTCAGCAGCAGCATTGCGCTCATATTGAACGCTCTACGAGTAATATACACTTTGCATGCGCATTACTACTCAGACAGAATAAATACTCGTTAGTCAAGTACATAGCTATACCTACATATAGCTTGTCTTATAAAATTACAGTCTAACTCTCTAAATCAACGCAAACTTTCGACATGAAAGAAAACCGTCGCGTGCTCTGTTCTCATTTTTCTCAGTCTCAAAAATATTAGTTTTAATTGTTGCTATGGTTACGGGAATATATTGATTAAAGCTTTCTTGCTGTACTAAATTTACAGTTAACGTGATTGGACATATTTACTAGGCCATTGGTTGTTGTAAAAATACTATGAACTATAAAGTCAGTCGTGACACGGTTGTGCATGGTCACGAGGAAAACACGCCGCCGTAGTGTACGCGTGCGCCGTACGAGCCGGGCGCAGGGCTGGTGTGAGAATAACATCGCCTCCCCACCCTACCACCTGCCTCCCCATTTACACCTGCACCTCGTGTTAAAACCTGCTATATTTCACGGTTTCCGACGGGTGTCATTTGTGCCTCTTTCTCTCAACAATCAAGAGATGAAAATTGAATGTATCATATATTCTAGCCTCGACTGACAAGAATTTGGAACAAATACTTTATTGAGTCTTTTGACTGTTTGAAGCTGCGCGTTGAAAATTTTAAGTATTTTAACCAAATTGCTTCCTACTTGACAATACATTATGTTCAGAAAGAGTTTTCATCTTGATATTTTATGGTATTAGCGTTTGGCAGCAAGCCATAACGTTAGGACTGGAGTTCGGGTCAATTGTTTGATTTCGTCCTTATGTTAGGTACTTACTTGAGATCGTTTTATTACAAAAATATTACGTAACTTAAGAAAAACATTTATCATGGGTTAGGTAGTAGTAGGGTAGTATAACTAGCTAGGAGTTTATTCAGCAAATCTACACGGAATGACAAATAAATCGGACAACACAGTATTGGCTTTTCTGCTGGGCGCACGTTTGGAAAGTAAATAAAAACGAATAGATTTAAGGTGGCACACGTTCAAAACAAATATCGACATAAGTAGGTACATCATCAATATACTTGCAATAAGTAGAACATGTACTTTAGATATTTAGCAATGCTCCAGGGTTTGTCTAGGTACCTGCAAACGTGCCCTTAGTCAATTATTACTTCTTTCTTGATGTTAAGAGTAATTTCAATAATGCCTTGAGACCTATTCAAGAGATAACAAGTGAACCACCGCAGCAGATCCCCCCTTATTCCCATCCTGTTCAGTTTAAGCAGCAGGATATTGTGATCGATCCGATCGAAGCCTTTGCTATAATCAGTGTAAACGACTTCCACTTGCTTACCATGGCACTCTTAATAAAATTATTATACAGCAGTTGTAGCGCTATTAATTAGTAACTTCTATTTTTGAATTCTTTTAATAAACAGGAGCTATGTACGCCGACTTTAATGTAAGGGAAACGACACACGACGAGAGTTATTTCTTAAATAGGATTGAGACAGGCAACGAAATACCATCACTTTTTGATTCTTCGAAATATCTAACTGCTGTAGGAGTTAAGCAACTTTATCAGTAATAATATGAATGCAATAATGGATAAGATGTCCCCAAGGAACTGACTCGGGGTCAGGTTGTAACATTTGTTTTAACATTTTCTTTGATAGATAACTAATGGATAAAAATATAAATTAAACAGGCTTTTATTTCCGACAACATCATCAGAATCTGGATATCATGTAATACCAAAGTACACACCAAGGCTTGTAGTTGTTTATCTTGTTTAGTTAAGAAGTTTCTATGGCCGGGTAAAAGAAAGACACTGACCACTTTAAGCATCACCCTATTGCTTCTAGTATTTGCTTGTGGATAATTGTCAAAATGAGAGATTGCTACAAGCAAGTGTTTCAACTTATCGAGATACTAATTTACTTAAGTATACATGGTCAATGTTTAGCTTAGCAGCAGACATTTCAATATTTTGATTGTTCCTGAAGCTTAACTTAAGAATTTGAAATTTACAGGAAAATGTTTCAAAAATTTTCCTGCTCTTTCGTCAATTTATTACATTTTAATATCTTGAAAAAAATCACAGCTATCAATTACAAGAAGTAATATTAAGTTCTAGAGCTGGCCATTTACAAATTATATATGTGGTCAATCATTGTAGTAATCAATCACATTTTCTGTGTATTTAAATACTGCTAACTTTGTGGCAACTAATAAACACGTTACTATTTATATTTGCATACATATAACTTAGTTATCATCAGGTAAATAAACAGCAATCTTCTCAAATCAGCATATTCAGTCCGAAATTACTTTTACCTAGATTTTGTAGTATAAAAAAATAAGGAATAGAACGTATATGCTATTATATGTAATACTGAGGTATCATGGAATAGCAACATGGAGACATTTAGGGGTCAATGTATTGCACTGTTCAGTTGTGTGTGAAACCACAGCCGAAACTGGAGCCGCGGAATGGGATTACAGCAAACTGCGGATTTATACTGAGGATTTAGAAAATCCTATCGTACAAAAAGGACGCCGAGCGCCGTATGGATACAACAGCGTTAAAGGCTATGTTTGATAATATGTGATGTTTGTATTCCAATGTAAACGCCTTTTTGTAGTGTCCAGTTTTCTGAATTAATGTTCCTATTCGTCCGATAAATTTTTGACATAAATATTTATGATGTGGTGGTTTCTAATGTGCCAATGTTTTCTATATGATAAGTTGGACTAATTTATTATGTTCATATTTAATAAATATGATGTTTTATTAATTGTTGCTCCATTTTGTTTACACGCTAACCGAGCAGTTGCACTGAAATGTAAGTATTACTATAGAATGGTTTAATATGATTAAAATAGTGCGAGTTATGACTGAATTATTTTTATTTTTTTATTTCTCTGGGCGTATCCGAAATGTTGAGTTTTCTTTGTTTTTTAATAAAAATATTAGTTCTTACAGTAGCTGAATGTGACTGTATGCTTCAACCTACCTGTTTAAAGTTATTTCTAATACTACAACAATAAAACACAATACTATTGAATTGTTAATTATGTTATTAAACTTAATATTAAAGTACCTCAGATTGTTGCCGTATATCTTGTATTTTGTACATTGTACAAGGTGTCTCAAAAGAAATTTCATATTTAGTGGATTGATTAAAAAAAAAGGAAGCGGTATATAGAAAAAATGTTTATTTATTGTTAAAATACACTTTTTGGGAATTCATTTCTTAAAAATAATATCGTCTAAATGTAAACCCTCACGTTGTTGGCACTCATTTAATCGAACAGTAAAATTACTTATGACTGCTCGACAGGTGGAGTGAGGGATGGCTGCCATTTCGTGACGGATATTTTCTTTCAAATGCGCCAGTGAAGTTGGTTTATTGGCGTAAACTTTAGATTTAAGATAACCCCATAGGAAAAAGTCCATAGGGGTTAAATCTGGGCTACGTGGAGGCCAATTTATGTCACCTCTCCGTGAGATCAATTTTCCTGAGAAAATTTCACGAACACGTGGCAGAGATATATTGGACGTGTGTGAAGTTGCTCCGTCCTGTTGAAACCATGTTCTTTGGTTATAGCCAGGAAAGTTTTGCAGTTCAGGTACCAAGAAGTTGTCTAACATCTCCACATAACGCTCTGAATTCACTGTAACTGTACGCCCCATTTCGTCTTCAAAAAAGTAAGGGCCGATAATTCCTCGCGCCGACATGGCAGCCCATACGGTCACTTTAGGCGAGTGTAGGGGTTTCTGATGTTTGCGTTTCGGATTGGCTGAACTCCAGTAGCGGCAGTTTTGCTTATTTACGTGGCCATTAAGATGAAAATGAGCTTCATCCGAAAACAAAATGTTGGTAAACGTTGAAAATCGCTCAATCATCTGATTTACGAAATTAAGCCTCTGACCGGCATCTTGGGGCTTTAATTCTTGCACCAATTGAATTTTGTAGGGGTGCAGCTTTAGATCTTTGTGCATAATGCGATGTAATGATGATCTATGCACATTTAAAGCACTCGCGCGCTTCCGAATTGAAAGGCTCGGGTCGTCACGTACAGATTGATTAACACTCTCCACGTTTTCTACCGTTCTTGATGACCTAGGTCGCCCGGATTTTGATTTATCCAGCGTTGATCCAGTCTCTTCAAACTTTTTAACCCAATGTCGAATGAGAGGAAGGCTTGGCGCATCATTTAAGTGGCGAAAACCTCGAATACTGCAGAATTTTCTACGCGCGACAGTTGTCGAATCACCGTTCTTGTAAAACTCTCGCACGCACAACGCGCGGTCTGCTCCCGAGAAACGCTCCATAGCGACTGAATCCCCAAGAGCCAAGCTACCAATTGACATAACCCCCGCACCCCTCAAGTACGCAGCGTTCACGCAGTAAGCTAAACAAATATAAAATTTCTTTTGAGACACCCTGTATTTGATGCAATTTTGCATTCTACTTATTCGTATTGCTTGCATGACTTTCGAAATCAATAGAGTTGAGTTGTAACTTAAAATACAGAACCAATCATTGTATCAAAATATAGAGCTTAAGCCTGATAATTAGAATAATATTAACGAAAATTAAATACAAATTTATGTTAACACATAAAGCCATTTGAGTTATCCATTTAGTGTTTTGGTTTTTATACCATTATTGCATACTCTAAATAAGCTAAATTAATTACTGTTTTTTTGTGGCAGTTAGTAGAAATAGCAACTTTCCCAGCTCTAGAAAATTAATAACAAATCAAATGAAATCATGTTTATTTATTGCGATGAAACGAATAGAAGATATTTTGAAGTGTCATTCGTACAGCTTAAGCTTAGATGATTGCTTGTTTCATAATGTAGATCCTATCAAGATGATTAGAAAAGTCCTGTAAAACCTTGAACGTTCCTTTTTCTAAGTAGGTCTTTTTGAGTTTATAAGAATCAATGTCAATAGAATAACAGATTTTAACATTATAAATGTATATTTTTCAGATACCGACAACCAACGTGTTATAATTCACGTGAAAGACGTGAATGATGAGCCGCCTTACTTTATCAACCGACCGTTACCGATGCAGACTGTTGTGCAACTAAACGCAGCTCCAAATACCCCTGTATTTACACTACAAGCAAGGGATCCTGACACCGACCACAATATTCATTACTTCATTGTAAGAGATAGAACTGGTGGAAGGTTCGAAGTTGATGAGAGATCGGGTGTTGTACGAACCAGGGGTACCGATCCTTTTCAACTGGATATGGAGTACGTACTCTACGTGAAGGCTGAAGATCAGGTAATTTCATATAACCTGTTTTATTGTTAGTTTTACTAGAAGTTTCCCGCAGTTTTTCTTCCATTTACGGTTTTTGCTGCTCCACTCTAAAGGCTCGTACTGAGATATTACATAGCCTGTATTAAATCGTTTTTTCAACTTTATTTTATAACTCTTAACCGTAATTAAAACCGATAATATTAACATGTTTTCCGGTAAATTATTTACAATGAAAATATTAGATATTTTTTTTATTCTTAGTTTAAACAATGAAAATATTGCATCCATTAAATATAACATTGCTTTTGTCTTGTAATTAAAAATCAGATTAAAATAAACATTCAGATATCTTTTTCATTTTTCATTTTGTTAATCCAGGGCTCAGAGTAATTAAGTTACGAAGTTGGTAATATTATTAAAGTCTTTTGCGTTATTTTATTAAATTAAAAACAAACATTCTTCTCAAGAGAAATAAAGTAGGTACCTACGAGTATATTTATCCATATTTTTAGGTAGATTTATAGGTAGCGGTACGTAAAGTACAAAGCGCCGCTCTTTTATCTTCTTAATTTTGAGGTCTTACTGTATTAGTAGTTACCAGATATATATCAATAGCATAAATAAGTCTATAATATACATATATAAAAATTTCAGAACGGACGCGTCGATGAGAGAAGATTTCAGTCCACACCCGAGGAGCGTCTTAGCATTGTCGGAGGCAAACGCGCACCGCAATTCTACCTACCCAGCTACGAGGCTGAAATTGCTGAAAATCAGAAAAAAGATTCTGAGTAAGAGAACTATAAATAATAATCATTTTTTACAATTAAAAGGATATGTATAAAAACATTATATATGAAAAGTTTTCGCCCGCGGCTTTGCTCGCATTTAAAAAAAAGTGTCCTATGTTACTTCTTCTTTTTCTGCAGTGGCGCATTGGTAGCGTATGCGACTGCTGTGCTTGAGGTCTCGGGTTCGATTCCCGAGTCGGACCAAATGTTTGTATGATCTGCAAATATTTGTTTCGGAATTTTGGGTGTTTTCTATGTATGTATTTATAAAAAAGTATATGTATTTATATTAGTTGTCTAGTACCCATAACAAAAGCTCTGCTTAGCTTGGGACTAGACAGCGCTGTGTTTTTGATGTTATACCTTCAAGAATATGTGTACAAAGTTCCATGATGATCGGTTAGTGGTTTTCCCGTCAAAGCGTAACAAGCAAACTTACTTTCAACTTTAAAATATTAAGTGTGATGCACTGTACATAATTGGCTTAGTGGCCTTTCAACAGTTTTAGTCCTAGTCCGAGTAATGATGCAAAGTTTCTCAAAGCAAGAGATATTGTTTAAACTGTCACGTGTCAGTGATAGAGAGGTAGACAACATTTGGGCATTTATAATTTTGTTTGTTCCTGAAAGGGAAAAGTAGTCTGAAAGGAAGGATAATGCAAGAATGCAAGTGAAATGATATCCATACGAATATACTGGATATCTCGAGAAAATTAGAGTCGCGTAGCTGAAACTTAAACTGTCTGTTTGTTGCCATGTTTCCAAACCCTCATATCTAATGCAGTAATTATACGTACGTATCTAGAGAGCATTTAATCTATAGTGTTGTACACGTGTGTACATATTAACGACGCGGCTCTTACTAAGTACCTGATTGTACAATTTATATTTTTAAGAGCACTTTATTTTAATTAATATTTGCATACTTAGCGAGTTTTATAGGCAGGTATTGAAGACCCCTTTCAACATACATGCTTAACTTTCGATTGTTCATAATTGCAATTCTCATAAAGTTCATAAGTAATTGTTGTCATAACCACGACATTCAACACGATCGTAATGACAAAATGTTTACACAAAACCATATTAATTTTTCATATGGATGTGCTAAAGTACCGTTCAGGTACAGGATACAACAACGGTTTTAGGGCAACATCCTACTAATATTATAAACGCGAATGTTTGTGAGTATGTAAGTGAGTATGTTTGTTGCTCTATCACGCTAAAAGTACTGACGGGATTTTGATTAATAACACATAGGCTACAATTTATAAAGATACTAGCTTCGCCTTGCAGTGTTGCCCGCGGTTATTGTCGTACCGCCGGTGGCACCGTGGGGTTCAGCTAGTTAATCATAAAGTAAAAAGATTGGAAGGAACCGAATAACGACTTTTATACAACTAAAATTTCGGACAAAAACTACTTTTGATATTAAATGAATTGTCGTATTAAATATATTTTAATTTCTTTTATTTCAGCATAATATCAGTTAAAGCCAAGTCGTTTGCCGACCGAGAAATCCGATACACGCTGAAAGCACAAGGCCAGGGCGCGGGCACCTTTAACATTGGACCCACGTCGGGCATTGTTAAACTAGCAAAAGAACTAGACTTTGAGGATCTCAGACAACCGCATGTGTACTCCTTGGTCGTGACTGCCACCGAAGATTCTGGAGGATTTTCAACTTCTGTCGAGGTAAATTGCAAAATTAACTTACTTATATTTTCACAAATCATGTTATGAAGAAATAATCTACTGTTTTTTGTTATGGTTTTAAATTTATAATAGTAAAATACGTTATTGTGATTTTTATGAAAAACATATGGATAATGTTTCAAATAACCTTCCTTGAGCAGCTCTTTTGATCTCTTAAGATTAAGGTTCAAGGGAGATTTATGAGGCGTGTAAAATAAAAATAATATATGATGAACAAAGATTTTTAATTCTCCATTACCATTTTATAAAACAGATATCTTTGAAACACTTATATGTTATTTTTCTTGACCAGAGACTTCTAAAACCAGTCCAGTATTTTAAATTTAAAGTTCTACCCTTAATTGAGTACAGTCGGTTTATCTAACGATTCTCAGGGTCTTATGCTGGCTTCCATTATCAAAACTTCATTGTTTACACGAATTCTTCTCTCAGATTGGATTCTATCTAATGCCAAGCCGTCTTGATTAATCAATCCCAACTAGCAGTATTCCATTGTCCTTCAGACCTCTGACCAAATCGTAAATTAAATTATATGTTTATATTATTCTAGCTTACAATTCGTGTGACGGATGTGAATGACAACGCACCCAAGTTCGAGCTACCCGATTATCAAGCACACAACGTTGATGAAGATATCCCCCTTGGTACCAGCATCCTAAAAGTCAAGGCCATGGATGCTGATTCTGGAAAAAACGCTGAAATCGAGTATTTAGTCTCAGGTAATTGTATGACATCTTATGTATCTAATCCTAGGCTATCTAATCTACTACTGCCATCTAGTGTTGTTTTCATTTTGGTGTTGACGTCACAAGATGGCGCTGTTGTAAAGTAATTTCATAATATTACCACTGGTGGGGACACTTGGGATTTTCCAATTCTATATAGCTAATGGTAGAAATATGTGGAATATTCAACCCTATATACAACTTCTAATTAAATTGGTAGGAATAATTGGTTTTTGAAGTGAAAACTTCTATAAGCGTGTTAAGCACTTTTTGGTAGAACAAAAATCATGGAACTCGCTATAAATATAATAGCTCGACGATTCATTTCACAAGTTACTTAGTTTTTACTTCTATCGGCAGACTCCAAAGATTGCCCTGTTTTTTTTTGTAGTATCACACTTTCAATATTCGTTAACAAGCGTCAACGAATATTGAAATCACTCTATTCCTTTAGAATGATACTGATATTCATCGTTGAATAATGTTATGAATATGATCTCAGTCATTGTTGCAGTTAAAAATAAGAATATGATTGACAATGTCAAGAAAAAAATAATAGGTCTTTACCTATGAAATTGCGTTTCTTCAGTACTGGTAATTTCAAATAAAAAAAGTTTGTAATGGCTCTGTATTCTAAATTCAAATTAATTTTGTTTTAAAACCATGACATTCTATTTACAAACTCAGTCTTTTGTTTTTTGATTAGCGTTGTATTTTCATTACATTTGAACATTTTTCGTCATAATGGATACTTTAAAAATTCGTGTAATTATGGAATATGAGTTCCGTCGTGGCACCAACGGCACGTAACATCAAAAACGTTTACGGAGAGAACTGTACAAACGAACGCACAACCCTTTATTGGTTTTCCCGGTTCCGTTCTGGAAATTTTGACTTGAAAAATGAAGCTCGTGGTCGTCCGGAGACTTTGGTTAACAATAATGAATTAAAGGCGATTGTGTAAAGCAGCTTTTAATGTAAGCATCAAAACAATATTAATCCATTTGCGACAAATTGGCAAGGTAAAAAAGCTTGATAGATGGGTGCCCCACGACCTTAACGATCGCCAGCGCAACGTACGCGTCGAGACCTGCCTTTCGCTGCTCAACAGGCAAAGAAATGAAGGAATTTTGAAACGAATAGTTACGTGCGACGAAAAATGGATTCTGTTCGACAATCGAAAGCGCTCAGCAAGTTGGTTAGACCCTGGTTCAGCACCAAAGCAATGCCCTAAACCAAAAATGACCCCTAAAAAGGTGATGGTCACTGTTTGGTGGTCTAGTGCGGGTGTGATTCACCACAGCTTTTTACAAAACGGCATGAGCATTAATGCAGATGTGTACTGTGAAGAACTGGAGAGAATGATGGAGAAGCTTGCACATCTGCAACCAGCTTTGGTCAATCGGTCGTCCCCACAGCTCCTTCACGACAACGCGCGACCCCATACTGCGCAACAGACAGTCTCCAAGCTGCAAGAGCTGGGGTTGGAAGCTCTCCCTCATCCGCCATACTCACCAGACCTTGCACCTACCGACTATTACTTTTTCCAAAATTTAGACAACTTTTAGTGGGTAAAAAATTCAATTCCCGAGAGGCAGTACAAAATGCCTTTGAAGAGTTTGTTGCCTCCCGTCCAGCTGATTTTTACAAGAAGGGCATCAATAAACTGCCAATGCGTTGGCAAAGATGCGTCGATTGCATGGGTGATTACTTCGAATAACAGATATAAAAAAGTTTGAAAAAATAAGTACTTTCACTTATTGCATACAAAACGGCAATTTCATAGGTAAAGACCTCATATTTTTGTTAAGAGAAACAAACATTTATAGAGAGTTCTACTATCACAAGTCATTCAGGCACCGTATCACTACCGGTAAGGTATGTGGAGTAAAAGGTTTCGGGTATCCCGACTGGTAGCGATATTTGCAAAAAATTCAAATGTCCTCACTCATGAATGAATTCTTCTTCACTAATTCTGTATCCATTATTTTTAACCAATCTTGACTGGATATTTTCTTTATCAGGTTTTTTTCTGGACGATTCAGGGACGTTAGTGAAAACTATTTCAATTCGTATAGTTTAAAATCAAAACTTCAATCGTGTGCACATATTATTAAAAGATACAAATACAACTTTATAATGAGACCAAAGTTGACATGAGCATTTTGCATAATGAAATTACTCAATAAAAACGAACTTGTCAATACATGTTGTGTTGCTAATCCTGGGGGTAGTGTGAGTTTGAGGGGTGAGCGCTTTCGGCGTTGCGATTGGTCAATATTTCTGATTGACTGTAATGCTTTTAGAATGCCAACTGTAGTTTTAAAGTGATACGTGTTGACGTTGATGGAGTAAAAAAACATGCTTCTATATATTTGATGATCTAAATACTACTAATCCACAGAAAATAATACTAAAAATTTATATAATCCTTATTTTAAAGTATTAGCTAAAGCTAGAGAAACGTTGAATTGTCTAAATACATTTGCCTCCTAATTGTGTTCGTCCGGAAAAAAGTATTCCTTATTTAAATGTTTTTAATCTACATCTTACTGACTCAACACTTAGTTTTCATTTAATCTAGATTTTAGAATATCTAACGGTTAATAATAATAATTATCAATAAAATTATTTTATTATTCCTTCCAGATGATCATTTCTCCGTGGATTCCAACGGGATAATCACAAACAACAAGCAACTAGACGCAGACAATAACAACGCGTACTATGAATTTGTCGTCACCGCTAAAGACAAGGGAGAGCCGGCGAAAACAGGCACTGCTACAGTTAGGGTTTACACGAAAAATAAGAATGACGAAGAACCGAAATTCTCACAGCAAGTGTACACACCAAATGTTGATGAAAATGCGGGTCCAAACACACTGGTCACCACAGTAGTCGCATCAGATAAAGATGGTGACAACGTTCGATTTGGATTCGTTGGTGGCGGCACGAGTTCTGGCCAATTCGTCATCGAAGAAATAACTGGTGTCATTCGACTGCATAATAAAGCTATTTCGCTTGACAGAGATAAATACGAATTGAATGTAACAGCTATGGACGATGGTGCGTGCTGTGTTAACGGAGACGCTACTATACACACTTCCACTGCTGTCGTTGTCGTATTTATAACGGATGTAAACGACAATAAGCCTATATTTAAAGACTGTCCAACTTATTTCCCGAAAGTTGAAGAAGGGGCTCCTAATGGTAGTCCTGTTATAAAAGTTCACGCTACAGACGAGGACAAAGGTGTTAACGGTCAAGTCAAATACTCAATAGTGCAACAACCGAATCAAAAGGGAACGAAGTTTACAGTAGACGAAGAAACTGGTGAAGTATCCACTAATAAAGTATTCGATAGAGAAGGTGACGACGGTAAATTTGTATCAGTAACCGTAAAAGCTACAGACCAGGGAGAGCCCTCGCTAGAAGGCGTTTGTTCGTTCACTGTTGAAATCACGGACGTAAACGATAACCCCCCTCTATTCGACAGACAAGTAAGCAAGATAGTGACTGTATATATTCGCGAGTAGTATTGCACACATAATTGCATGTAATCACATTAGTATTCTGTTTGCATGAATTTCAGCGATCCCAAGTGATTGTTGACTATCATTATAATGTGTCTTCCAGAAATATGTGGAGAACGTAAAACAAGACGCCAGCATTGGCACAAATATATTGAGAGTATCGGCATCCGACGAAGATGCCGATAATAACGGCGCTATTGTATACACATTGAGCGCTCCGTATAATCCCGCCGATATAGAGTATTTCGAGATCCAGCCCGAGTCGGGCTGGATCGTTCTTAAGAAGCCACTTGACGTAAGTATTTCTTTTATATTTAATTACGTACCGATTACTCGGTGAGAGTGAAAGACAAGATTGAACGAATGAAAGGGATCAACTTTACCATGAAGTTTGGTGGATGAGTGCTACCTACAGGCCTTAGGATTCAATTGGCACATACTTTAAGTTATTACATGTAAATAGTTCTAAATTATCCGCTGCTGTAAATTGCTGTGAAGAGGAGTTAATCCTGGCTGTGAGGAGTAGTTGTCCATTGAACGGCTGCGGCCGTCGGGGGCTTGTTCTTCTTGCAGCACAATTAGTTTGAGTTGCCGCCGGCGTCGGCTCCGCACTGAATCTTCGTTAATATTTATTTCCGCAGCACCATCTTGCATTAACTATCTTACAGATGAATAAAACTTGTGTATAATATTTACCTTATACCAGATATAATACTGCTGTAAATATTTCACCGTTGAAACCTATGTTTAGTTCTAAAACATGTACAGTTTCTGTAACAGCACTTCTGTATATTTCGCACTAACCTAGTTTCAAGATTTATTTTTATGTAATTAATCGATTGATTGATTTGGGAAGCTTACGCTTTTAACATACCTATCAGTATTATATGTATTATGTACATGTTTTGTTACTAATCTCTGATTTTATTTTTGCGGAGCGGTTCATGTTGGAGCGGTTCAACTCCGTTCGCACAACTTCTCGCCGTGTCGTAGACGACTACTCATGCAATATGATATCGTATGCCATACTATTTTCATGATAATTATGACTTTTTTACAGGGCGGCAGTGATATGTTAATGTAATATATACCTAATTAGTTAATAATTGAGATGGTCAGATTGCTCCCAAGGCAGTTTGGCCATCTGGCCAGTTGTGACATATTCCTTCTGTGAAAGGGGCAACGTTCTCAAATCCAAAATTTGTACAGTTTAACGTAACGTCCATCGTTTGTAATATATTCATTTCAATGAGTGTCGTTTCGTTGTAGTATTACGAGGTCACCAAACCATTCATATGACAAACCTGACCTTTCCGCCATGTCTTGTATGCAGAGCTGCATGCATTTGCCTGCTTTTCGTTAAGTTATTTTTTTAATTTTTAAAACTAGTTTAGTTTGATTACTGTAAAAAGTACCTTATATTATAATGTACAGTTTGTCTTTCTCTTTATTGTACAGACGAAACTTGTAAAATATGATAAACATTTTATTTAAATTTTTTTTCTTGCACCATCTAATATTGGCTACAACAGTAAGGAATGATCTCTAATGTAAGTGCGACAGCGCCTGTGAGTGGAAGCAAACGACGTGAGCGGACGTATCATTACAATTTACTCTACGTTGTATCTAATTCTTCTTAATTTTATTTGGCTTTATTGGATGTGAGACGACGAGTGTAAGCTTTTATTTAAATAGCACATTCTACTGTGAAAATAAATAAATAATATTTACAGATAGCCAATAGTAAGTAATGTGGAAGTGAAACATAATACCTACTTCAGTTTATTTTTTAAATTATTTTAATTGTTTATTAGCGATGAGTACTTATGTGTTTATATTTTAGTTGTGTTATGTTTTGTTTTTCCCCGCTGACCTTTGACCCGTGTATCTGTAGCGGGACAGGTACCGACTGCGCGTGCGCGCCTCCGACAGAGGCGACCCGCCCTCCTCCGCAGACGTGGACGTTGAATTAGACGTGGTAGACAGGAACAATAAGCCCCCCATCTGGGACATGACCACGTATGGCCCCGTTCACATCAAAGAGAATGTCACAGTGGGTACCGTAGTGACCAGTGTGAAAGCCAGGTTGGTATAAGGCGCAGCGGGCCTCCGGGCCCGCCGCACCTCCACTCCTTAACACTACTAACGACGTGGTTTTGTCTGTTTCCATCGACTCTTTCCCCGATAGCGAGAAACGTACAAGTTGGAGGCTATGGCTCAAGACAAGGGTTTCCCGCCCTTGTCCAGAACCGTGGAGGTCCAGATAGACGTAGTGGATCGCGCGAACAATCCCCCCGTGTGGGACCACACGGTGTACGGCCCGATCTACATTCGAGAGAATTTGCCCGTGGGCGCCAAAGTGGTGTCCGTGAAAGCAAGGTGCGTAGGTAACTGTTCGGCACGGGCACCGCACGCAGCCCCGTCACCTGCACGCAGTGTGCGACGTCGCGGCGCGGGGCCCTCAGCGCTCCCCTCCACTCGCGTCCTGCCATACTCACCGACTACGCCTTACCTTTGTACACTACTTATGCCGAAACTGATATGGCAAAAGAAGTAGTGGCTATTTTTGTAGTGATTACTTACTCATCTTATCAGTTTCTGCACCGGTAGTATTCTACAAAGTAATAATACAGTTTATGGGTATGGTAATTGTATGTGGAATCGAAGGATCGTTAACTAAATATTTCTATTACATTATAAATATCGGACGAAACTATGGCTGATATTTGAATGTAGTCGAATCGAAGTTGAACGATACAGTAATGTGGTATTTTACGGTCCCCGTCTAATCCGTTCAAACTGAAATTTCATTTAGTTATCTAGTGTTAATAATAGGTTTGTTCTGATCGGACTGGAGTGTAAGGTCCACAGTGTGGCGGTCTCTGCGCCGCGAACGTCTACAACTACCGTTTGCCTCTCACTTGGTGATATGAATATATGATGTTATTGTCATTGTCCGTGAATTACAAATGCATTTTCATGGCACACGCGGTCTTTCGTGACGCACCAGCGTGCATAAAAGGGCTCACTGCTTACGTGGAACGGGGAACACTTGTGTTGTACTTACTATATAAAAACATCTATTTGAATATGTACAATTAATGTTTACTGAAATACTCATAAATCTCTAAAATACTTGCAAATAGATGCTTTTAAATAGTTTGTGAGAGGTATTAAACTGGTACTTATCTATTTATTATAAAGTCCATTGTTTTTGCATGTAGGTTGCGACATCAGTGCATTATGATGTAAATCACATACTTACAAGTTTGACTAAAGATTTAAGAGGTCTTAATGTACGGGCTCAAATAGCATGTTGAGATCATAAATGTTTTAGTTATTATAGTTGTGTAGGAAGTTGTGGATTCATTTATTTATGATCATTCCTATCAGTCGGTTAACATAGTGCTTGCAAGTAAACAGTCGTAAGTAATCGTTACGTGTTATGATCTTTGTTATTTTTATACTATGAAAACTTAAGTAACCTTTAGTTTTTATTTGAGTAATTTAAAATTAGTTGTTTTAAATGGTAGTAAATAAAGCACAATTAATTTTTGAAAGAATTGAATTATACAACTTCGTTCCGGTAACCGGATTCTATCGGTAGATATCAACTGAAGCAGACCATTGAATTACCTACACAGTTTTGACATGCTACTAGTCTAAATAGATTATATCATATAATATCGTTTAAACCATAAATTCTATACTACGGCGTCTTAGTTTTGTGCGTAGATACAAATTATTAGGAAACTGAAAATCGGTGTTCAAATGCGCTTTTCTCGAATATTTCTGCCTAGCACAACAAAATTGTGGAATAAACTGTCGCTTACAGTATTCACGGATTAATACGACCTTCAAAACTTTAAAAGGAGAACGTACTCCTTCTTCTCCTCCTCCTCCGTTACTTGTAACGCTTCTGGTGTTGCGGGTGTCCATGGGCGGCGGTAATCGCCTACCATCAGGCCATACGTCTGCTCGTTTGCCTCCCTATACAATAAGAAAAAAGTGAAGGCTAATAAAATGAAAAGATTTGTGAAATAAAACATTCATGAAAACAAAATATTTGAGGAAAACAATGATAAATGAAATGGGTAAAGTAATTAAAAATAATCTGATAATTTAATTGAGATACTTATTAATTACTTCGTTCTAAGTTTCGTTTATTAAATAAAACCGTTTGGTACAAAATTGAGAAATCTGCCGTTTGAATATCATTTAATATTCTTCAAATTTCTTTAAACGGGCATCTATTTAATATTCTCGAAACAAAGATCGGGTAACTAAATATACTAAAAAGTTTCAATATGTAACTTAACTGGTATTCGTCAGGTACCATCCGGGTAACCGTGCTATATACTTTACTATAAAATTGAGTGTTTTATAAAGTTACGTGGAAAATTGCATCGTACTACGTATTTTTTTTACAATTTAATGTATCTTACAATTTCAAATTCAAATTCATTTATTTAGTTAAAAACGTATAATAATTTACAATTAAATTCTTAAATTTATAAATAAAGTACGTTAATTGTTATTTGCCCGAGCTAGAGTTTCGGGTGATTTAAACTCAATTGAAGTCATAATAACGATGATTTAAACTATTGTTTTACTAACGATTTGATATTTCAGATGTAAATCAATATTTTTAAAATGCTTTTACAAACCCTTGCCAATTCGATAAGTACCTATATAAATAGTGATCAAATAATACCAAATATACAAAAACAAAATTTACAAAAACTCGTTCTAAAATTTCAAAATAATGCAAAATATAGATTGAAGTTCATTTTATATTTGCTAATATGTTAGTTCGTATATTTGAATAATTTTTGTCAGTAAATTATATCAACATAGGTACTCGAGAAAATAAGTAATAACAGCTTATGTCATTTACAAGTTAAAGAATAAACCGCAAAAACTAGACCATGCTGTTATGAACTACCTGGTACATATTAATTTATAAACTATTTTTTTTCTAATTTAGGGTCATAAAAGCCATTCGAGTCCTGAGCGTAAAAACTGTTTTATTTAATATCTTAATAATATTTAATAATAATCTTATTTTAGAAATGAAGTATTAATAGAAATCAATATTTTGCTAAAAGAAAAGTACTTATAAAATAAATAAATACCTATAACTATGCGCCTAGGACTCGTTTCGCTTGCCGTAGGAAACAGTGAAGCGAATGATTAGGGTTGTCACTCAAATTAATGTTCTAGGTCGTTAAAGTGTTTATTTCAAAAGTAAGTATATATATATCTATATGTGTTCCCAAGAAACCATTTTTAATAAAAAAAACAAATGAATGTGCATCACTTATGTGCCACGGGCTATAATTAATTAGTCATGTTACTGTTATGCATTATTAGTTTAATTTATAGTGCATCAATCACATAAAATGTTGGGCGATGGCAAGTTTGTTTCACATCTCTATGGTCTATCTGTTCGTCCTAAAATACACATTTCAAACTCACATTGATAGTATTACATGAAGACGAAACCATTACTAATTCACATTACTAACTTATAAAAGCAATCGGTCCGGACGAGATACTTTTGGGTGAGACGACGCTTCTAATTGTCTAAGAAATAATAAATGTACTTATCATTTCGTGCAAAAATGTAATGTGGTCAAAATGGAGTAATTCTGTACAAAATGTGAATCGTTGAACCCAGCACTGTCTCCAAGGATGCAGAAACTTAGTGTTAATTGCAACAAGTAATTCACTTACAGTTTGGTAATATACTAGTTGTACTTACTCCTTATGAATTTATTGACAGTAATTCGGTTACGTAAATTGCCAATTACTAAATTTGTTAATAAATTAGCACCTATATAATGTAGTACTTAATTTTGGTTTAAAAACTATTTGATTGTAATTACGACACTTGTTTATGCGACTTACTATTTATGTCAACGTTACATTTGATCATTTATCATCGTCAATGTATGTAAATTAAAATTTGTTTTCTGTTGCCATATCAAAAAAAAACTAAAGAAGGCAAAAAAATTAAGGCAACTATACTACACTGTGTATTGTTTTCCTCTCAGAGGTAGAAGTTTCAGTCACTTACACAAGTCACTTGAACAATCATCAACGTGCTATAGTAAGCTAAAACTTGCTATCTGCGCAGAGGTCTATGACCAGAAGTGGATTATTACAGATAATGATCATGATGATGAAATAACCATTATTTAAAACTTAAAAGTTACATTCGTTTTAAGTGGTTTATCAAAGTGTTTTGGCAAACTTATCTCTTTTCTTTGGATGTAAATTAAACAGTATATGCTCTAACATAGTCTAAAGTACAATAATCGTCACCAAACTGGAAATGAGTTGCTTCATAAATCATTTTCCAAATCGACTACAAACTTCAAACAAATATAAGTTATCGAACTGTTTTCCGAGTATTTCATTCCTACTTTACTTGTTTTGTAGTCGATTTCATTAGTTTTATTTGTATTACTTATAAATTTCGTATTAAATACTTGATAATGCGATATTAAGTAGTAACTTCATTCAGTTAAAGTCCAATAAAATCTTAATCTTTTATACTTTGCCGTTACGAAATAAAAATCATTCGCAATTAATTGATGTTGTCTTGTGCCTATGTAGTCGTATCTCAGTTTTGCGTTCAATAATTCAATAAAGGAGGATATTATAATGTGTTTTTGTTTTTCAGCTCGGGAATTGAGAACAACCCGACCGTGTTTTATCGACTGATGCCCGGCTCTACAGCTCAGACTAACAAATTCCACACTTTCTATTTACAACAAAGGGCCGACAACGGTTTTACATGGGCCGATATAAAAGTTAATCATCCGCTCGACTATGAGAGCATCAAAGAATATAACCTTACGATCCGTGTTGAGGTGAGTTTATGAAGGTTTGACTTAACGGGCGCGTTGCCGTTCATTTTAACAGAATATCTTTTACGAATGTCTTCTTTAATGAGAAGACCTAATTAAGTTTTGTAAATTTTGTTCATTCCGTTTTCTTTTTTGAAATGTAGGATATAAATTCCTAAACATTTAATTTCAATATTCATTTGCTTTCATTTCTTGACCTAAATTTGGTTAATGTTTGGTGTAGAACAACGGGGCACAACAATTAGCTTCCGAAGCAACGGTCTACATCATGCTAGAGGACGTAAATGATGAGATTCCGCTTTTCACTGAGAGGGAACAAGAAACAGTTTTGGAAGGAGAACCAATTGGGACTAAGGTTACTCAAGTCAACGCCATCGATAAGGATGGGACTTTTCCAAATAACCAAGTAAGTAATAATAAAATTTTGCAAAATACACTTGATTAGATTTTGTACTGTACTACATTAACATTAGTCTATCTAGATCTGAACTAAATTCAACTAAATTCAACTTTGTAGTACTTATTCTGGAATATACATTTACTGGATGCGCTCATAGCCCAGTTGCACTCGGTGATTAGAATCAATTACCGAGGATAAGCAACGACGGCGCGGTCAGTGCCTGGACGGGTGACCGCTGGTGGCACGATACCCTGAGCGTCTCCGTCATTTGGAGATCACATTAAACAGCCGGTTCCGGTTGTTTATCATAAGACTATCGTGTCGTTAAGCTTAGTTGAAGACCTTTGAGCGGCTAAAACATCCAATGACAAGATTACGTAGCCACAACGTCGTCTTGCCAGTCCCCAAACCGCACTCGGCCAGCGTGGGGACATATAGACTTAACCCTCTCCTGAGAGGAGACCGAGTCCAGCAGTGGGACATTATGGGTTGTTGATGATGTATAATATGTATACGAATACGCTCCGTGGCCTCTATCGGTTAAAAAATTTTCTCCCAATTAAAACCAAGACCATGCTGGTACAGACGCTAATTTTCCCAGTCATTGACTATGGTGATGTGTGTTACCTCGACCTGAATGCAGATCTCCTCAATAAATTAGACCGGATTCTCAACAATTGCATTCGATTCATATTCAACTTACGGAAATACGATCATGTATCCGCTTACCGGAGGGAACTGTCATGGTTACCTATAAGGCAGCGCCGCAGTTTACGGGCGTTGACCACGTTGCACTCTCTTCTCCATTCTCCCAACTCACCCACTTACCTAATATCCCACTTACAATATCTCTGCTCTAACCATGACAGAAATCTTCGTTCCTCCGATAATCTCCTCCTTCTTTGTCCTTCACATTGTTCCCGCATTATTCACTCTTCCTTCACCGTCCAAGCTGTGAATCTCTGGAACGCCCTCCCCTTAGATATTAGGTCATGTAACAGCCGGTTAACCTTCAAGATCAGAGTACGCAAACACTACGGAGACTTGTTGACGGAGTCATCGGAATGATCATCTATCTATTTACAATGTTTATATAGGCATATGTAAATATGTGTGTATGTATTATTATCCATATCTCATTATGTATATATGTATGTGTATATATGCGTATGTGTATGTAAGTGTATATATATATATGTATCTCTGATTATTGTATTTATGATGTTTATGTTGCGTAATAGTACCTTTATGTATAATTCTCACTTGCTTCAATAATACACCTGCTACACAGCTCTGCACCACCCAAAGGTTGACTGGAAGATAATGCCTACGGCATTAAGTCCGCCTTACGCAATGTAATTGCAGGAAGTTTAAATAAATAAATAAATAAATAAATATGTTGCGTAATCAATTAAATATTGTATTTGTTATCAATGCGATTTACTAGCTAGGCTAATCGATTAGCGTAATTTTTCTCTTAAAACTTTTCCCTTCTGAAATAATGATACTTATTTGCTCTCTATATTAATCTATGTTAATCTATATACGTATACGGTTAAGGTCACAACGGATAGAACCGTACTTGTTGACTATCCTAATAAATAGATTCTGGTTAAATTTACAGCAGTATAAAAAACACTCGCAAAATTATTACTTTTATACAAAGGGACTAAATGTCTGTTATATTTTATTTTAAAAAGAAAAAAGGTGTCCTCAATGTTAAATTAAATAAAAAAATTCAACGTTTTTATTAGCATCATTTGTATATTTGTTTGTTTCTTTGTAACCGACTTTCGTAAGCATATATTTTTATAGTTATTTAAATAAGACGATACTTATAAATATAAAAAATATTAAAAGTATTATCAAAACTCTGATATTTCAATGCGTTTTTGTATTATTTAGATTCAACAAGCATTTTTATTCTAATTTAGAGAAAGACTTCAAATTCAAGATATTCATTAAAGTTTATCGTAACATTCATTGCTATTGTCTCTTTCGTTTTTCGTTGTTATATGCTAATTTGAAACATCGTCTATCGCCATTTGTCTGGCGTTAGAGACTAAGCCGAACCATATTATCTTTTCTATGGCCGAATCTAGTTCCTAGTGCCTTTGTGATATCGAATACAAAGCAGTTTGTCCTTTTTGACGGCAGTTGTATACATTTGTAAGACTGTCATTTTCGAAAAGGCTCTCTTCTTTAAACAAATTTTAACACAATACAAGGGGCATGATATAAAAGTTTGTCAGTGTCATCTTATTGCTCTAAGATTTACGAAGAGTATATAAACTTTGATAACGACGAGTCCGCGTTTTACAAAGTATATCATACATTTATCGTTTTAGTATGTCTCCGTTCATAATCTTATACTTTGATATGAAACTAGTATTTTGGTGATATAATAAAAGCTAGGGATGTCTAGTGACTCAATTTTGACTATTTAGTGATCAGGTACGGATTCATATACTACTATCTGTTTCCCCGCGACTTTGTGTGTGTAAATTTTAGCCTATAATCATTCGCGTCTAATGTACCTACCAGAAGGTTTTTTTTTTTTATTGAATAGTGGGCAAACGAGCAGACGTATCACCTGATGGTAAGCGATTACCGTCGCCCATGGACACCCGCGACACCAAAGGCGTCACAAGTGCGTTGCCGACCTTTGGGGGATGGGAAAGGGGATGGGGGGAGGGGTTGGGGTATGGGCCTCCGGTATCCTCAGTCACTCAGTGAAACACAGCGCAAACGCTATTTCACACCGGTCTTCTGTGAGGCCGTGGTATCACTCCGGTCGAGCCGACCCATTCATGCCGAAGCATAGCTCTCCCACGGTTAAAAGTGGTGAGAAAAAATCTTCCGTTGCGTTCTTAAGTTTATTCGTTACAAAACAAACAATCAAATCTTTTCTCTTTGCAATACTAGTAGTGACAACATGTGTGTTCAATAGATGTATTTAACTTAACGTGTGCGAAATATTATTAAAAAGTTGTAGGCGTAAATTTCTTTGAAATATTAATTTAAGTTATCGTTAATGTTAAACGCCTATAACTTTACTTTGTAGCCGTAAACAACACAGCTTAGCTATACGAGAAGTTTATAGTAAGGATTAATTAGAGGTACGCATAATGGAAGGTCGAACGAAAGTACTTATGCATAATATATTCTGCGCTTAATAGTTCCTAAATACGAAGCTAATGGTGAGAAAAAAGCTTTCCTAAACCGATTAAATAATTATATAGATTACACTCCACTCATCCCAAAAAAATATGCACGAACAATTTTGAGTTAATGAAAATTATAAAATAAAAGTCAAGATGAAATGTTTAATTTTAGCGATAAATGTTAATAAATTATTTAAATAGACAGATTTATACAGAAGCGGAATCTTTAAGCCTTTAATATGAGCTTAATAACTCTATATTCTCATCCAACCACCAAAACTGTTATTAATTAAATTGAACCAATTTGTTTTGCGAAAGTTCGACATTTTAGTAAGTACTTTGGGTAATGTTTCTTTTGACATGTTCAAATCTGTTTATAAACCAATCAGAAAACAAAGTAACTATAGCAACTTTTAAACGCAAAGTTATTAAAAGATCAAAGGCATGATAACTTAAATGAAAGTTTAAGTTTTAATTTGATTTATTCGTATAATGTTAATACATAACGTCTTATCGTAAGTTCAACGATCGTTCGCAACTTCAATATTTCAAAGAACAATTCCAAAACTAACCGTAGTTATATAATATATCACCAATTATATTCCACAGTTATACCGAAATTGAGATAAACACAAAGATATAATATAGATTAACATAAAGTGCATAATAGGCAAAGGTTGTATATAAATTTAGTAAAAAAGATATATTCCTGCAATGTAAGGTACATAGCAGTTACGAAAATAGTAGGTATTTATTATACACATTAACCGTTGCGTGACATGCTGTGTATCATAAAATCCGTGTTGACCTTTCGTCCTAACAGGCCTGATAAGGGACCCTCCCTCGGTACTTGTAACTTTAATGTCAAATGTACTATGTTAACTAGACTGGATTTGATTATCAACATTCAAGCCAGCTAACCATACTTGCCTTCATACTCTTTATATATATTTTTATGGGTCGCCTAATATACATAAATTTGTTACGTTCAAGTTTGATGTCGAGGTCCTTTACTATAGAATTACGTTGTGATAAAATTTGTTATTACTTGGCTGGAGACTTGGGATATAAATGCCCATTCTCAGTATATACCCAATCCTCGGTCTTGTAATAGTGAAATTAGAAGGTTGATTGTCCAATTCATTCTGTTATTATATTGTTTGTTTATGTTTCATAGAGATTCTATCACTGTTACTCGTATTAAGTAAATATTGATGTTATAGGTGATAACCGTCATGGTCTTTTATAGATTTTGAGAAAACAAATAGTATTAAAATTTAAAAACTTTATTACATAGCTAGAGTTGAAATACGACTTGACAAAAATATTGAAAAGTATTAAAAAAAAAAAACATTATGAAATATAAACATTACGAAATCAATATAAATGAATAAAATCAATGAAGAACTCAACGAGCCGCGTTCTTTATTCATCATTGCAAAACGTGCCTCACGGGCGTAAACCGTTAACAAATTGTTTCTGTACATTTAAACCTACAATTTAATTAATCCACGATAGCATGCGCAGACACGGAGCGTGTCCGATCATGGCATTATATATGTTTGTGCAAATATGCAACGGTTGCAATTTACTGTGTCTATAATTTTCGTGAGCGCCAGGGAATAAAAATGCAATTTTCACCCGTTGTGATTGCGCTTCGGATTGGTGTGCTATGTTGAATAATTAAATAGGTACATATATTGCCTATGTTCAGTTTACGTATGTGTACTTTGAAATTTTAATTTGCTTTACGTGTCTGTATCAAATTATTTTTTAATGTATATTTGGTGTTCCTGACGTTGGTGTGTAAGTGTTTATTGTCGCAGATGTAGCTCTTAAACTTTATATTATTCAATTAAAGCTTTTAATTTTATTAAGATTGTAAAGTGATTTATTGAGAAAAGTTGTAAGCATCAGGCTTATATTTTAGTAGATACTAAGAAAGTTTATGATACGGCCGTTAAGTTGGTTAGCATTTATGTGGTAGAAGTGGACTTAAGCTTGACCAGCAATCCGGAAAGACAGACATTTCGTGTTTTTGTAAGAAATGTAGTGGTGATAGAGATAGTCTACCATCCAGTTTAGAGACGTTGATTAGAGTTTCTTTTTATGGGATAAGGAGGGCAAACGAGCAGACGTATCGCCTGATGGTAAGCGATTACTGCCGCCAATGGAAACCCGCAACACCAGAGGCACCACAAGTGCCTTGCCGGCTGGGGGATGGGGAGGGGGATGTGGAGGGAGGGGTTGGGGTATGGGCCTCTGGTATCCTTACTCACTCGATGAAACATAGCGCAAGCGCTATTTCAAACCGGTTTTCTGTGAGGCCGTGGTATCACTCCGGTCGAGTGGCTCTCCCACGTCTTTGTGAAGATTACGTGTCTTCACTGGTTAGGTGACGTGATTATATCGGATGGACTCTGGTCTCATTCAGATTATTTATTTTATAGATAGTAAGATATAACACATTAGCATTGAATTAGAATTTGCGTACTAACAGCCATTTTAAATCCCGCTCTTAATTTAATAGCAAAACCCTTATCAGTGCCTCTATCATCTGTCTGACTTCCTGATAGGCCACGACTTCCACTTTCTCCCCTAATGAATTTACGTCTGTTAATCTATCATCATTATTAGTTGTGTAGAGTCAACGCAGAGATTCCGCCAATATTAAGTGTTTCGAGAGACACGTTTAGAAATTGATTGGCCGGTGGTGATTAAAATTCAAAGAAATATTTCATTTCCACCTGTTAATCTAGACCCTACTCGTTCTCCTTTGCCTTATTTTTTTCTTGTAGTATTAATCTGAAGGAATTGTTGTATGTTAGGATGTCGTCAACCATTTCCGCCTCTTTTTTAATTAGATATCCTGGTTTAAACATAGAGTATCATTATTTAATATGTATTCTCAATAACGAATTGCAAAACATCGGTTTTGCCTACTAAAATCGGCTGTATGTAAAAATAATATAAATTGTGGTCAAAATGTGTCAGTTTGAGTACTTATTAAAACTTTTAATAAAGTCTTACGAATAAAATATGCAACAATTTCGTCGGATCAGAGGGAAACTCGCCGGTTTAACTAGCTATGCAAAATGCAAAGCATTCAAATTAAACTGCCGTCATCTTCTGAACAGCACTTCGTCCTTATATTGAAGGAAAATATTTTTAAAACACGTTATAAAGCAGATGTTTAAAACTTTTCCAACAATTTCCGTTATTACAATCTCTAATTGGCTTGGAGCTATTACTTCCAAGTTCCTAGTAAAGTTTGCTTAGTAGACGTTTCATCTCTCAGCTACCGACATAGAACACCTGTTTGGATTTGCGAGGAGAAGGCAAGAATTTACTTTAGCTACACCATTAGGTATAGATGCGAGAACACCACTAGCTCGATATCTTGAAACTTGTGCAGAAACCTTAAAGTGCCATTGAATATCAAATTTTCGCGCTCGAAATTGTATACGGCTCACTCAGTCCGTTTCGTAACCATTTTACATGTGTTTACGGGTCAGTGAGATCACTAGGCCACTATAGTGCTGGTCACCATGCTGCACTATCCTTGTTCTCGTTGAGAATGGTGACCACTATTCTTGGATTCTGCTTGCGTTTTCCATCAAGAGGAGTTGATTATACATATTTAAACATAAAATGTTTATTGAAATTAATTTTGTGTTCGAGCGTAAAAAAGAATATGAAAACAGCTGTCTGCTACCTAATAGTAAGCACTTTTTAGGTTTATTCGAACTCTGAAATGTTTGAGTTCTATGTCTATATCTCTGCAGTACGATAGTTATACCCAAATATTTGGATATTCCAATAAACAATAAAAATCTTATTAAAATAAACAAATCCGCTCTCAAATTAAACATCTGTTTTAAATCTGTTCATAGAATTCGATGGTCTTTGTTCATGAACGTATTATGATAACGATCAAAAGGGTCTTGTAGGGTATTTTGGTTATTTACTTATATTTTTTCATAATATAGGTTTCACTACTGGTGTCTGTTTTGATTTGGGTAGGCTCATGGAGCGTTTTTGAATAAAATAGAGATGATACTTCACTTAACTCCTTAAGCGATTGTATCAATGACCGACTGCTATATCTGAACTATATTATTATTAGCAGCAGCTAACTTTATAGCTGAATATGAAACCCCATGAATAAACTCGTATTCGCATTTCTAACATTATGTTGTCATGATGTAATAATGATACTCGGGCTAACTTAAATAAAAATAACTTTCTTAATATATGTTACATTTAGTATATTAATAGGAAGTTTATTTAACAATTTAGTAGGTATTAGAACTAATTTATTTACTCGTCATTGGTTATTAGTTTGTCCCGAAAACGGAAAAGATTTTAGCCGAGTCATACATTTTACAATATGATTGATTGCTAGCTCTCTATGTTAGATCATTTTTCGAGTGTAATATTAAATTTTAAAGATATACTTGCAATAGACATGAACTGAATGATTTTGTTGCTAATCTAGTCATGGAAATTCGAAGATTATACGTCTTTTTAAACAATTCTCATTGAATAAAAAAAGGTTCACGCATTTTTTTCTTTGTCATTTTAACACGGGGACACAAAATCAAGATTGTCGTGAAAATATTCCTAAATATTTTATTTGAAACCATAAACTACAATGAGCACTCAACATCGTCATTACTTGTATCGACTACCTGGCTTATAGTAATTTACTATTGCTTGCATGTATAAATAGATATTCTGTGGAAGTATGTTACATAAAACCATACTTGTTTGTCATCAAAATATTTCAATCTATTTCAATATTTTACCACATTAAGAGTGTCATTATCCATAATTTCCTGGCTACATGTACAGCACGTAGTGCAAACCGTGATATACTCGTACATAACGAGCATGTAATGGCCAGTTCACTAGAGTTCACTAGTTGGTTCTGTTAAATCTGTTGCACAAAGCTAGCTGTTTCCAACTCGTCTATAATTTAAATTGATGTGTTTAGTTGAACGCTTTACGATCGCTACAGTTTTGTTTCTGATTTGATTTGCCCTTAGTTTTGCTTTGTACATTAAACCAACCAATATAGCCAAAATTAAGTAGACAAAGTAATGTTTCATTGTGATTAAAACAGCTTGTTTGACCTTTTGGTTCAGAATATCAAAGACTCATATTAAAAATAAAATTTTGGAGATCACAATATTTTAAATTGATAACTAATGTTTAATTCAAGTCCCCCTTATTGGGAAATGTAAATACATATACGTATGTATAATAGCTGTGATAGTGTGCCCTTGACCACTGTGCGAGTATATTAAAAGACATACAAGATCCGATCTTCCAGAATAAAATGGAATCCTTGCGTATATGATTAAATCTCAAACAAAAAAAGTCTTTGGAGTGTGTTTATCGCGAAATTAAGCACGTCAAGTCTTCGTAATTATTTAAATCATTTCTTGATGTTTTATAAAATCGGTTTTTATTTGCGACGTTTTTACCTGACATTTTCCTCGAAAAATAGCGAATCTAATTGGACATGTGTCAGATTTAACTGTGGCAGGTTTCGCTACCAACGAATACCATATTTTGACGACTGACAAGGTTTTATAGCAAGATGAGCCCCCGTCAATCTGTTTTACACATTTTTTCCGCTATAATTTTTGGCTTACCGCTTTGATATAGGTGTACATGACAGCGAGTTTTATAGAATCCCTCTGGGGAACTTACATCACATTTGCGGATATTAAATGCCACATTACGTAGCATTGAACTGAGATTAACTTACATGTAAGCGTGCTAACTTACTCTATTACCTTTTTTGCCTACTAAAATCGGCTGTATGTAAAAATAATATAAATTGTGGTCAAAATGTGTCAGTTTGAGTACTTATTAAAACTTTTAATAAAGTCTTACGAATAAAATATGCAACAATTTCGTCGGATCAGAGAGAAACTCGCCGGTTTAACTAGCTGTGCAAAATGCAAAGCATTCAAATTAAACTGCCGTCATCTTCTGAACAGCACTTCGTCCTTATATTGAAGGAAAATATTTTTAAAACACGTTATAAAGCAGATGTTTAAAACTTTTCCAACAATTTCCGTTATTACAATCTCTAATTGGCTTGGAGCTATTATTTCCAAGTTCCTAGTAAAGTTTGCTTAGTAGACGTTTCATCTCTCAGCTACCGACATAGAACACCTGTTTGGATTTGCGAGGAGAAGGCAAGAATTTACTTTAGTTACACCATTAGGTATAGATGCGAGAACACCACTAGCTCGATATCTTGAAACTTGTGCAGAAACCTTAAAGTGCCTTTGAATATCAAATTTTCGCCCTCGAAATGGTATACGGCTCACTCGGTCCGTTTCGTAACCATTTTACATGTGTTTACGGGTCAGTGAGATCACTAGGCCACTATAGTGCTGGTCACCATGCTGCACTATCCTTGTTCTTTGTTTGTTGTTTTTCCGCTATAATTTTTGGCTTACCGCTTTGATATAGGTGTACATGACAGCGAGTTTTATAGAATCCCTCTGGGGAACTTATATCACATTTGTGGATATTAAATGCCACATTACGTAGCATTGAACTGAGATTAACTTACATGTAAGCGTGCTAACTTACTCTATTACGTTTCGTCAAAACTTCCTTTTAAACCGGTAGTTTTATTATACTAGGATTTTTAATAAACGGGTGTTTTGGGTGTGTCGGACGTGTTTTATAAAAGGTTCTGCTAGTTTTGCTTCTAAAAGTAAACAAAACATCCGGAGCTCTTAAGATATGCAGGGCATGTTGCGGTCTATATGAATAAATCATTCTTTTTTTAGGTGTACTACTATATAGTCGATTCGCCGCGGAACGAGGGGAAGGACTTTTTTGAGATCAGCATGCAGACGGGCGAGATCTTCACGAAGGTGGTGTTTGACAGAGAAAAACAGGGGGCGTATGCGCTTGAAGTGGAAGCTCGAGATGGAGCTCCATCGGCGCGGCCAAATTCAGACAACCAGCCTAATTCAGGTATGTTTCAATAGTACACTTTATAGAAAAACATTAAAATTTACAAAAAGTAAAAATCTTTTTACAAATTGAGGTGTACATTTTTAACTTCTCAGCTATACTTAAAATTCTTAAATGGTAACGTTTGTTAAATATGAGTCCAAGTTGATGGAAATATGATAAAATCTTTACATTTATTTTATTTTCGTGTGTTGGATTTTTTAATGTATGTTTTATAAGGTAGTGTAGTTCCAATTCTATCATAAATCTGCTATGCTCTACCTTTAAATATACTTTGTACTGGTATATTTTCATTAGATGTCAAAACAGATCTTTAGAGCTGGCTCTATTTGTTTATAAAGTCTTGTCTATGAAGTAGAGTTTCTTTATTACTTACGTATTGTACAAGTATGTTCATATTAGGTACATCTGAAATAGATCTTTAATTAAATATTAATAAATAAGTTCTAAAAGAAAATGAATTTGAGTCTAGATAATGCAGTATAGCGTGCCAATGAATTGGACAAAGTCTTTCCTTTGTTGTTGTTTGTTATGAGAATACTTTTAGTATTTCGTTTTAAAACTATTGTTTTATATTTGATAAGTTTGACTTACGAAATAGGAATATCTATACAGATTTCTGTTTAATTGGAATAGTTACAGCCAATGTTTGGAGAAATTTTATGAGAAAACTTATCTTTTGAAATATGCCTTTGGTCATTCCATCTCGAAGTGAAAATGATCTATTTATTTACCCTATTATCAGTTTCTGCAGTATCTGATGTATATATACAGAAAATACGGCATGTTGGAGACATTACATTCAATTAAAAATCGTACTCATAGATTATATACACATCACAAACCGCAAAAATTTACTTACAAATTCATTCGTACTTATAGAGGTAAATGAGAGAGCTTTCAAATAATTTTTCTCATTAGAATAGGAATAATTTCAGAAGATGACATTTGTTAATTATCAAAGCTCCACAAACTTTGCAATAAAGTGTCAAATACGGATAAGGTTGTGATAAAACCCAGATTCATGGTATGTAACAGATTAATTGCCTTTTTAATTTTTGCAAAAACATAAATGTGGTGTAACTTGAAAATTATTCAGAATTACTAGAAATTATAAGACAACCTAGGCTGTCTTATAATAAGTGGTTTTGTATTAAAGGTTTTTAATGAATAGACGCACATAATATATATATTAGATGAAAGAAGAATCGAATAAACAAACGTACAAATAATTTAACAACCAGGTATTGTTTTCGTCTCCTGTCTGCTGTCGCTCGCAGCGATTTTTATTTTTGTCCAGAAAAAGAAACCACAATGAAAGTTTAAGAACGATAATGAGATGGAGAAAGTTGTATCTGTTTATTTGGAGGGGAAGAAAATACATATTTTTTTCTGAATAATTTGTCGATTTCTGGGGACGTAGACGAAGGAATATTTCATTTTCTACAATATTTTACTCACAATCGCAAGGAACTTAATTATCTGAATTTGTGTATAGTGAACTTATTTAAATAAAGTAGTAACACACCACATACTATGTAACTAATGTACCTACTACTATAACATAATATTTGCAATTGACAATATAGATCATGTTTCGTACTATGTATGTCTTTTTCATTTACTTTAATATTAGAAATAGTGACACGAATTCTAAGTATTTTTATATACCACTAGCTGACCGACGCAACCTCGTTTGCGTCTTTTATTGCCCGTAGCGAAAAATTTTCCCCCGTATAGTGTGTCGCGGACTTTTTTGTAGGTATTTATAAGATCTACGATTATAGTCGTTCCAATAGTTTATTTAACTTTTGACAGCTCTAATACTTAATCAAATAGTGATACCCTGACCCGTTACCTATTCGATTTCTTTCATCGATCGATTTTATGCATTAAGAAGTTTTAATCGATTTAACAAACTCATTATTTTATAGATAATTTCGTACTTCATATTTCTATGTGTTTCAATGTGCGACCTCCTTTGTCAAAATAAAGAAGAAATGGATTAAAAGAATGTTGTTCAAATATGACGGTTCTATGTCATGAAAAAATATATAATAAAAGGAACTGAATTTTCAAAATGTATTATTGTATTGTGTTGTAATTCAGTGGTTAATATTGTATTTGTTAAACTATTGATGATCTTTATTAAATCTCTCTATGTCTATTTTAAAATAATCTACAGTATTTCAATGAGTAACCTTCAATATAGTTGAGTATTTATATTCCTCCGTATTGATTTATTTGTGAATTCTCACGTTTGGTTGAGTTGAGCGTATCGTTCCTGCCTTCGTTACTGTCAAAATGCCAAAAAAGAAAGTACTCAAAGGACAAACAACTGTCAAGTGATGATGATTCCTGGTCATACGAAGAAGACGATTCTTTATAATTAAAATTAGTATTACAGTACCTCTTTTGGTTGTTTTATTTTTAATCCGTAAATTACTACGAATTGCAGGTAGTTTTTATTTGAACCAACTATAGTAAGTCTAAACAATTATTTTAGATTCATTAATTTGCGGCGAATACATTCGATCCCATTACTAGGTACGAGTACGATGGGACTGTTTTCATTACGCAAATTATTTATGCATTGAAACAGAGACATTTAGGGCATTTTAATGCAAAATAATAAAGCTTTTTACGTGATTTGATATAAAATATAATCACAATAATTTTATTGTATGTTTTATTAATATAATCGATAATCGATTTATTTCAAAACCGTTTTTATAGTCTGTGGTCATTAATTACGAATGACACATCCCTAAGTAGGCGGAGCCCGCCCATAAAGTACAGTATTATCTGTAGTACATTGTATCAAAAATTATTACAAAACTTTATGTGCGTGATCTGTCAAAAGTTAAATAAAGTATTGGAACGACTATAATTAGAACATCTTTTATAGTTTACGCAGCGTACGCAAAATAAGTAACTTTTCTGGTGGATTTTTTACACCTTGTGTCCGAAAAGCCCCAATATCTTACGGAACCCTATTTTTTTTCCAAAATAAAATATAGCCTATGTTACTCATGGATAATGTAGCTTTCGAATGGTAAAAGAATTTTTAAAATCGGTCCAGTAGTTTTTGAGCCTATTCATTACAAACAAACAAACATACAAACAAAGTTTTCCTCTTTATAATATTAGTATAGATTAATGTTAGAATTGGTTTAATTGGTTCAAGTCACATACTCATATTTACTAGTAGATAGCCGAAGTATCAAAGGCCGAGTAGTCGAAGCTACGTAGACATAGAGAGTGTCTTTGAGAAGTATAATCCTAAATTAATTAAGAACGATTTTACTCACAAGTCAGTAAGAAATATTAAACGACTTATACAACTTCTAAATCTAATTCTGTACAAACCATGTAAGCACTACAAAAATATCGTTAATCTATCAAACTCTTAAAAGTATAGTAGATTTGGAATTGATACCAAACACTTATAATAGAACGAGCTGAGACCTTCGCAAGTTATTTTATTGTCCTAAACGGTTTAGAAAACGGCACATACTGTAGAAAATGTCGGTATCCAGCTGAAGGAATCGTTCAATTCTCGTTTCGCAGATGTAACAACGTAGGGTAGAAGGTGCCTCGGGTCCTTGGGCTAATCACAGTCACGATCCGCATTTAAATGTCTTTTTCTCTTGGAAATATATGTAATGTCGCAAGTTGCCGAAGTGGCCAATGTCGCAGTAGGTATTGGTGCGAACGTACCCTTATCAACATGCATGTTGACATGTGGATATAATATTTCACAATGTTTTCCCTCGTTGTCGGGATTCAGCGTCAATTGATTATATAGGCACGTGTAATAATATAAATTGTCCGTTTTCGGTGAACTCCCTCCATCGACTCGCCTTGTCGTTTCGCTTCATCATAAATCAAGCAGTGCAATAAACAGACGGTGCCCGGGGCCATAATCCGTTTAAGCGACTCATCCCATCTCTGTCTCACTAAAAGACAATAGCTAACTTTAGGTTGTACTACTGTGTAGTTATCTCAGTAATCCATAAGAGAAATCATAGGGTGTTAAATAAATGTTAAAGTAACTGGTGCCTGATCTAATAACTTTCGCTTATAGCTCTTATGAGATATATTCTATTTCTAACATGAATTCTGTGCGTAAGTCTCCTGTTAAAATATATTCAGGGATATGTTATGATAGTATGTATATTACTTAAATATGAGATGGATTACATTATCATATTATGACATAACGTTAGCTTGATATTTAGGTATAACGGTATTCTCGACGAATATTGTGTCTCCGGGCCACGTACCAATTTCAGCATATTGCAGCTGGTGGTGTGTAGAAACGTGGCGCGGTATTTGCGCGCGCTACATGCATACTGATCAGGCCCAACGCCACGTGGATTTTTCGTCTCCGATGGATGTCATCTCAATTCGGTCGCTACTAACACAATCAATTACTTCTTTACGTCACTTGATTCACAACATATTTTCGTTTAGAATATAAAATTCCAAAAATGAAATTTATTTTGTGGTTCCTAACTTGAAGTTTTACTTGAAGTGTAATTGCTGGTAAACTTCAAAAGTGCATTTACATTCTTTCAAATTATCTCACCACGACAAAGTAGTCATGTGTAGAATAAAAAAAATATACTGGTCAAAATTTTTAGTTACGTTTGAATATAGTTACGATGGACAAACGGTCGAAGTAAACTAATTACTATACAAAAATGACATCAACGACACAGTCAACTTTTATGTAGGTAGGTATCTCATAAATCTTCATATTTACATCCAATTCATTTTTGTTAGACATTAAAATTTTACAGTATTTCACTCTTTGTTGCAAAACTTACTTTGTAAAATACGTACCTATTCGACGGAATGTAAGGCACCAAAATGTACTACGCTGTGCAAAACTGCTGAAAATGTTACAAAACTATTATAAGTAAAAACGAATTCTAAACCGCTGTCGGATGTGTATAATTTGAACATTAATATCTTGCCAACCTTCGAAGTACTCCAAAGCAAGGAAAAGGTAACAATATTACTTAGACTATCATAGTTATCAAACAGTTAATGTGTACTTACTTATTCATTACTTTACTAATGCTAATTGATTTTATAATATTATTTGCTTTGTTTTATTTTTATCTTTTATAATAAGTTATAAACATGCAATAAACAGCAAAATGGGAAGACTACGAAATTGGCTTATTTATTGTGTTAAAATATTGTAAAAGTTTCTAATAAAAAAAAAAGATTTTTGATACTGGTCTTTAAGCAGCTTCCGCATCGATTAAATATGTAAATGTTAAATATGTAAATTAGTTAAACAAATATGTAGATGGATTCTAACTATTTCATACGATGGAACGTGGCTTATTTTTATTTTTGATTCAAGAAATGCTTCACATTCATTTCTAACTTTACTACTTACACTTCACCACATTATGTTTACTTAAACCCCATAGTAAAGTAAGTATCTTAATTCTCTACACTAATTCAACCAATTTGTCCAACTGTAGAGTATTTACTTTAACTCAGCTAGTAAAGATATAAGAAACAACTCGATAGATATACTCGTATATGTATGTATAAAGTTTCTCCAGTTCGTTGTTAGAACTTATCAGATTTTCGCCTACCTGGAACGACTATCATATTGTATGACAACTGAGACCGAGCCACCAAAGTTGTTTGTAACTGCGGTCATCCTATCAAAGTATTCAAAGTCAGACCGCAACTATGTTAGTTAACTATTGAAATAAAATCTATAGTCACGCTTCTCTTAATCTACCTAAGTATGTTGAGATATTGTAATCCTGTACAGTGAAATACAGACTATGAACTTCATTTGGGTTTTTATTATAAAACATGCTTTATCAAATTGCCTTGAAATGTAAAAGACATTTTTTTTGACAAACATTTTTACAGCAATCTATTTTCTGTACACATGTTTTTTCTATCATCCGGTATTTTTCTTCGGTATGAATCTAACCCATGACCTCTGGCTTAGCAGTCAGGATCACTAATCACTAGACTAACAGGTCTGTCGAATTTATTTTCACTTCGATTAGAGAGAATCATCTAATTTCAGTTTAATGATGATTGCCTTAACGTAAAAGCAATTTTAAGTTAAGGCAATAATTAAATCTTGTGTCTTTTACAATATTATAATAGAACTAAATATATAACAAAAGACAATGACAATAATCCTCTTAACTTGTTTTATGCATTATTTATCCCTTTCCTAATAAAAGGGTTGGAAAGTTATTACTTGTAATTACAAGTCGTTTAGTTACGTAATCGTTTTACAGTTTTATTAAATCATGAAAAACCAAATAATATTGGTCACATTTCTCTTTAATAATCTTGGCTCTTACATTATAATAATTGTATTATATCCAGCAACACAATATATTTTCAATAAAGAGATTAATTATTGGGCGACTGTTCGGAGGAGGTATGAAATATAGCACATTGCTAAGTACGTGTTGAAATGTAATTAGATTTGTGTGGAGCTGGTTAATTGATTAGTTACGCCCGAGCTTTCATATTAATCAGCACAAGCCACTTGGTCTTACGATCGTGATCTCATTATTATGCAATACAAGATAATCAGAACACAATATTATTAGCATATCGTGATAGATAACGACTGGAATAATGGTGTAGAGATGCTTAAAACGCTAGGCGCTAGCCTACGTGCCTCCACGCATCTTTGTTTCAATTTTTTAATTCGAAATTAATTTTGTTTTTCGGTAAACTTGCATCGAAATTGAATATTGGGGTACTATTTTAAAAATGTAGATGCAATCAGTTATTTTGTATTCTATATATAATCTGAATGAATGTGTTGAATGTTTATTAATTAAATAACTAGTTTATTTATACAATACAACGTTCTGTAAATTTTATCACTATTTGCCTGCTCGACTTAATTAGTTTGTTTAAGCGATTTTTAATTAGACGTCTTGTTTGCTATATACTCGTACCAAGGCCAAGAGATCAAGTTGGGTAGTGGCGAAGTGCTTTTCGTGTAAAATCAAAGTCGTTCGACTCAAATAGTTTCAAGTTTTCATTGAATTTAGTTAGTTGTGATGATCGACCATAAGACAGCAAACAGAGACGTTCCTGGCAATGTCAGCGAGGGGCGAAGCGATGTTGCTGTAAGTCGTCTATTTCAACTATTTCCAATTACTTGGGCTTAGAGAAGCTGTGCGATGTCGCCAAGTGACAAAGCAATATTCCGCTTGGCGGGCGGCGGGAACTTGGTGGCCTACATTTAACGTTGCGCCCTCGGGAATTCGTGATGAGGACGCGCTCGAGTGCACTGCCTGCCGAGGATTACTGTCAACCTCTATTAAATATTGCTCTTTACTGAACTACTGAGCACTACTTATCTGGTCTAGTTAGCTTAGCGTATTACTTATACTAATTAATATTAGTTAATTATTTATATTATTATTTCATATAATTTGAAGCTAATACTGATTTAAAATTACTCCAAAATAAGTGCGTCATTACGATGTTAGAATGTACTTCACATAGACTCGATGGTCAATAAGATAAACTACATTTTATAGTATGTAATTGGATACCCTATTACTACTGTAACATTCACATAATCTCAAAGATTTCTTTCATGATGTGGCCACCAGAATAGAGAAACAAAATTTTTGCTAAATCGTCAAGTCGACACGAGCGGTTTTATAGGCGCCATAAGTTTCAGGAATCACTCGCTTCGGCCCTCATAAAATAACTTCACCTCTTTCTCGTTCGTGTATATTAAGCTTGTCACTTAGAGCAACGCGCGTGGTGTAGCACATCGTTCGGCTGATTACATTCTAATGATTTTTTGATTGTACTGAAATATTCCAGTTGAATTTGTATGGCTATAAAAGGGAGATACAGAAAGCTATCGCCGGCCGGGCGTCAGTTTAATTAAAACAGAGCATTGCTCGCTCGTTGGAATACTGCCTACAGAGTACTAGGAGACGGTTCTAAGCGGCTCTAATTAAAAACCCTGTAATAATTAATTTGCAACGTTTGTATTAACGATAAGATTGTTTTGTTAAAGGTTATGTCGCCACTTTTCACTTCTATTTCCAAAAGTAGTTTGATGTAGACAATTTTAAATGGAATCTATTAAATAACGAATGTACTCGTAAGTAAAGAGCAATTTTCTATAGATTAGCCTAAAATCAATTTATTACTGCCTTGGGCCTATGTCCAGCCGTGTAGGTTGTTGATGATGATAAAAATTTGTTATATAAGTAATGAATTATAACTTTCTGCCTCGGTGGCGCAGTGGTAGTGAATGCGACTGCTGTGCTTGAGGTCTCGGGTTCAAATCATGGGTCGGACCAAATGTTTGTGTGATCTACAAATATTTGTTTCGGTGTTTTCGGTGTTTTCTGTGTATGTTATGTATGTATTTACAAAAAAAAAGAATATATGTATTTATATCAGTTGTCTAGTACCCATACCACAAGCTCTGCTTAGCTTGGGACTAGATGGCGCTGTGAGTTAGATGTCTGAAAATATTTGTTTATTATTTTATTTATTAATTTTTGAGGGGAGAAAAGTGGAGTCAGTTTGTCTTTTTGTTAATGCTATTTATGGTTTTAACGTTATAAATCGTTTAAATCTAGTGTATGAAAATCTTGTAACTTCTATAGTGTGATTTATGGTAATCATTGAAGAAGTTTCAAATATTTTACTCTGTGTAACAACATCCATTGTTTGAGTTTGGTCATCAAATTTTCGTCTGAATGATTCAATTCAAGTAGATTTTTGGCTGAGCCTTCGCAAGCTGAATAGCCGGACCTTTTTGTTCGATCTGGTAGTGATACAGTTAAACTAGTTATTGTGAGAGTAGGTGAAGGAGACCGTATCAGCATTGGGCGTGGCATCATGAGTAATGGAACTTTGAGCTCGCATGAGGAGGGTCCACTTATGTCACGCGAAATGGTATGATTGATAATACTACCTTCAGTAAAAACACAACTTTTATGTTGCGTAACGATGTTTTTATATATGTATATGTTATAAATAAATATTGTGTAGACTGTTTGATTTAATGTTCTAGATTGATTTTTCTGAACAATAAATTCTAGGTAGTCGAAAAAAAATAGGTAAAATGCAGCTAGGCATTAATTAGGTGTAAGCCTGGCGGGTAAATTAACTAATGCTTTAAGTTTTCAAGGTTTAGTTAATTACTGAGGTTGTAAACGGGACCAGTTCGCTCCGATGAGCGCCTACCTACGTAATGGCTTGTAAAGAATGGTGTGTAAGACAGACGCCTTTACGCAACTTACTGGCAGTAAATATGACTTTTGAACTAATGCAGTGTTTCGACAAGTTAAAAGAAGAAAGTTATCGTTATGCCCATTCGTCACAACTTTTCTTAGCATGTTCGGTATGGAGATAAACACATATACTTACTGCTTGTCCTTTAAAATTAAGATTGAGAAAGCGACCACGTTTTTAACCCATTTTTTACAAGCTTTAATTTTGTTTTACCTGTCCCGATGTTTGTCTGTAATCAAAACTTGCAAGTTAAATTTGATGATGAACTTCTCGATTTACGATTGAGCTGAAATTTGAAAATACTTTTAGTTCTTATGACAATGCAATTATATATAATCGATAACAAAATAGCGGCATACATATTTTTGAACAACCCACCCAATGAATAAATAAAGTTATTTATTTATTAATAAGTAATACAAGCTTGTTTAAAAAAAAAAATTTCATATTATATACTTGTTTATTTATAAGTCTCGCCAATCCTTTGCTGTTAACGCTACTAACGTTTATATGCCATGAAAATGTTGTTGTTAAATTTTATTAAAAACTTCAAACACAAAATGTTTAGCAAGCATGGTATAGTGGGCCAAAATCTTCTTACCGAAGAGAGACCTTTGTCCAGCAGTAGACTGTTTAAGGCTGTTGATGATTAATATCTATATTATAAAACTGAAGAGTTTGTTTGTTTAAACGCGCTAATCTCAAGAACCGCTGGTCCGATTTGAAAAATTCTTTCAGTGTTGGATAGTCCATTTATCGAGGAAGGCTGTAGGCTATATATATTCACGATAATACTAATAGGAGCGGAGCACCAATGAAGACTGTTTTAAAAACGGGGCACATTTTCACGCTACTGGCAATAGAAGACGCTAACGAGGTTGCGTGGGTCAGCTAGTACGAGTATATTTATATACAGTGTGACAGTAAAATGTTTAAAATATAGTTAAGTGAAAGTATTTTTTTTAATAATAAGTATATATATGATAAAAAGTACTTACGATTAGTGTACCTCGAACATAATAAAAATTACCGATTTATATAAAACGAGATTTTACCCACATTTTAAGACGTGATAAAAATATTTTAATAAAGTTTTACGACCTCTCACTCCAATGTAACGTTTTCTTATTATTTTAAAATATTCACGTTGTCTGCTGGATCTTGTCCGTTTGGCAAATATACTTTACTATTGTATTTATGAATTAACTTTAAACTTGTTTCCGAGTCGGTTTGTAAGATTTACCCAAGTGAAATTAGGTGAATGTTTAAATTCCACAACGTAAACGTAGAGCAAAAGTTGTTGAAGCTTCGTTAATTAATGAAGTAGCACTGTACCGTCGACAGCCAGAATACTAATAACAAGAATTATTGTTCAGCCGCAACCATTACACGGCAGTCCGTTCGAGGTGTAAGTGCTTTTACCTGCCTCTGTTTATATTACCAGCTTTCTGCCACCCTGTGGAATTAATACCACCCTGAGACCGACAAACATAAAAAAACCTTCAAATTGTATGTAATGAGACATGATTAATATACACTCCAGAGTCCGAGTTTGTAGACTCATTCAAAAAACGGCACGCTGCAGTTTATGTTATTTAAAGTGATCTCGCAATTCATTATTTAAAGATGTATAAGAAACAAGATCACACCAAATGCTGACTCAGTGGGGCCATTTGAAGAACTTTTAAACTCAAACTAATTAGATTTAAAAGTAACATTTGTTAAAACTGGACTGTTCATAAATTTTGCAAGCATCTAGAGTTTACTTCCTCGCTATCTTAAAGATTCAGTTAATTTTGTTGAAAATCGCGATTTCTTCGCTCGCGTTGCAGGTGTTACAATATACAGCACACAACTCGGCTGTCTTCAGTATTTTCAGCTCACGTGCAATTGTAATGTAGTTCGTAACTGACGTACCTAGCATAAAATGAAACTATTCTTAGTAATTCCGTGTTTCACTGCGACGGTCTTAGAAGGTTTGTTAAGAAATTGAATTTGATTGCACATGATTTATGTTTAATGATTGATAAAGTAAGAAGCTTAAACATGTCATGATAGTCCTCCAAGACATAAATAAGTAAGCATTAATCCGACATTTTCTGATTTGAATCTCTGTAATACCATATGTGTATCTAATATCAGACATCAGTACATGTAGCTAATAGCCAAAAATAGTATTATTTATACACAATGAATCTCAGCAGATGTTCATAATCATATATTAATAATTTCACACATCTTACACAAATTAAATAATTTTAAATACATACATACATCATACATGATCCTGCATGATATTTTTATTAGTTATGGGGATCACGATAATTACTTTTTACACTATTCGGAAGACCAACAGGACCGTTAAAACCCATACCTCGTTATTAAAAGCAATTCTTCATTTTAACTGTTTTTAGGTAATTCGAATTCGCTTTATTGGACCCGATCAGAGGAATGTTTGTGAGATTATATTTTGAATCTGCCAAAAGTTTACATCTTACATTTATTTTAGACCCATTCTATCTGTCAGATCAGATACCAAAGAATGCAAAACTAATCCATTTCTTATTCATCTTTTCAATTGTGAATAAAATCATTTTCAACAAGCCAAAAATATTCAGGCTTGCTCTGTGTTGGTCTGGAATACTGTCACTAAAATAATGTTCATAAATCCTCAAATACTAAAGTAGAAAATCTGCAATGGGCAGTATTTTATCGCTTACTTCAACTTATTTAATGTTACCCCATTTAATGCTATTATAAAATTTTCACTCTGGTCTGGTGGTTTTCACTTTTCACTCTGATGATAAATGAAATCTTTTCACTGGATCACTTACTAACCTTATGTAAGTATACATACAAGTTTTGGTAGATAAAATAAACAGGGTTAGAAATGTATATAAAATATTGGGGAGTCATATGTGCAAATTGAGTACTTAACTATAAATACCATCATTTTTTAAAATTCTACTGAATAATAAAATCAGAATGCTGTCAACGCTAGGTCTGTTAGTACCACACCATATTGTTTAGTATGACGGCTAAAAATCATCTTTTACCAAATGTATGTTGATGTATTCCGCAACAGACTAACAAAGAACTAAAAATGTATCCAAACTAAAAATAGCACTTTAAAGTCTAGTCTATTACATTTTTTATTTAAATGAAACAATTGGAACCTGTAAGTGGGAAGCCTATTCGTGGCTTGATTTTTGAAAGCGTTTTAAAACACTTGGACCAAAATGATTTCAGTAAACAGGTGTACCAATAAACGTTGTCTTTACCAGCATTTCAACTCACATTTTCAGCAGGTCGTAATAGCAAGCCACTTCTCTTATATGAAATACCGCCTTTATGGTTACTTATTGCTACGAATATGATCGCCATACGGAACATTTATACATTTTTTCTCTTCCAAGACCGGTTTTATCGTGCTGTAACAATAAAATATATTGTAACTGCGCATGTTATGTCCCATATAGTAAATAAGTAATAACATTGGTTTTGTGGTCACCTCGTAATACTATTCAGCACTTTTAACCAGTAAAATACTCGTTTACAGGTATACATATATCAATGCAGTAGATTTTCTAGTTCGTTTAAAGAATGTATCTGTCGATTTAAACAGAAACGTTTCTCTGTTACTCGAGCACGTACGCTTTTCTAGTCTACTGTGGGTGGTATAAAATTAAGAGGTAAAAGGCAGTAACTAAAAAGAATCGGTCGCTGTAATGTGGTTGTTTGGAAGGGATACGTAACTGAGGGGATTAATTGAAGTCTTTATACCCGTAGTCTTTATTTTGAACCTTTGTTAGAATACCCAATTACTTATTGAGTTGGATATTTGAGGTTTATTGAATTTATCCAAGCTGAACGAGACTGGACAGTGCTTATTTCACACAGACGTAAAGCGCTTAAATACGTGAAATATTAGCGTGATGTGTATTGATTGTGCAGGTTAATTGTCCAATTTTCTATTTAGAATTCCTGATGTCAGCCTAACCCTTTCATTCGCTAGTAAAACTTGACCTGTCATTGTATATATATATTATACGATGACATTAAAGACAATGCTAGGTTATAATTGTAAACTTTATAGCAACATATTTTTTTAAAGTTAAACATTTTAAAATGGCAAACATTTTATACATCAGCGCGCCGTCTCTTCTAATATGTTTTCTTAAAATTGTAGATGACTACTTTTTTAAACTTTTAACTGTAAATAGCATTTATGTATTTATCAATATCAAATATAAATAATTTATAAAGTTGTATTATCATGTTTGTTTTGATCGTGTTATAAACTTTATCGGTGTTATTTTATTTAATGTTATCGTTATAACATATCTTGTAACTTTAAAGCGTGTATTGTGTAAATCTTTATATCATTATGTCTTAACTTACAGTAAAAGCTTTTAAATTTTTTATATTTATTTTTTTCTTTAGTTTGTGATGTTTAATCATCTCATCTGAGTTTTATTGTTGTCTAAGAGAATTATTTCACTTTATTATTTTAAATAAAAATCATGTCTCAGCTAAATGCAAGCTTCTAACAACTGTTTTTATATTATGGGCCAATTTCAAAGATAAATACTTATAGAAACTAATAGCTATTTATACCACTATACCACAATATTGCCGATTGTATTATGTTTTTTCTTAGATTTTGTCGTATGCGAATCACATGATTTATACTTATATCTCGGGATGATAAATAGGTACACAATGTAAGTGGTAATTTATAGATATGCGATAAATCAAAACATGCTCTCTGAGGCACAGGCACGCGAGGTGAATGAATCAATCATGATAAATTATATGTGTGTAGACGTGCACCTAGTCATAGATATTTAATATGTTTATACACATATAACGTTCGTACGTACCTCAAGCGTAACTCAAGTGATATATATTTTAATGTTTTAAAGACTCACATCGTTGACCTTAACCGTTTTAAAATTTAAATCCTTTGAATCCGCAATTTATATCACATATTTTTTATTATTCTATTTAAGCACATAATGGCGTACGTAACATACGTAATACTGTGATAATCCAATTCATACACAATGTGTATCAAACATCAGAACAGGAGACTAATAGTCGAGGATAATAGCACAAACTGCACATTTTATACCAATAAGCGGTTACTATAGAAAAACCTTTATCCCTACGTAGAGAGAAATAAAATATAGTTATAGTGCAGGATAAATACAAAGAAATAGTTAGTACCGCGGTCCCTCGTGGCAAATGCCACCGACAGGTGTGGAGCGGGCTGCTAATGTGCGCGTGACTACCCAACAATGACGCGGGGGAAATGATATAACTTTATTTCGTATTGTTTTTCTACAAAAAGATTTGAACTTTTACCACTTTTGTTAAAATAAAAAAAGTTGTTATACTTTATTCAGAGTTCTAAAACTATTTGTTGTGCTGTGTCTCTTATTTTACAACATCTTTGTAGTCGTACAATATTGCTTAAAAACATTCAGGACGCAACACAACACAATATTCGCGATGAAGGCGTATAAAAACAAGAGTGTTCTGTTAAAAAATGTCGTATACCGATTTAATTTCGTTTGATTTAATTTTTTTGTGTTCCAACCAAGCTGAAAATAAGCTTTTTGACATCGTCGTTGCTAGAATAAGCCAAATTATTTACATTAAAATGCCTTTATCAGAAAGTTTACTTATATATAATTTACTTAATAGAACAAACATGAAATAATAAGACCTTAACGTACATATTCATTTATGTTTAGAGGACAACTAAGTTACTTGATTTTATGAAGGAAAATAGGGCGTAGTAAAATATTTTAGAGTCGTATAACAACGGAGAGTGGCGCATACTACTTAATACTTGAAGGAAAACAGACGTGAGTGACACGGCTTGACGTGAAGTGATATATAGCGAGATTGCTGTAAATCGCTTCCGGTTATATTAACATTGTTTTGTCTCAATATTACCGTTCAACGTCAGGAAAGTAACTTCACATATGTAAGAAAAAACATCGAACTTTTTGTGTTGTATAGTTTTTATTTTGGCCTCTTTACCCGACACATAGAAGTTAAAAAAAAAGGCAATCTATGTGTGTTAAAATGCTAAACTACTAAACCTATTTTAATGAATACGTAATAATGGCCCGAATGGCATAAACCATATACATTTAATTGAAATTTTTTACGGGATCTGGTTATAGATTTTTAAACTTTTTCTTGTTTGACATTGTTAGTTATGATTTCAGGGAATTAGTACTAATACGAAAGTTGATAGTAAGACATATCTAATTGATGTATGTATGTATGTACCTATGTTGAAATTCTGGCTATATTGCTCTAGATTTTACTATTTATAAACTTAATCAGATACAGTTCAATAAAGTAAAACACAACTCGTGATTATTGCTATTGGTCACGGACAGAGAATAATTTAAAATGTCTCAATTCCTGTTCATCGTACAACATCCGTCACATACACAAAAAGTAGTAAAATAAAGTTTTACACTCGCATACGATTTTGAAAACAGGGAGGTCTCATATTCGTGAAAACATTATATCTTGACTGTTAATCACAAATCCGATTAAAAGACTTAAATGATTATTAATGAAGAAATGTTAAAAAACAAAGGAAACTTTACATATTGTTTGTATGTAAGTATTTGTAGATGAGAGAATGGATCCGCACCACTCAGAAGTGACTATCTTTTTCACAAAGAAAATAAGGACATGTGCGACCCTTTTAACTTCGTTGTAGATAATGCTAGGACCCTAAACTTTTAGTTATCAATAGAGTATTATAACTAGGCATACTCCTAAAGTACTTTCAGTATAAGAACGATTGGACTCAATTTTCTTTATCATTGTCATTGGCTCGCTCACCGATCATCGACATTCTAAAGTGATATTTAAGCATAGGTACACGTTGTCTTAAAATTTTAAATATGTAAATACACTGTTTTGTTTAAAAAGCAAGAAAAAACTCAAACCACAATTTCAGTCCCGCTTTCTCGATACACAAACCGTATCTCAAAATTTTTGTGGTCGAAGAACGCAGTTGTGACGCGTGAGTTTTTAGGAGATTTAACAAAGGAGCGAGTTTATACGGTCGTCAGTATTTTAGTTTGTTATATTGTGTATAACATATTTTTTTTATGTATAAGCCTACTGAAGACACTCTACTCTGCCTGATAGAAAGCATGAGTATCATGCAAGTGAGGTGGTCACCACACTCATTGCGAATGCAGACAATGCAACATAGGGACCTTTACTTCGGCGGCCTATTGAGATGATTCTGGGCCGGTTCGGTCTCGCACACACCAACGAAACCTGACCGTATAAATGCTATCATTTTAGGTTGGTCTTCTGTGAGAGGGCCTCGGTGGCACAGTGGTAGCGTATGCGACTGCTGTGCCTGAGGATTCGGGTTCGATTCCCAGGTCGGACCTAATGTTTAATATGATCTGCAAGTATTTATTCGGCGTTTGGGTGTTTTTTAGGTCTATTATGTATCTATATATTTACAAAATAAATAAATATGTATCTATATCAATTACCTAATACCCATGTGGGGGAACGGGTATCATGTTCCACCCACCACAAAGGGAGGATCCTCCGACCAGGCGAGGTGATCATGCCTGGCGGGCTACTGCCCAACAGTTGATGTTGGGATGTTGTACTTATGATAATCGGCGCGCGAACTATTTATTTCGCGATTCAGGATTTGTAGTTACTCCGTGTAGTGCGTTACTTCGTAGTTCAGCGTATCTTCGGTAGATGGCGCTGTAGTAGGTTATTGTTGTGTTATATGTGGAAGTCGCCACACCCATAATACAAGCTCTGCTTAGCTTGGGACTATATGGTGTGTGTTAGTTGTCCGAAATATTTATTTATTTAAAGTTTAGTACCATCCTGATCGAGCTTGGCTACTACCTTATAAATATATATCTTAGGTATTTTATAGAAAATTATGTAATAAACGTTAACTTTGAGTCAATAACAGAATAGACTGAGTCCCGCCACAAGTTAATTTAAGAATAAAAAAAAAATCAAGAACACTTAAAATTTCGTAGTTTAGAGTGACAATATATTTTTTATTTAATTATACACTGTATTACCTATAAGGGGAGCTCCTCTTGCCTGTGTGTCTATTATCGCGGTCAAGAGAGGCCTTTGTCCTTCCGCAAGAATCAAAGTGTTTCCATGCAAATCAAATTGAAATTGGCGGTGAACGGTTTAGCCGCGAACCGTAACAGATAGACAGAGTTACTTCTCTGCATACCCATTGCACTTTTTTTTTGCGTTTATTCCCAATTAAGGGGAAATTAGTACGCGATCTAGATGTTTCCTTTACCTGTAGTGCAATTTTATTCCCACTCTCAATAATGGTTTAGATTAATAGTGCGCAGAAGTCGTTACTGTCAGAATGAATCGCTCAAAGCTATTACCATGCTTAACTAAATCTAGATTTTCTAGGCAACGCCGGACGATTATCTGAGAATAGAGAATCATTAGGATCAATCGGAAACATATTACGGAATTAGCTTCTCTTTATTTCTAGTGATTGATTTAATTATTTTAAAATTACTAAATCAATCACTAATATAAGTCAAGAAGGATATCACGCCCTGCAATTTTTGTTATGTTGCTATCCATGTGGAAATAAGATCTTTCATCATCGTGTGAAAATATTATTTGTCATTTGTCAATGCAATATACTTCTGATAAAATAAATGGCTCTCAGAACATGTTTTCCTTTTCTTTTTTATTCCCGGTCAGTGTTTTGGTTATCAGAGCATTTCTCTTTGAGCTGTCTAAATATATGAGATATTTTTCACGAATAAAATAGCTTGATTTAAAGCTTAAAATAAACTTGTTTCGATATTTAACTAGTAAAGTAGTTTATTGACCAAACCAGCAGAGGGGTATGGGGTGTGACTACCGTCTTTTATGCAACCTTCCAGAACCGAACCCAGAAACGTAACAAATAATATAGAAATATTTAACACACTGTTGTCGTATGTATGTCATCCTCATTTAATTTAATTGTAAAGTGCAATTAACGTTTAATTATGTATTTGTAATCAGTCACAGGTTAATTAATTGTAATTTTAATTAATTGATTTATCGTGGGAGAGCCGCGCTTCGGCATGAATGGGCCGGCTCGACCGGAGTGAAACCACGGCCTCACAGAAAACCGGTGTGAAATAGCGCTTGCGCTGTGTTTCATCGAGTGAGTGTGGATACCGGAGGCCCCAACCCCTCCCTCATTCCCCCCCATCCCCCAAAGGTCGGCAACGCACTTGTGACGCCTCTGGTGTTGCGGGTGTCCATGGGCGGCGGTAATCGTTTACCATCAGGCGATACGCCTGCTAGTTTGCCACCTATTACATAAAAAAAAATGCCCAATGATACCTACCTACAATTGTAGACACTGCTCGAATAGAGTAGTGTATATTGTCACCATGAAATTCTACATAAATGTAGTTACTAGTATACTACCTGACCCACGCAACCTTGTTTACATCTCCTTTTGCCCGTAGCGTAATAATTTTTCTCCGTCTTTGTAACATTATTCATTGGTGCTCCGCTCCTGTTGGTATTAGCGTGATAATACATAGCCTTTTTCGATAACTGCGCTATCTAACACTAAAATTATTATTCAAATCGGACTATTAAGTTCCTGAGATTAGTGCGTTCAAGCAAACAAACTATTCAGCTTTATCTATTAGTATAGATAACTTATGTCGTGAGCACACGAAGGTCTTTAATAAAAGTCAACATTATTTATCTTACGTATTTATTGAGTAATAGACAAGAATTTCTTCATGTAGGCATATGTATTCAAACAATGTAAATTTCCTAAATTTGCAGATAATATGCACGTGCAATGTAACGTAGTCATACATATGCACAAAGATTGCATAAGTAGGACGGTTTATGTTGAAGTTTATAGCTGTCGGCTCTTAAGAGGCCTTAGGATTCAACGGCTAAATCCTTTCGCTGGTTGAAAATTTTTGTATAATATCAGCGTATAGTACGTATCTTCAGAGAGTCGTATCCCTAAAATCCCTCTTAAACCCGCAGAGTACTTGTGTGGTGTCTGCCTTCAAACTTATTTACATTAGATAACGCCTATTGGTGTATGAAGAAAATAAAGAGTTTATGTTAAAAGTATCGTGAAGGAAAGCGTATTCCTGAGACGAGTAGATATTTACTTGTAGTGGTGACAGAAAGGTGACCTTAACCCCGAGACGTCTTTAAGAGGATTCTAGATGTCAAGCCTCTTTGATGTAACTTGACAACGTACCTATGAGTTTTCTTTTAACAGAGACTGAATGTTTCTTAAGATTTTGAATTACAGTAACGTGATATTTATTTATTAAAAAACTTCACTTATTCCTGCATATCAAAATTAGGAATCATTTATGGTTGCATAAACTTTTGGATGTAGTTTAGTGAACTGGAAGTTTATGAGTTTTTTTAGCTTTAAATACATATAAACAGATGTAAGTTATGGTATAAAAGTGAAGTAGTTAAGTTACTAACCATTTTTTCTTTATTTTACAGGTACGTTTCAAAATTAATGTGTTGCCGGTCGGTAAGTATTTAAAATATTATGTGTGATTAGTATAAAATCATTGTCTAAGGTAATGTATAATGTGAAACGGAAAAAGTAATGTTTACAACATAATACGTTTATATATAATGGTAAGTGTAGTAATTATTTAAATGTTTACACATAATTGGGATGTCTTCTTTGTTATAAAAATCATATCGTTCAAATAAAATTGACGCAATTGCGTGACTAGACTTTTAAACTGTTAAGGAAACCACTTTAGAATTACCACTAGTAACTATCTGTGATGCTGTAAATAGTAGATCTCGTAACATTAACTCAACAGTAGTAGCAGTTTTTACACACAATGCTTATGTAAGATAAAACGATTCCTTTTGCTTTATAAGTTTTGTTTGAGGTCAAAGTGAATGGACACTCCTTGATGTTTTAAGATCGATAACTTACAACAAATAATAAGCGGTTATATATAGTATAACCGCTTATTATTTGTCGAAACGTGTACGTATTTACCATTGTGTGGAATAAAAATCGTTACAGTTATACATAATGGCCTTTCCAAACTATGTTTGGAGCGGTTTGTACGCTAAACAGATGCGGTTCATTGCCCATTACACAGAGTAACTGCCGTCCAATCTCGGCAAAATTCTGTTACCAATAATCCAAATGTAGTACCATATTTTTTTTCAGTTCACTGACTAGCAATAACTGTCGTCGTAGTTTCATTTACTGGTGAGATTCTTACGTAACAATATATTAGCAGGTACACCGGTAATAATTCACCATATTAGCTTAGGAAAGACTGTGTCTTATTGTTCTTATGAAAGCACAATCCACACATACACACAAGCGCGCTGGCACTCATACACCAAACACTAAGTCAGGAAATTTGAATAAGTTTTCAAATTGCAAGCAGCGTCACCACCACCAAAATATGCGACTGATTTTTGTACCCCTGAATACAGGCTATGCCTACCTTTGGGAATCAGTACCAATACCTATTTATACACAATTAAACTGTCAAGTGTTTACTTTCTATTGCATTGTGTGACGTCAAATGTTAAGACTTTGATCTGCAATAACTATATTATTATTACTATTATACCAGTAAAGTTCATAATCTTTAAAGTTCAACGCTAAATATTTAATTATCACTAACATGTTAAGTAGAGAGGTATTACTTATTAGAAGATTTCTTTATTTCTTTTATATAATATTATGTAATTTTTAAGTCATGAATTTTGTTCTGTAAAAACTACAGTTTTGCTAAACATTGCTAACTGATATACATATGTATGTACTATGTATAGATAATACGTAGATCAAAACCACGGAAAGATTTCAATGTATATATAGCAAGCAATTGTCTAACAGAGAGAACGATTTGTTGTCACGCACATCGAACAAAGTAACTAGTGTCTACGAATTCAGCTACGGCGTAGAGGCTATAAATAAGTTTTAGATATGTCTTTATTTGTAGTAATATCATAAAATAACATCAACATGTACAATTATTTAAAAAGTCTTTTATTTTTGAGGAGTATTTATTTGCAAAATGTGTAGCGTGTAAGAATAAATAGACAAGAGGTTAAAAGTAATTAGTAAAATAAATTCTTTCAAAACGATACTTGATTATCTATATCTGGTATGAAGTTAAGCTAGGAATGATTTAGTACTTTTGCTTATTTCGTTAAGAAAGCCATTTTATATCAAATTGTTAGGAGACACATTTTCCCGAGTTACAAGTAACTATATTACTTCCACTTGTGCATGAGGATTGAATAATTTGCATATAAAAGTTTATGCTTAAAATGTTTTGTCATTAAATTAATTTGTACAGAGGTACATGTATTAATAGAACTAACAATTATAGAGGTCTTTGTAAGCCTTAACCTTTTAACATTATAATATGTACCTAGTGCAAAATTATGGACTATTCAAACTTAATATCCAATTCAAATGTTTTTGTACAAATTTATTAAAAAAATAGAACGAGGGTCTTACGTCACGACCATATTAATCTCTATTTCTACTGCTGTAACAAATCACTGAAGCAGACCTATCGGGCCGTCGACAAAAAATGGCTTTGACGTCCGACATGGCAACTCGCTTAGGACGTCGCATCTTTATCACGTTTCGCACTATATTCGCTAAGTTAGATCTTGACTATTTGATTACATTGTGTTAATAAAATAATTGAATACGATATTTATATCACTTTTTGTTCTGTGGCAGTTTACCAGCGGTAAACTTTAAATGGAACATGTAGCTTGCAGGATAGAGGAGTTAGTACCGCCATGTGATCTGTGCCATCGATCGCTGTCAGTTGATACCTCTTGTCGTTCGTCTAGACCCAAATTCCGCCTGGTAAGCAATAAAAATAAATGGCGGCAAACAGGGTTGGGTTGGAAGTATGTACGAGACGAAACGTTAACAGGTCGATTATACGATGCTATCGAGCGCGTAGGTACTTGAACGATCCCGGACCACTCCGGCAGCCTGCCTAATGACGGGTCACGCATTTAAATAGGCAGCCCCTTCAAGACCAATCCGTTATTCCAATACAAAAGGTATATTCATTTGAAATTCGTTTATTCATTTCCAGAGATTTACGTTCTTGCTTGTCGTATGTGCACCAGCTTATTCGTACTAAAACGTGCACTTTATATTGGAGTGCTAAGGTGTTGATTTATTCTGGACTATGAATAACACCGTTTCTGACTGTAATGCAGCTGTGTGCGCGTTGTTGCTACATAGTATTTTATACTGACATGCTTTACCTATTCCCGTTTACAATTGTATCTGCCTAGGTGATGTGAATAAGTAAGCACGTTGTTTATATTGTGTGGCCATAAAGTTGGAACTTTGATACATAGTATTTTATAGTTTCCTCCTACGTCATGTTATGAGAAACCATTTGTTAATGTCGAACGAGATATTTAATATGTTTTGTAAGTAGACTAGGCGTGTTGCCAGAATGTTAACTGAATAGAAAACTTATTCTAACAATGTGAACGTCCGTTGTATAAGTGCATAATAAAACTTGAAGATTTTTAAACTGGAAAATTCGACTCTACCGTCAATCGGGTTTATTTGTAAGTTATTTGAATTTCTTTGCGTGTATAGCATTTCATTCAGCCTGAATGTATAGAAATGCCTATTTTTATAAATACGGCTTATTTTTCAATACTAGCTTTAAGTCAAAATTTAAAAAATGTCGATTCATTTCAAGATAATGAATCCACTTCGGCAATTCATTGTCCGTAGAAAATAATTAACTAGCTGACTCAACACAAATAGAAGCATTCAAATCGAACAGTACAAGTATTGAGGAGACTCTTGTTACATACTTAAAGTCCATTTATATTTAAACAAATATATATTCAATGAAATCTATTTGTAGAGCGGATGTTCTTCTAAGTAATTAATTCAATTTTGCCTACATGCTATGTCTCGGTTGCGATAACACACCTGACCTTTTAGAGGATGCCAGTAATTCGGTTAGATAAGGCCCCTTAGACTATCATCTGACACGGTTAGTGTTTCACCTAATAAAGTAGATGAAGTACTTCGCTTGATTTGTTGTCGTCGTTTTGTACTAATTTATACAAAGCTAACAATCCTTTTAGCGTGTACATTATAATTTGGTCGGTGCAAAAGGCGCGGTGAGTTCAACCCAGCCGTCATTGTTTTCCGGCGGTAATTTATATTGTGCTTTAGGAAATTAGCGAGGCGGCCGCCATTGGGTTGTGGGCTCAGGTGCCACTGTTCAACATTTCCAACCAGATTTACTTTCAGATCACAAGCGTTTCTAAGGCGACTAATTTGTTGTGTAATTATTCCACCTCATTAAAAATATATTAACCAACCGCCCTTTCATTAATCTAGGAATAGATTTATTCAGATTTGCGCAACCAAATATACATAAACCATTTATTTTGATTGCAGATGTTGATTTCTGGATGTAAAATTAAAATATACGATTTATTTTGATGAATGCTGATTAATTAATTCGTCAAGTGAGGCGTGTTCTCTGTTGTTATTTGTGTAATATTGGTTTCAATTTAACAGTAGATATAAAAACTCGGTGAACATATGTATGTACCTACAGTTGTCAAATAAATTAGTCTTTATCACTGAGTTATCTTTTGTTTCTTTTTTTTATCTTTAAATAATGTCATGCCTTGTAACTTTTATACGGTTTAAAAAAAGAAGATTTACGGTTATAAAACTTTTTGTAATAAAATTCATATTCCTTATTGTGGCCGTGCTAGACGTCTAACAAATTTTTTACGTCTTTTAATGTGGATTTCTTTTCCATTTTTTGCGGTAATGGTGACACGTTTCGAGCTCTCCCGCGCGATCATTTATTACGAGTTTTAATCGGGACACGGAAATTAGTTATATTACGCATCCACCCTTTTAGCCGATAAGTAATATGATTATTACATCTAAAGTGTTTGCACGAAGCTGTATCTAACTACTATGAAATGATAAAGAGTAGTATATATTTCTATTGGTTTTTCAAACATATGTACAAATTCGCATTTGGCAATAGAAAATATTCAATCCCAGCTATCGAGTGAGAACTAATATATAGTTTATTATAAATGATGATAAATCTCTTTATCCGTAAATTTGCGTGAAGGGGGTAGAGGTTACTTGAAATAAAACTATTGTGTTACGTCGTTATACTTTCATTTAACCCATTTTTCTAATAGCCATGTTAGTTTTGTAACAGAAAAAGTTGTTTACCTTGTTATAAGATGTTATCTGGAACGTGTAATTACCGTAGAAAAAGTTTTCACTCAAAAATACCTTAGTTTTTGCGTCTAAGTCTAAATGTGTTTCGTATTTACCCTGTTAAAGGTAATTCAAAAGTTAGATTAGGCTGTCACATTAAATAGTTTTGGTGTGTTAAGGAGATACTTTTTGTCCAGTCATAGCAGCTGTAACTAAATTAGCGCTATGTTATTAAAATTGAATAACTTACCTTATAAATTTTGCAATCCTTAGATAGATTAAATGAATTAATTAGAATGGGGCCCAGAACGAAATGTTCACATGGTTTGTTTAGTACATAATTCCACAGTCTTTTTGTAACGTTCTTGTTTCTGGTACTTACAGCAATTTTTCCCTGTGTAAAGTAAGTCATTTGATTAAATATTTCTTTTGTGTTTTTAATTTTGAATATGTATTATGAAATACCATAGTTGCTAGACAATCTTTGGAGAAATCCAGGTGAAATATAATGTCGGACATATTTTGTAAGTTTGTAACTACAAACTTGCCGCAGTCATCTTGTTTAGGGCCCTTACACGTCTCAAACGTCTCCCAGTCAATCATGTATGGACCCTACAATAAATTAATAAACCTTATAAGACTTTTAAATTAAAATGTTGTTAATCTAAATTTGTAAAAGTTGAACTCTTTCGCTCACGATGTCACTTATAACTTAAAGGAAACGTATAGTCCGAACCAAACTTTATGGCGGCTGGGAACATCGTGCATGTCACTGCGCAGAATACACTTTTAGGTATAAGCGGGACGCAAAGGTCAGCGGGGGAGGTCGACACACGCCGTAGTAGTTTTATGTAATTTACATATATTGTTGTGTCGATTAAAATGCCTCGTAGGCTGTATAATCTTCTTAGTCAAAGTCATCAATTTCTGTAAACATGTTTTCACAAACAAAACAGGACAAGACAGACTAGAAAATTGTTAATATAATTAAATAAAATTAGATTATTATTTGTAATCATATTTCATTTACCTCGAAACACCATCTCAGAAATTATCCTTCTATTTACTGTCGGTTAAGAATGGTAGAAAAATGGTAAAACATCTCCGTCATTATACACACTCATCTATGATTTTTTGACTTGACTGTTTCAGCGCAATACTTGCTTGCGCAGCCAACTTCAGAACCGCCATAAAGTTTGGATCGGACTATACATTTGTATACGCTTAAATATTATCTAAGGACTTATTTAAAGTTACTTATAAATCCCCAACCAGAAATGAAACCAAATTAGTTAGTTCATTATTAATTTGTTTTAACTAACATTAACCTAATTTTTTTTACCCGGTCATTGTAATTTTGGCTTGACAGGTTCATGACCTGTCTAGAAAAGTAATTTAACGGTTCACAGGCGACTGCTTGGTTTCGGAATAGTGAAGAGCTCACGACGAAAACGGCGGCGATATTGTGGTGAATCAGTAAACGTGCCGATGTGCTAATAGCTTTCAGATTTGCGTAGTAAAAATATTTTTAATGAAAATATTTGTTTCAAGTTCCAAATATTCATGTTAATTGAATTTGTCATCTAATTCGTTAAACAACACACCCAAATATATTGCATTTGATACGCGAATTCAGGCTGAATTATATTTGCTAGAGATAGTTTATAGGCATAACTAAAATAACATTAGGTACTTTTTATTTGCTAAGAATGTAGTGTTTTCGTGGCATGGGCACGGTATAACAACAACCGAGGTAACACCCGGGGACGTAGTTGTACAATATAAATAAAATATACACATTATTTTACATATATAATATATACGTATTTCTATATGGGTTAATGTTATTATACTATTGGGAACCTAATCGCAATTAGCGATCTCTTTCAGGCTCCTCTTCAACGGAAATAGATATGAAAGACGTAAAAGGGACCCGTTGTATTCAGTTCAAGAAGCCATTGTTTGTTTTATTTATACGTATAACTGGTTTTGAATGACAATGTGTTTACGAATAAATAACATATTTCTAGCATATATAAATGTTAGTTAAACATAAAGGAAATGTCTTTATTAGGAACTAAATTTCATTTCAATTACGATAATTAGATAAAACATAATTATGAATGGGAATTTTTCAAACTAACAGTTTAAAACCAAGCATATACGAGTATAAAGATTTAATACACACTTACATAGTTCTCACCACTTTGGTCGCCTATGCTTGCAACAGTTAAAAAAATGCGGGTAAGGATGTGCAAAACGCATAATATCACCGATTTTTGAGCACACGACATAAAGCGATAGAACATTCTTTGTAAGTAAATATAACCTTCGCAATAAACACAGTATTACAATCTATTTGTTTCTGTTAGTTGTAATCATTGTAATTCCGAATACAAAAGCTGTTATTAAAATTGGCGACCCAATTTCCGGCCATTCGAGTCATTCTAACAAAATATTTTAAAGTCATTGTGATCTCGTAGTATAAATGTTATAATTTTAGTTCGTTATAATTTCCGTATTTTTTTTGGTATTTGTGTACCTATATATGAGCGATGAAATCAGTGGCAGTATCTCTTGGGAAATTAATATTTTTCTAGATAAAGTAGCCTCTGTCTTTTCCGTCTACTCTGGCAGTGAGGATTAACAATTTTATAAAAATCAACTATTTAGACCGTGGAAACTAACTAAAAACAAATTTACTGTCAAGTTTATAATATTAGTTCAGATTAATAAAGAGGGGTCGTTACCGGTGAAGAGTTTCAGCAATCATTAGTGCATTTCATTTCACTCGTTTCGCCGCGCCGCGCTGCTCAACTTCGTAGGTAGCTTAATGCGTTTGCCCATTACCTGTCACATCTACCATAAACAATCTTTTTAAGCTCAACCTGTTATTATTTTCACATCGGGCCATTCTGTTATTGATGTAACTTTGCCTCTTTTTAATATTATAAAACCTCTTTTATTGTTTATAGGATATTAAATTATTTTAAATTTTCGATTTGCAAATTCCAAATAAAAACTTTAAACCTCAGTATTAGTATAAATATGTTTGAATATTTAATTCCTTCGACACGATACGGTTAATGCTATCACCTTGCCGATTCGAAAGAGGATTCGTGTGAACGTCGCGACTGGTCCTTCCATAATCTACGTAGAATAAAATATGCGGGTATTATCATCTTAATACACACGTACCGAGATAAAAACGAGTTTACATTCAAACATTCTAATATTAATATAAAAATATCTTGTGTCATAATGTTTGTGGTCGTATTCCTCGGAAACGAAACGAATGAGAAAAGCTCTTTAAATATTCTTTATCCTTTTGCAGCCACTCCCCAATTTTAATCGCGATTTGATTTTTCTTATAATTTATGTAGTACTGCAACGTATGTCGTCCGCAAGTAACTTATGTTAAAGCGGGTGTATAGGTACACCGGTTGAACTAGTTGCCGACCCCAAATAATCTAAGGCATAATAAAGGCAAGGAAGTGTGTCTACTTATGGTTTTTTTTTTTTTTTATCAAAACAAGAAACCTAGTAGTTTTATATCTATTGTGTAAGCAGTTGCCACGCCGCTTTCTATCGCGCCAAAAGTGGGTTCAAATTCCACATGGGACAACACTTTGTGTGATCCACAAATTGTTGTTCTGAGTCTTGGTGTTCTTTGTGTTCGTTTCATATATGTTTATAAAGTCCCCCGCGACGCAGGATGTACATATATTCCTAATACACAAAAGATTTATTTGGATAACTTTAATAGGTACTCGTATCAGAAACCACACTAAAGCATAACTTCAGTACTTGCGTATTCCAATAATGAAATAAGAACAGTTCAGGTGTATTAAACTGTGGTCAACATTTTCGAACTGTTCTTGTGGAGTGATCTCTAGCTTAGTTGAGTGGTTTGCTCCGCCATTTGTAATACGATACTATAAACCAGTGAGTGCACTCGAATCGTGGGTATATTTGAATCTTTCCCTTGGCTCTCGACCTCTCCGTTTGCCGGCTTAGCGTAGTTACTCGAAATTCCAATTCAATAACTTCATAGTACGTTTTAAGTTAATTAGTACATATTTCATTTTCCGGTTGCTATTTATGATATAAGTGAACGAAACTTCCAAGGAGTATAAAAGATTGAATAACACGTCAGCTATTTCAAACGATATATTTTTTTCTTCAAGCTAAAATCAATGTTTAGAAATGACACGCATTCCATAATGAAAGATTTCTCGTGTTCTTTCTCAAATAACAAAGAAGTTGCAGCTTTGTAAAGTATTATCTATTTAGTATGAAGACATATAGTTTGTATGATGGTTCGTTGTTTCTAAGGCAATTTAGTCAAATCGATTCACCGCTGTACGGTGGCGGGTTTAATAACGTCTTTGATAAAGACGTGTATCCGAGATGGGTTGGATGAATGTGAGGCCCTAATATGCTTCGCCCTCGTCGCTAGACGTCGACCGCTGTCGGTAGCGAATATGGGGTTCAGCCGTCATATTCTTTACCGCAGCTCACGCCCATTCATATGGATAGTGCGGCATAGTTTACATATCTTGATGTGCGGCCGTTTTAATAAAGCCATCAATTTTAATAATATCACGTGTAGACATGTACATGAAGAGTTAGGTCTATTCTTTCTCCAATTTAATACCTTTTACCAAAAGTCAGTTTAATTAATATCTTAAAGTTCCTTTAACGTACTTTAAAATTTTGGAGAAAGGACAATATGAAGTCACATATAAAGTTGGCTGAGGTCGCAAGGTTACAGGTGCGTTTCGATTTATGTCAATCACTTGAGTTTTGTCAAACAGATCTCGTTCACCTCTAATCGAGACCTTTCGAGCCCATACTGACATCTCTTAAGCTAACCTCTTTATCAAATCTATATAAGCATGACATATGGCATTTTTCTTATTCTTTTACATATTTATGGATGAGAGTTTGTTTAGATACTTATGTGGATATTTATGCTTCATAGTTTCTATACAGCGCGATAGCGTCCCTCTGCCTAGATTTATGTATTTTATGATTTCTATTACATATATTTGAGAATGATTTAAAAATAAATAATACTTAGTCATCTATACAAATAAATAAAATTGGAGTGTCTGTTTGTAATATTAAAATAACCGCTTTCTACTACATGCATATGAATGTATATACGGTACACATACCAAAATATATATTTTTAAAATTGTTGTCTGTCTGTCTGTTTGTTCCGGCAATATAAGACGCAAACGAGGTTGCGTGGGTCAGCTAGTATTAAATAAGTTCTTTTACATTAAATATATTGAATTCAGTCACTCCTACGTAATCTATTATTCCCTTTTCAATTTTTTACAGTGTTTGTCACATAATCTTGATGTATTTTTGTTCCAAAAAGTATTTATCATAGGCGTATTATATTTTGTGTCCGTTTTCTTTACTCATGAAATATGAAAGCAATCATCTGAAATTACGGTTTTATCAAACTTCTGAAGATGTACAAAAATTTACAAAAAATATCAATTTTTTGCCCATAATATTTCTACATTATAAAGTTGCCTGCTTATTTATTACTCTTTCGTTTTAGGACACAATTGATTTAAAACAATGTAGCGTGGCGCATTTTTAAGTTCCAAATTATGTTTTCTAGTTATGATTTTTTTTGAAAGATATAATTTTATAACTTTATTATACTAATATAGATTGATACACATATGATAAAACATTCATTAATTGTGTTATAGAGACATATCAAGACTTGTATGTTGGTTTGAAAGTTAATTATAGATAATAATGGTTAACTTTTGAGTAATTAGACTATTTTAGTTTTGTTTCTCACCCACTAAATCCCAGGCTCTTTAAACGGGGTCTGAAACAGCATCTGACTAGGCCGCCATGGTGTAGGTCATTATGCTGCATTGTCTTAATCTACTAACGCCTTCCATCAGTCAAAGTAGAGTCATTATTGTCATACTAGCTGAACCCCGCGGTGCTACCCGCGGTACTATGATAAACGCGGGCAACGCCGCGAGACTAAGCTAGTATCTTTGTAAATTATAGCTTATGTGTTATTCTGATGTATAATCTACATGATTGTAAAGTTTCATCAAATTCCATTTCGTAGTTTTTGCGTGAAAAAACAATAAACATCCTCACATACATACTCACAAACTTTCGCGTTTATAATATTAGTAGGATTATTTATTTATTATGCAGGCTAATATATAAAAAAGTATGCACACATGTATTGATTTGATGTTGTCTGTCTGTCATGAGCTCTTTCGAAATTTGTAAAACTATTGATTGTCAATTAAAATGAATAATTGTAATACGAATATAGAATATCGTGAACTAATTTGATGTAACATAAAGTACTATCAATCATTATGAGCGGGCGGCGGAGGTCGTGGCGTGCGCAGTGTTCCACACCGCTGCCACTGCCGCGCAACCAACGCTACGCTTTGCAACATCATTCATCATACTTCGAGATCTCTTAAGTGCTCCTTGGACCAAAATTCCCTTATATCGCCATTTTGCTAAATAGACTTCGGATCATCATTATCAACTTAACGTAGAAACAATACCACAGGTAGATATTTCAGGTCGAGTTACTTTAAAACTATTTTTATATAATTTCCTGTTTATGCTACGTATTCTAAACTCGTTTCCTTAAATTTCTTGCGTTTCTAAATATTAATTTTCTATAATACTGCTGAAACAAAACGTTAACTCCAATTTATTCTTATCAATTTATAAAAACCGAAATTTCTTTCTATTTATACTAAGCATTTTCATATTGGTAGCAAAAGTATGTTGTAAAAAAAAAAGTACATTTTACAACTATAACGAAATATGTAAGTACCTAAACGAAATGCTCATCCTGGCAAATTATTCAAAAGGTGCGTGTAACGAACGAAACACCAGTCTTGACATAATAAAACGATGCCTTCTTTTGCACTTATGGCAATGAGCTCATGCCTATATGACGAGCTCATAAATCTTTCATTTCATACAACATGGTTATTGTATTCGTTCCTGCTAACCGTAAAATTACATTTATGAGCGTATGTTTCTAAATATTAATTTTCTATAATACTGCTGAAACAAAACGTTAACTCCAATTTATTCTTATCAATTTATAAAAACCGAAATTTCTTTCTATTTATACTAAGCATTTTCATATTGGTAGCAAAAGTATGTTGTAAAAAAAAAAGTACATTTTACAACTATAACGAAATATGTAAGTACCTAAACGAAATGCTCATCCTGGCAAATTATTCAAAAGGTGCGTGTAACGAACGAAACACCAGTCTTGACATAATAAAACGATGCCTTCTTTTGCACTTATGGCAATGAGCTCATGCCTATATGACGAGCTCATAAATCTTTCATTTCATACAACATGGTTATTGTATTCGTTCCTGCTAACCGTAAAATTACATTTATGAGCGTATTTATTTATCATAAAGTAGTAACTCATGATACTCGTACTATGAAATTGAAACAAAGTTGTAGCAAAATAAATATACCTACTCAACGATTAAATTATTAAATGTATCGTGATAAACAGTAACTACATGTTAAAGGTACCTATCATTATTTATTAGTGGACTGCAATAAAGTTATTTATTTTGATTATGAGTTTAAAAGGGACTTGACTTGAATTAATGCATATTATTATAGACTACGGGCCCGTATCGACAATTGATGGGTCATGTGAACCACCAGGAGACTTTTTTAGAAAGATACAGGGGCATAAAACAATAACATTTAGCACTATGCTGTCACTTGGAAGCTGTCCAACTGAGTATAGGTAAAGAGGAGGGAGTAGGAACCGTCGATTTTTCTCCCTTGTCACATAATTTTTGTACGGCGTTGCGAGATAATGGATTAGAAGAGATATTGAAATTGAATGGGACCGATGCCGTACAAAAATAGTGAGCCACAAAGTTGGATTTCTTTTTGATTTCCCGGCGATTGTCTCGCTCAATTTAGTCATTTAATTTTAGACGGCATCGGTCCCATTCAATTTCAATATCTCTTCTAATCCATTATCTCGCAACGCCGTACAAAAATTATGTGACAAGGGAGAAAAATCGACGGTTCCTACTCCCTCCCCTTTACCTATACTCAGTTGGACAGCTTCCAAGTGACAGCATAGTGCTAAATGTTATTGTTTTATGCCCCTGTATCTTTCTAAAAAAGTCTCCTGGTGGTTCACATGACCCATCAATTTTCGACACGGGCCCGTAGTCTATTAGGGTACATTTGTTTTATCAAAACAATAATACATTTTACTTGTCTGTCTCGTACTTGAGCTCTCTAGAACTCATAACTTGATTGTGTGATAAAAGTCAACACAGGTTAGTACTTTATTCCCCCGCGTGATAACAACTGTGGACCTTTGAAGTTGCCGTGGGAAAATATTTCTGTAAATACATTGACTAAGTATGATCTCACTTTTATTATAACACTAGATGCGTTTGTCATTATTGTAATTTTTTATAGGTTTAAATATTTTTTTGCGAACGTTATTTTTCTCCAATGAAATTAGCCAAGTTACTCCTTATAATATCAGCTATCTGCAACTGAAAGTGAAAAATCGATCCAGTCGTTCCAAAATTAAGTATGTACCGTATACATTTTCTGGAAATAAAAATATTTCTTACTTTTATACCTCCAAACCTTCAACTAAAGAGCGTACTCCTTTTTAGAAGGTCGGCAACGCACTTGTGACGCCTCTGGTGTTGCTGGTTGCGGTAATCGCTTACCGTCAGGCGACCAGACTGAAGGTTTGACCCTCAACCATTAAAAAAAAATAGTGTAAATTGTTAATTTGTATTTACAGACACTTTAATTTTATTAATTCTAAAGGTAAACGTAAATTTGCTCCTAATATGATTATTTAGTAGTTTATACTAATTGAAGTGAAAGTGTACCTCTTAGAAATGGATCCCCTTTTAGCGACAGAATGAATAGAAGTTTATCAAATGTCACGCTCTGTTTAATGGGTATGTTATACCAGTATAATCTGGGGTCTGAGGGTCTTTGGAAAGTCGAGGAAAAACAACACAGGCACTACAAAAATTCGCATTCAATGTCATTAACCTATAAAAGTGCTCTGAATGTTTTTGTGTGATTAAATTTGGTTCACTGACGCTATATTTAAATAAAAAATCGATGTGGTATTTTGATATTTTCAATGTATAGATATGTCATTTTGTAAAGAAATTGTACTAGTAAAATATCCATGTTTCGGTGCTTTGCCGACTTGACCGAGCGACCTGCCTCTCTGAACCTTGGTGTGGGTAGGGCAAGGGGTGTTCGTGTAGTTACAGTTTCAGGGCAGAAAATTTACTTTCAGTTCTCCAAAGGTGGCGGTAGTCACTTATCGATTATCTCTTATTTTTTTATGAAAACATAAAAAAATACCAAAATTTTCCCATTTCATGTAATGTTCAATAGTTATTTGTTATACAAGAGTGCAATGTTGCTTTTTAACCGCATGCTCAATTTTGATGACCAAGCAAGCGAAGGATTGTAAAAATGAATTACGAGCGCACCGAGTGATACAGAAATTCGAATCCTGAGCAGTAGCAAGGAATCAAAAGGGCAAGAGGTGAAAAATTTTTGCACTTGAGTGCAACATGTAACTTTTCATTCCACCTCAGCGAGAAAATGACTAAATGCAAAAAATGCATTTACAATCACTGGATACTTTTATTTCAGTTTAGGTATTAATATTTATTAGGTACTACATTATGATTTACTACTGCACTAATGCTTGTGTTTCCAAAGCGTTGTTGCCCCTGGTCATCTCTAGTCTTAATAGACGATAGAGGTTCGTTTTGGTCTAAGAATATTTGTTCGCTTAAATTGTGGTTTGCATGCATAGTAAATTATGCATAGTAAATTATTCTTGTAAAATTATATGCCCCCGCCTTTACACAGGAATTCTATTTACTCAGGAAATTAGGATGTTTAAAATTGATATGGTCAGATTTTTTTTATTTACTCATTAGGTAACAGTCTCACAACTTTTTGTGATAGAAAAATTGTGTTACGAGAATTGTATTTTACATGATGTGATTTAATTAGCTTACGTGTATACGTATCTGCATGTGACCTTAGATTATTAATTTTGATAACCGATTTTTGTCAAAGATCACCACTACTACTTATATTTAATTAATGGTTTGTTTACACCTGAACGAAACAGTATGTTTTCTTTGTTTTACATAGTGCTTACTTCAGTGGGCAACGAAGAAAAAAAAGTTACATAACCTTAATCAAAGTTTGTTTTTGTTTAAAGGCTTGAATTGATTGCGTTTCCTTTTAAAATCAAATGATCCGCGCTTTCTTTTGGTATCACAGCTTGAAAAGCTTCAGTTACTCTTAACCAGCGAAGAAATAAATAAACGAGGCGTAAAATGGACTGAATGCTTTGGAATCACTCCCATTTGTCTTTTCTTATTTTCACCGCATTTAGGTTCTGTTGTAGATCCCGTTTTATTTTGATTAACTCATTTATTTTCGAAATTGAAGTGTGCGAGAAGTGGACCCTCTTGTGACTTTTCCGTTCAACGAAATTACCTAAGTCTCTACTGTTTGCTGTACGAACGTGTTGAGTGTTTGCCTCTCTCACGACGATTAAGTTTTTGTTACTGCTCAATGTTTACTGATAATATGTCTGTAGTATAAACTGAAATAGACTACGTAGGCTTCAATCGAAGAAATATTAAACAATGAAGCTAAAAATATTATTATGTAGTTTTCTTTCAATGAATATATTTTTTTAACACGAAATATTTTAAAAAAATAACAGTTAATCTTATGTAAAAATAAAGTACTAATATAGTTTTAAAGTGTAAAAATCATTAAAGGGAGCGTATTTATGCATCAACAGAACTATATGCTTTACGTATTTTTGTATTACTATATATTTATTTTGTAAACTAGTAACTATTTAATAAAAAATTGTCGACTATCGTAACTGGCCTTTGATAGTCCATAAACAACTAGAATAATATAGATCGTATATATTTGACCACATATGAAACTGTAGCTAAACATTGAAGTTATGAGACTAACTTGTTCATGGCTCTGCGAGTAAGTAAACAAAGTCACAGTAGAGAGATACAAAACTAATTATATATCGTCAGCTCATGTTTATAGCCTGCAGACGAGCACCTGATTGGTGTCCTCTACCGAGAAGCGTCCACATTCCGGTATTAACCTCGACAATATTCGCATAGTTTACATTCCAGTACCGTTGTTTCAGACCCTATAATATATATTATACCTAGTATTGTTCATCGTATGTATATACGTGTAAGATGTTGTACTATTGTCGTTTAGTGTATCTGATAGTTTAAATATAGTTTATATTTATATTTTCTATAAATATTTATCTATGTCACAGCTAATCAATGGACAACTACAGTACTCTAAATAATAGACAAGTTGATCAGTCAAGTTATATTAGGTATATTTATAAATGTTTTATTACATGTTTTTATTAATTTAGAAAATTTAGTAATCTACAAAACTTGAAAAAAATATTGTTAATATATGTAAACATTGTCGGCCGAATCTTAAAAAAAATAAATTAATTAAATACACAAAAATGTTGATTGATCGTTAACATTGCTCTTAATATATGGATGCTTCGGTCAGGCTAAATGGTGCGAATATTCTCTTAATTGACAAACGAATGATCCCTACGTGGCACATTTTCTGGTTTTTATTCATCCATTACAATATAAAATGTATGATAACGATATAAATTCATAGGTGAATAGTTCATAACTCATGATTTATCCGTTCTGTTGCAGTACTTCGTTGGTTTAAAAAAGAACTAAACAGATTTCCATCCCGCTCTCGACGCGAACATACTCGTACCTACATGGAGTGTTGCGTTACTGGCCGCCTATGGGTATTTGAATTTCGAACGTTATATCTATATATATATAAAAATGTTATGTTGGTTTGTGTACGCATCATAAACTCAAAAAGTTCTGCACCGATCGAGCTGAAATTTTAGAATGATATATAATACGCATCAAGGATTGTTTTTATCTAATTTTTGCATCAGTCACATATCCGCGACCGCGAAAAAACACGAAAAAACCGAATTAAACGCGGGCGGAGCCGCGGGCAACAGCTAGTATTTTATAAATATGAAAACTCATGAGTTAAAGATACATTTTGGCGGGAATGTCATTGATTTTTTGTCTCCACTTGAAGTCCGTTGTGCAAAAATGGAATTAAAAGTATTATACTCGTAGAACGATAATTTTTCAAAAGTTCACTCTCCGCATTTATCCGCAAGACTGCATTGCTCGTCTTCAAAGTGCTTTTGTGAGGAAAGCACCACATTTGAGTTCTGAATATAGTTGATATGCGGGATTTCTTCATGGTCATGTTTCTTTCCATGATGAAATTCCTGAAGGTCGAACCTCAATTGCGATCACGAAGGAAGTTGAAATTACAATCTGATGACTAATTCAAGAAAATCTATGAGGAGATTTGAGTAAATATGGGCATTGGCATAAGCCGAATTAAAAAAATATCAACATTTAAAAGTTAGGAAACTTAGTTGCCGGTGGATTCCCCACGAACTCACTCCCGAACAAAAACGGAATCAAGTAGGTTAGTGAAAAAAATGTTGTTAATATACAATCATGGAAGTTCAAATTCTGCGTGACATGACATTGTGACAGGAGATGAAACATGGATATATTGTTACATTCCGAATTGTAAGCAACAATCTTCTGTGTGTGAATGTGACAGCAAACCAACAAAATTGAGGTAGGGGAGAAACGTGAGCAAACAAATAATTCAGTTTTTTTAAAGATGGGTCCTGTCTGCACAATCAATCTTAAACAATAAAATTAATTAATGCGTACACCACTATTTTTTTGCCTAATGTCTTTGAAAAAGTTAGGGAAAATGAGGTGGCTTTCAACCAGCACGTAAAAACATAACCACAGACCAATGGTCTTTGTGTTTTTCAAAATGGTTTGAACGAATTAATAAGTTTTTAAAATGTAACGAAGATTACTTTGGATAGCAATAAATATGTATATTATTATACAAATATATTGTTTATAAGTTTCGAAAAACTTTCAGTTTTGCCTTCGTACATAAACAGTATTCTTACATGATTATATTGCTAAATACATAATAAGTATGTACATATTATGCACGTCACACTAAGACGTAGCCACCAAAACATTGAGGTCTCGGGTGACGCCAAGTTCTAAGTCTTTTATGCACGTTACTCCTCCTCCTATTACTGAGGGCCGTGATTTCCTAGGTGTGGTATGATCTACCGGACAGTTGCTCGCCACTTGTTCCTCTACTTGGGCGAATGATTAGCAACGTATAGATTGACGTTCATGGCTGTTCGAATCTGGTTAGTCCACCTAATTAGGCTACGTCCTCTCTGTCTTTTGCCGTCAACATTCACGGTGACCAGGAGTTGTTCCCTTCTTTCCTGGCGGTGTGACCGAAGAAATCCAGAACTCGTCGCTGGCATATAGAAGAGAGACGGGTCTTAATATATAGTTCGTACAAAATAGACACATTTGTGCGGAAGGTCGTCCATGGGATCTAAAGCATTCGAATCCAGTACCACATTTCAAAAGCATCGATTTGTTGTTACTCACTCACTTGTTGAAACACAGCGCAAGCGCTATTTCACACCGGCTTTCTGTGAGGCCGTGGTATCACTCCGGTAGGTGGTCACTCCGTGGTATCATTCATAGCGTAGCGTGGCTCTCCCACGTTAACCGGGTTAGCTAGTTTATTATAATATTAAATGTAATAATTTATATTAATTATTTCTGGCCCTAAAATTTGACAAACTCGTGTAACAGTTTATACTTTGTGTTTTTTTTTACGAAGGACTGTCTATACTATCTCGGTAGTATACACATACGAGTACATAGGTAGGTATGCTTAAGTGCACTTTTCGTTCGTTCGTTTCGTTAATTTTTGACAGTTATGAGTTCACTTGATCTGATCTCTTGAAGACTGTATCACGTTAAAGATTAATAAATTTACTACAATCGAAGCTAACTAACCTTATTAGTTCCCAGCGGCAATTGACGATTTACGATACGGTTAATAATTATGTGTATTTGGAGCTCGAAAAAGGTAATGTTCAGCGGCGACAGGACGCTCGATATCATGTCTTAGTTATCATAATGGATCTTTTCGGATTTAAGTTGCAATATCATAAAATGTTAGTGAAAATCAAGATTTTATACTTTTTCTTTGAATTTATCATTGAAATAATATCGAAAGTTTCCTCTCGAAATTTTGAAACTCGTAGAAGAGTTTTTGAGGCTTACTAAGTTGGCGTTCCATTTGAATTTTTAATGAATGCTTCACTTGAATTTTGTCAATGGAGAAAAAAATAGAGTAACTTTCGTCTCTCGAACTTCACAGAAAATTATTTTAACAATAACTTGGTCTAAATTATATTTAATAGTTTTGTGACAAGTAACTCTCAATTGTATCCAAACATATGCATATATGTAAAAGTGTTTATTTATTTTATTATTGTAATACCAGTGAAGTAACAAAAAGTAAAATACTTTTCAGAAGCAAATGTATGTCTAAAACTGTGATATAACTCGCAGCAGCCACCAGAGATGATATTTTCAAGATCCCTTTGTAGACGGTAAAGAAAATAGGTAACATTTTTCTTTTGATGTCATGCGTGCGTTGCTTCGCGTATTATGTTATTTTGTGGTTTTTCACTACTATTGTCGTGAGAAATTCACTATCATGCGGTTTTTTGGTGCATATGATAATATCAAAATTAAAAAAAAGGACTGTTACAAATTATAGAAATAGCGTTGAATATATATTTAACCTAATTTCCGGTATTCTTGGGTTTCGTTTCATCTTTATCCGATTTAGCCGCTCGTTTTTGAACCAAGTTGATCCATTGCGCAAATTGTGTGATTCATGCCGGCTGATATAATGTGCGCCTATTGGGGCCAAAGCGAAGTTCTCGAAATCGTGCTAATTCATGATGTGCGGGCGGTTATATTTTACTAAGAAATCTTGCTCCAAAATATTCTACGGACTAAACTTAGTTTACTTGATTTTATTGACTGGAATTATAAAAAAATTATGCTCGATGGTTTTGTAAAAAAACACTTATGTTTATATGTACTAACGTTCTTAAGTAAGGCTTTTATTATAATGTTTCCCATAACGTATGTAAGCCTAAACGTATAAAGAAAGTAATGAAAACATTTTTTTTAAAGATTTTTATACTTAATTAAAAATTTTAACATTTATAACATCATTAGACAGATATTTTTTTACGAATATTTTTTTTCATTCAAAAAAATTAATTAACATGAAATTAAATACAATATTCTTGACGTTTAGTTCAGAAAAATAAACATAAAACTTAATACTACAAAACAATTTCTCTTTTCCACAAAATGTTCCTACATGTTTTAGTTCGGGTGATATCCTCATATATAAGAAATAAACGCACTACATACTGTTTGGAATTTAATTTCGATAATGGAAAATACAAGACCTTTTAAAGACACGAGTTTATTGGAGAGGGGTTCGAGTTATTATAGTCACATATACTTGTGTATATACTTGACTCATATTTAATATACTCTAAATAAATACAATTCGTAGTTTTATACACAGTTTTAGTACAATAATTTGGAATTAAATTGAAAAGCTGTTCTATTATAAATTAATATAGATTTGAAGCTGTATAGTTGAAACTCAGTAGTTTATACTTTCAATAGAGAATTTCGCATCATTGAGTACCAGTGGGTAATGCGATTGTCGGTACTGTAATAGAATTAAGTTGTGGTTGCAGTGAGGAGATTTGGATTTTCCTTGGGTTTTAGCAAAGTTGAAAGTTCGTTTCAGTCAGTGTGGACTTTAGCGCTTCATTTTAGCTGGCATTCAGTTCAGATTAGTCCTTTATTTTAACTAGAGAAATTTGTTAATAAACTAATTAACCATGGATATTTCATTTCATTGTACATTGTACTTTCTTTCATATTATCCAAAATGCTCATTTACATAAAAAGGATTTCGAGTCAAAATCTACAAGGATATCTTTTTCCCTCCGTGAAGATCTCACAGATAGGACCATTTGAAATTAAGTTCACACTGGCCGTTGAATTAAAATCTTTTTTTACTAGAGGGTAGATTCTTTGCGGATATTTATTTCTGAAGGTTTAAAAGATTTGCAATTTTGTTAATCTATTTTACTAAATAAAATATCTTTTAGCTCATAATCCAAATATGCAAATATGATAACGCAGTAAACGGGACATTTGCGATATTAATGTAATTTTGCAGTAAGCCGTTTAAGCGTCCATCGCGTATTTAATGTTTGAGCCCCTAAGAGGCTGAGGGGCAGGAGGGGAGGGGTTGGGTCCCAAGGGGTTGGCCTCGTTCTAGCTAACAAATCGTTCGCCCGCACCACGCACAGGTAGTGTCACGCCTCATTACTCCGACTTTATGTTCACCGAATCACTCTAACGTCATGAATAAACAAGATTTAGGCTTATGACCTTCAAGCACACCCGAAAATTGTACTTATAGCATTAAGGTAGCGTTTCACTTTTTCTCAACTATTATTATGAGCGTGAGACGTAACAAAAACTCACCACGAAAATAAATGTAATGGATGAAATAAATTCAACCATATTATACAACATGGTTTAGTAACTTATACTTTTATTTATGTGCCAGGTAATGTTGATTTACTTACTTCAGTTGCAGGATCTTATTATTTCACTTAAAAGTCCCAAAACTAAGAGAATTCACGAATCTTTGTACTAAACTAAATTCATTAATTCCTTGAGGTTGAACTTTTCATAATATAAGCAACCTCTTTTATCTTCACATTGCAAGGATTTGCTTGGCTTCCATTCTGCAGTCGAACTTCAGAAGTAGAAAATTAAATGCGTGGTCTAGGTAAACAATAAATGGAATAAATAAAGTTCTGTTTCTAATTTTAATTTTCTTCATACTTTTTTCTGTTTTTAATTTTCTTCATACTTTTTGATTGCTTTGTCAATATTGGTTGTCTTATTGTCAATGTGACGATTGTTTACAGCTCCGTAGTAAAACAAAGATTACTAAAATGAGCTATGTGAGTTGTGGCACACACGCGTAACATGCGCGCACGACAATAATTACGAAACGTGTTACCCGAAATATCTGGGTTGTGCCAATACATTATATCATCTAATTTTATGGCCGAAACTAGTCACAGTTTAATAATCAGTTTCCCATAGCAATATGGCTTGTTTCGACAACCTTTATAATTGAAATACTTATTAGAATTTTGGAACAATGGATTGGAGTTAACAAAAACACATGTGCTCTGTAAATCTCCGTTGTAATTTTGAGAAACACATGGCATGGTGATAAACTTTTGAATTTGCGTCATTTCATTGGTACATCATAAATATTATTTGTACATACGTATATCATTTGTCAAATGATGTTGTTAATAAAACCTATTTACTTATACGCCATTCACATTCTTCATTTACTATATTTACTGTATAATTTTAATGAAAGCACCCAGAGAAGCGGTAAAAGCAGCGATTGCAAAATGTTAAAAGAGAAACGCAAAAAATATGAATATCTAAAAAAGAATATTCGTGGACTAGCTATTTGAATAAGTATCAAGAGAGGGAACCATTTTTCAACGCGTTGGTGATAATAATGATGCTATTTATCAACGACTCGAAAGGGTGGGTAATTATTAACGTTATACATTGGTTTCGTTTGTTCACTTACATTTTTTGTTGAATATTTTTGTCGACAACTGTAAGGTCATTTTGTTTGGTTGTGAGAGGATAAGTCCCAATGATTTATAGTTAAAAGCATTGAATAAGCATGTCGAGATGAAAAATGAAGACTAACGTGTTGGCGAGGGTAGTTTAAGATCAGCGCAGTCGGGCAGAGATCATAAATGCCGCCTCGTAACCAAGTATCGAGTAGACAACCTTCTCGAAACAGAGCTAAACCACTAGTAGACACAACTTGGCATGCTCGCCGCCAAACACGTCACGTTGCGGAAGTAGTTAAGAAGATAAATAGCGAACCGCACAGCATCCACAATCCTTTTAAAAGATCTGACTAATCATTGTTTTATTATTTACTTAAAAAACGAATACCGCTTCAAATAAAGTGTTTCAGTTACATTTAGATTTCTGTTTCCCATGCATACTTATTTTACTACTACTTTTCGATCAATATTTTTTCGTTGCTAAAATTTAAGGTAAGAATAACCAACCTGACGAGTGTGAAATCTTCGTACTGTCGAATACCAATTACCTCAGGGCTATTTCACAACATTGGGTTATGATATTGCTATATAATTATTAAAAACCGTATCATTTACAGCGTTTTGAATTGACTTGAATTTTCTTTGTCTAAGTAAAATCTAAAAGTTTTGATATAAGTTTAAACGAGACGAAATTTTCAAAGTGAGACATTCGCAAAGTGCACCCAAGTGAGAACTTAGAGGTATGGTACCAGTTTTAATAGTTGCCGAAACAATAGCGAGAAAGTTTTACTCGGCACACCGTCCCGTCTTTCCTCATTAACCGAGCTTGAGTAGAACACCATGCCACGTAAACTCATTTAATTAAAAATACAATTTGACTGTTCTAAAATTAAAATCTATGATCATAATAAGTTTACCTTCATTTTCTAAAGCGTAACATATTGATTCGAATCAAGAAGATAAGAAATTATCATTTGCCCATTATAAGGCAAAAAAATATTTTATGGGCTATTCTATCGCTGCTTTATGATTATTATCTAGATCAAGGTCTCAGCTCAATTTTCTCATCAATATCCTACTTTTAGTATTTTTATAGAACTGAAATATTCGCACGTCAGTAATGCTATTGGTCAATATATATCTATAATAGAAATCAGTTTTTTTTTTTTAAATTTCGGACATCTAACACACAACGCCATCGAATCCTAAACTAAGAGCTTGTATTATGGATGTAAATACATATATACTTTTTTTTGTAAATATATACACATAAACTCCGAATCGAATATTTGCAGATCATTGACATTTGATCCGACCCGGGAATCCAACTTGAGACCTCATGCACAGCAGTCGCGTAGGCTACCACTGCGCCAACGATGCAGTTAAATATGTAAAACAACTATCAACATTAAAGACACTTTTTTTCTCTTTAATATTGATAGTTAGTATCTTTAGAAATTATTTTATTATGTAAATTATACTATAAACGTGTTTATTTAGGTTAGTCTCAATAAACTTAGTATTCAGTACTAGAGTAAACATGAGCCTAATTCCACCAGTTTGCTTATCATGTCAAAGCCAACTAACAACGCCGTGGCTTTCAGAGCTGTCTACGGTAACAAACTATCTACCAAACAATTTTGCTCCAATTAATAATGACTTATTGAACTGGGTATATCTAGGCTACGGTATATCGAAGACAACTACAACCATAAAATCCTTTTTTATAGATGTACCTTATCAAATAATAAAAAAAGATACTACGGAAAGATATTTCTCTATAAAAATGTATTGTGTAGTACTTTATAAACCAATCTAGAATACTTTTTTATGAATGTTGAGTAGGAAATATTATGAATTCAAAAAAGGTCATTTGTGATAGATTTCTAATAAAAAAAAAACAGCCGAAGTGCGTGTCAGGCTAGGCATTCATAGAATAGGGTTTCGTGGTCACACATAATGACATGTGGATTTAGAAGGTGAGCTTGGTATTAATATTATTTATCAACCAATCGCAGTCCACCACGGAGCGAAGCTTAATCAGTGTAACCGTGTCAGACCTGAATATTTGTAGTTAATTGATACTGCACACGTTCTTGTGAAATGTCTTGACAGAAAGACTGACATGTAATCATCGAAGTGATCCTATCAGGGTTCCGTTTTTATAGGGAGGATGGAACCCCTAAAAATTTTAAAATAACTTGTGCTCTAGTGCTGTCGTGTGTGTTGTGTATTAGACAAAATAGAGTCTTGCTCTTTTATATAAATAAGCTTGACAAGCTTCTAATATATAAAATTCTCGTGTCACGGGGTGCGTAATCGAACTACTCCGAAACGGCTTGACCGATTTTGATGAAATTTTTTGTGCTTATCCGGTATCTATGAGAATCGGCCAACATCTATTTTTCATCCCCCTAAATGTTAGGGGTAGTCCACCCCTAAATTTTTTTTTTATTTTTTTAGACAAAATTTTTAATTTCTATTTTTTTATGATACAACATTAGTAAATACATACAACCCTAAATTTTCAACCCTCTAAGATCAACCCCTATTTTTCCATCGCGATTTTTATTGACCCACCTCTACAACATATATTCCCTTTTATGGCAAAGCAACGTTTGCCGGGACAGCTAGTATTTATATAAAAGAGCACTCGTAAAAATTTAGTTTACTAAGTAAATTGGTATGGTTTTAAAATAACTATAGATTTGTTTTAATAATAAAAAAAAAACTAATTATTATTAAAATAATCAATCTTGGATAAAATGTGAATTAATGGTTGATGTTCAGAGTTGTGAAAATATGTTCTTACAGCGTTCCATTTGATTTTTGCTCTGTTTTTAGTTTTGTATTTTAAGTTGCCAAACTGCAAAAGGAAAACGAGAAGAAGCTTTGTAATTAGAGAGTTGATTCGACAATAAAAGCCTTTTTGAAATGGATTCTAAATTTTAGACTAGTAGAATGAGATGTTGTGTTTTACTTGGATAAAGTATTTTGAATATTTCTATCGCGTCAGTTTTGTACTTGTAACCGTATTTGTGGCGATCTCGAGATTTACTTTTTTATATTTCTCGGGGTGTACCTATGAGTTTTAGTTCATATTACGAGTATATTCACGTATGAAATCAATTCGATGTATTTAAAATGTGTCTAGTTTCTTTTCCAATATTTGTGTAAAATAACACATTACGTAAGGAAAAGTATCCAGTTCTATAAATAGGCATAGTTTGAAATGGTATGAACATGGAAGAAATTAAGAAATGTTCGACTTCGTGAAGACTTACCTGTGATGTCTTCCAATAGTAGATTCTTGAATGTATCGTAGCTATTAACGAAAACAGCACTAATGCCGACTACATAAATAGATTCGCAAACTTTTAAAGAAGATCTCGATCTAGTATTTTTTTTTTATATGTGGAAACTTCAGTTTTGGAACTTCTTCTCATGAACAAAACGTACATGTCTATTTACGAAAAATAAAGCGAATAGTAAAGGAACAAGCAAATTGTAAAAAAAAAATTGTTAGATACCATTTGCGGTTTGTTCGTTCGTAACATAAAAGTTTTCTGAAACAAAAATATTTGATAATATACGATGATACTCCAGCGTTATAACTGGTGTCGTCATGCCGCGACATAATACCGCGAGTGCATACAAAAATAAATTATATGTTTACATATTCTCGCCTGGGATAAATATGGTATTGTGGTGTTTGTCGTTAGATATAAGTGCAATCAAATAGCCCTCAATAAACGCTGGTATTATTTTGCCCGTTATTGCGATTCCGTTGCCGAGACACGTCCCGAATAAATTAAACTGCAATTTGGGGCCTTTAATATGGAGTGTTGTTCACGCTATTGGCCCATACTAGCGTGTGGTAGGCTGACGATATGAGCGGCATTCGAATGAGTACACAAAGTGGTTCGTGGCGCCAGCCTAACCATCAGTAATGCAGCCAGGCAAATGATTGCTGCAATCGAACTCTCTCGGGGCACTGTTTTGTTACCTACGTGCGTACATAGAAATAATGATTTTCTGACAAATTTTAGACCTACATTTAGAAGTAGCTTTAGCGTATGAAAATTGCCATAGTCTTTGAATACAGCAGCCGTTGTAGTTAAAATGACTATGTACGGACACTAATTCCTGATGTACTTATAAATTATATTTTAAACGAAACATCAAAATTATGATCACAACAATATTATCGACTATACTTAGAGTATGCTATGACTGTATTATAAAGATAGTGTAGTTTTACTTTTATTAGAAATAGACTAACTTGGTGTTTTTCATATTAACATACTGTTGCGCCATAACCAGATGAATCTCGTGTCCACTAGAATAATCGAGAACTGTCGAGGATAACGCCATCTAGTGTCGGAAAGCGCGCAACTGTGTGCATTATGACGATTACTCGACGCTAGATGGCGCTACAAGCAGCTTAATCTATTTAGCCTAGAAACTTCGATCGAATGTTTTCGTAGTTTCGAGTAATTTCCACGGCCATATAAAAGCGGAACGTGTTGGCCGTAGGGACAGTATTGTTTCACGATACAGCGGATAAACATCGATGAGATCTTTAGTGCGACTAACGAGTGATTTAGTGATTTCTTATTGTAAAAAGTGTTCTTAATAAATATTGTGTTATTTTTGGTAATTAATCGAGTACTTTAATTTATTTAATACCCAGCTCGTAACAATTTGGTGCCAGAAGTGAGATTAAAGTATGCCGGTTTTACCAAAGGAAGACACGGAAGGTATCCGAACTAGGAGTCAGCGCCAGCAAGAGGCTGATCAGAGGCGATTTGGAAGTGCACAACTGCCTACATCGGAAGATCAGCAGCCAGCTATGGAAACCACGCCGTCCACATCGGCAGCAGCTCCAGATATCACGGCCCTAATGGCAATGCTCCAAGAGCAGGCCCGCCGCCAGGAGGAGCAGGCCCGCCGCCAGGAGGAGCAGGCCCGCCGCTTAGAAGAGCAGCTGCAGCGGGACAAGGAGGAGCAGGCCCGCCGCCAGGAGGAGCAGGCCCGCCGCCAGGAGGAGCAGGCCCGCCGCTTGGAAGAGCAACTGCAGCGGGACAAGGAGGAGCAGGCCCGCCGCCAGGAGGAGCAGGCCCACCGTTTGGAAGAACAGATGCAACGGGATAAGGAAGACCCGGCACGCCGCCAGGAGGAACAGATGCTCTTGTTAAAAGGCATTCATGAGACTTTCGGCAAAGAACTCAAGGTAGTGAAGGATCAGGTTCTTCAACACGAGAACCGTATCACTGAGGCCGAAACTCAGATTGCTGACGTGAAGAAGGCCTTAGGAAACCTTAAAGTTGGAGAGGGAGCCTCGACTACAGTGACTGCTGCTCCTTCGGTACGGGGGTTCAAAGTACCGCCGTTTGATGGAACATCTTCGTGGTCAGCCTACAAGATTCAGTTTGAGGCTGTTATGAAGGTGAACGGCTGGACTAAGGATCAGGCTATGACCGCGCTCACCTTGGGTCTTCGAGACCAGGCTCTAACCGTCCTCGAAGCCCTCGATAAGGAGGTTACCTATGAGCAACTGCTGGAGGCATTGGAGGCAAGATATGGTGACGCTCATCTGGAGCACGTGTTTCGTGCACAGCTGAAGGATCGTGCCCAACGCATCGGTGAAAACTTGCAACAGTGGGCTCTGGAAGTTGAGAAACTGGTCCGTAAGGCATACCAGTCTGCACCTGCGCTCGTTGACGGGAATCTGGTGCAAGCTTTTATCGATGGCATCCGTGACCTCGAAGTTAGAGCTGCTGTGAGACTTGGGCACCATGAAACTCTCAAGGACGCTCTGGCCCATGCTTTGGAGGTGGAAGCTGTGAGACAAGACCATCGGTCTCATCGGGTCCGGGAGGTTGTGGCATCACCTCCGCGGGACCGATTTAAGGGGTACAGCCCTAGATGCTACGCCTGTGGTGAAAAAGGTCACCTTCGGTACAGCTGCCCTAAGCGAAGCATAGGAAGTGAATACGAGCGGTCTCAGGAGAATAGGGCGGTTGATAGTACTGCCCGACAACAGCAGGGCAGAGCTGCTGTGAGACAAGACCATCGGTCTCATCGGGTCCGGGAGGATGTGGCATCACCGGTGCGGGACCGATTTCAGAGGTACAGCCCTAGATGCTACGCCTGTGGTGAAAAAGGTCACCTTCGGTCCAGCTGCCCTAAGCGAAGCATAGGAAGAGAACACGAGCGGTTTCAGGAGAATAAGGTGGTTGATAGTACTGCCCGACATCGCAGTGGAAAGTCTCACGGTAACGCAGACGCAGTATCAAGAAGACCTTGCCTTGAAGACTGCAAGCACTACGCCAATCAAGAAGTAAAGGAAGCTGTTCCTATAAGGACGATAAAGACGGACCTTAGCAACGAATGGAAGGAAAGCCTACAGCAAGCACAGCAAGAGGATGCAGATATCAAACCAATTCTCGAGTGGATTAAAGCTGAGACTCCTAAGCCACACTGGAGCGAAGTTGCATCGCTGAGTTCGAACGCGAAGAGTTATTGGGCTCAATGGGATAGTTTAGTCATCCAGGATGGAGTCTTGTGCCGTAAATGGGAAAACGCTCGAGGAGACAGCTGTCATCTGCAAATGGTTGTTCCTAAAGCTAAGATACCAGTGGTCCTGCAGCTCTACCATAACGGATGTTCAGGAGGTCATATGGGAGTAAAGAAGACATTGTTAAAGATAAGGGAAAGATTCTACTGGATTCATTGTCGTGATGATGTTGAGGACTGGTGTCGCAAGTGTACCAGTTGTGCGGCCGTGAAGGGACCTCATACACGTAGCAGAGGCGCATTGAAATTGTATAATGTTGGTGCACCCTGGGAAAGAATTGCTATAGACGTGGCAGGACCGTTTCCTGAAAGTGAAAGCGGAAACAAGTACTTCATGGTCGTAATGGATTACTTCACTAAGTGGCCAGAAGTCTTTGCCATTCCCAACCAAGAGGCATCAACAGTTGCAGATAAATTAGTGCACGAAGTCTTCTGTCGTTTTGGAGTGCCTTTAGAAATCCACAGTGACCAAGGAAGAAATTTTGAGTCTCAAATATTTCAAGAAATGTGTCGAGTGATGGGTGCTCACAAAACCAGAACCACCTCTTACCACCCACAATCGGACGGAATGGTGGAACGATTTAACCAAACACTAGAGAGGTATCTGGCAAAAGTAGTTGAAAGTAAGCAAAAAGATTGGGACAAACACATCCAACCGTTTCTTCTGTCATACCGAAGTGCAGTCCACGAATGTACTTCCGTAACACCAGCTTTTGCAAACTTCGGAAGAGAACTACGGTTGCCCGCAGACTTGATCACTGGAATACCCCCTGATACCCCGCGAAGTATAACGGAGTACGCGAATGACTTGCGGAACAAGATGAATGACATTTATGAGCATGTCAGACAATCGGGCCAACAAATGTCTGAAAAGATGAAAACCCGTTATGACCGGAAAGCGAATAATAAGGGCTTCGAAGAGTGTTCGCTAGTATGGCTACATAATCCAGTTCGCAGTAAAGGGAGATCTCCGAAGCTACAAGCAAAATGGGATGGGCCATACCGGATAGTCACTAAAATCAATGATGTTACCTACCGGATACAGAAGTGTCCAAGAGGCGCCCCAAAGATAGTTCATGTAGATCGACTGGCGCGATACTATGGAACCGATAATGCTCGGGACGAGCATGTCTTAGGAGGGGGCAGTGTTGCGCCATAACCAGATGAATCTCGTGTCCACTAGAATAATCGAGAACTGTCGAGGACAACGCCATCTAGTGTCGGAAAGCGCGCAACTGTGTGCATTATGACGATTACTCGACGCTAGATGGCGCTACAAGCAGCTCTAGAGTAATCTATTTAGCCTAGAAACTTCGATCGAATGTTTTCGTAGTTTCGAGTAATTTCCACGGCCATATAAAAGCGGAACGTGTTGGCCGTAGGGACAGTATTGTTTCACGATACAGCGGATAAACATCGAAGAGATCTTTAGTGCGACTAACGAGTGATTTAGTGATTTCTTATTGTAAAAAGTGTTCTTAATAAATATTGTGTTATTTTTGGTAATTAATCGAGTACTTTAATTTATTTAATACCCAGCTCGTAACAATACTATATCATGTTGTCATGCAATACATTTAATAGTTAACATTAGTGTCGTGTTTACCTTTGTGTTTACCGTACACATGTATTCATCTCTTGATAACTAAAAATATTATCAGTTTTACGGTGATTTTAATTACATATAGGTTTATGCTCGTTAGTTTTTTTTTAAAGGTAACATTACTTAACCCTAAGAACCGAGGAACCATTGCTTGCATATGTTAGAATAACCACAAAAGACATAACATTTAGTGGAGTTATGGTGGTTTTCGTGCTACCATTACAGTACGTAACGGTGCGTGAGATAGTTCACTCAATTTGTGGTATTGCTTTGAACTACCATCACACAAATAGGTCTCAAAGTAAATTTACAGATCTACAATTATTGTCCTGCTGTTTGCACACCTACGTTCCTAAACTAGTTTAAACAGTTCGAGATGCCATAGTTCCTTTATGAACACTACATTCATTGCACGTAAAAGCCAGACACTGTGGAGCCATTTTCAATGGTATCCATACGTTAACCTACTACATAAATGCAAACTGGAGTGCGTAGTATGTATATATGTAGTACTCCTTTGTCTGATAGCCTCACTCATTGCTTTGAGGTGTGTAAGTGTGTGGCATTTGTAAAGTCGGTCCCTGGATAGCACTACACTTCAGAGAGACTGTTCTTAGTCCCGCGGGATAACGATCGACATTAACGATACCTTTACCTTCTTTCATTTTACTGATTTTATATATTTTAGTACGAGTTTCACTAAAATTTTTATGTAATTTATTGTGTAGTATTTATGTCAATTTAATGCTTTAGCTAACCAGCGAGAGTAATACTTTACCATAAATAATCTGACTCGACAGAGGAATACCGTTGCCACACAGATAAATGATGTTAAGCAATGTTTTCGGTCCTTATCGCCTTATACGTAAGTTTACCGTAACTCAAACCACGTGATTCTTATTCAAAGAGCGGCCACGCACTTGCGTCTATTGGGTTCTAAAATTTTAGGTGGAAACTAGTATTTTTATCTGGACACCTTGATTGTATTTTCTATTATAACTTTTCAGCATTTTTAAATCATAATATGGCAACCCTAAATTGCATGTACTGAGTTGTATTATGTAATCCACTTACGTAAAGATTTATCTCTCTCTCTCTCTACGATTATTGACTTCCAGTTTTTGGATAAATTCCAGATATAAATCTATCAGCAGCACTTTTATTATCTTTAATGTCTTTGGTATGCATTTTTGTTTTTGAAGATGTAGGGTTACGAAGATTGAGTTATTTTTCGGTTCATTCAATTATTTCATAAAGCTAACCAATGTTTTTAGTTTAATAAATTCAAATTCAAAATCACTTATTCAATTAAGAGAGTAATAGATGCCGAGATAGCAATAGTGAGGTGCTAATTGTTTTATTTCCTTAAAATGTGTACCTTTATAAGATTCCATCTTAATTACTTTTCAGTATTTGTCGTAAATTTTCTTTCCCAGAATTGCTGAACCATTACGTTCCGGAAACATCCTTTCCGAGCTTAATTATTTCCTTTTTTATTGTGTTCAATATTCATCCCGATTTTCGTCGAGCAGACATTAAAATTCATAACTTAGCTATTACACTCATCAACATCTGTTACCACCTAAACGTTATCTTCTTCGAGAAGCATTAATTAATTTAAAAAGTTATTTTTACATCTCTGAAATCTCACTGTTATATTGAAGAGGTGAATATTTAATACAGATGAACTGTATATTGGATTGAATGGTATTGGTCGCATTTAAACTGTTATTTCATATCCATCGTATCGAGTAAACAAAATATACCTCAATCACTCGATTGGTACTTTTTGGAATATTTTACGTCTCACGCTTAGTTAGGACTTCTCATCTGATTAAGAGTGGTCAGTTTACGAGTTCTCGCTCCATAACACTTAAGAGCTGGTAGTAATAGTAGTCGCTATTGTTCTATTCATTGAAGAGGTATTTTATGACGCGGACACACTCGTAACGCAGTCCGGCATCTCAAGTGCCGTGTATGGAAGCACGAGATAAATTCATGTCGCAAGGTTCACGCCCACGACCGTCGCCAACTCGTAAAGTAGTGGCGGTCATAAATAAGTCCGCATCGTCGACCCGCCCCATGGACCCACGCACCCAGTTATCAGTCTGCACATGCACATACTTACCCGTCTCAACCAATGACTTGGATGTAAATGGCTGATTATTATGATTAATGTTGAAATTTGTGTAAACGTTTTTAAACAATTCATTTTTCAAAGGGTATACACCTACAACTTTGAAAAATGAATGTTGACATTCTAAGCTTACTGTGTGATTAAAATGAAGATCTCCAATAACCTAAAAAAAGCACCTCTCCGGTTTAGGATCCAGTATGTATATGTTTTATTAATAGGGCTTAACATTTTTTTTCTTTCAGTTGTAACTCTTCAAGGATTATTTCTTGTTTCTTGTGAAGTACAGAAATCGCACTTTTTTGGTACATGGTAAATTAAAGCTAACTGGAAGTTTAATTTTTTTATTTAATAGCTATAGATGGTACTTTCTTTTGCACGTGGCTCCGCTTGCGCGTATGTCAGTTATTGCGCTAAAGCATAGTCTATGTCCTTATTCAAGAATCAAAGTATCTTTAGGCCTAATTTCATTGATATCGGTGCAGCGATACAACAGACAGGCATACAGAGTACTTTCGAATTTATAATATTCGTGTGAATTCGCCTTGTATAAGCTTATTCTGTATTATGGATATTTTTAAGTAAATCTTAAGCTGAACCTTGGATATACAAAAGAGTGCTTGTATTAAGAATTTCGGATACATATGAAGTGTGGCAATGTACGGACGAGTGCAGTAGAAGCAAGGTGCTTCAACAATGGCGGCAAGCTCGATACTAAATTAAATTTTGTGAAGGTGGCCGACCCTCAGCAGAGCTCCGTTTCACTTTGTAGAAACTCTCCTACCTGTATTTTTAGTATTCGTATTTGATCAATAAATTTCTTATTATCTTATCCGTTCTGCCTAAGACAAACTAGCAGCTTGTCTGGGTTTGACTGTAGAGTCAAACGGCAAATGAACAATGATTCATGTACTTATATCACATTCCGTTTCAGTTCATTTCCGCAGACAATAGATTATCAGTAATCGTCTTTCGAAATATACTGTTTCCATTGAAACTTAACTGTAAAAACTAATCATGCGGTCGTTTTTAAGTTAGATTTGTTTTACATTTTTTTATTTTACTCCTTTCAGTCTAATTTAATATGCGGTCTCGTAGAAGAAATTGCGATACTATATTCGCGCATTTGTTAACTCCACCGTAAATAAAATCAGATTTTATTTGCAAAATTTATATTGAATTGGATAATACATACAGGTAAAGAGTGCTTTTCCCCTCGGAGGCATTTAGATCACGTACTGTTTATGTCATTTACTTCGCAGTTTTTGTTTGCTTTGGAGTGTATTGTATGCGACTGGGAAAAACTCAGTACCTGGATTCGAATCCCGATCGAGTAATGTCGTAGATCTTATAACTATATCTGTTTCATAGCATCTTTTATAGGTTCAAATTTTTTTTCTAATCTGTACGCGCTGAAATTATTTGGTTGGGATTATTTACAGATGTCTGTGTAGACCACCTAAACTGATAGGATTTCATTAAACCTTCTTTCGTTAAAGGAAAATCTATTTCTTGCTTGGAATTTAGACAACCGTCTGTTGCAAGATTTTTAATTAAAATGACTTTGATCACAGGATTGGAGTGTCTCCTGTGAAGTGATTAAAACCAGTATAAAACAGTTGCTGTGTAATCATTCCGAAATTCAAACGTAACAATTTCATCAAACGCTATCCGGTATTTTTTTTTAAATGAAATTGGGACACAAATATCGAGCTTTATGTTTTCCTGCAAAATACTGTTCTAGATGCTGAAGAATCTTTTATAGACTAGCTTATTTTCTTGCCTAATAAAATATAATAAATTATATATAAACAGTAAATATAGTCATACTGACGTTGTGAATCCAAAAGTAACTACGTGTGTATGTTGCGCTTACACGTTTAAACAGCTTCACCGATTTTGATAAATTAAGACACAGAGACCATTTCATTCTTGAGGAATGACATAGTTTACTCTTTACCACGGTAACCAACAAACACGTGGACGAAGCTGCAGTCAAAAACTAGTATTCTATAAAATGGATGTAACCGTATTTTTCATTTTAGTGGCTTTGAATTTTGTTCTTGGTAATAGTCGATCTTAAATCTACTACGAAATGGCTGAACTTCTTTTACGTGGAGCGACTGCCGTTACAATTTCACAACTTTGAATTAAATCAATTTTCAAGGTAGTAGAGCCACGCTGCATTCAGCATGAAAGGGCTGGCTCGACCGGGGTGGTACCACCCTAGCACAGACAATCAACGTAAAATTACAGAATTTGTGCTGTCGTGTTTCGTTAAGTGCGAGACCGGAGGCGCAATGATGCAGAATCCTCACTAGGCCGCCATCGTGTATCTCGACCGGGGTGGTACTACCCTAGCACAGACAATCAACGTAAAATTACAGAATTTGTGCTGTCGTGTTTCGTTAAGTGCGAGACCGGAGGCGCAATGATGCAGAATCCTCACTAGGCCGCCATCGTGTATCTCGACCGGGGTGGTACTACCCTAGCACAGACAATCAACGTAAAATTACAGAATTTGTGCTGTCGTGTTTCGTTAAGTGCGAGACCGGAGGCGCAATGATGCAGAAGCCTCACTAGGCCGCCATCGTGTATTGTTGCATTGTCTGGTGTAGTATGGTAACCACCACTTTTGGATACTGCAAATAATAATAATAATAAACTTTATTTTTTAAAATAAACCTAATACAATATTGGAGAGAATTTTCAAATGCTTTCTATCAGGTAAAGTCATTTTGGCAGAGCCATTTATAAATAAAATAATAATATAAACTTTAAATTTATTAGTATCTTTAAATTTATATTCTATTAACTATTCTATATTTATTATTTTATCATTATAAAGTTCATTAGTAAGTTCATTACTTGACAAGTCATGATGGTTGATGTCTTGCGGAAAAAAAAATCTACGCGTCTGCACTCGTGTAGATATTCGTAGCATAAAACTAGCTTGTAGCACTTCACAGCGTCTACACGCACGAAATGTATAATGAAACGTGTTATAGCCTAACCAGCCGCCTTACTTAAACTAAGTCCCATTCTGTAACTCGACCTGTTGTTTACTTATTTATTAATTAAGATTATATAGGTGGGTGCCATTAGAAAGGCTCGCTACAAAACCCCTTTCATACTGTACGTTTTGCGAGATCGTATTCGGAGCGGAAGTAATATTAAGATAACCGTGATAATGCTCTTCTTAGAATAAATAATTAAGTATTATATTATTCCGTAAGAAAAATTCTTTATTTGTTAATATAACAATCTTAATTAAGCGTTGATAAGATGTATGTAATTTTAGGACGGATTTTTTAGAAGTGAGAAAGCTACGGTTACATTGATGAGAACTAAGATGAACTTAAGAAGAATAATATTATTTTTGTAAACATAAGCATCAATATACATATTATAAATACGAGTATAATGAAAGAGAACTCGCTCAATTTCAAAATCATGCTATATTTGTAAATTGGCAATTATTTATTTATAGTCCTGTATTGAAATTCAATTCAACTATTATGTATGAGATATAAGACATTGTTTACCTTTTGAAACGATCAAGTTTCTGTGAATATGAGTCATCATTTCAAATTACACAGTCCCTTTAATAAACTCATCGTTATCAAATAAGAATTTCTTCGCATTAAATGACAAAGTTCCTTTCAAGGTTCTTAAAATTGTTTAGATGTAATCTTATAAAACGATGTTGATCTTTTGATAACAAAGGGCTTGTCAGAACGTGTCCCAACAATCTACCTGGGTTAGAAGACCAATTAAAGAGTTTAATTAATCTCTATCCTTTTAGTTCTGAACTTTTAAATGACAAGGGCGCATGTTTTTGCAAACCGTTTGACTAATGGACGTAAACTCTGAGAACGCGAAAGCAAATTTTACCTACAAAATTTAGATTTGTGTTTGGTTCAAAAAGTACTTCGGAATGTTTGATGTTTATCTTTACACTAAAGTGTTCTGTTAAATCTTAAGTAGAATTGGATTTAAAGAGAAACTTACTGTTACATTAACATATCAGAACAAACGATATGTTGTGGAAAACTTGTTAAAAAAATAAACATTTGACAATTTGACTTGACACGACTTTTTGAAACAGGCGCATTAGTTAACGTTATTTTACCTTCTGTTTTTACCACATTACCAAAGAAGGGTTATATTTTCGCTCGAATCTTGTATGTTTTTTTGGATTTTTTATCCCTAGTATTTTGCTCTTTGCAGCTTATAAACGACGAGCAGCATGCTTATTTTTAAATTTTGTATAGTATAGAAAACAAACGAGTGGTCAGGCTACCTGTTGGTTAGCACATAAGTGAGTACTGCATCCTATTAACATATTCAACTTCAACGTCAAGTGTAGTGTCGATGAGGTCACAAATATGTTCACAAACAACAATATTTGACTCATGTACAGACCATTATTTAAAAGTTAAAAAACATCATGATGCTGTTACGTACCTAAAAAAAAAACAATTCAGACGGGCTGTCTATAACCGATACGGTCCAGAATATTGACTTTGCCTAGCAGTGTATAAATCAATCAAACCTGCCCAACGAAGTAAACTGTTGGACATCTACCAAGTTTCGTAACAGTTATCCGTTTATTTGTTTTATACAAACTTCTTTTTTTCGTAACTTTATCATGCTTTTACTGGTTTTATTTCTGGCATAAACTTTAAACAATTCAAAGGATAATACTTTTAATTAGTGGTGGACTGTTTCTATATAGATAATTTTCATAAAAACAACTTTCAGAGTAGTAAACTAACATGTTTTTGCTATTGAATATAGTACATATTAAGAAATTGATAAATTAAATTCGGAATAGGTTTTGATAAAATTGGTATATGGTAGTTTAAATATACCTAGAGTTTTTACTCCACGAATTTATTGCATTATTTTATCTTTCTAAATATTAGGTGTATATTTTGCTCATATTTGTTTCAAGAATTAGCGAATAGTTCCACTCAAAATGGCGTCAATGTGCGATGAAAGAAGCATAGGATTACAAATAAAAATATCTACACTACAGTATTTTTTTTGTTAATAAATCATCCAAACTCATATTTGCAATTCGAATGTGAGTGATGATTCATGATGCTTTTGTTGAGTTTTTTTAAATTCAGGGTTAAAGTGTCGTTGTTAACTAGCTCAATTAAACGTTTACTTAATCTAACCAAATAAATATATGATGCAGTTTTATTAATTGCCCAAGTGACATAATATTAAGTTTATCACTAGGTATACCCTTAATAATATAGATATACTCGTATATACACATAATACAAATCGTAGGAAAGTACAGTACAAAATCACCATGGGTCTGATAAAATGTTTATAGAATGTTTGCGCACTAGGCCTTTTTTTTCACTAGACAGTTTTCGTCATTCTGGTCTCCAGAAGGAGCGCGTTCCATAATAGAATAGATTGTAGTAAGAAAGTGACAAGTAAAACTGAATGGGACAGTAAAGAAGAAGGTTGTTTGTAAATCTAAGATTTCTGAAGTGGTTTGCGCCTAAATATTGTAATTGATTGCTTTACTACAGCAGGAAGCAGAACTTGAAGAGGAGAGTAAACAATATAGAGTAGTTAATGCTCGTAACTATCTACGTTGACGAATTGTAAGTCATTTCAAATGGGAGCGATGCTGAAACACGTAATCACATTTGCATATATTAAAAACGAATCGAATGTAATTTTTTTGAATTGTATCAAGTTTATTGAGCAGTTCTACATTCAGGTCAAAGTAGTAAGTAAATAGTACATCATAGTTAATTTATAGGTATTTTATGAGTCTTCATTGCCGTAGTTTCCGATGGAAGGAAATTCTTAAGCTTACGGAGATCTCGCAATGAGCCTGTGACTTTCTGACACACAGATGCGACTTGTTTTCGCAAGCTAAGACTTAAGTCAATATAATCCAGGGTCTTTCACACATTCAAAATTAATGTTGATCTGAAGAGATTTTTGTAATATTTTTGACATGAAACTTGTCCTGGATATTTATTAAACTTATTATAATTTGAGCATCATCCAACATTATTTCAAACATTGTTTCTGTCTATCCCCAAAGGCAGAAACATGATTAATGTATATAGTTTATTACATTGTTTCTGATGCAAATTCTTTGGCTAAAAGCACACGCCTAAGTCACTAATCCATGTAGAAAATAAACGTTAGTCTGCTTTCAGAACGCAGTTGACTATGAACCAAAAATAGCAAAACTTGTAATGTTATAGAATTTAAAATACAGTAAAAAAAGCCAAAAGATTGTTTTTTTTTTGTAATAAGTTATAAATTTAAAGTTGAAAAAATGCAGAGTAAAACTATTTTCTTGTACCATTGTGGCAGCTAAGATTAATTGAATAATACCCGACTTGCGCTTTAAAACTATGTTGCATACGAGTAAATCGAGAACTCTGTAAATTGTTTTTATTTTATGAATGTTAAACGAAAGTATCATTCAACAAATTTTGACTTTATACCAGCGCATTGTTTTATTAACGTTGAGATATTTCGTAACTTGCTTTTAAATTGTTCCTTACTTTAAACAGTTAGAATGCTTTATATTGTTCTCATTATTGTACATTGAAACGTTGAATCCCGGAAATTCAGGTACTTATTATTAGATTTTTCTTAAAATAATTGTCAAGATCATATAGTAAAATTGTAAATAAAAGTATTCTTGATCAATTCATCGATTGATTCCAGTTTGAATTACCATAAAAATTTACATTGTATACATATTTAATTTCCATCACCAATTTCACAATATCTCTATGACCCTGAAAGTTAAATCCCTATGGTTTTCTTTAAATATTTATGAAGGAACCGAACGACCAAGGACTTTTAATACTTTGAAAATATTATCATATCCTTGTCATAAGTTCTCCAGATAAATATTTTCTTATTAACAAATGTTGCAAAAAATAATAAAAAGGAACTTATCATTATTGAATAAAATATTATTCTATGACTGTCTACTTCTCAAACAAAGTTTATCAGACTGAAAATGTGTTTGATTAGGATGATATTGGTTATTATAGATGAATTTAAAACTGGATGCTAGTCCTCGAGTAAATATTTTTTTCAAGGAAGGAAAAGAAAAGTTTGGGATTCATATTTTGTGTGATTGCCTGTAACAGCAAAATTAAAGATTATCTACACTTATAAAGCTGAAGAATTGGTTAGTTTATTTGGTTGAACGCACTAATCTCAAGAAGTACTTAGCGAGAAAATTATGCACAACAGCAACATTAAGACTTCAAAATTGTAACAAACTATATTCACTCGTCTGGACAGCTAAGTAAATCAATATTTTCAAAAAGGGCTCTAACTCTGCCAGAGGACTATTAAAGGCTATCGATAATGATGATTGATGATTGTGCCGACCAGTCTACGACAGCCACAATTGCAAACAATCAATACTTATATTATAAAGAGAAGAGAAGAAGAATTTGTTGTGCGCTCATCTCAATAAGTATTGGTGCGATTTGCAAAAATCTTTCACTTTATTATTTCCAAAAGGCGCAGATTATAATAAATAATATTGCTAAAACGGGGAAAAATTATTTCTTTTGAAAGCTTCCTTATAAAAAACACGACGACAGCATATGTCTACCGCTTCAGGAAGGCTTATATAATCTTTTTATGCAAAAACAAATTTGTTAACGCTGTTATAACATTACGCTACGGGCATAACGAGGTTGTGTGTTTCGGCTAGTATGAAATACAAATAAATGTTGCATTGCCTAGCAAATCATATAAAAAAATAAGAGTATTTACACTTTCCGTAGTACTTTTAGATATTGAATGGTCTAAATTACACTAAATAATTCTTATTTGGACATAAGAGTCTACCCATTCGTGATGTAACTTTTGATATTTTAATAGATGGTCTGTAAATATGATCATGCACATTAAAATCTATATTAAGATTATTTGAGTTCTTGTTTCCTAGCGAACAAAACTAGAATTCAAATAAAAGTTTGAAGTGGAAAGGAAATAGTATGTAGATTTAACTTGTGGAATTTAATGTTGTTTTGCATAGGTGAACAGCAGAAATGTGCTTACGTTGTGAACGCGTTTGGATGGTTAGGTAGTTCAAGATATTTTTATCGAATGTGAGCGACTCGTGTCAGAATTCGACTTAGTAACAGCTGCCAATGACGCGTCTCAAATGCTTAGTGTGCCAGCTCGCATTTTATTTATGATCGAGTTGAGCGGTGCTTATTACAACTGCGGGTACGAGGCATATATCAAATAGCAGCCTTGTTTCTGTGTTAAACCCCCTGATGCATATTGAGCTGTTTGCTTGTGATCATTTGACCTTTTACTTTCAGAATTCTTAATATATGAATTGATCTTCATGTCTAAGACCGTTCGATAGGTATAGCTACTCAACGTATAATATACAATTATACATTTGAAAATTTCTGTTAGCAGGCTTGTGTTGTTACTTTAAGTTGTTTAACTCGGATTAATATGTACAGTTTCACAGTTTATCTGTGTACATAAATCACATGTCGAGTTTTGATGATATCTAACGCCAGAGTTGTACAAGTTTAAGCATACTTATTGTTATTCACGGCGTATCTCGAAACTCTGCAGTGATATGTGTTTCACTAAGCCCCAACGTATATTTCGCCGTTTTTGTCTATCACTTGGCAGCAACTTCTCCAATGTTTTCTCATTCGCCCGCAGTCTTGCCTAAAAGTTAGCTCATTCCTGTCTCGGTGGCTGCCTCAACGAATTACGAACTCGGCACTCAGCCGCCGATGCGTGTAAAATGTCTTTACGAGCTCAGTAAATCCCGTGATGTGTGTCACCAACCGTATCGCTCCTGCATAGGTTCACTCCACCATTTTTAATCAATTAGTTGTTAATTGTTAAACTTTGAACTACGCACAAAGTTTTGTTGTTTTATTATACTATGTACATAAAATAAGCTGACCTACATTGCAAAACAAAGACGTTGTTTTGTACAATGCTGCAATTAATGCCGCAAAGAAAATCTTAATTTTTGCTGGCTGGTAATGTTCTACTTGTAAATCAATTAGAGTAGAAATGCATGTTTCGGAATTTTCAACTGATAGTTTTTTAAGTTTTTAAGCTTACTGCTTTGTTATGTTCTAACTAATGAACTCAAGTAACTGACCCGTTACTTATGAAAACTTTAGTGAACTTTAACATCAATTATTATTTATCACAACAAATATGATGATATTTAAACAATTTCTTTAACCCGGCTTTATCCTGACAAATAAAAACTTGTTAATATTTAAGTATAATTGTAAATCATTATCATATGAAAGGAACGATCAATGAGTAACTTGATTTAACTGTCTTGCTTTTTAAAATCCCGGGTCGGGCCAAACGTGTGGTTGAGTTTTTCGGATTATATGAATACTTAATAACAGCTCAGAGTTTGGAAGTTAGGGCCTGAACCTCCGTGTTTCGGAGAGCACGTAAAGCTGTCGGTCCTGCGCCTGATCTGTCCCCGATCGTGTTGGTTAACCGTCCCATCGGATTATGAGAGAGAGGGAACAGAGTGCACCTATAATATCACCTGCATAGTTGGCTGGTCTCTGTTGAGACTGGCCGCCGTGGTCGTTATCGGCTAGGAAAACATTATCATCATCTTAAAAACTAAAGTAGTTTTTAAATCTAATATTTATATAAAAAATTTAAGTAGTCTTGGTCTTCATATAACATATACAGATCGAAAAAAATTAAAGTAGACCTAATTCTACGTATTACTTAGTAGCTTCATCTCTACAAAGGTACATAATAATAAAGTACATTTCACGGCTTACAGATATTTTAATATTGACGTTATTTTTAATGAAAACGTCGGTAATAAATCTTAGGTAAATAAACTAAAAAAATTACATTGCATATTATCTAATTACTGAAAGAGATACTAGACAAATATATTGCTTCTATATATTAATATAAAAGCAATATGTTACTGTAGATGCCCTTAAAGTGTACAATGTTATTTTTGGAAAACCGTGTTTCAGTAACTTTGTTTTTGCGTAAACAAAATGCTTTAAAATAAAAGATAATGTTCTTGCTACACAACATGTTATTCCTGCACGCGATACCGTAATATAAGCCGTAGTTTAAATAATATCGTTGCAGGTAGTTTCAAAAAGTGTTGCAGCGTGTTTTGAGGTGTAAATACACCACAATGTTAAGGCCCCTACATACAAGCTGAATGTTAATGTGAAGTCATGTTCATCAACAACCTGAGGCAAGTGTTGGATATCAGTGATTATAATCTGATCACATGAATAAATATGACTATGTATATTAATTATTGGATAAAACGTACAGTTAAATAAAGAAAGATTTAATAATAACCTTAAAGATCTGACAATACTCTAAATTTAGTATTTAAAATGAAATTCCAGTTACTTTTACAATTGTATTTTACTTGTTCATAAAGATAGAACATGCTATAGAGAAAATCAAACACATAGTTACTAAATTGTTTACGTGAAGGAAGAAATCTACTGGGAATAGTGTTAGAGCGAATGTAAAATTCAAGTTTATCAATTTTTCAGTTCTTTGTATCGAGACGTAGATAAAAAGTATTTTACTTAATAAATAATTTTCCAATTTTGTCAGAGTTGCTGGTATTGATATTATATTAGATGTAGTTAAAAATGACTTGCACCAGTGCTAAATAAGTTCTGCAGATTAAGAACAACATTTATTTTAACTCGATTTTGTAAGCTGCATTTGTATGTTTGTAAACGAATTATGCAAGCGTGTTTTTTGTTTTTAAACTTTTTTAAAATATGAAGTACAAATATCGTGTTCTTATTTGGCAACCTTGTGTGAAATCTACGTAATAATAATTCATGATATGTTTGCGTGCCGCGGCACCTACGACTGCTCTCGACGTGACTTGCCACACTGCCTGCCTGAATACGTTCATAAATATTCTTTTTGTACTACAAAACATATAATTAGGCACAATGACAGTCACACCCGCAGGAATTTACGTAACGTTGTTGCTATATTTTTTATTGAATTTGGCTTGGATCAAATATCCTCCTCCAAGTATTCTTATAAAAGTGTAACTTGAGTTCCAGAGTCATTTTAGTATTTATTTGTTATATTATTTTAAACGAATATTTCAAAACGATTCATCAATGTCATCAGGCTTATAACGCGGAGTTCGTTCATGTCAGCCAGTCTTTCTAAACAGCTGTTCACAGTATTGGCAAAATTAATAGTCGCACATTATGAATCAATACACTCCCGCTCCATGTTTAATACTTTACAAGATATATGGATATGTTGATTTTAATTTTATGAATAACATAAATTATTTACTTTATTAATACTCGTATGTGTGTCACGTGTAACACCCTTAACACAAAATAAATCATATGCAAATATTCCTATGTATACTTTCAATACTATCATAGTAATAAGTTCATTAGCAATTTTTCTACATTTTTTTTTGTTTTATGTTTAAATTAAACTAGCTTTAACTACTTTTTTTTAGGGTTTTCGTAATTTTGTTTAGAAGTATTTGTCTAAAATTTAATCTGCATACTTCTACACGTAGATGATGTTAAACAGGTAACACCTATGTTATATGAGTTGCCGTAACGTTATATGGGTAACACATATGTTTTATCTGTTGTTTATTCCCCATTACCCAATCAGATCAAAACGATAATTTATTGTATCTTGCTTTAAAAATATTTTATATATAAGTGGTCCTATACCACTTGTCCTAGTTATCTTTACTCCATTAGGCATCGGGCTAGCGCTGTCTGACGATTGGAACGGGACGTCGTCTACATAACATCGTTAACATCTTGCAATTCTATCAGTCCTATGTAATAACGATTTCTAAAGGTTTTTACCACTAAGGACTAACAATGCGATATATTTAACTTGCCTTTTAAACACTTTCAAGTAATAGGTAATGCTGTGTCTATGGAGTTTTATTTTTATACTTTAAATAATATATACTTGGAATAGGTACTTTAAATCCGATCCGATGGGTTGCACTGAAGTTAAATTTCTTATTTTAAAATACAATTTTAACGCTTCTACTCTTTATTTTAATTAAAAAATCATTTTTTTTTTTTCCTAATAGAGGCAACATTACGACAAATGAGTAAATTGTAAGCCGCAAGAAGTATTTCGGCCTTCAGGCGATAATCTGTTGATAAAAGTGACCTGAAAACGAAATATTGCCTTTGAAGTTTGTAATATTCGTTTACAAAATATTTATCTTCGATCTAATCTTAGTCTATGTATTTAAAGTCAACAAAATATAAATTTACGAAACCATTTACTTGAGGACAAGTATTATACGTTATTTGAAACAAGATAGTTAAAAGTCGTTTTGTCTTGTAGTCGGTATCCGTTTATCCTAAAAAAAATCGGGTGAAACTTTTAGGTACGGGTTAAATAACAGGCAAACACTGATATTTTTATTCGAAAATTTCCTAAAAACTATTGGATGAGTCAGCCTGTAGTTTGAGCATTGAGCCACAGATCCGGTTGTGTTTCTTTCGAGCTCGTTAACGAAACAATAAATAATGATTTGGGAGTCTCCACCGTTGCACGCTATTGTACGGCCGTCATATTTTCCGTCGGCCTGTCGGCAAGAAGACGGTGACGTAGTGTCGTACAGTTTATTAACCGTCGATTTTTCCATGCAACATCCGCGCTGTAGTTTTCCCTGCACTGTAATAAAAAAAACTGGTGCTTAATTCCTTTAATTATTCTTTCTTTTTTAACTCAATAAAAAGAAAGACAACTCCCGCATTAAACGGACACAAAGAACATCCAGACTCAGAATAACAAAGTGTTGTTCCATGTAGGATTTGAACCGACAACACTTGGCGCAGTAGAGAGCGGCGTGGCGACCGCTTAAACCACAAGGCAAACCGTGCACTATGTTATATACATTATTTTAATAATTTTATTTACTTTGTTACAGGTAAGGAAAATGCTTATTCTTTGTGAGAATTACTTCTTCGTCCTCGTCGTTCAAGGTAAGTTGACAAATTTAAGTACATCGTTGGAATAATATAACTATGTTGTTTCCAAGACTACGCCGCTTCAGCCTGGTGTGGTTAAATTTGCTAGAATAAATGAAGTCTCCGTTTTTGAGATAATTAAAGACAAATATGTTTAGTGAGGAGCCATAAACTTTGTTTCAATATACATACCGCTACATTATTTTCATTGTCATAGCAAGTATTAGTTTGATCATAATATCCTAGTAATCAAAAATTTTTATCCTTATCCTAGTTTTGTTTTTAAATTTAATGTCTGCGTCTTATACTGGTAGCGAAATATTTAAGTTTTTCGAGCGAAGTAATATAATTAATGTACCTGAATATTTTGTTAGAAGGATTCGTTATAAGATAAAGTCATAAAAACAAGATTCATGTTACGAAATTTCCATAAAAAATCAATAAACGTCTCAAAATTGGATACAGTGCCATTTAGAGTGTTGCCAATTTATTTCTAACAATAGAATGATAGCCTTAGATTTTCCACACCCGTCAACTATAAAGGAGATATGTGACTGAATAAAATTTTGTTTCCTTACGATCATAAAATACATGTTTCTTAAACAAAAGGTGGAAGACAAGTAGTATGCCATCATATTGTCTGAATTGTTACGAATGTTTCCAATACAAAGAGCATTTCATCTGCGAGTTATCGACCTTGCAACATTTTTATAAGGATCGAATTAGGTTCCTATTCCGCTCAGGCAATAAAACAAGATAACTCTCCTACTAGTAACTATACTAACCATAATTCTTAACTCTCGTCTTACTAAAGAATCATAACATACGGCCATTTAAGCTTTGACTCCGTTTAAGTTTTTATACAATATATTAGGTTCCTATTGTATTTTTCCATCGAATTAATTAACTTTGTTCGTAACTTATATAATGGATATAAATACCACCAAAACGACAAGCTTCTAACTTGTAATATCTAATTTCATAACACGAGCGCTTAAAATTAATTTAGACTTCACAGACTTTATTTACTCTTTAATAATTTGTAAATAATTTGTAGCGAGACGAGGGAGCTTTATAAGAATTTGTGCAAAAATCTTATAAATGCTTCCAAGTTAGAAAATTTTCCAATACGTGTTAAGATTTTAGTTCCGAGAAATAAATCCAATTCAATACTCTATGAAATGTTTATACTTTTCTACAGCTGAGGCATTGCTTTCCTCGTTACCTTTTGAATTATACCGGAATGTAGTGTAGAATATGGATGTCATAATAATCTTTAAAGGCAGATTTATTTTAGTTCAAAACACGTGAAGGAGTGAGCAGATTAAACATCGTCCTTTGAATCTAACATAAACAAAACACCTGAGGCAACGGATGGACCATATCAGAGTCGTATCATTCTACGTTTGAAAGCGTTGCAAGGAGCGTCCGGTACTACAAAAAGCGAAAAGCGCATTGTTTTCGTCCACAGAGGAAATGTTCAGCGCTGTCAGGCGACAGATGCCTCTAATGGACCATTATTTACTTGGACTAAAGGCTTTTACCATAAAAATAATACAACATTTAGACTAAGCACGTGTGCCAAATACTAATTTCTCACATAATATATATTATATATATGTACAATAAGAAATACGATTCTGGCCAAGAAAACGTTTTTTTTCTTTTTTCATATTAATTGTTAAAGTATGTTAATGTTTACCTTAATTTACATACCATGATTATATTAGAACAAGGTAAATATCTAGTATGATATCATTAATTATTTTTTTGTAACAGATAATAAAAGAATGTTAGCGGTATGTACATTTCTCTCTTATACTTACTTCCTTTGCTTTAGGCATACAAAATATTTACCCAATTTGAAATATTAAGGGTTATATTAAAATAAAACTCATTCCAGTTTCAATTGCGTTTATGATAAATGTATACTTTATCCAGTACAAATATTTTTAGTTAGTTAACTGCACGTTTGGCCTAGTGGTTTGGCCCCCACGACACAGGAATTATTACTAGTGCGGGAGTTGTCTTTTAAAAATTAAAGAAAAAAAAATTAGACCAATCTTATTAATTTCAGATTTCAGATATTAGTCACTTTAAGTACACGGTTAAAGTAAAAAAAAAAGATAGACTCTTCAACTTTATCATACTCGTATACATCGGTATAAATGAGTGAAATAATTTAAGAAATGAAAAAGTTAAAATATGAAAACATAAGTATGAGAGAAAACTACAGAACTGTAAAACAATGAGTTGAGGGAATTGCATGTTCTACATTAAATTCAGGTCATTCTTTTAATATAGGAATCATTTTTGTTTTGCTTAATATCGTATTACATAATAATGTTATAGATATTGCCCTTATTTTAGGTATTATCAAGCATAATAGCAAGCATAGTTTTACTTTTGCTTGTTCAAAAGCTATCAAAATGCATGACGCAGAGATATGCCGCAGACGCCGTAGTAAAACTTTAATATCTAATACTGAGCATCTTTTCCTACGTTGTGTTCGAGTTAGTAATGTTTTCTTTGTTTAGGTTCTCGAGATTTCTATATTTTAGATAATGGATCTAATATTTAATAGTTTTAGATTATTCTTATTTAAATACAGTTAGATTACTTTTACATTATAAACGTACTTTGTACTCGCTTACTATACACATTTCTGTAGGGTTTTATGATAGAAGGGAGTTAAATTGCTTTTCATGGACAACGTAATAAGATTCGTTTTCCGTTTATTTATGGCACTGGTATTAAAACAACGGTTTATTTTACAACGAGATATTAACGTTCGATCGGATTTTTAGACGAATGATATTTAAAAAAGGAAGATTACGATTTCGCTTAGCGCGTGACATAAAACCTTAACCATACAGTTTCTTCATGTTAGTACGTCGATTTGACTGTATACACTAAATATTCTTAGGTTCTCGACTAATAGGTTTAGATGTAGATGGCGATGCTGTGTTTTGTATCTAATTACACATTTAGGTTAATTTACATACGCTTGGACGTGAGGTCAAGTTCCTGAAAAACTTCGTACGTGGGTTTTATAGATCGGACGCCGCAACCCATCCGCCGCAGCTGACTTAATCCGGGTAATCTATATTGACAACAGTATGTGTGCGGAATATTTACATTGCAATCAATCTATTAAGTGTACTATAAATTAGTATTTATTGTTAACTGTATTAAACTCTATTAAGCACAAAAAAATATTGTGTTCTGTTAAAACTTTCGTTCATTTCAAAGTAAACATGTTTGGTTTCGTTTTAATTAAAATGTTTTTGAAGATAATGAAACAAATTAAGTTTTCTAACTAAAGCAATTTGAACACATAACAAATGCATAAGTCTCTTTGAAAGTGTCAAAACATCATATGTAGTGAGCATAATTTAAATATTAAGTATGTACTGTATATTTTAATTAAGAAAGTGGTTAGTTTCGGTGGCTTAGTGTGGAGCGTTTTATGCGCGTTTCTAGCACGGCGTCGGCGGGAGGCGCGCGCCCTGTGCGCCGAAACCCGCGGCGTCCCGCGGTCCGACAGTGGCACTAGAGCCCGCGAACCGAGAGCGCGTCCCGGTACACGACGCCACCCGAGTTACTAACTTTCAACCGCCCGCCTAATACCGCGAGTTTCAAACGTGCATAACTCATGGAAATTGGATTAATGAGGATCACACAGTGAAATATCGATGTGACAAATGTGTTACTGTGCGTGCTTATAAACTTGTCATTGTATGTATAATAATTGTAAGATTCATACAAATGGTTTTCTTCAAGTTTAAATAAAATTAACTAACTCCTCAAATATTAAAATAAGTATATTTCTAAATTATAAAGAATAAATTAGGTATACCTTAATAGTAGGTACGAGTAGTTCTATGAATTATCTTGTACGAAGGCCTTTAAGAAATACTACTATATCCTACAATCCGGAGGATAATGTTTTTTTTTTTTTTTTTTTTTTTTATTGAATAGTTGGCAAACGAGCAGACGTATCACCTGATGGTAAGCGATTACCGCCGCCCATGGACACTCGCAACACCAAAGGCGTCACAAGTGCGTTGCCGACATTTGGGGGATGGGAAAGGGGATGGGGGGAGGGGTTGGGGTATGGGCCTCCGGTATCCTCACTCACTCGGTGAAACACAGCGCAAACGCTATTTCACACCGGTTTTCTGTGAGGCCGTGGTATCACTCCGGTCGAGCCGACCCATTCATGCCGAAGCATAGCTCTCCCACGGATAAATTTGTAAAGTAGCATGCAAAAAAAAATGAAATGTTCTTTGAGGTAGTTTGAGAATAAGATATTAGTCTAGCAAAAACCCTTGTACAGCCACGGAGTCGAGATTTAGGCGCTTTAATCTTCGTCCTGTGTTCCAAGTATTGTATGTACAATAACGCATAGTGTAGGTAGTTTACGACCGTGAGCTAGAGCAAAGTTGTATTCGTAGGTATTAAATAACTAGGCATACCTTTATGTAAATGTATGCTTAGTACATATATACAATAGTAAAGATTGCCCAATTTTAGCATCGGTTATAATTTGTAAAAGGTTATAAGAAGTTTTATATTCAACTTCCTATATAATATGCTCTAAAGCAAATTCATGTGTGAAAAATGAACGGTCTTTTCTTTAAACATACGTTGAGCACTTAATAGTTCCCGAAACAAAGAGATCCCTTACAAACATACATCTAAAGGAAAAAACACGAAACAAGATTACTTGATAGTAATGGTTTTGTGTGAAGTGCCATTAAATGAGAAAATTGAGAGTCCATTCTAGCGTTTCCTTCTTAAGTTTCACGGAAAACCCATGTTTAAGTTATTTTCATCATATAGACTTTAGTATGATTTACTTATTACTCCGCTTATTAAATCAGCAAAGCCGCGAGTAATACACGCGACCAAAACCGCTGATATTTCATACCTTTTAGGGATTAATTTTCAAGGGATAATGAGATGAAAAAGGTAAAGTGTCAAGATTAACTTTTAGGGAGTAGTATTCTATATTTGTTTTTAGTTATATTGTTACTGAAATGTGTTCCGAAAATTTATTTATTTTCTTAGCCTTTATAAAAATGCAGTAAGCTAAGTGATAGCAACGAATTCATAATACCTAAATTGTGTCAAAACTTAAATTGTTTTCTTAGAACATGTTTATGAATATTATAAATACATAAATATTTTGGACATCTAACACATAAGGCCATTTAGTCCCAAACCAAGCAGAGCCGTATGTAAGTGTTGTATTATTATTCTTCAGAATATAATACAACAAAGACAACACTTACTAGAGCTTAGCAGTATTTTGAGCAACGCTATGGTATGTTTTTTATAATAATTCTTAAATAAACAGTTTTATTCCACCCACAAATAATTTTACAGATCACTTTGAACATTTTGAAAAAACACAAACAGTGTTCTACCATCGTAATGTTAGTAATCACTACATAGTATAAAACAAAGTCGCCTTTTCTGTCCCTATATCCCTATGTGCGCTTAAATCTTTAAAACTACGCAACGGATTTTGATGCGGTTTTTTCCAATAGATAGAGTGATTCAAGAGGAAGGTTTATATGTATAATACATGCATCATATACTAAGGCAACATTGCTAATTTTAGAGGTTTCTATTTTATGCCCGTGCAAAGTCGGAGCGGGCCGCTATGTTTTTATATACAACGTTCATAGTTTTTCTGTAGTGTATTTAATTTAGTATCAGCATTGCACCCGTGCGAAGCCGGGGCGGGTCGCTAGTGATTATTAAATGAGTAATACGAGTAGATCACGTCAAAATTAACTGTTAAATTGGCGTGTAGATAAAACACAACACTAAAATACACTGAAATAAACAATTTCTCTATCCTATTACTAACAAACTATTACTATACCTATTACTAGGATTATAAATGATAAAATGCGTATGTTATTTCATCATGCTACATTGGTCCAATGAAGCGACGTGATTTATTTGCATAGGGATAATTTATGGGCTGGACAGTGATAAAGTGACACAGGCTAATTGAGTTCCGGAAAAAGGTACGTTTAGCTTTAACTACGTAAGAAATCTGTGATTAAAGCTGTGTGCTAACTTACTTTCACAATAAAAATATTCAAGTACTTCGTCACATTTTTAATGACTTTTTATAGTACATCAAATAATTTAAGTAAAAACAATACATATTTATTATTTAGAAAACGTAATTTTTAAATGATTATTTCTCGGAAATATACATGTATGTTAAAATATTCATGGTGAAACCGTTAAATAGGTTTGTCAGAAACATATCAGTGAAGTAAAATCTATCTGAGATTCAGTGATCCGAGGGATATATTTAAAGTGCTAATTTTCATCAAAATCATGTGTCCTGTAAACTATAAACTAAAATAATAATAAAAATGTTCTCTTAGCCGATAACGGCCACGGCGGCCAATCTGAACGGACACCAGCCAACTACGCAGGAGATTATAGTGCACGAGTGTGTGCGCAGACACAGGTGCACTCTCTGTTCCTTCTCTCTCATAATCCGATGGGAAGGTTAACCGACACGATCGGGGACAGATCAGGCGCAGGACCGACAGATTTACGTGTTCTCCGAGGCACGGGGGTTCAGACTCTAACTTCCAAACTCCGAGCTATTATTAAGTATTTCTATGATCAGAGAATCTTAATAACATTTTTGGCCTAACCTGGGATTATAAACTTAAAACTATAAACTAAACCGTTAGCTTGAAAACTCGTGGTACTAGTAGTAGGCATTCGAACTCGAATCATATTTTATTTACACTAAAATAAATAGTGATTTGTATTTCAATACAATATTACATAAGAAAATGAAAGACAATACAGAAAAAATAATTGTTACTTTATCCTAAATCGTCATTAGTTAATTTGTGTTAAGCACATCGAATAATTTTTGGGATGAGTAGATACTTCTTCTGAACTTCTACAAAGACTACGTATTAATAATTTTGCTCCTAAATATCAATGATAATATGTAATACTATACTTAGAATTAAGAAAATAATCTAACGTCTGGTCATCATAAATACAGTTATAGACAATAGACATTAGGTATTGATTAAATGTCTCCCTGTTCTCTCACTCTTACAAATCAATTGGACGGCTATCCGATACGACCGGGGAGACATCAGACGCAGGACCAAAGTCTATGCGTGATCAACGAGGCTCTGGGGTTAAGGCAAGTTCTAAATTCAGAAAAACTCAAACATTTTTAGCCCAACCCGGGAATCGAACCCGTGGCCTTTTGATCGGGATTAAGGCACGCTAACCGCTCGTCTAACAAAGCAGTCATATTATATAGCAGCATAGAATACCCAATCCTAGATTTTCCTTCAGTTGATAGAAAATTCTTTTCTGAAAGTAATTTAAAATGTAGGAACAGTATATTTTCATGCGGAAGCCATCGCAGTAAAATTCTTTCGCATCTAAACATTCTTTAGGTACAAAAGATTATTCCGAGCGACTGAATGTCTATTGGAAGTAGAATTATAACTGTCTCTGGCATTTCTCGTAAAACCGGCCGATGAAAAATTGAATCAAAACCAGTTCATTCAGGTGTATTTTACACGAATTCGTTATTGCAGTGAAAAAACCTTCTTAACCTTTTAAAATTCACATACTTATACTATTTAGTGTATATTGTGCAAGAGATTTAGCGGCATACATTTTACCAGCTTATCCGTGTTGTGACAGATTTAGCGTACAAAGTGTCATCCTTATTTATCCAGTCGGTATTGTAAGAGTACACTTATCGAGCAGATTACGCATCATTGCGAAGAGATCAAAATTGTAATAAACCCGAAACTAACCCGTCCAGTCTGCATAGTAAAACAATATTTTCAAGAAGAGGTCTATGTCCGGTATTGGAATATTGAGGCCTATAAATGATTGTTCCAGCCAGTGTCCGACAGCCATGATTGTGTAAGCAATAGTGTCTATGTTAGTTTGTATCCATTTAATTTTATTAGAAACTAGATAAGCCCCGCGGTATAACTTCACCCGCAGGACGGTAGAATCTATTAGCTACACAGAAAATGTTTTTTTACCGGATTGTGAATGTAAACCATTGTCGTATCCTCAGGACTAGACACAAAAATATCATAAAAACCGGTTCAGCCATTTAGGAGTTTGGTCACATACACACGCACATAATATTTATATATTTAAAGATAATTTGAAACGACTAATATTGCTTTCTTTCTGCTCTATGCCAAGTTTTACCTGGTGTAGAACTTTAGAGACAAAATTGGACTTGGTAGAAAATATTCATTATCTTTTTGAAAAAATGATAAAAATTACTCAAATTTAGTTTTAGTCCCATTTTTAGTTTTCATAAAAAAATATAGTCTCTACTATTTTATGAAATATATAAACACCTGCAGCCCCGGGCTACGTAAGATTTTATAAAATACCTTGTTTGATACAAATTTGGGGTTACCTAAAACTCTTCAAGCCTTTCGTATGTCCTTATAATGTCCTTTTGCCAAAGGTTATTAGTATTCTTTGTCCGTCCTACACGGAGAAGCTCATGGCTCAATATGTTACATAAATGTAAAGGTACAATACAATTTATAAGATATATCTTAGGCACGTTTTCAGGTAGATACATTTTCTTAGATATACAGCTATTTAAAGGTTTTTTGATTTGGTCGGCTTACTTATTTATGGAAATTTAAAATATTGCTTAGAAATATCGTTACGCACACTACTAAATAAAGTTTTTTTTTTTTTATTGAATAGTCGGCAAACGAGCAGACGTATCACCTGATGGTAAGCGATTACCGCCGCCCATGGACACCCGCAACACCAAAGGCGTCACAAGTGCGTTGCCGACCTTAGGGGATGGGAAATGGGGGAGGGGTTGGGATATGGGAAGTATATAATACCTACTTTTTGTTTCTTGTCCTATAATATTTTTTCAGTTTTCACATGTAATAATTTTAATATTCATTTTCCACTCCTTTGAAAAAGTATAAATTTTAAATATAAGTGTTTTGAAAGAAATACCTTCCCGCATTAGGAATATATCCTATGTCACGGGGGACTTTACAAATATACATGAAACAGATACAAAGTACACCTAGATTCAGCAACAACAATTTATGGATCATGTAAAAAGTTGTTCCATGTGGGATTTGAACCCACAACACATGGCGCAGTAGGAAGCGGCGTGGTGGCTGCCTAAACCACTACACCAACCGTACAGTCAATCCTGGTATTAGTAAAAGCTAGGAAGATGATAATGATCCTGACGAAATTTCTCTTACATTTTGTACTACTTTCTAGTTAACTTAAAATGTAAAGAAAATTACACGTAATAACTTAAATATAATTAGGATTGAATATTGCTCATTAATTCAAAGAGGCTTACGTGAAACGTGAAATGAGATGATAAAAAATTAAATATCGTGATTATATACATGTACATAGGAGAAATCATGTTAAGACGTTGTAATCTCTTTTTTCTCTCATATACGTACAGCTAAAAACAATTAAGAGTGAGCCCTTTAAGGGTTTAATGATGTACATATTTAAACAAATGTTTAAATATCAAAGGAATATTAACTAGAATATTTTATTACATACCTTTGAAAATATATTCGTACTAGCGACCCGCCCCGGATTCGCACGGGTGCAATGCTGATACTAAATTAAATACACTACAGAAAAACTATGAACGTTGTATATAAAAACATAGCGGCCCGCTCCGACTTTACACGGGCATAAAATAGAAACCTCTAAAATTACCAATGTTGCCTTAGTATATGATGCATGTATTATACATATAAACCTTCCTCTTGAATCACTCTATCTATTGGAAAAAACGGCATCAAAATCCGTTGCGTAGTTTTAAAGATTTAAGCGCACATAGGGATATAGGGACAGAAAAGGCGACTTTGTTTTATACTATGTAGTGATGACAAAATGGAACGTAGTATATTTTAACGTATGAGATGCTTTATTTCTTATCATCCTTCTAGAAAAAGTGGATGGCAGTACCAGTTATGGTGCATACCACGTATATACGTCAAAAATGGTAATTTTTTGTGATTCTAAAGTTAAACTTATCCTAGTTTATAGAAGATAAGCTTTTCCCGTGCGATGTTAGTTATGCGATAAAGAGTAGCCTATGTCCTTCCTCAAGAATGGTTCTCATTTGTGATTTGTATATTTCATTGAAAACTGAAATAACTTTTTAATGAGAAGTTTAAAAAATTTGGGAATTTAAAATGTCATCGTCGGTTATATTACCAGCCACATAAATACAAAAAACAATCCACTACACAGGACGGTAGAAGAGTCCCATATAAATCCGCATAAACAAAAGTAAATTTTACTAGGAACAAATTTAATACAAACTTGGGAATATATTTTTAAAAGTTTAACCTATCCGGTAATGCCCAATGAAGATAGATGCTATGCTAATCATTATCATCAGCCTATCGCAGTCAACTGTTGGATACAGATCTCGCCAATTGTACTAATATTTAGCTTTAATCAATGTATGAAAAAGATTATTGATAAATGACTGTAGTCATCTTTACTATCAACAACCCAAAATAGTATACTTACTGCTAGAAATAGGCCTATAATTGTAATATTACATTAGTATATACATTTTAAACTGGTATTGGCAAATTGTATTTATTATACAGAATGACTGATTTTAGTATGCAGCATATAATCAAATAGTAAAGTTCACTCTCAGCAATTTATGGACCGGTCATTAAATTGTGTACAACAGACACGTATCTAGTTATATTAATTATTTGCTGAATGTCTTCTTCTTATAGACTTAGTATGTTGTAATTTTATAAACATCATAAATGAATTATAATTTACTAACTTATCCAGAACTAGCCTGAAATATGGATTAATTTTTATTTTATTTTATGTTATTAAACTGGTATTACTCGTTCACGCTAAGTTGGTCGCTGGCGATATATCGTCACACACATACGAAGGGTAGCAATTTTTTTTGTAATTATTAAAATTATGTATTTGGATAATATAAGACACATTAAGTGTGTTTAAAGTCAGTGAACGTCTATACCGGACCAGGAAATTTAGCACGAACGGGTAGTAATTTTGTTGTTGTGACTGTAACCAGCATACTCATAAAAGCTTAATGTCGATATTTTCGTTCAAGTATGTCAGCCTTCGGATGTCTTTATTGTCATGTGTCAAAAGAGTAAGAGACAAAGCGTGCGAGTACTTACTAAACAACCACTTCATTTTATGTGAATTCATTCATTTTCCTAGCCTTTATTATTCCCAATATTATTTGGGGTCAGCTACCAGTTCAACTGGTTTTACCTGAATATCAGTTTTTACACAGAGCGACTGGCATCTGACCTCCGCAACCCTGAGGGTGAACTGAATTCAAAGGTTGAACTAGTTGTCAGTATATTTGAGGGCACTGACTTCCCAATAACGATTGCCATAGATGTTCATGACAACCGGGACCGACGGCTTAACGTGCTCTCCGAAGCACGGGCGGGAAACACCGCCATCTTCCATACTCCAGGCTGCTATTAAGAATTTCTTGTAGGAAAAACCCAACAGCAGTCCGACCCAGGAATTGAACCCGAGACCTCTTGATTTGCAGTCGCTTACGCTAACCACTAGACCAACGAGGCAGTCTGAACTTTTGACTGACACTTCATTTTATGTGAATAAGATAGTAAATATTTTCTCAGGGACTAATTTATTTGTAATAAATTGAAAACAGAATAGGAAATGTATATTATGATAACTGAATATTTATTTTCTTGTACATGTTAAAAACACGGTTTGTTTCATTTTTTGTTTGCGTATGCTTTGTTCTCACAAACACTTGCTATCTATTAAAATCAATCTTAAATTTTCAGGGAACGTCAACAGTTTCATTTATTCTAACCAACTCAATAGTTGCCAAGCTTAGTAAATGGCATGTCATTCTATAACTAACTGAGCCCTGCTATGTTACCCGCTGTAAAACAACAACCACGGGTAACGCCGCGAGGCAAAGCTAGTCTAAAAAATAGCCTAAGTTACTCCTTATGTCATTAGCAATCTGCCAGTGACTGTCCCGTGAAAATCGGTCCAGCCGTTCGAGATATTAGCTGGAACAAACAGACAAAATAAAAAAATATATTTTGGTACATGTACCGCGTACATTTATACATATGCATTTAGTGAAAAGCGGTTCGGTTATTTTAATATTACAAATAGACACTCTAATTTTATTTATTTGTATATACGACGGAACAGTAGTAATTAGTTTTCACAATGAATATACATAAAAGCATCATTTCTTTAAAGTATCATTTACGGCAATTATCGCAATCTTTAAAAAAGATAACATTTGCTTAAAACACTTAAAGTACCAATCTTTAGTATACGAAGTTAAAAAAAGTTTCGGTTTCATTTTTATGATTGTTCCACATTTTTTGCCTCTTTATTCTCGTAAAACAGGTAATATGTGAACTTAGTTAATATAATTTTAAAATTATGCATTAAATTAATAAGAAAATTCACAAAAAAGCAGTTTTGTCACAGATAGGATTTTTTAAATTTTATCTAGTTTTTCTCTATTTGTCAATTCTTTCAATATTGAAATATTGTGGATTTATTTTGGTACAATGGAATACTGGTATTTCTAGACCTTATAATGTTGTGAGGAGCTACTTTAATCTTAATTCTAATTTATATATTACAAAAAGTACAACAAGGTTCAATTAAAAAACAATATTTTATTTCACAATTTGATGGTAACTTACAGGTACAGGTAGCCACGGACACTGATTATAACTATATTTTTAATGATTCACACATACCTACATTCACACACAATTTTTCACATCACTAATATTAAGCTAAAAATCAGTTACATTGTCACGCTGTCCGTTGTGAAGACGGATTAATAATACAGAGTGTCACCAACGTATATCTTAATCCCGTGTGTGTCGTAAGAGCTGACTAGGGAAGACAAATACGTGCTACAAAAGCACTGAAGAAACATTTGAAACAGTGTGTTACAGTGGGTCAAAACCTCACTTCTAAGAGAGGCATGTGTCCAGTAATAGACTGTTAAAGGTTGCTAATGATAATGAAAATGAGTTCAACAATACAATATCTCTTAGTCGAAATAATGTGTAATAGTAGTATATTACAAGCTTTTATTTACTTTCACCTGTCCCTATGTATTTGATTTCAAGAAAAAAAAAAAAAAAATTTGATCCACTTCACGATTTCCGATTGAGCTGAAATTTTAAATATACCTTTAATTCTGATGACAATGCAATTATAAATAATCGGTATTATTATTAATCCAAAAGTGCCGCCGTAACAAAATGGCGGCGTACATATTTCTGAACAACACTGGGTGTGTTTCAATATGGGTATCAAATAAGAAGACTTTTAATAAAAAGCTTTTTAAATTAACCACTTGTTTTACAAACAATACCAGAGTTACATTTCCAAAAAGTCGTTTATAGTTCACAAGAACCACGTAAAACCTTACCAAGTAAAGGCCCTTTTTCGTGATGGTTAATTAAAAGTATCGACAAGTATCAGTGTACAGTTGATTGGTAGTTTGTTGACTTCGAAACTGATTGATTGGTTCACTAATAAAGCTATTGAGAGTCCGTTCGTGTTCACACTCATATCCATCGTGTCAGCTAATAGGATTCGCGTGACATTAATGGCTATTTGTCATCCGTCATACGAGTCAAATCTGATTACTTGATTACGGATTTATTAATTACATTGTAGCTACTATTTGTTTGTAAGTAGACAATAATATTTTGGTGTTATGAGATGTGTGATATTGCATGTGATGATCAATATGTATTTTGAATAAACTTTAACTGAAATATCTCTACTATCTTTTACTTTAATATCAGCAGCTGACGATACCAGAGCGCGAGCGTTCCGTAGCGCTTTGCGCTACCAACCCATCCTGCTTCTCTTAGGGTGACTGATGGTCTCATCTGTCACCACCAGACTTGCGCTTATGGACGATAAAAATAGTTTCGCGATCTCCGACGCATACATTAGGAAAAAAAGGCGTATTGAACATCTATAACTTTTTCAGAAGAAAAAGATTATGGTTTAAGGATGGATTGGAGTTTTAATCTGTAGTTCAAGCGGATCCTGTAATTTGCACTGAAATATAACAAAAATTGTGTATAACTTTGAAAAATGATGTGAAATACGTGGTACGTCTAAATGTCCATCAGTCAAAAAAAATTATGCACGTCCAATAACGTTAGAGAAGCTTAAGTGCTTTGAATGCAATTAACTGCAAATCGAAAACACCACGATATGCATAACGTTCATCCACGAGATTCAAAATATATCCCAAATAAAACCAGGTTAACGGTCAGTTGCCATCGACGCAAATATTGTTTTTGAAATATCAAGTGTAAACAAAATAAACCTACTCTGAAAATAACGTTTGGTTGTCTATTGTTCGAAGTACAAAGCTTTAGCTTACAAAACTTTGACCAGAGTTAGTTTTAGTGTTTTTGTAAGGTGTTTATTATCTGTATTTTTCAGAACTCCGTCAATTAAAAAGAAACGAACATTAGTTTATTTTAAACAAAGTTCCCACAAAGTTTCCATTTTAAGTTATTTCCAATAGTTCATATCAATACATTAAATTTATACCTACATATGAAATAGCGGAGTAGAAGAAATATTTAAGATCTAAACTGTTAACGATTATGAATAACCGGGTATTTCGTTTCTTTAATCGCTTGATTACATCTAAATCGAAATTCCTTTGAATTAAACGTATCGATATCTGTTATCCGATTTATTTACGACAGAGTTTCTTAATACCAAAAATGACGATTATACCATTAAATATAAATTTGGGGAACGGAAAAGGAACGTGGGTATACCTAAATGGATTAAGGTTCTTCAAAATCACAGTGTTTTACGCTACGTGGATGAATCTGGCTCGCCGATACTAATACTCTTTACTTGTCTTAAGGAATCAATGAAAATATAAAACTGATTCTCGTTTAACACCTAATTCCTAAATGGATGAATAAAAATACGCTTTTGAAATCGTGATTATATTTTGGAGTAGCTTCATGCGGTTTTTCCTGCGTTGTTTTTTTTTGTAATAGATGGCAAATGAGCAGACTTATCGTCTGATGGTTAAAAGATATAATTATTATCTTTTTGTTAGAATATTTAAAGAGGAATAATTCTTTGCAACATCATTTTCTCAAAAACCTAAACGTTTATTTTACACAACGCATGCAATGGCAGCTTTTACAAGGAATATTTGCTCCTTTTTTGATACGCTCCCATTGATCATAGCATGATGATATATAGTTAATAGTCTTTCTCAATAAATGGGTTGTCTAACGCCTAAAGATTTTTTTTAAATCAGATCAGTACTTTCTGAGATGAGCGCGTCCAACCAAACAAACAATCTCTTCAGCTTTATAATATTAGTAGGTCTAGATAAAAGCTGTGAAACGAACTATCAGTTATTTAGAATAGATTTCTGTAATTTCTTTCAAATTATGAAACGGATTAAGAAAAAAGCAAAGACTTGCGGCTGTTTCAAATGATCCGTTTTTGTTGTATTGTTAAGTTGTTCATTATCAGCTTTTTCCTGGAGGCCTGTAGGTTTATTCATGCCAGATTTTTTGTTCATAAAATGCGTTAGTAATCATCGTATAAAGAATAAAGAGAAAACTCTCGAATAAAACAAGAAGTTTAGAGAAATGTAATGAAACTTAATTCCTTAGTATTAAAAACTAAGGTACGTACTAATAATTGGTATAACACAAGTTGCCAAGTTCAGCTTTTTTAAAATGAAGGTGAGCATTTTCTGGCGTTGCTCAATGGTGTAATATTATATTCAAACACCATTTAGGACTACTGTACTATGTACTCCAGTTCATACTACTCTTGTTTGCTCAAAAAATCTGTCAAAAGTCACAAGATTTAATTTTATATATTTTAGTTGTTACCAAAATTCATTCTGCTAGAAAAATCTCATGAAATCTTTTATCTTTATATTAAATATCTTATCTGCGACATTTGGCGTAAAAGTTTCAACGCCATCCAAAGCTATTCATAACTTAAAACTCTAAAAACTTTAAATCATCGTTAGGCATTTTGAAGTTCGTGCAGCTCTAGAAATAAAATTAAAACAAGAACGTTAAAAATTCAAACTTTCTTACTAATTATTTTTGTGCAAGGAATAAACGTTTTAATTTTTTCTTACTTAAAAGATAACTAAATAGGTGTTAAGACAGCTCTTCTTCATGTATGTTCTTGATTTCTATTATTATAATTATATTCCTAACTACAATGCAGAATACAATAGTGAGCCCGAAACCGGTCAAAAGAAACAAAGGGAATTGTTATCCCACATAAATGAGAAATCGTGTCGCAGGATAATGGATTTTGACATGAAAGAGTTTTTTTGGTTCTAGAATTAAATGTAGGTAGACAGTAAATTAATTTTACGTAACTGTATGTATGAGGATGACATATCTAATAATTTATGTTGCTTCTTACTTTCAAAGGTTTAGTAATAAGTTATTTAGTTAATATTTTTAACAAATAATTTTTTGCACCTAAAATAAATGTATTTTTTAACCGGGTTAACCGAGAATACCGAGAATTAAAAATAAATATAGTGTATGACTGAAATGATCGCTTTTTATCTAAAAACTTAGCTATTAAATGTTAACACATCTAAATGGCTTATTTGTAGTTGTTTTAGTTGAGAGGTAAAATGGGTTTTCGGTTTGATCCTGCGTAAATTAAAGTAATAGGATATGCTCCATTTTTTTTCTTTTAGATTCTTCTCCATGTATAATTTAACAACTATTTTATAATTATAAACGTACATTTTGTGGCGTCTTTAAATGTGTTTTGTGCATTAAAACTGATAAACAGTACGTGTGCTTTAAAGGTTTGGCAAAGTTTACAATCTTTCTAAGTACATAATAATACAAGTTTAGCTGTAAAACGTAACAGCTGCATGAGGTATAATGATACCTACTTGTATATTCGAACTGAAACCCAAGAGCTGACGACGTAAGAATAAGAGAGAGAACAAAAAAATACTTGAATTCACTAACAAACATATATGTAGTTGTATCTAATAGAGTATTCAATCACTAAATAAATTTAATAAAAGTTTATTCAGTAAAAGGAATTGTACACCTTATCTAATATAAAGTAACAACTAAAAGATAATTGATAGTTTAGACAGAATTTAAGCACGCATTATTTCATTGAACTGAGCTAAATGTTGATTAAAACCATTTACTAGTAGGCTTCAAAGAGTTATTTAAATAACTAGTGCTTTGACGACTCAGTATTAACTCCCAGCTGTCCTTTATAACATAATCACTTGAGAATAACGAGAATCCAGTAGTTGTTTGCGTTGGTTTAATTAAATACGGAGCGAAAATACCGCAACGAACGTGTAGACAGACATAAGAAAGTAATTGAAGTACTTGTAATTCATTTATTTACTGTTCTGTAGAGACTATTTTCAGGCATATAAAATAAAATTATTTTAAAGGTTTTAATAAGAGAACGGTATGTATAACAATTCTCGTAGAAATAACAGAGAGCTCTGCATGTGACAGACAGGTGCCATGAAGATGACATCAGACCACCCACGGGGCCGCGTTAAACGAGTCGGCTTGGCGCACATACTTGTTCCCGTGGTTATGAAAAAACGCTCCATTACACATTCTTTCAAATCTATTGCTATATGAAGCTAACTGGATATAATCAATTTTAAATCAAAATATATTCTTCACATTCTTTAAATATTTTGTATTTTTGCTTAAGGTAGAAAAAACCTCTCATTGTTTCTTTCTTTTAAAAACGAGAGACAGTTTAGATAATGCTTTAAGAAACTAGTTTATTTTACCAGTATTTTATTAGTTCTTGAGCTTAGGAGTTTTTTTTTTCAAATATTATACGTCTAATAAATGAACAACGCTGATAATAGCCCTTAAAACAAATGTCTGCTTTGTTGTTCAACTAACAAAGGATATAATGTAACTCACTGTATAAACATTTTGCCGAATATTTTATTGGTGTTCTGGGCAAAATCACTAAAGTTTTAGTTTTCTTATAGTCCGTCTCGATCAATGGTCACATAAAAGCAAGTTATTGCATCGACTAGAATAAGCAACGTACTCTTTGTACATATACAGTGGAAAAATGTATTTCAACATTTTATGATCACCATTATGACATACTAAATTCGTGATACATTTTTATGTACGATATTTGACTGGATAATTTATAGTTGGAATTTAACTTAGAGAACTTGTTAAGTGCGTCCGGCTGTGTTTGCAATAGGACGCGGCTCACTGAGCAAGTCACTGAGAAGCTCACTGAGAAAATCAAGTTTGAATACTTTATATATTTATGTATATGCCCACTTTATTTCATCATGAGCCGGATCCAACCGGGTAACAGTTTTACGAATCGCAAACTGCATACGCGGTTGAAGCTTAATATGTGTAAACAGAATTTGTTTTATTTTCGTGACTAAATGGCCAAGTTGTAGAACTGATTTATTTGTCTGTTTTGTGGACACCGTATAACACATGAACATTAAGTTGAGTTAAGTAAGTTAGCAGGGGTATTTCATGAAGATTATAGTGTATAGAACGTCATGTTAGTTATATAACATAGATTGCTAGATTTCGTTGCACCACTTGAGATCTTTTATTGATATATTTCAAACTGCAATACATTGGGACATTATGGTTAAATTCATAATATTTTCTATAGGTAGACGAAACATATGTTACCCAAAGGTCCTTTTTGTTAAAACTTGTTATCAAGGGAATTGAGCACCAACTATATCCGAGACCTCGTATCAATCTTTCTTCGGGTAAATGTTCCCCGTTTACATACTCTTCGTGTGATCGATTGTCACAAAAATCGATGCCATTTTCTGAAATATACGACTAACGTAGAATGTCTGCAAAAAAGGTGACTTTTTTATGTCTAAAGTTAGTAATTTATCAAATTTTGCTCATAAATAGATATTTTTAACAATCGAATTAATTTATGTACTACTTATTTTATCGACGCAAATTATATTACAATTACCTTAATCTGTTGATTATTAAAAAACATTAAATACACTGCCGTTTTATAGAATTTTCCCGTGGAAAATCTGTAGAAAATTATGATTGTTGAAATTAAATTTTAATATTTCTAACATCTAGACGCTAGATGCTTTACTTCGTAGCGAGGTTGTTCGTCGTTCTAGAATATATAGGTTAAATTTGTGCAAGCATACCAAAATTACTGACTTGGTACACGCTGGAGCTCAGATTATCATGTTGCTCGTTACACATTCTACATTTCGCGTTTTCCATATGTGCTAATATATATTACACACATTTCCTTCCATGTAATTAGGCCGCAAGAATAGCATAAGCTAAGATCTAAATTTGTAGTTTATTAAAAATCAGCTTGCTTGCAATAGATAATGAGTACACTTTTAATTTTCTGACATTTTGACTATATAAGGTTATAATAATAATAATAAGAAGGCAGTCTTTCTTGACACGGCACGTATATATAGTGAGGAGGTTCCTGTCTTTGGAGCCCTAACCACCGGTTTCTTGGTCCCTGTACCCGAAGTCGGTGGTCTACTATTTTATTTTTTATTTTTTTTTATATGCATATTTAAAAATGTAATGAATATGTATATACAAATGTAAAAAAGAGAGCCATAATAAATATTTCGGACATCTAACACAACGTCCTCTAGTCCCAAGAGCTGGTGTTATGGGTACTAGACAACTGACATGAATACATATATACTTTTTTTTGTAAATACATACATATTATACATAGGTTAGTAAGCATACATAAGGTTAGTAAACAGTTATCACAAAAAATTTCAGAGAGAGAAAACAACCAAAGCATATTATGCAATTTGCTATCTTTAAAGGTACTTAATATTTCTGTACCTATTTCTAAGACTTAATGCCACTCCTCAAAGCATTTTTGTAAATTGCTTATTTAGAAATCTGCGTCGCTCAAGAAATAATCACCGCAGAAGCTCAAGATAACATCTTTTTGTTGTGTGTTCTCTACACAAAAAACTGAAATTTCTTTACAATCGTTGTCTTATGAAATTACATATCTCTTAAATGTAATTCTCATGACACATTTGCTCACTATCCGAACTATCTAACCCTTTTTAATGGGTTTTTGCCGGCGTACTTAAAATGTAATAGTTAACACCACGCCGGCCATGATAGGTAAGAGACGCAGACGAGTAGAACAACGTAGAACGAGGTATAAAAGTGTTCTTTAGAAAATATCGTTCAATAAAATCTACGCAAATAAATAAAATTTAAGTGTCTTTTTGTAGCTTAAAATTAACAGCTTTTCACTAAATGAAAGTAGGTATACACAGGTAGGTATGTATTCTTACATAAACAAAATTCGATTTTTTATTTTTTCATGTCTGTCTGTCTGTCTGTGTGTCTGTTCCAGCTTATCTCTGGAACGGCTGCACCGATTTTGACGGGTATTTCACTGGTGTGTGATGGCACAAGGAGTAACTTAGCTGCTTTTTTTAGACTAACTTCGCCCCGCGACGTTGCTTGCGGTTGATGTCGTACCGCGGGTTACACCGTGGGGCTCACCTAGTATTAAATAAAAATATGTATTTAAAAAGCAAAATAATGTAGTAATAACCGCAGTTTCCAGTGAACTAATGTTGAATATTGTATGAAAACCTATCGGCCCTACATAGAGATTGTGTGCATTTCTATTACCGCGTGTTATTAGAAAACCGAATATAGATTAATTCATATAATAATTGAAAAATAGAAGGTAAGTGTTAGTATTGGTATAGTCTTTGAAATAAATGTATCAATTTGAGTACGACTGCCCGCCCTAAATCCTACTTCAAGATATAAAACTTATACATATTGTTAAAATATGCATCTACGTTTGTTACTAATTCCCATAAAAACAGTTATTTTAACAGCGTTTGACTTAGCGTAACAAGAAGGTGGCATTCATTACAAACTACGTTTAACTTATTTGGATAAACCCTTGGCGAATAGCCTGTGGAAATACACGCGTGACGTACATCTTCAACCTATTTCTTCAAGTCAATAGATGATCATAGTAAAACATAAATTGCTGTAAAACACTATCACTTGTCACGTTAATGTGTTATTTTCAATTTAGATTATTGCAAAAAAAATATTTAATTTTTTATCATATTCACACACACACACACACACACACACAAATTTTTGGTCGAATTATAAATAGCGGTGATTACTAAATATATCTCGACCGTTTGTACTTCAGAATACAATTGGGTTTCTAGTTTGTAAAACTGCTACATAAGTATGAACACCCATATTATTTAATAAGCGTATTATTTTTTACGTTTCTTGTTTAATGATTAAAGTAAAAAAGTATCCTATGTTACTTCTAATACCTTCAAGAATTTGTATTTAAAGTTTATAAGTAAAAAGTTTCATGATGATCGGTTTAATAGTTTTCGCATGAAAGTGTAACAAACAAATAAACTTACATTCTCATTTATAATATTAAGGATTAGTTAGTGTATATGATTTTATTAGTATCATAAAAATTACATTCATACTATGCAGCTAATTTGAAAGGTTTAATTACTCTCTACAACATTCTAGTACGCGGTTACCCTAACATAGCTTACTGCTGCTAATTATTGTACACCGAGTTGCTTAGAGAACCGTTCCGCAAAATACAAATTGTACACTTGCTCCATTACACGTGGGCTAAATTGAGTTGTAACTCCCCTTAAACAAATGATACGAATTTGTTCCGCTTCAATGGAGAAAGTCTGTTCGTGTTTCGAGCCTCCGCTCTAAATGCATGTTTATCGTCTCAAGTTACAAATCGAACTCTTGTATGAACGTAGCATTTGTTCACTAAAGTCTTTGTTGTTCAATGAAGCTGTGTTAGATTGGTGTATTTCATACATATCTATTTCAATAAAGACTAGGTACTTTCTAGCGCTACTATTTTTCTTAAATAAAAATGTTTCTAACTTTTATTTTACTAAATAGTGCCTTTTTATTAGAAAAACCTTTTAAATTATGAGAATATATAGACTCTACACATTTAATTAATGAAATTCGGGTAAAAAGTCTTCTCTAAACCTGAATCCTGTTTTTCAAACGTTGAATGTATCCACCGAGTATTTGTTTTTCATTTCGTTAGAGCTTATTTGCTTATTTCGAGGTCACCGGTCTCCACTCAGTTGACTTGCTATAGCTTTGTACAGTGACTATACGCGCGTTTCGACTGAGAAGAACAATTTAGTTCATAGAGAATATATTTCTAATATTAACAGATCTGTTTTTGACACATTTACCATTTTTCTCCTAACTCAATCCTAATAAAACTAAAGATTTATGTTGAATTTTTTTGAAAGCTCTCACACGAACTCACAATCCCTGTGACGTTAAAAATAAATGAGACTATCGATAGATACGAACTTTTTCCTGTTGGATTTATACGAGCGGTGGATAACTTTGTTTCCATGTTTTCATCGGTCATTTTCAGTTTCTATCTTTCAACGTTAAAAGCTACTCACTGTTGAGCTACCGAATGTACGCATTGAAAATGAAAAAACTAAAAAAGTTGGACCCACAATATTTAAAAAAATCCCAGTTTTTATTTCTATATTCTAAATATGACATTATAAATTATGCTCAGGTTTTTTATCTTGCTATTTATGATTTTATTATAGTTCAGATGGATAGATTATACGATGGGAGAAACTGATTCGAGTCGAGTCGAGTCGACAACGAGTCCGAGACGAGTCCCAACTCGAATCAGTGTCTCCCATCGTATGAACAACTAATCGTGTAGTTCATTATATTACTTTAGAAGAAGTTTTAAGTGTTTTCAAATCGACTTCGACCATAATCTTCACTAATACAAGTGACTTAATGTGAATAAAAATAATATAAACATTGGGTGGGTTGTTCAGAAATATGTACGCTGCTATTTTGTTTCGGCGGCCATTTTGGATTAATAATAACCGATATATAATTGCATTGTCATCAGAACTCATCAGCTCAATCGGAAATGGGTCAAATTTAACTTACAAGATTTCATTACAGACAAACATGATAGATGACTAAATAAAAGTTTGTAAGTATAATATAAAGTAAAGGTAAAGTTTGTAGGCTGTAATGTCTGGACCTACTGAACCGATTTTGAAAATTACAATATATCCAAACCAATAGAAACTCACATTATTTGAGGTTGTCATAGACTATATATTAACCCGAAGGATAATTACCGCGAAATCCGACATACACGCGTACGAAGCCGCTGGCAAAAGCTAGTGCTGTATAAGTTAATGAATATGTAGATCAATCTAATTTGAACTGTCATTTCAAAAACACTTTACTTATGAAAAGTGAACACAAATATATACTAAAAATCGTAGGTGTTTAAGCTTTAATCGTACACCTATGTAAATATATCATTTTTTATATTAGTAGCATAATTGTATAATTTAATATCCATTTTACCACAAAATGAATCTGTATCTGAGAATTATGTATCATTTGCAAATACTCATACATACGTACATATTAAAGTTTAAGTATTTACCTAATTCTCGACAACTGTGCATGCATCGTTGCACAGAATACTCAAGCTGTTCATATTCTTTCGAAAGCACATTTGATTTGCAGATTGAGTATTTCATAAGGAATTGCCAACGGAGAAAATTTACTGTATGCGAGAATTCTATGACGAAAGTAACTTTTATTTAACCGTTGCAAGCGAAGCTGCAACTATGTTTTACGCTTCATTAATTTCAGTGTAAAAAATATACAAACTGAAGTCAGTTTGTATATTTTGGCTTCGGTATTGTTAATCTAAACTGATATATAAAACTGAAGAGTTGTTCTCAGAAACTAGAACGGTAGAATCTAAGAAACGTACTGGTCCGATTTGAAACATTATTTCAGTGTTAGGTAGTCTATTTATCGAGGAATACTATAAGTATAAATATAATCACGCTAAAATTAATATGAGCGTAGCACCAATGCAGAATGTTTATAAAACGTGAGAAAATTTTCACGCTACGGGTAATAGGAAATGCAAACGAGGTTGCGTAGGTCAGCTAATATAGAATAGAGGAATAAAGACGTTTATTAAGTGGCCGTAAATGATGCAATGTATTTATCAAAATGTACTAATATTATTAACCCTTTAGACTTTGAATGCTATCCGTTGTAAAATTTGTAATATTGTCTCGGTCTTGTAACATGTATCCATCAAACAATCGCATTAAGTCCTGTAGAGACTGGTATATCTTGAAACAACGAAAATTTTGAATTAATCGCTGCACGTTCAAGTTAAACAAAATGTGTGCGGTTGATAAAACTAGCAGTTCTTATTTTTAAGATAAAATGCAATCCTCCAGAACATATCAAGCTTAAGAATTACGCTAGAGATAGCAGTACTAACTGCTGGCAGATTGAGTGAGCACAATGTATAAAATTATTCGGTCTCGGTACTTGTACCCACTCGAACTCACTTCTCGACCCACTTGTTACTCTCATATACCGACTTGAAAGTTTTCTACGACTTCAAGTGACGTTATATGAAAGAGTTCACAAATTCAGATTTTATTACAGTCCGACAGCTTGAGTATAGTTGTGAAACTGGTAACTTAATTGACATTTCATATTTGACTACTTATGCATAAACGTAGTTTCAAGTGATAATATTGACTAAAAGTTCATCATTAATGTTAATGTATTAATGATGAACTTTTACAATATAAATACTTATTGCAAAGCGTTTCATTAATCAATTTTTGAAATATAAACATTAGATGAAGTGGGCCTGCAAATAAAGCCTGCCGATTGCTACTGGCTTTTTTCATTATAAAAATCAGCGGTTTTCGATTGAAATTCTAGAATATTTAAGACCAATATTGTTTGTTACTCGGTAAATCTTTTTTAAGTAATTTGAAATGTTAGCTGAGTACAGAAAAAGAGTATTTTATTTCAATTGTATTTTTATGTTATGTGATATATTCACCAGTAAACTTGTATGTGATCTTGATCACTGTGTTTGATCCTATTTTATGAATTAAAAAAATGCGTAAATCTAACTGCTTAAGTCTATTTCTGACTATTGAGATATTTTACTATTTGACTTGAAAAAATATTACGACGGAAAGATGTATAAATTATGCAGGACGCATTGAAGCCAGTACTGTTTAAAAAAGCTGTACTGTCCAACTATATTAATCCAGTTTCAAGTAAGGAACGAGCGCCAATTTACGCTACGCTTCTATATCTTTTAAGTCCGCTCAGTGGATTTCTCCATTTTAGCTAGATCTTGCGCGTTCCATCTCGACCCACTTTAATGGCCAGTCGCGATAGTCGTACAACATCCGCTGTTTTCCATCTGCTTGCTTACTTTACTTCTGTATATTGTTTAGTAACTACAGAATATATATGGAGGTATTTTTTATTTTACCTGCGGGATTTTAACGACCTTTTAGCAATGAAGGCTTTGTTTTTATTACTAAATAACTTAAAAGTATTGGATGAGTTTTAAACAAGCGAAGCGAGCGTAGTGAATAAACTATTCTTGTTAAAAAGTTTCTCAAAGAACCGAAAAGTTAAGTTTCCTGAACATTTCACACACATGATGAATAATTTTATCGAGCTACTCCTATTAAAATCTTTCTAGATTTAAGACACGTGGTACAATATACTCAAGTACAGGAACAAAAGTTTAGAGCACAGATGCTGTAAATGACTCTTCCAACCCGAACGAATAACATTCTTGATAAATTAATCTCGTCAGAAACACAGTATACCAAAATATCTAAATTCCAAAGTAAATAAGCCGCTTATCTTTAGCAAAACTTGGAAGATCTAATTGTAATCCAATAAGGTCACCTTATGCAGTGACTGTGGTATCAATATTAGACATCTTTTTATTTTTTTAAAGTTGAATAACTTGACAAACTACTATCGAATCTATGTGGATTTGCCCGCTGTGGGCAAAAAAGACTTGATCTTTAGCTATGAGGTCTTTGTACCTTGTTAACGTCATATTTGACTATATTATATTTTATACCTGTTATTCATTCATTCATTTATATTTGCTACAATATAAGCTTACAGTTAATGCGCCAAGACGCTTACATGTTATATCAAAACAATGATTCTTGTTATCAAGTGGTATAAAAAAATTACAAGCCCTATTGGACAAAGAATCCCAAAAACTGGTTACGATGGTCACAGAGGAAGGTATCTTCAAATATCTTTACCCACCTTTTGGTGTAAGTACTGGCCCTGGGTCATTTCAGAGATTGATTAGACAAAAATTAAGTGGTCTGGATATAATAGTATATACCTATGGATAACATTTATATTTATGGCAATACTTTTTCAGAAATAAATGAGATAATAAAACTTATATTACAAAGACTTAAAGATTTTGAATTTAAGTTAAAATGAAATAAATGTAATTATTTTGAGGAAAAGTGGGATGTTTTTGGATTTGAGGTATAAAAGTCTGGTGTAAGAATTATTATAAGTAAAACAGAACCGTTGCTATCATGCCACACCCAGAAAATGTAAAAATGCTAAAACCATTCCTAGGGAAAGTTAACTACTATAACTGATTCTAATAAAATATGGCTTTAATTTTAAAACTATTGTATGATTGCTTGAAAAATAATAGGTTTGATTGGACAGAAGAATGTGATAGATCATTTCAAAATATAAAAAAGCATTGGCAAACACCTCCACTTTGTCACATTTTGATCAAAATTCAACAATTATTATTTTAACATGTGATTCTGCAAATAGTTTTAGTTCTATCTGCATTTGCAAGAAAAAGAATAAATGAGACTCAAATGAAGTATCCAATTTAAAAAAAAGAGGTTTATGTATTTATATTTGGAGTATCATCGCTTACCATCAGGCGATACGTCTGCTCGTTTGCCCCCTATACAATAAAAAAAAAAAAAAATTATGGGTTTTTGTGTTGGTGTTGTGTAGGTGTTGTTCACCTCCGGCGCTCACAGTTCAGTCAACTGTGAGCGCCGGAGGTGAACTCTTCTTGACTTGAACTTTAACTTTCAGTGAGCATTAAATTTGGGTGCATGGCATGACTGCCTTGTCAAACATAAAAACCTTAAGAACAGCTGAGCCATTTTTTTCTAAAAATTCTTAACTTATTTTCAGCATATTGTTACTCCGTTGTAAATAAAAGTCGAAGCCCGAATTTCCCAAAGATCAAAAGCCTTAATTCATTAACGCTTAATGTAAAAAGTTAAGTGTTCATATATAAAAACCATAAAATATACGTCTGAGCTTGTAAAATTCCATGAGTTACAAAGGTTGCTTTTTGATTCTTTGTATAATATAAATAAGTAATGATCAGTTTGTAGAAATAGATGGCTTATATGCAATGGATTCGACCTCGGCTCTTTTTGCCAAAACCGGGAGCTCAGGATTATTTAAATATGAGCCCGGAATTCCAGGTTAACCCCCGGAATTGTAAACAGGTAATAAAAAGTAAGTATATTTGTATTATATTTATATGGGGCCTATATCCAGCAGTCGGCTATAAAGATAATGATATTGTACAATGGAAAACTAAATATAATAACCTAAAATAAATGGCCTAGTGCGAGTCGGACTCGCGCACCGAGGGGCCCGTACAAACCTGCAGGTATATTATATGACGTAACTAAAAATGTATGCTTTTTTCTTTTATCTGTGCTAAAGGACGTTGCTTCGTACCATATTTCAATATACTGAGTTCACTGTCAGTTTTGATTCCATTGCAAGTGTCGAAAATTTGCACCATAAACGGCTGTATCTTTTGATTGTGATGGCCTAGAAGTTTGAATTTTTTCATTGATCCAAGGGGCAGTAGGCCTGAGTATTTGATATGAATTTTGACATTTTAAAAGAATCTTGACAAACTGACGGACAACAAAGTGATCCCAGAAGGGTTTCGTTTTTTCCTTTTGAAATACGGAAACCTAAAAAAGATAAAGAAAAAAACTAAAATACAAAAAACTTTTCTTGATGCATATTTAAAATGTTATATTAATTCGACCACATTTTTTTATAAAAGGTTTTAGTAGGTGTTTAATATCCCTCAGTAGATCCAGAAACAGTAAATCTGCTTCTTAAAATAAGCTATTACTAAAATAGCAAATAATGGAAAGATGGATTAAGTTTTTAATCATTAATTTTAAAAATATTTAAGACTTGGCAGATTTTTTTCTGAATAATTCATAACTATTCCTTTTATGTGAAACGTATATTAAATAAAGCCTAAAGATATCTTAGTTATAAAAACATGAATAAATTACGAGTAATGATTAGCTTGCATGCCATTACTAAATTATCTGTAGCTCCATATATGTATTTAAAACATGATCCACTGATAGCATCGTCAGGATCAAACTGTTAAAGTGATAACTGTTATAATATTTATCACCATGGTACTCATAATGTTACGTCAACATCAAACGTTATCTGTGCTTGAATTGGAATACTATTTGTTCTATAATATAATTAACTCGAATCTCGACTGACACGCTACGCAACAATTTGTTTTGTTAAATACACTTATTTAGTTTCTACACATATAGTAATATAATTAAGACAAGTAATATAATAGGTCTTTACCTATGAAATTGCGTTTCTTCAGTACTGGTCATTTCAAATAAAAAAACGTTTGTAATGGCTCTGTATTCTAAATTCAAATTAATTTTGTTTTAAAACCATGACATTCTATTTACAAACTCAGTCTTTTGTTTTTGATTAGCGTTGTATTTTCATTACATTTGAACATTTTTCGTCATAATGGATACTTTAAAAATTCGTGTAATTATGGAATATGAGTTCCGTCGTGGCACCAACGCGACACAAACGGCACGTAACCTCAAAAACGTTTACGGAGAGAACTGTACAAACGAACGCACAACCCTTTATTGGTTTTCCCGGTTCCGTTCTGGAAATTTTGACTTAAAAAATGAAGCTCGTGGTCGTCCGAAGACTTTGGTTAACAATAATGATTTCAAGGCGATTGTGGAAGCTGACGAAACTCAATCTACAGCTGAGCTAGCAGCAGCTTTTAATGTAAGCATCAAAACAATATTGATCCATTTGCGACAAATTGGCAAGGTAAAAAAGCTTGATAGATGGGTGCCCCACGACCTTAACGATCGCCAGCGCAATGTACGCGTCGAGACCTGCCTTTCGCTGCTCAACAGGCAAAGAAATGAAGGAATTTTGAAACGAATAGTTACGTGCGACGAAAAATGGATTCTGTTCGACAATCGAAAACGCTCAGCAAGTTGGTTAGACCCTGGTTCAGCACCAAAGCAATGCCCTAAACCAAAAATGACCCCTAAAAAGGTGATGGTCACTGTTTGGTGGTCTAGTGCGGGTGTGATTCACCACAGCTTTTTACAAAACGGCATGAGCATTAATGCAGATATGTACTGTGAAGAACTGGAGAGAATGATGGAGAAGCTTGCACATCTGCAACCAGCTTTGGTCAATCGGTCGGCCCCACTGCTCCTTCACGACAACGCGCGACCCCATACTGCGCAACAGACAGTCTCCAAGCTGCAAGAGCTGGGGTTGGAAGCTCTCCCTCATCCGCCATACTCACCAGACCTTGCACCTACCGACTATTACTTTTTCCAAAATTTAGACAACTTTTTAGTGGGTAAAAAATTCAATTCCCGAGAGGTAGTACAAAATGCCTTTGAAGAGTTTGTTGCCTCCCGTCCAGCTGATTTTTACAAGAAGGGCATCAATAAACTGCCAATGCGTTGGCAAAGATGCGTCGATTGCATGGGTGATTACTTCGAATAACAGAAATAAAAAAGTTTGAAAAAATAAGTACTTTCACTTATTGCATATAAAACGGCAATTTCATAGGTAAAGACCTAATATATTACTCGTAGCTTTTGCCTGCGGGAGCCGCAGCCCGCGTGAAGGTCGGTTATCGCGGTGGTTCTTCAAAGTGATGTAACTTTTTCGTTTATGAACCGATTTAAACGTAACGAACGCTACAAATGCTAAGTGGGGCAAACAGCAAGGCATTAGTGAAAACCGCATTTAAATCGGTGTAGTCGTTTCTGAGATTAACTTGCATAAACAGACACATATTATCATTTTAAAGGTGAAACACGAAATAAGAAATAAAAGCTAGTGAAGCCCCGAAAAGTGCTTGGGATCCTCTTTTTCGGCGATAGCTTTAAGGCAATCTTTATACTCATGTTTTATGGAACACGAAATATAACATTAATTCGTCTCATAATCCATTATTCTTTTATACTGGGAGTGTAATACTTATTAAATATCATATGTATTACGTTTTATTCGACGTACCTACTACGTGATTAATTTTATTTTTCTCCAAGTTACCATTTACCATCCATACCGTCAACTACAACCAAGTACGAGTTGGACTCACGCAACGAGGGTTCCGTACAAACTTGAAGGTATATTATATGATATAACTAAAAATTATGCTTTTCGCAATTTTCTCGTTATCTGTGCTTAATAGACAGACGGACAACAAAGTGATCCTATAAGGATCGTGTTTTTTTCTTTTGAGGTAGGTACGGAACCCTAAAACAAAATGAAAAGTTTATTTTAACTTCTATAGGAATGTGGGTAAGCTTTATTAAAAAAAAGTCAATACAAAGATCCTTTTAAATCTAGAATAACAGAAAAAATAACAAGTTCAATTCTCGACTGCACGGTTGGCCGTGTGGTTTCAGCGGTCGCCATGCCGCTTGCTACTGCGCCAAGTGTCCCACGCGGTATAACACTTTGTGTGATCCACGAATTGTTGTCCTGAGTCTGGATGTTCTTTGTGTTCGTTTCATGTATGTTTGTAAAGTCCCTCACGACACAGGATGTTTATTCCTAAAGTGGGAGTTGTCGTTTTAAAAAATAAATCAAAAATTCTGATCAAGTCAGAACATTTGTCACAAGTCTATACACTTGAGTGTAGATAATATTCGTCCATGTTACGAATTGATTGCTATAGATTAAAGTCGACATAAAAGTAAATCTTAAAATCGACTCCCTTAAAATACCTTCTATAATTAATGAACTACCTAATTAAAAAAAAATCCTAAGCGCATAATATAAACTTAATGTCTTAGTTTTCTTTTGTCAAAATGGTAAAATAACGAATTTATGTCTTCTTTTCATTATGCTGTGCGAGCAAAGATCATGATTAGTAGGAAATAGATTTTGATTAACCTACGGATAATTAACGCTAGTTTAAGTACAAGGATTAAATATTCGATAATTTTTTAAAGATTCGAAGATCCACAGATATGACCAAGTATTTGATGTTATTTTCAACGTGATATTTTGTGGATGTGGCTAAGGAAATATTTTTTAAGTACGGAATTTTAGAAATATGAGATAGAACCTTTACAAAATAAAACTTAATTTTGTGTTATAACTTTTTAATATTTGACATCTATAGGTACTATATATAAATGAAACATTATTTAATGAATAACGTTATACAAATATTTATCACGGTCTCTCAAGCAATTTAAACCTACAACATGGGGCACTGAATTAACGTTATTATTGTATGTGTCTAAATGTGCATATTTCATATGAATAGACTTCGAATGTCAGACATTGTAAATTTATAGAATATTTAGTGGTCTGGGATCCGGCCACATTTAGGTAAGGCCGCAGGTCCACTATTAATAATCCGTGTATGCCTGTATCATACGCACTGAATCAGCCGACCTCACAACCCTCCGGTTTTCTATTGATCATACTCTTGTCATAAACACATTTCCCCTAATGGACTCTGGTACCGTCTTTTGAGACACAATTGTTTTTGTCCCACAATCAAGGGTACGGTTGGGTAGTCAGTCATCATGTATCATTTGTATAGTTCTTGGAATGAAACCTCTAGTAAAGACATTAGGAAGCTACCCTTAATGACCGCAATGCTAACAATAGATTTTGGTCTTGTGTGCTTATCATTACTGCAGTCTTTATGATGAATAATATATTAACGCTTATTGCTGGAATAAGAAATAATGAAGAACATGAAAATACTTTTTGCTTAATTGTTCTTAGCATTATATAACTTCGGGAGGGATATACGGAGGATAGTAGGATAGCAAACCAATAGCGAAATAATTTGCGTAATGCTGGTAATGTTTGGTAGTATATAAAATCGAATAATGTGTGTTTTCGTTTTTATAATTAAACATCTAGATAATTACATACTTCATAGTGTATTTTAATTTTCATATCGAACTGCATACATATTGGTTTTTATCGTCGATAAAGATTACTTTATCCTGGCTAGTGTTGTAATTGAACTTGTTATATGAAAAACCAATATATTTTGTTCACTCTGCTAATATCTCAATCCAAGTTCATTTGAGCCATAGCATCCTGTTCTAGTTCAAGTTAAAAAATATATATTTGGATTGTATTTCTTTTGCGTACCTACTATATATTAAATACTTCTTTTGTAATTGCATGACCTCATTTCGTGTTTTTATCATCCGGGGACTATTTTTTAATGAAGCAGTGTAACATTTATTCGGAGTAGAAAGGGAGTGCTTATTACGGACCAAGTAAGTTCAATCTCTTTTATCGTGGTATTATAGCGAGGAGAATTGAACGCTTGCCTCTATCCCAACAGTTCCTAAAGCGGGCGTCCACTCTCCCGTTAAATTATGTTAAACTTGTTGTTTGCTTATTATATAGGTGCCATTCTTATAAGATTTTAACTGGTGGTCGTTCTTTGTATATAATCTGATGAGACGAGAATGCTATATTATAATATATAAATATATATACTGGATATTTATCGGTATATTAATAAGTAAAGCACTTTGTACCCCTTTTATGAAAATTATGCGGATTAGTATGCAATTTAGTATAGTTTATCAGGAGGACGAGGAGAGCTGTATAAAAACACGAGGTCGAATTTCGAACACTGGGCGACCACTAGTAATTCCTAAATAACGCTAACATCATTGCGAAGTTGATCACTGACGTATCTCGGATCAATCGTATATCATTTAATGTTACAAACGTTTCTTCGAGGGAACCCTATGGCTGTACCGGCTTCAATCTGCACGTAATATTTATATTTATAACTTTATGCACTTTTGTACATCGGCGGTCTTAATGCCCAGGGTATTCTCTAACCAGTCAACCTTAATTGTTGAAATCTAGTGGGGTAGGCGCACAAAGGTTATAGAACTTCAGATCTAAGATATACACTAGACATACATAAATAAGCAACATACATACGTACATAAATATAGATATAAAACATACTGTACTTACATATATTTACATGTCAAATTCATACATACATATCAATCTACGTTATATTCATACACTACGGATTTGACAGTTTGTAACTGTATTTGTTTAAAGTCTTAGTTATTGAAATATTAAGGATATGCTTTATTCTTCACGCAACAAATTTCCGAGGTGTCAGATACATGCGCTTGATTTCCGCCACATTTATGGATTTAGCGTGTAGCCGAACGGCCAAATATAAAAAATAGCTTGCCGATTATGCGGCGAGCCGCGCGCCCCGGTGTCGTAATTACGGCGTCACTCGGCTAAAACGACGAAATAAATTGAAAAAGCGGGTTCCGGTGAAAATTCGAGCCGGAAAAATATATCTCTACGGTACTTGCGCCTCGACTGACACGGACGTAGATAATGTATTTGTTTTTGCTAAAATCTCATTGTTACAAAAGTAATAAATTGTTCCTTCCTGACAATAATTGTAATGTACTTTTACTGCATAGTTGCTACTTTAATGAAGTGATTTTTTTTCACTCTGTTTTTTTCATTGATTTGTGAAGCCTTTTAGTAATGTATGTAATTATACCGCCACAGGATATAAAAACACACAGTATGTATTTAATCATTCAATGAATAAAGAAAACCACTAAGTATTTTAAAATATTTAAAGCGACTTAGCACTTGTTTTATAGTTTAGTAAGAAATGTAGTCCACTCTATGCATCTATACAAATAAATAAAATTGAAGTGCTTGTAGTGGAAACTACTTTAATTATTAATTAACGGCTTTTCTCTAAATTCATCCTACTACTATTATAAAGGCGAAAGTTTGTAAGTATGGATGTATGTATGTATGGATGTTTGTTACTCTTTCACGTAAAAACTGCTGAATGGATTTGAATGAAACTTTACCACAATATAGCTTATACATCAGAACAACACATAGGCTACTATTTATAAAGATATAGCTTCGCCTCGCGGCGTTGCCCGCAGTTATCATCGTACCGCGGGTAGCACCGCGGGGTTCAGCTGGTATGAAATATGGTAGTTACATTATTATTTTTTTTTGTTTCTTTGTCTGTTTGTTCCTTTTTTATATTTTTATGAAAAAGCGCTCATTTCTAATAAAACTGTAAGTAGAAGCTTGGTGTGCTCAACAGATCGAGACCGTATTTCACTCCGGCCCACCGCCGCTTCTTCCGCTTTATAATCGCCTTCTGCTTTATAAATCGCGGATTCGCTCACATATAATTTTTGAGCGGGAGCACCCCAATACCAGCTCCTTCCTCTGGACCGCATTCAACGGAGAGCGACTCGAATCGTCTGACGCTGCGTGGATATGTGTCTTTGCTGTGCATCTTCTACCGCATTTACTATGGGCAGTGCTCCGAGGCATTGTTCGGAATGATCCCTGCCGCCTCTTTCCGCCATCGCGTAGAAACGCGACAGAAGTTTCTTCCCCATCATCTAAATGGTTGGCAGTCCACAACTATGCGCTTTTCCCGAAATTTTCTGCCTCGCATAACAAAACTGTGGAATGAACTGCCGCCTGCGGTATTCCCGGACCAATATGACCTTCAAACCTTCAAGAAAAGAGCGTACTACTTCTTAATACGCCGGCAACAACTTGTGACGCCTCTGGTGTCGCAATCGGGCGATAGATCTGCTCGTTTGCCCACTAAACCATAAAAAGATGGTCATTTATTTCCTATTTACATTAAATGTTATTTCATTCTATATTATTTTTATGCAAATAAATTTCATTTCATTTCAATTTGTGTAAAGCAGTCGTTCAAATCCTTAAAGTTAATAAAATTTATTTTAAAAAAGGTCGTTTAAAAGATGTTTGTGAAGGACCTGAACTGTGTAGTTTATTTACATAATAAAAGCAGACCGACCTCAATAATAATACAATATTTAAACATGGGTGAATTCAAAAAGTTATATTTTATCAATTCATCGCGTTCCTAATGAACATAGATCAATTTAACAAACCAATACAAAAACTTTTCTATCTGCTCTAGATTTATTCACATTATGAATAAACTTAAAATGGCGAACGTGCATTACCAAAAATGTAAATATGTATTAATAAATCTTAACTTTGACCGAAGAAACAAAAACTAAAAGATTCAGGGACCATCATTAGATATTTGATGATTTTTTTCGTTTTTTTTAACCAGATTATTAAACTTAAGGTGTAGATACTGCTTAATATTAAGTTTATGCATAAATTATAGAACCCATAAAATACTGTTATAAGTGGTGAAAAAACCATATAATTTTAGTAACCTCGTTAAATTTAGTAAGCCTTAGATAAATCCCATTTAGGTAGACAAATTGTGAACAAAAACAGTCCATCGTTTATATACTATAAAAGGTTGAAGAGCATTAATCTTTATCAACCTTCGGATTTTAAAAAATGCTACATATTCCTTTTATAAATATCGATTCACTGCTGTTGTGTGTCTATTGGCATTAAAGCAAATCCACATCTCTTGGAAATAATCCTTGAATTTGAAACCATTGTTTGGTAATATGTATATTTTACTGTACATTTGGTGTTTCTCATTGGTATAATTTTTTGTTTCCGATAACTCTAGACCGTGCAAATGTGTAAAAAATATGAAATAGGCAACTTTAGTACATATTTATTAGAATACTAGCTGACCCACGCAACCTCGTTTGCTTCTTATATTGCCCGTGGCGTGAAAATTTTCCCCCGTTTTTGAAACATTCTTCATTGGTGCTCCGCTCCTATTAGTAGTAGCGTGATGATATTAGCCTATAGCCTTCCTCGATAAATGGACTATCCAACAACGAAATCATTTTTCAAATCGGACCAGTGGTTCCGGAGATTAGCTGAAACAAACAGACAGACAGACAGACAAAAAATTTAAAAGTATATATTTTGGTATGTGTACCGTATATACATTGAACATTCATATGCATGTAGTAGAAAGCGGTTACTTTAATATTACAAACAGACACTCCAATTTTATTTATTTGTATAGATGGAGCTGACAATTGATATACTTACTCGATATTTCTTAACATTCTGTTATTTAAATACACTACTACTAAAATACACTTTACAATAGAAAAATCTTTTAAAAATTACTTACCAAAAATAGTAAAAATGAAATACAAGAATATGTTAATAAAAACACTAATGACTCAATCACCAAATACTTCTTTTGGTATTTTAAATAGAATACTCTGATACATACTACCTAATTTATGAGTAACTATACCGAACTGAGCTGGGAAGGGATGACTGGTCACTGAACTCAATAATGAAAACGGCTATGTTTGTAAACAAAATTATTTGTTTGTGAAATAAAAAGTATGTCAACGATACTGACTACAATAGTTTTTTTTAAACATCCTAAAAATAAATATTTTTAAATGCTGTTGAATATTGGTTATTCGCTATACATCGTATTAGGATACTTACTGTTTTACATTATTTTTGAATGCAGATTGCCCAAGACCACATTGCTTGACACTTTTTGCGTGAGACCTTCGTTAAGCCGTCCAGGTGACAATAGGCTGAACTTTATAAATATAAGTAACTAATGTCCTGCAGCCAGCCGTGTTTTTTTCAATAAGTTATTTTGTAATAATTTACGAACGACCAAATATATCGAATAGCGCAATATAATGCTGATATATTATTATATGCTTACTGAATAGGATAAATTAACTTTCTTATACAAACTTTTTAATATAAGATTTTAATTTTATGGTATATCTTTACGAGTTTTCAATAAGTTATTTTTATAATTAATAATTTACGAATAGCGCAATATAATGCTGATATATTATTATATGCTTACTGAACAGGATAGATTAACTTTCTTATACAAACTTGTTTCTCTAAGGTTTTAATTTTATGGTATATCTTTACGATATCTCTACATAAAAGCAAAAACACTTTAATAGCAGTCTAGTTGAACACGATTAAGCTAAAAAGGTATATTATTCAATGTCAAGTATTTCCTAAATTTGTTTACTTCCGAATTATTTAATGAGTCAAGAGAGTACTTTATTTTTCACAACTTTGTTTACACGATTGAAATATATATATGTCGTAAGATTTCTATTATTTTGCATAGTAATCGAATAGTTGATACAGATTCACAGAAAAGCAGAAAGAAGATTTTTTTTCGCCAATATTCGATACTAAGTTTCATTCGCGTTAATGATGACTTTGTCAATCAATTTTCGACTTTATATTGGTTATCTATGAGCTTTTCTAGCATGTGTTGGCATTATAAAGTAACAAACTTCCATATATGCCAACAAGCTTTCTAATATAATTAATGGGAATTGTTGCTTCATGTGTCACATGAAATTATTACTAAAATATCATCTACTGTAGCTTTTATTACAATCGGGGAATATATAAATTACACATGTAGTCATCTATTCATTGCGTTATTTAATGAAGTAGGATGATGAATACTCTATTCAAATGGGAATGATCACTGATTGCCGATATAATTTGTTTGTATAGACAAACAATCTGTGCAAGGGCTATTCAACTCTGGGGACTGGCCTAATAAATGGAATCGTAAGTAAAACACAATTCGTATTTCGATCTATAGCCAATTATGTATTTCGGGTAACCACAAGAGACCAAGATAATAAAACAAGATCTTTACCTTAGGGTTATAAATATTTTACATATTTATTAGATTAAAATTGTAATGGGTTTAATAATAGGATACGAGATTAAATTACGTTCCTAGTGTGATGGTAGTGCACATCTTTCGGCTGAGATGGTGATGTGAAAGCAATTTACTTATTTTGCTGAAAGTACGCAGAATCTATAGATAGATAGATAGAACTGACTTTAGCTGTTTTAGTATTATACATATGTCTGCCGTTGTCGGTTGGTGGAACGTGACTTAAATACAGTTGATTTTCCTTTTGACCATACAAAAAACTAAATTTTGTATAAGGCAAAAATTAACTGGGCTTCCAGACGCATCTGTAGCCGAATGAGTATATTGAACACAATATGTATAGATTTTGAATACAGATCCGCATGCCGTTAACAGCTTAGTCAGTAATTATTACTAGCTAGCTTGATTGAAGCCCGTTTTGCCCAATAAACATTTACCTACAGCAAACAATTTATTGCGTAGATCATGACAGCTTTATATCTCCTTTAATACAAGTTAACGATCAAACTTCGTGCCATAGGATGCGCAAAGTTCGTGTACGATGTATGTGTGTATGTATGCACTTGTACATACATATCACAATTAACATAGCCACCATTCACATTGTAATTGCGTTCGCGGACGTTTGCAGGATTATGTATGATACCAGTACTTTGCAGTTTTAAAGGAGGCTTTAATTTTGATATATGTATATGTACTATCACGAAACCGCTTGGTTGCGCTGTACGCGCGTACAAAAGCGACAAGGTTGGTGTTATCGGAAAAATAAATGTGTATCCTCGTGAAATATTAAGTTGTAACATTGTGACTATAATATGAATTTTGTGATTAATGCCGTTCTGCGGAAATACTACTGCTATTGTATGCACGCACTTATATATTTAAATACATATTTGCAATGAATGAATTTCACTTATGTGAAACCATTATCCCGCACGTAAGCTAAAAAATATATGTCAATTCATAATGAAGCCTATAAAGGTAAGTTATCTCGATCTGTAAAATGTACAAAATAAAGGTATGAACAAATTTACTATTATTAACCTAACTTTTAATAGTTATGCCTATTCTTTGTTGTTCTAAATGGAATTCATTTATCCATTTTAAGTTGTTTAGGCTTTTTACCTAATGTTTTTTTATAGTTTTTTTATATATTCTTTCTAAATGTGTAGTATAATAACCAAGATACTATATTTAGTGCTATTCTGAATGCGGCATCATCTTTCGAACATACCAAAAGAATTGGATTCAAATGTTAAATTCTCATGAATAATACTATGTAGTATTGCTCCAAGAAGATAGATACCAACATTTTTATTTTACGCAAAACGGCATGCCTGAGCCGACCACAATAAATTATCCATTGTTGGGCTCCGAATTCAACAAGAGCCGTTTTTGTTCAATTCTTCGACTCGTCGTCAATGGAAAATTTATTACCTCCTCTGCAGCATTTAAATACGAACGATTATATCAGAGCAGAGGGCCTAAATTGTTATGAGCACTGAATTGAATATAGTAATTTTCACATTTCTCTTTGAGGACCTGTATATAAGCAACATATTTAATTTATTCGCGCTACGTTCCTTTATGAATTGATCTGCCATTAGTCTGTTCTCGTCATAACGTAGTTTATTTTTTTCGTGCGCACCTCGAGTGATTTTGCTGTTTAACACTTAAAATGATCATTCTTACTCTTATTGAATGTGTTTCTAGTAATTCACGTTCACTTATATTTTCTTTGTCTTTTGAGATAAGTCAAGCTTTCAACTAGAATATATTTTATTTTGTCTTTACAGAATATTTACTGTAAAAGTTTTAAATTAACTAAAAGATAAAACATCTTTTCGTCTTGGGTCATTCTCGTAATGCGCGAGCGATCGTAAAACTCCTAGTCTATCGCACATTGAAATCAAAGCAGCTTTTATTGATCTTTTGAATGGGCCAGGAGCAGGTTGAATAAAGTTGTAAGCGGTGACCGTAATCTATTTTGTGCTCGGTCTCAAACGTGTGACCGACGTCAGTCGGTTGACCTCACATATTTCTTCTATTCGCAGTGCTCGTTACTTTTGTGAACACCGGGATTCCATCTATCATTTTCCTCTTGGCCCGATGACCTTTAACTTGACGGCTAAAGGTTTCCATGCAACGATTAGTTTGGTATTTCCTGTTATGATAATCGACAGCCTCTTTGTGGTTCCGACATATAAAGAAAACATTGATAAATTTAGTTGTTATTAATCCAATAAAATATCTTAATTTGAGTAATGTAAGTGTGTCCAGGTGTTGTCCAAAACTTGCCGAAAACTAATTTGTAACTTATTCCAACTCATGATTAACAGACCGTTTTTGGGCCTAAATCAATTTTATTTTTCCTTTCTGCCTAACTTTTTGCGGGAGTCTACATTCTTGTTATATATACTCTAATTAATCTGAACATATTTTCGGTACTAGTCACCTGTGTAGGTGTAATAATAATATATTTGGGTACCACCAGGATTTACATCATATTTTTTTTCTTTTTCAGTACTACGAGTAAAATTGATGTAGTTTCGAGACCCTCTTTTATTGATTGTTTTATGTTATACTAGAAAACTACTTCGCTCGTGACTTTATTGACGTAAAAGCCAGTGTCTTTCAATTTATGCAAAGTCAAAGTAAATAATTATCGTAAAGAGTATAGTCTAAAGTAATTTATTCTGTATAAATGATATCTTCTACAGACTAATTGAACTTTATGACTATTAGAGTTTCCATAAAGTTACAATTTGCACAAGGTCTTGTTCTGACAAGCACTTAATTTAATTTATTACTCTGACAGGAAATCAATTATCGATGTAATTGAGTTAGGTTTACATGTGTAATATTCTTTTATTTGTTATCTAATAGGTTTGTTATGTTATTTAATAGGTTATCTCTACTCTATTCACCTATCATCGTTTGTTTAACTTCAAATAATGCCATCAAACGCTTCTATACGTAAGTAAGTAACAACATTGTTTTCTTATTCCAATATTCCGGTGAAAGCCTTCGAAACTATTTTTGGTATTAAAGCAATGAGGTCCTTATTACTCGACAAATCCAGATGTTTGATCTGCAGACGAATCGTGTAATTTTAATGCTAATACGAAACGATCTTAGATATTTTTAGTTAAACCTATTTCAGATTAAGACGTACAACATGATTGCGTTGAGAATGTTCATCTGCTAGTTTGAACTCATAGATTGCTTATCTATCGGTCATCGGGGTATATAACTTTAGAATATCAATTTTGTGTACATTAGTAGCACCGGCTGCACTAACTAACTACTCATACACAAAGTGTGGGTAGTTAGTACAGGTGCAGTTTGTGGATTGCATATACATTATCTAAACTAGCTGACCCATACAACCTCGTTTGCGTCTTATATGGCCCGTAGCGTGAAAATTTTCCCCCGTTTTTGAAACATTCTTCATTGGTGCTCCGTTCCTATTAGTAGTAGCGTGATGATATATAGCCTATAGCCTTCCTCGATAAATGGACTATCCAACACCAAAAGAATTCTTTAAATCGGACCAGCGGTACCTGAGACTAGCGCGTTCAAACAAACAAACTAACAAACTCTTCAGCTTTAATATCTATTTAGTAATTAGTACTAGTATAGATTAATCATCATGTATAGAAGTTTACGCGCTCGTTCAGGGTAGCGATTTGGTAGTTCATAGCGTTTATATACCTAAAGTTTTCTTAACATCTCAAGTTTATTAAGTCTGGAAAATAAATTTTTCATATAGAGAAAAATATGTGATTTGATGATCAGCATCAAATTCAAACGAAATGTTAAACTTAGTCAGTACACTCGCCTTTTATCATATTAATATTATTTCATTTTCCAAACAATAAGTTGGTTAATTATTAAATTAAAAAAAAATAATTAAAAACCTTACGTTAACAGTCTAATGCTTAGGTATTTATAGGTAGTAGACAAAATTAGTAACTTTAAATACCTACCTCATTCACACTATATACCACCTATATTATATATTTTTTTGTATGTATAAGGGCTATATAGTCCAGTCTCAAGAGGCTGATTATCACAAGTATTTACGAGGAGTCCTTAGCCCGACCTTCACAACCCAACTAGTGAGAAAAGCTTTGTGTCTCGTTACCATTTATCATTAAGATATATTGTATTTTGAGGAAAAACTGAAATCGCTTCAACATTATTACGCTAGTCATCGAAGATAATTATAGAAACGTTATTAAGGTATTGTATTCAAACAAAGATCAAGCTTTGCTACGAACGATAAACAAATCTGTCATGTTTTTCAAATTACTAATACATTTTTTAACGACAGTACGACCATAAAATTTAATTAAAATTATTATGGTGTTAAATATATAAGATTTCCTTATAAACATTTATAGCCTCTAGAACATAATGAGATTGCGCGATGCCATCATTTGATTCACCTGAAAGTATATTCGCGTGGAGGCTCCGCCATTAAACAGCAATCAGTATTCCATGAATGGCACCAATCAGACGAAGGCTAACCCACGCTTCTGTAATAGGCGTAAAGAAATAATTTTACGATTCTCATAACACTCTTACGGTTTTATTGATATCATGCGTATAATATCCTCAATAACTGTATTTATGTATTTAATACCTTTGCGTTAAACTTAGACAATCCTTGTCTATTCATTCAGATATTGGTAGTGTTGATGTAGCGAGTCAAAGTTTGATATTTTTGAGAATTCTTTACTTTTGCATTTTCTAAAATATGTTAGAAAACCTTTGAAAAAAAGTTATTTTAAGTCAAAGATTACTTTGTATTACCTACATATAAATTCCAGCGAGTTTTTAGATTTTAGTCTCCGTCAAAGTTATTTAATATTGCTTATTTGTTACTGCGAGATTATTATTTAAATTATTATTTGTATTCCTTCATATTTTACGATGTCTAGAAATCTTTGAAGTAGGACCGTTTAGTGATAGCTTTGATCATTACTCAAATTAGTACGAATTAGTGTACGAATCGATAATTTGCTTAATGAACTTTTATATGTTATTTAGTTTATGCTGAAATAAGTGTTAAAATTGGAATCTTTTCCTAAATCGCTCGTTGTAACAATGGAAATAGTTATCTAGTTTTATTACAGAACAAATTGACTAAAAGGAATCTAATATATCTCGTTTATGTTCAAAATAATTTCAATAATTAAAATTCATTGCCTACCGTATGCAGTAGATTAAATAATATCGGGTACCGGTAAATTTACCTAGTGACCCTATATTTCTCATATTGAAAATGTGAAATTAACCGCAATATCCGAAAGTTTAGTAATGAATGTAGGAGTATTACTTTTTTGGTTAAATTAATCGAACACTAAACCGTTTTCGTTGATTTACGTACAATGCTTATATTACATTTCTATGTTTGTTTTTTCCTAAACAACGATTCAGACAAAGGTTCTTAAAATTTCATGTTTATAATATTATAACACTAGGATAATAAGTAGCTGTAAAAATAAATTATATGCAATGAAATTTTAAATTAAAATTTTAAATAAAAATAAAATTAAACCGTGGGAGAGCCATGCTTCGGCATGCATGGGCCTGCTCGACCGAGGTGATACCACGGCCTCACAGAAAACTGGTGTGAAACAGCGCCTGCACTGTGTTTTACTGAGTGAGTGAGGATACCGGAGGCCCTACCCCAACAAGGAAGGCCCAATCTCCTTCCTCATCCCCCAAAGGCCGGCAACGCACTTGTAACGCCCCTGGTGTTTTGGGTGTCCATGGGCGGCAATCGCTTACCATCAGGAGATACGTCTGCTCGTTTGCCACATAGTACATAAAAAAGACGTGTGGCACTCGGTGACTGCCGCGGTAAAGCTATTGCATAGCATTTTTTATCAACTTATGCAATTATAATTATATATTTATTTTATTTATGCAGTATTTTTTCTTTTGTTTTTTTTTTTCTTTGATATTAATTCAAGTTACACTTTGAGCGTGGTGATGGAAATACTAAAAAGATGGAAAAACTAAAAAGTATCACCGCTGTGCCGGTCGGAGTGTGGGTGTTAGGTTTTTTTTCGTTACGGAATTTCTGGATTCGGTCCCCACGCTCAAGGCCCGCGATAAAAGCTATGCAATAGCTTAAAAAATATGAAAAAAAATTCCAGCAACCATAGATATTTGTAATCCAACAAAATAATCATTCAAAATTCGTAACATTTGATTACATGTATCATTATATAATATATATCGTTTGAACTAAGCCAAAACTGCCAGATAACCGTTGAGAAGGTGACCGAATTTGATCTCCCGTCCTCCGTTTTACGAACTAGACTATCGTTGTCGTATTTAATCTATATAAAGCGACCGAATATGGCTCTTTAGTTTGATGGTGCTTTTAACGTTTTGACCCGCTTAATTACCGATATAAACAAATCTGAATTCACATCACTACTCTATAGATTGTTAGTTTAGTATTGTACATAATTAATTCTAATTTTCACCGATATCAGGCTATACTTTCAAATTGAATCATGTGGCGAAAACTTGGCTTCGGTCATTAGTCTGTTGTATACTATATTTTTTTTGCAAATATGTTTTTACAACATCAGTTTTTTCATGTTATGTACTTATCTATGGAGACTCTTAAGTTTATGACAAATATTTATTTTGTCTTTGCAAGTCTACAGCTGTATATTATATGTATATATTCGGTATTCATCGTTTGTTTTCGGTCAGACGTTATTTTTACGATTTATCCGCTCTTATTTGGCTCTTAAATACGGTTCCGTCTTTAGGAAAATAAACTTCTTTCATTTAGGAAAATATTTTTTGTGGAGATAAAATGTAATGGTGGATATGGCGTAAATATAATTTATGAATGGGATAAGTAAGACAGCCCGGAGTCATAAATGTGTAAACAAGGTTTAGTCTGTAAAAGCCAATTTTCGGCTCTTATCTGTTCAATAACAATTTTATGAGAAGAGCTTTAATACCCATTGAGTAAGTAATTAAGTGGGTATGTTATGTTTTTCATGCTTTAATTCATTTATTTTCTTAATTTTCTTGCTGTTGACTCATCACTATACATTTTTATAATTATAAATTAACTTTTTAATAAGTTATCACAAACTGAAAATAGTACAGATTTAATTGAAACACAAATCTATAGACAAACTGGGTAGAAAAGAAATCAAGATATATCGACATTTCTTATTTTAAGGAATACATAACTAGAATGTAGACAGTTTTCTAAAATATATATTTCCTAAACTACGACACTTGTTTAATATGTGTTTTTAAAAGTTATTGTTATCCTTCGTGAGACCTAAAGCTAGTGTTGCGGAAAACTATTGGGTAGTTATCATTTATTGCTTGTAATCTTCTGGCCAACGTACAGCATATGGCCGGACATTGGTAACGGTCGAATATTATACGAACGTGCACAGAAAACCCTTTACACGAAACAATATAAAAATAAGTTGTATTATAAGGTACATATTTGCACTACTTTTTAGAGTGCTGAAAATCTGTCGTAACTTTTTTTGAATTTGCCTAGCGTTAAATTGCCAGGTCTGCAGACTATATTCAAAGCGGAAAGCTCCGTTGGTTTTATAAAAAGGCAAAAAGTAGATGCTATATTTCTAACTAGTGTGTGCAGTGCTCACGGAAACTTTATTGCAGACACAACATGATAAATATGTGGGTTTGTTGGTTAAAACAGTCTGTGCACCGATATTGTTTGTGTAGTAACCTAGAAATACGTACTTATTCAAGGCATTTTTTGTAGGTACTTGGAGAATGTAAGAGATTGGCTAATGGAAGCTTTGAAATAAGAATCTAAACCCTAATAATATGGTATCTCTTCAGTGTTTGAAGCATTTATTTTGTATTTGAACCTATAATGTTTTTCACCACAGTTAGTTTAGTTTATAAAAAATATAGTTATATAATGAAATGAATGTAAATTGCATAAAATATTTGCAATGTTTATATAGGCATATGTATCATTATCCATATCTCATTATGTATGTATGTATGTGTATGTATGCGTATGTATATGTAGGTGTATATGTATATATATATATATATATATATATATTGTATTTATGATGTTTATGTTTGCATAATAGTACCTTTATGTATAATTCTCACTTGCTTCATTAATACACCTGCTACACAGCTCTGCACCACCCAAAGGTTGACTGGAAGATAATGCCTACGGCATTAAGTCCGCCTTACGCAATGTAATTGCAGGAAGCTTAGATAAATAAATAAATAAATGAGGCGCTCATAGCCTAGTTGTACTCAGTGATTAGTACGAATCACCGCGGGTAAGCAACGACAGCGCGGTCAGTACCTGGATGGGGGACTGCTGGTAGTATGATACCCTGAGCGTCTTCGTGATTTGGAGGTCACGTTAAGCAGTCGGTCCCGGTTGTTATCATAGGATAACAGTCGTGAAGCTTAGTTGGAGGCCTTTGGGCGGCTTAAAAACATTCAACGGCAAGATTACGTAGCCACAACGTATTGCCAGTCCCCAGACCTCACTCGGCTAGCGTAGGGACGTATGACCTTAACCCTTTTCTGAGAGGAGACCTGAGCCCGGTAGTGGGACATTGTGTGTTGTTAATAAACAGTAAATCCTGTATGAAGGACCGAATATAAAACTTACTGATCCGTTTTAATAAAATTGAGGTAATGTGTTTTCTACCGAAGGAGCTCTTAACTTAAATTTAACTAAGTAATGCGGAGAGGGAGATATGGACATTATAAATATATTGTACCTTCATGGTGGGCGTCGCGATACTTCAATATTTGGAAATCTTTTTAACACTGGTTATGAAATATATACGACGTAATACATTGAACCCTTTCAACGAAATCTTATTTTTGTAGATATGCTCAGTAAGGTGTACACCTGACCTATTCATATTTTAAAGGTTTGATCCCCTCATTTGGTAAACATTACATCGTAATTCTGTATTTTAGTACCCTAATACTATAGTTATATTGTTAAACTGTTTAAATAAATGGTTAAGTTCTAAAGAACGTGGAAAGCGTTATCCTGCGAAGAATTATAGTGTTATTACTAGGAACGTTCTATAAAAGTAAGTAATAGTAAGGTTGGGTCGGCGACTACTTTTATGTCTTGTAAAGAAATTATAAACGGTTGAGGTATCAAGTTTTATCTACACAGAGCAGACGTGACGGTGATCTGCGACCGCTTGACATACACTGTACAGTAGTATCGCCTCCGCGCTTCACAACTCACCACACAAATCACTGCGACACCGACGCACCCCTTTTAAAACACTTTTTAAATCGTGATTTATTTTGCGACAGAATTATCTACACCGTTTATCCTCTCGTGAATTATTATACTGAAAGTTTGTTGTGACCGTGGCTTAAGTAATCTAAGAGTTTCTAGTTCTAATGGCGTTGAACAGAGGGATTTTTGTAATTCAGTTTAATCTTGATAATTCACGTTTGGTCTTTTTGTTGTACTAATTAAGGGCTTAAGCCAAATAAACGCTTCATCGAATTGTAATTTGAATTTATTTTATAGCTATTGAATATTGTTGGAGCTGGGGTCATTGTTTTCAACGAAATTGTTTTAATTACTTTAATTTTCACTCCAAGTTTGTAATCTACTTTTCACTCTACGTAATAGAGGTCGAAATTAATAGAGGTTGTGTGTAATGGTTGAAGTAAAATGAAAAGTAGGTACGGGTAATATAAGGTTCGCATCACACGACCTTACTGCTTTGTTCAGGATCCTTTCATGCCTTGGCTGTACCACTCCAGGCGACCCACGCCTGTTTGTATTCCGTTCACGAACTTTCCGAATATATTATTTGGTAGGGGTAAGTACAGACGTGGAGGAAACTGATTTAAGAGTTCCCATTCAATAGGGCTCTAAAAGTGCTTAGATAAATTCTTTGTTGCCTACACGCGTGTCCTTCCAAACTTACTATTGTATGATTGTAGCTTCTATACATATCATTGTTGTAATCACAGTTACCTAAAACTTTCTGCCCTAGTTTATTATGATTCATTGTAAGTGAATCACGTTGATTATGATTAAAGATATTAGAGTACCTATAGGTAGGAAACATACAAATTATTTATGGCTACGCTTTATGGACAGTTGAAAATTATTATAACTAATTACACCTTACATTAATTGTTAGTGTATGAAATAATTACGTCTTAACCTTTTATGTTATCGAATATTTGGAGTGCAGGACGTTGGAGTAGTATAAATCTTCTTTAATTTTTTAAAATTATTACCAATTACTCCCAGCTTGTTATGTGCATGCAGAGCTGGACATATTTTACAGTCCTTTAGCAATCCTTGTTCGTAAAAAACAAAAGGGCTCTAGATTTTTTTTTCATTTAAATGAAATTACATTTTAATACCAACAATTTTCAAACTCTTTAATTAAAAAGTCAAATACTTTTAGTTATACTACTTTTATTTCTGTTCTGTGTGATTTATTGATATAGAAAACTCTCAATTACAACAATTTGCCTTTTACAATTTTACTTTTCCATATACTTTTTCTTACTGTACGAAACTAAACGATGAAAAGGGATATGCCTGTGTCGCCTATAAATGAGAGTTTTGCATTTTTGCCATGTTTTTGTTGAGAGTCTGCGAGTGTCGCTGTCGATCGAATCTCCCAAACAAAAGAGAACAATTTGCATTTTAACCAACTGATAACTGGACCAGGTCGACGTCGCGCCCTTTAATTTACCCAGGACCTACCGGAGACAACGTAATTTTCTTTTTTCGCAAGCAGTTTAAGATAATGAAATAATATTATCTTGTCCCATGACGACAAGATAAAACTTCTTTTTCTTCGTTTTTAACTTAATTTCGTAGACACAATTCATTACAGCTACTTTATTAAAATCAGATATAATAAGAGTATATTTGTAGTAGAGCAGATGGTTCTGCTTTAAATGTTTAAATGTTGTGAGTTTGGTGTATTGTACATTAATTCTAATTTTTCTAAATTTAAGTGTAGTCATTTGATTTGCATCTGATTTTTTCTGAACGTTGAATTCGTTACTTTGCTTGTGTGAACGTGTCATTATAAGTCTGAATGGTAGTTTCTTATCAGTATATTAGAAAACATGTCATAACAACAAACATGAGAACGTAGGACTAAAAATAAACGGTTGAGATTCTGTGGACACGGAGAATACAATCTAAGTACATGCTTTACGTTATGTTTCGATATATTAACTCATATATTATATTCAAAACCATATATTGCATAACACTTACTTATAAAATGTTATTTATATATTTAAGGATCTCACAAGGAGGAATACACAAACACAAAATAAACATAATAAGTAGAAGCACAAGTTACTTGATATCTATAGTAAGTATACAAGAAAGTACGTTATGTGTACTTTCTTATATACTTACTTTTTTTTTTTTTTTTTTTTTTATTGAATAGTTGGCAAACGAGCAGACGTATCACCTGATGGTAAGCGATTACCGCCGCCCATGGACACTCGCAACACCAAAGGCGTCACAAGTGCGTTGCCGACCTTTGGGGGATGGGAAAGGGGATGGGGGGAGGGGTTGGGGTATGGGCCTCCGGTATCCTCACTCACTCGGTGAAACACAGCGCAAACGCTATTTCACACCGGTTTTCTGTGAGGCCGTGGTATCACTCCGGTCGAGCCGACCCATTCATGCCGAAGCATAGCTCTCCCACGGATTGATTACTATAGATATACAATAAATTTTAAATTTAATTAAAGTGTAAATAGAGAACATAGTGTTATCCCCCATTGACACTTTTACAAACAATTTTACAAACTTAAAAAAATGCTTAATTAAATTGAATTGACATATACCTAAGCGTCTATATGCCAGTGAGCTTTGAGCGGATTAGATATCTTTCCTTTCAAGTGTGTTTGCGGAAACGTCTTTGCCTACGTCTATGTATTTAATCGGAGCTTAAAATAACAACAGCTCATACAATTAATGAAAGGTAATTATATAAGGCTCAACAAACAATTAACAATATTTTGAAAATATGAACAATACACACTGGAATACGTTGTTTTGGGCGTCCCGGTATTTATATAAAACTAGTTGTTGCCCGCGACTCCACCCGCGTTTATGTCGGTTTTTTCGTGATTTTTCGCGGTCGCGGAAATGTGACTGATGCAAAAATTAGATAAAAACAATTATTGATGCGGATTATATACTCGTATCATTCTAAAATTTCAGCTCGATCGGTGCAGAGCTTTTTGAGTTTTTGAAGCGTACACTAACCAACATAACATTTTTATGTATATAGATAGATTGGTCGATAACTTTAATATTAATTTGATTTCTGCGTGTTAAACATTCCAATAAATGTAAATAATATTATTGTTTAACATTATCGATAGCAAAAATCTCCTCTTTTTAGGATTTTAGTTCAGTTATCGGAACACTTCTAGGTTCGTATGTCCGTCCATCTGTCCGTCCTCGTCTTACCTTCGAAAAAGTCAGCGCTAGAAAGATGAAACTGCTTGGATATGTGTATTTACCACTTCGATATAGTGCTAAAGTAAAACCATCATTATCATCAGGCTGTTGCTGTCCACTGCAGGACATAGGCCTCTCCCAAGGAACAAAACAGAGCCCGGTCTCGGGGCTATATTTTTTTTCTCGTCTACCTCATAGTGTGGTTTATCATTAGATAGGTTTTATTAAAACATTGCCAGTTTGCTAAGACCTTTTTTATTTAAAAAATCAACTTTGAAGCGTATTTATTTGTTAAAATAGGGCATAATTCTAAATGCTTAACGGCTGGCTCAAAATTCATGAAAAAAATGTTGTTATGATGTTAGTCCACATAATGAACTTAGAGAGAAAACTATATCGACTTTGTTAGTCGGGTGTTATAGAGGCCTAACTTGTAAAATGCACTTTCTTGAATTCTTGGACCTGACACGCACTTGGTCGTTTTTTAAGCTATTGCATAGCTTCTATCGCGGGCCTTGAGCGTGGAGACCGAAGCCAGAAATTCCGTAACGAAAAAACCTAACACCCCCGATTCTGACCGGCACAGCGGTGATACTTTTTAGTTTTTCCATCTATCGATAAATACCAGAATTTATTATTATTTTTGTTTTTGTTTGTTTTTTGTACAATTTAGTATTATTATTATTATTTTTGTTTATCGGTCACCACGCTCAAAGTGTAACTTGAATTAATATCAAAGAAAAAAAACAAAGAAAAAAAAATACTGCATAAATAAAATAAATATATGATTATAATTGCATAAGTTGATAAAAAATGCTATGCAATAGCTTTACCGCGGCAGTCACCGAGTGCCACACGTCTTTTTATGTTGTAGTTAGGATTATATATAGTAAAAATGTTTGAAAACCTTAATAGTGTATTTGATCTAGTTAACATCACTTGTGACCGAATACCGAATGCATACTGAAATATAGGTACTATAAAAATAATTACTTACCTTACATTAATATGAGAAACAGAAGTGTAACTCATAAAAAAATTACAAATTTATTTAAATTGAACTAAAACCTGTATGTTGTCAAACATTAAATAACTTACCTTTACCGGTTCAGATGTTAGTACAATGTCTATTAGTATTTTAACTCAGTGACTGATTGATGTCTCTTGTAACTACGGTCTTCCGATGACATCTAAACTCGATTTCGGTTTAATTTGCGCTATGTCATGTATCACCGAATATTATTCTTGCAACTGATAATAAAAAAAATATTTGTGATAGGCTGATGATGATATGATGAACTGATAATAAAAATTAATGGTTTTGTTCGTTGACATTTAGTTAATCTGACTGTTATACCTAGTGTGAAATGCATATCGTACGTATTTTAAAGGAATTACTTAAATCCTCGTTATTCAGTAATTTATTGCACTATTTATAGTATAAAAAATACGTCATAAATCATGAATTAAAAGAAGCGTTATTTAAACAGTAAACATTTTGTAAAATAGCCTTAAGTGACTACACTAGAGATAACGTCCTCTCCGTTTTTGATTAAAATATTACAAACAGTGTCCCGCTATAAATCATGAAGGAACGTGCATTTATTCAGAAGCGCAAATTAAAAAAGTTACCTTCGCCAATTTGAATGAGTTATTGTGCAATATTCAGATCTGGTTTTAGTGTAAGTAACGTTAAAGGCTTGAACGACGTGTAAAATTTGTTTGAAATTGGTTATTCATAATAAGAACAAGAAAACTTTTTAAACAAAGCATCAGACAGCGCTGAGTTTTGGCAGCTACAAAACAAAATAAAAATAAAAACAATGTGTTTAGTCTGAGAAAGCTACCGATGGATACAAAATATTGTTGAAATAACAAAATAGACTAATTGGAAATTATTGTTAAGTTTTGTGGGATAATGGTGTTAGTGAAGTCGTGCAAAGACGGCGTCAGTTAATGGAATGGCTGGTCGTGTCGAGATTGCGTGCGCGAGAGTGACCCATGGCTAACTCCCCAGACCTGGGCCTGCTTGCTGCCAGCTTGCTCCGGCTTATTATAGGTAAGTCATACACGTGTTATTTAATAATAACTTTACACATCTTAAACAGGGCAGTCGGATCTCAAATTAAACAGTCTGTACTATGATATCATGTTTTTTAACGCGGCGAATGCTTTTCGCCTCATATCTTCCGTGGGGAGACGAACGGCGTGTGCGGGTCTCCCGAGGACCGGTCTACCCACCTAACCGTCGGGAGAAGCTCCCCTACCGTACCCCGCGACTGAGGTACATCTCAGGAGTGACCACAGTGTACTATGATAACCTGACCGCTGATAAATATACTAATTACGTACATATTACAGATAAATCACACATGTAAACGATATATAAAAACGATGAAATTTCTTATTTTAAGAAGAGTATTATCGATGTCGTATTTTAAAAATATCAAACCAACGAAAGGTCTAATATACTTTCTTGACAATATCATAACTATTTACGATTTCTATACACCTTACATAACTCACCAAATTTTCAATTTATTTATAAATTGTCTAATGCTTTAAGAAAACTGTATAATATTATATTTCTTCTATTAGCAGAAATAAAAAGGACCATAGGGTTTAGCTTATGGTCATTTTTATATATAGAGGAGGCTGTCGAGATCTCTAGATCACGCCTCAATTGATAAATACCTTTATTATAGCTCTGCGTTTTGAGTAAAAGGAAAAACAAAACAAAAAAATAGCTTCACCCAAAAATTCCTAACTAAGGCTATGTTTCGGAATGCTCTTTCACAGTATCTAACGTTAAAATTTAACTGTAATTGAATGACTTAATAAACAAGCACAATGTAATTTTTCGGTGTTCACAAAGTTTAGGTCCTTCAGGCCTAAAGTAAAAAGGTCCAAAATTATTTACAGATAAAATGGTTAAGTCGTTTCAAATATCCTTTATTTTATCTAGATGTTAGAAAAAACTGCTTGGCCTACAAATCTTAGCTTTCGGATCGTGGGTTGAAGAAACTGTAATTCGAGTTTTCTTTGCGAAAAAAGCTCACTTTATGTACGTACTTGCAAAATCTACCAAACCCGGGTCAGAATAACGGATATACTTACTATTTAAGAGATTCTTTCTGTTGTATCCAGGGAATAAAACATCTATCCTTCAGCAATATATTTCAAATATAGCCACGTTGAATGATTATAGAATGAATTTTTTTAATACCCTCACAAAACGGTTTGGTTTAATATTAGCATATCAACAAATTCCAAAAAAACAACAATTATAATTAAATATCCACTGAAACAACTTATGATACACTAATCAATAATAATAGCTCAGATCTACTCTGTGAAAATGAACTCTATACAAAGCAGTGAAAGTTCTAAGTCTGAAATAATCATGATAATTTAATTACAGTACAAAGTCACAATAAAGTCTAATAATGACTCAATAGATAGCTATTAGCATTTCAATTCAGTCGACAACAATTTTTTATAAGCTGCTCTGGTAATATATTTATTTCTAGTTTTAATGCAAACGACATGAAACTTCAAGACGTATAAAACTGCATTACATACAAGTAAATTTGCATATTACAATCACACCTTTTCCTATTCATCAATTTAACAGGTGCTGTTTTTGTATACTGAACTGAAATACAATACAAGTTAAAACTCTGTATAAATACTTCAAGTGAAAAATAAACAAATAGATAAAACGTTACAACTTCGTCTCAGTATATTCTGTGTTGCTCATATATATCCTTGATTTATAACATGCATAGATATAGTGTTATCTCGACAAAAACAGAAAGAAAGGGTTGCCTTAAATTCGTTATGTCATCCGCTAAGAAATGGCCCGAAAAGCAATGGTGACACGAATGAATGACGGCTATAAAACATGAGAAAGTTGAAACAAATGCGGTTATACAAGCAGGTACATAGAATTCATTAAATTATGTGTATAGAATACTTGTGTTGAAACTGTGTTTGCAATTAACATGTTCCATATAAGTACATAGTATTACCAGAAAATTAATTAATACACACACAAGGCATTATAGGCCGACGCAGTCGTATTATATAAGTCTCCATATAGAAAGTGAAAATTATGAAATGATTTGAGAAACATACACATAATAGTGTTTATAGAAAGTATAAAATGCTTCTTCACATCGTATTCATGTGAGGCAGGTATTTCTGAATGTATCCCTGTATCTTGAAAATGCGAAAGGAAATTGGTACCTACGATCGTATAAATCTAACCCGTGGCGATGTCTCTGTCACATTTGTGATAACAAACGGCACAAACACAAAAACCTCAACATTTAAAATAGTGTTATGTTTTATTTTTCTTTCTTATTGGTACTAATGCTGTCTACGTGACCAATGTGAATGGATATTAATAAATTTGTGGAATCAGCTTTTATTTTAGAGAAGCCTTTATTTAACGTTACAAAACTTGATTAAACGAAAAAATAGACGAGTTTTGAACTTACCGCTAAAATAATAGCATTTTTCAAATAAGTTTAAATAATATAAACAAGTATATTAGTGACATATACTAACTGAGAGCTGTCTGATTACTTAATTATATCAATAACGTGTTGTTTCAATTAATATTTTGAGTTAAATTAATTTTACCTACTTTAGGTACTAATTATTAGCAATCCATACAAAACTGTTAAACTATAGACGAGGCTTCAAAAAAGCAATTGAGAAATTCAAGGCGGACATTTTAGACGTATTGCAGTTGGTCATCTTCTCTTGAAAGATAAATTAATACCCCACTGGAAATTATATTTTATTAGCACCCACTTGCATTTTTATTTTACAATATAATTATTATGTTTAATTCAGTTACTAATAAATTATAAGCAATACAGCAATGATTTCTATGACTAGTTTATGACAAAGCTTGCAGGTTCACTATCAGTTAATTTCCATACACAAAATGCACTTTAGTATAATTTCATACCGAACATACTTGGAACTTAAGCAGAACTCTTCACTGCGTTTGAAGTGCGGCACAACTTATTGTACATATTTAATATACATCTAGCATAATCGTCATGTTCCTATTTCATATGTCTGCAGTTGTATAGTGTATCTACAGAGACAGTTGATACGCTTCTTTGCATTTACAAGTTTTAATCTCCCTAATGCGTTCCTCGCCGTACACTTAACAAAACGCTCGCACCGGCTTACGTTAACTGTCTGTACGCCTATGTCCGAAATGTTAGAGTATTAGGTAAATGTTTTATAGTCTTACATTTCTTTTTTTTTTTTTTTAAGACAACTCCCACATTAAGAATATACATCCTGTTTCGTGGGGGACTTTACAAACATACATGAAACGGACACAAAGAACATCCTGACTCGGGACAACAATTCGTGGATCACACAAAGTGTTGTAGGTACCGCGTGGGATTTGAACCCACGACACTTGGCGCAGTAGCAAGCGGCATGGCGACCGCTGACACCACTCGGCCAACCGTGCAGTCAATACATACAATACAACATTAGAAAGGTTTAATACACATAAGTGGCTAATTGCTTTTAATAAGCTATTATGATTTCTCAAACTACAACAGAATATGTACTTATGTACAAATCCTCACGCTCTTTATGTGTTCAAGGCAGGCACACACAATACAGTGCTATGACAGATAGGTTTTCCTTCACATTTATTAGATCTCGCATGCAAGCATTTTCAGTATACTACCGATTAATAAACGTCTATCCGGCCTACACGCACCAACTCATCAATTTAATACCTAATAACCTTCCCGATATTCTTTCCTCAATTCTTGGCGCTATATCTTTGTCGAATAGTATACATAGATAAAACAGTTTCTTGAAATACCTTATGAGATTGCAGATATAAATAAATATTTTTAATACAAAGCCTTTACTTCTACAAAATTATTATTATACGTTTAAAGTTGAAGTAAATACAATATGCACGTCCTTCCTAGCATTTCTGTGAGCTGTGTTGTTCTTGGAGCTCAGAGAGGGCGCAGTTGCCCTGCGGAACTCGTGCAGCTGTTACCAACGTGACTAATTTCCTTGCATCAACTCCTATTGTTGCCGTCGTCTAGATGGCAAAACAACCGTTTCGTTCGTGGCTTACAATTTGACATGAAAAGTTTTATTCATCCAACAGTATTTGTTAACGTTTATATAGCCAACTTTATTTTTATGTAGGTCTTTTTTAACTGACTTTAAAAAGAAGGACGGTTTCAATTCTGCTGAAGTGTTTCAAGCGTTATCTCATTTATCTTTTAATACGCTGCATAAAAAAGCCTTTAGTAACCCATTGCTGGACATAAGCTTCTTCTTTACAAGAACATTCTTATTGTAAAACAAGAAGTTTTAGAAAATGGTTAACTAAGATTTATTTTCGATATTTTTTTTTATGGAATAGTGGGGCATCACAAGTGCATTGCCGGTCTTTGGGGGATGGGGAGGGAGGTGGAGGGAGGGGTTGGGGTATGGATTTCCGGTATCCTCAATCACTCGGTGAAGTACAGCGCAAGCAATTTCAAACCGATTTTCTGTGAGGCCGTAGTAACACTCCGGTCGAGCTGGCCCATTCATGCCGAAGGGTGGCTCTCCCACAAATTAAACGTTAGGAATTATGTACCCATGAAACTGGCATGAGTCTGATTGTAGAAACCACATCTACTACCTAAAGTATTGTTACTGACTCAGTTCGATAAATTTACTACTATCTACCTAATAACATAAAAGATAATGTTAATCTTAGTCGTCAATCTAAGCTTTTGTGATTATTACAATTCATTTTATTTTCGGTAATATTTTACTTTAGCATAATACTTCTATTTTATGACAAGGTGTTAAAATAGTAACTTAAAAACAATAGAAGTTTAATAAAACACTCAAGATAATTTCGTTATCATAAATCCACCCTCTTTTAATGCACATTAATGGGTTTGTAAAGTCCTAATACTTTCAGTAAAGATATGTAATCGAAATTTATAGTAAGTTTAGGTTTTATTAATTTTGCTTTTTTCAATATTCCTCACTAAATGCATTAAGATTGCCGGACCGAAAGGCACACTGCACAAAGAGCTCAGCCGGTCAACCTCTATCCTGTTGTATGTATCTTATCTATGCGTGTGTAACTATGCAAGTTTAGAACACTTGTAGCTTTAATTGCTTTAGACTTAGTTTAACGGCATGCAGTTCTACAACATCATCTTTCGTCTAACGTAATCCAACTTGCGTAACTTAGTCCTGATAAAAAAAACTACTTTTTCATCTGGTTCCTCCTTATTGTAATAGCAAATTCCTTGCAAGTTATCCCCGGAATTTAATCATACTCATTGTATCGGATTTAATACTATAAGTTTGTGAACTTCCATCGACATTCTACATAGATAATTGCAACAGTAAATTTACTTCGTACATCGCATAAAGTGCCAAACTCAGCACACGAACAACTTTAAAGTTAATTATTAAGTTAAGAAGATAATTAATATCAGTGCTGGTCGTGACAGTAGCTTTTGCTATCGAAGAATGAAGTCGCGAAATAGACTTACACTGGACAATGGAATATACCTACCGATTTGTTAATTATACAAAAACTTTATCCGAAACAAACTGCAAATTAAGTTAAAGGTAATTCGCGTAATGAAATTACTTCTAACGTCTCATTATTATATGCATGATTGTAGATAGTAGTACTCAATGAAATAGTGAACAATATTCGTTTCAAAAGTGTAAATATTAAATTTAATACATTTTGTGAAGTATTAAAACGTCATTCATCTGATTACTTGATAAAGAATACCTGTTTTTGGACCATATTTTGTACGAGAATCCACATTTCCTTGGACTCCCATTTGGACAATAATTGAAAGAGAAGAGAAAGTACTGTTTATGTTTTATTATTTATAACTGCCTCAAAATCGCTGTCAAAAACAAAATATAGCAAAGAGTCTCACCGCGCTAAAGATCGAAAAATATCTCAAAATAATAATGTAACAACCATTTCTATAATTGCAACCGTGTGAATCAACATAAGTCACTCTTTACGACAAGGAAATATTGCAAATAATAATAAAACATAATTCTTTTAAACGTAGGTCATATCACAATGATACAACTAATAGTTGCACTTAAGACTTGAAAACAAGACGAGTAAATTATTCTTTTAATTTTGATATATATATTAAACTAAAGTTTAAAACAAAAAGAATTAGAAACTTCTAGGTTGAAATTTAGATAACACAAATCTTAACCGTCATGAAGGTTGTCAGTTAATAATGTTTAAAGTTATTAAATATTTTTTTATTTATTTATAAATATTTGTTTTGAGAAAACTATTAAAAATTATACATACTCGTATATAGATACGCAAAGCTAATTGTTTCTTTAAAATACTAAATAACTTTATCGATAAGTACTAGCATGTAAATATTTTTGAAATTTGATTGAATTAAATAACTTTACAATATTATTCATTCATTCATCTATAGTGAATTTCATATTAATTACACAATGGTAGCGTAGATTTTGTTCGTCTATCCGCGTAGTGACAGATTTAAAATATAGAGTATCACTATTCCTATTCATCCAGTGGGCGTCGTAAGACTCGACTGAGCAAGCAATCCACACTGGATAACAATACTACTAAGACAAAAAAAACTTGATATAAATCCTATACTACCCCGTCTAGGTCTAGCTAGCGTAGAATGTTAAGTGAAATCCCTCTTTTTAACGGAAGCCTATGTCCAGCACTGAATTGTTAAAGACTTTTTTAAGCTATTGCATAGCTTCTATCGCGGGCCTTGAGCGTGGAAACCGAAAGACAGAAATTCCGTAACGAAAAAAACCTAACACCCCCGATTCCGACCGGGACAGCGGTGATACTTTTTAGTTTTTCCATCTATCGATAAATACCAGAACTTATTATTATTATTATTTTTGGTTTTGTTTTTGACAAAACGAAAAAGAAAAAAAAATACTGCATAAATAAAATAAATATCTATTTAATTATAATTGCATAAGTTGATACAAAATGCTATGCAATAGCTTTACCGCGGCAGTCACCGAGTGCCACACGTCTTTTTTTTTATTGAATAGGGCAAACGAGCAGACGCCTCACCTGATGGTAAGCAATTACCGCCGCCAACACCCGCAACACCAAAAGCGTCACAAGTGCGTTGCCAACCTTTGGGGGATGGGGAGAGGGAATGGGGGAGGGGTTGGGGTATAGGCCTTCTGTATCCGCACTCACTCGGTGAAACACAGCGCAAGCGCTATTTCACATCGGTTTTCTGTGAGGCCGTGGTATCACTCTGGGTATCACACTCTCCCACGGACTGTTAAATGATTCTTGTCTATTTGATTTAATATATTTATAATCCTACATAAACTTGAATAAATAATTGAAAGCTTAGAAATAGCGTTGTAGAAGCTGTCGCGACGGGGTCAAGGGGCTATGACGCACTCTCGACCTGCACCACCTCAACACGCCTTTTAAACTTTTCCGAAACTCTAGACGGGCTTTCATCAAACCAGGAATACTACCGCTTGCTTTCTTTTTTATTTTCGCATTTATATGCTGTCAAAAAGGAAATATAATTTGAGTGTATTTTTTTCTTTTTAAATTGAAAAATAACAATAGTTGAATTCGTAATGTAATCGAATAATATTTCTCATCAATCAATGGCGATCTTAATTATCACAATTATTCAAGTGAATAACATCAGCGTTGCATACATAATTCAAAAAAATATATTTAGTAACAAAACCTTCAAATAGTGGCGCGGTCATTTGTCACGCACACTCAGTCGTAAGCGTTTAATCGATGATTTAATAATCGGGTTTATCCTGTCAACATCAACACACTTATGGGCAACGTCTCTCCGGAGCACTAATAGTTCAAAATGCACGACGTATCTGAGTCTTTTGTGGACCACATCGCAAAGAGTTGTTATAATACCAGTATCCAACTACTACATGCCCATGATAGTTATTTAACATCATATATATGCCCATTGTTATATGTGTGTTGCCCAAAATATATACGCAAGACAAGATATAGTACACCGTTATAACGTTTAATCTATCTTTATTCGAATATGTCGGATCATACATATATTTCAATTAGATAGGTGCAATGTTATGTATTGTCACCCGAGAAGTGCCGATACAGCATGGCGCAAGGTCATCTAATGCCGGATCACATATTGAATTACGTTGGTCTCTCAATAGTAACATATTCTATTGTCTCGTAGTGGCTTCACGAAGCTTCGTGTGAGATAGGAGGGAGCTTATTTGTGTTGGGTACAATAGACTATTACGATATCAATGCGTACATTATTCATAGAATGTAATTTCGTGGACTATTTAACTTTTATCGTAGTTATCAATTTCTCATTTCACCTGATACAAGTGGGTTTTTGTCTCGTTTATTGATGCTTTCACTTCTACGTCTGTATTTGCACAGAAATAATGTTTTTTACCTTTGCTCGTGGTCACATGTAATACTCAAGCACTGTGAGAAACTCTGACCAGCATATTGTACTGAAACAATTCGTAACTTTTATTTTCACAAACGAACTTTTTTAATACGTCGTTCAGAGTAGGGCTCTACTGTGCTCAATCTCATTTAATTGTTCCTAGAAGCAATTCAACGATGAGTAGTAGTTATAGGTTGTATAATATGTATGTATTTACAAAAAAAAAAGTATATATGTATTTATATCAGTTGTCTAGTACCCATAACACAAGCTCTGCTTAGTTTGTGACTAGATGGCGTTGTGTGTAAGATGTCCGAAAATATTTATTTATTTATTTCATTTATTTATAAAGATAGCTACAAACGTTTATTCACATTTTATTAATTAAAACAAACTCGATGCTACATTTATGATATTCTTCACGCATAATATACAATAGTCCCCTTGATGGCTTATAGGTTATTTCAGAATTTTCTTTAGATCTTTGAAGTTTATAAAGAATTTTGTTATCGATTGCGAGTGGTTACTGATGATTGAGATATTATTACTCTTCGATTATTATTTACTAGAATTTAATTCTATAGGTCTCGGGTCTGTCTGATAACAATCAGTTCGAGTTATAGATTACAATTATCTTGACTAGCGCAAGCCAATGAAAATATGTATAAATTAGTTCTGCGGTTTATCATACCAATCCCTAAAGTGCAGGTATCTGACACCCTCGTAATGAAGACCAAGACACAGTTTTTGACTTCTTTTCTGTCTTATCGCCATTAATGTATGTGGCTCTCTATTGTTTCCTAATGGAATTAAAATAAATGTGCATATTTTGTCTTTTATTTTTTGGTCATCTTTTGTTAAGAATTCCATAATTCCAAATGTGCCAAAACTAATTCCTTTCAAGCCTTTCTACTTAGACTTAGTCTCTATTGGGGTAGCCTTGGTCTATTTTAATAAATTAACACTCTTAAAACTATTAATATGAATAGTTTTGAGAGTGATAATTTACGGATTGTGAAATTCAGGTCAAACTTAAGGGTATAATTGCTAGGACTCCAATTTCCCAAACCTTGTTGTCCTTATTATTGAAAAGGTACCAATGTAGTAATTATTATTATTACAACTAAGACAAATCCTGTTTCATTAAGGTAGTATATGTCTTACCGCATAAATACAAAAGCAAACGGACACAGAGAATTCCATCAGCACAATATGGCGGAACACAAAGGGCATGGGCGCAAACTAACGGAGTGGGTGTAATTTGGGCCCTTTGTGAGCTCTAGAATCGGCCATCGTGTGAGTTTGCGCGACAATCGTAATTGAACCTAAGATGGAGCCAACAAGCTGAAATATTTATTTCATAACTTTTGACAAGAACATGTTGCGATCTGTTTTAGATCTCATTTACTTAACTCGCGTTAGTATGTACCTACTTTGCATAACATTAAATTATTTGCTTTTAGATATTTCTATGAATATTGTATGTGTATTATATGAATAACGTATGCAAGTAGGCAGTCATAGGTACCTGTTATGTGAACTGTAAATTCTAGTGTAATGCTTCGTTATTCCATCTGAATTTCTTGAATGAATGAAATAGATCAAACCGCCTATGATTATTCGGAAACGTAAGAAAATCAGTAAATATTCCGCAAAAGATATATAAGTACATATTGTAAGGAACAGGTCTCAATTAAATAATATAATAACTAAGAATTACTGATGACGGTTGTACGACGTTATAGATTCGAAATTTTATCAATCGAATATAAAAATTGAATCAAATTGCCTTATCGTTGAAAGTACATCAACACTTTTACGTGATAGAATAGCAGACGTCTATCATGTTATATCATGACTAGTGACCCAGCCCGGCTTCGTAAGGAAGGCTTTGAAATTTTCGGATTACTTTTACTAAAATATGCATGTATTACACATATAAACTTTTCTCTTAAATCAATCTACCTATTGCTGTAAAGTACATTCAAATCCGTTGAGTAGTATTAAAAGATCTAAGTGAATAGACAAGTGAAGCGACTTAATTTTATACTATGTAAAGAATTAAGTACTCGACCGTATTGTAACATGTTTATTTTTCGTAGTGCTGGCTAGTTTTCATAAAGATAGTTTATATTAGCGATTACGCTTTTATTGTACTATGTATTACACATTCCTGTCAGCCATTTCAATAAAAAACATAATTTGACTTGCAATAATGGTCCAGTATCCTGTTTTTCTGTCACGCACAGGAAATATTTTCCATAAATACTCGTATATTACCGTGCAAGCGGAGAAATTGTTTCGCTAGGGAGGTAGTTACCTGAGATTAATATGAACATGTACAAGGGTTCCCTCTTCTATTTATGGTAATGCTTTAGGTCATGTAGGCGAATTGCGGCATTAGGCGGTACCGGCTTCGGCGAGAATAACGCGTGCGTCACGTCGCTGAAGCTGAAGAGCCGTGTGTGTGTTTAAGTAGTGACTAAAGCCGGAATGCGTTCAGAATTAATTAGCAAATCTGGGCGCTAGATGCGACCGCAGCCGGCTGCCCAGCGCACTGCGGTCACGCTGCGCGCGCTCCTCCACCTGTCCGAATCAGGCTCTCGCCTACCCTCGTAATCCGATTATGATGCCTCTGTTTCTGACACACAAAAAAACACTAATTGGCGCGCACCGTAATGCACACGCTTGACGAGTAGCGCTTGCATTTTGTACGCAGGTGTACAAAAGTCGACATTTATCAAAACCGTAACAGCGAGCAACTTTATAAATAAAATGCAAGAAAATAATTAAATGTAAATTCATGAAGCACAACTCTGGTTTTATTCATTCAAGTTTGTACCTTAAATATTCTATTTTTGTTGAAACCTCGTTGCCTTTTTGCATATTATATCAGTCAATTTCCTCGATTGTAGTAAAAGATGAAAGGGGAAGTTGGAACAGTATCAAACGCGTGAATCAGGAATGAACTTCACGTATGAGCTGATAACATTGTCAATAGGTTTACCACGGCCTTTCAAATGTGTTTAAGAACTCTTCTCTTGAAATGTTTGTAATTTTAATAAGACTAAGAAAAATATTTTTACGTTCAATGTTTTGTAATACTTAAAATATTTTATTATGTGTATATAATGTTTTTTTTTTATGTAATAGGGGGCAAACGAGCAGACTTATCGACTGATGGTAAGCGAATACTGCCGCCCATAGACACCCGCAACACCAAAGGCGTCACAAGTGCGTTGCCGGCCTTTGGTGGTTGGGGGAAGGGTTGGGGTATGAGCTTTCGGTATCCTCACTCACTCGGTGCAACACAGCGCAGGTTCTCCCACGGCTGAAAAATTAAGAATATTTTGCACTAAAGAGACATTTTTACCTTAGAGAACCCATGCTTTGGCATGAATAGGCCGTATTGACCGAGGTGATACCATTGCCTCACAAAAAGTCATAGTGGCTTAAGCAATTATTTTGTTGCCTTTTCACCTAAATAAAGTAAATTAGATTTAAAATAAATTTGCAGAGAGCTTATTATAGAGAGGGTTATTTTTGGTCAAAACTATAAAATTTTAATGTCATGGTGATTGTTTGTACTTAAATAATTTAATTTATCCAAATACTAGCAAGAGGTCAAACATATGGTTTTTTTAGATGTTCGAAATATAAACCTTAATAGTACGACCTTGTCGTTCATTATTTTATAAACGCCCCTGAAGTTGCGTTTCCTAGATGGCGATGTCTTGCACGTTCTTTTTTGGGTGAACAAAAACGTGTAACTCGCGTTATCGTCACCGAACGCTATACAGTTCCCAAGTTACTTAGTTTTCACTTGTATCGGCAGTCACAACTAAGTTTATTTATTAATTTTTATAACATGTTATGGAAATTATGATACGATGTTAAAAATCAATAAAGTAACAATAATACCACAGATTCATAACCTCAATGAAGTTCTGTTTATACTATATTTCAATTATTTACTGAGCTTCTAACGTACTATTAGATAATGGCAAAAATAAACTACTATTACCGTACAGCACCGTATTAATGAAACCTGCATTTTCTTAACTATTGTCTATTTTCGGCATCAAATTAAGCCTCATTGTAATTAAGAACACACTCAATGTGTAACGGCTTTTAGTTAGATACCAGTCCTGAAGTTAAATCTGCCTATCAGACTTCTTCATATGTATTTCTCGTAATAAGAGCCACCCTTGTTCTTCGTCAGATTTATAATCTCATCTTCGAAGTATGTATCGATATTGTACGAAATACTCCTCAGTCTGCTTGTGCAACTTGGCGAGTATTTCTTCACCCTTAGTACAGACCTGTGATATACATACACTAATACATACATCATAATGTCGTATTGTAAAGCTCGTAGAGATTGTTAAATCAAGTTCAAATTATTTTATTTTTATTTCATGTTTGCTCACTCGCCATATTGGTTTGGTCAGATTTCGGCAATAACCAGCCTCTGATTTCAGAGGTTGCCTAACAAATACGTTATTGTTTTAAAATAAATAATATCATTCTAAACTTAGACAATAACAAATAAAATATTGTCGTCTCGATTGAATAATATTACTCCAAGTATGATTTATTAAAAACAATAGTTATTATAAGTATTATAACTAGTTTTTACGATTTATTACGATAAACAGTAGTTTATATCCTTCTCCAAATGTCCAATCTATCTCTATACAGAAATTTATCCAAATTGGTTGAGCGATTTAGCCGTGGAGGCGTAATAGACAGAGTTACTTTCGAATTTATAATAGTACTAGCGTTCGCCCGAGGTTTCGCTCGCATTTTATAAAGTGTCTTATGTTACTTCTAATACCTCCAAGGATATGTGAACAAAGTTTCATGATGATCGGTTAAGTAGTTTTCGAGTGAAAGCTAACAAACAAACTTACATTCACATCCTACTTCCTATTAATATTATAAACGCGAAAGTTTGTGAGTATGTAAGTGAGTATGTTTGTTGCTCTTCCACTCAAAAACTACTTAATGGATTTTGATAAAACTTTACAATAATATAGCTTATACATCAGAACAACATAGGCTACAATTTATAAATATACTAGCTTCGCCCCGAGGCTTTGCCCGCGGTTATTGTCGTACCGCGGGTAGCACCGCGGGGTTCAGCTAGTTTATAATAATTGGGATTAGTATAGATATGGATACGTTTCTGTCAGTCTTTTTGAATATAAGTAATGTTACCAACCAGTTTAACATTATACACAAATGCATTAAACATATAATGACAATGCAGACTGTGTAACTGTCCCAAAAAAGGACGTACATTTCCTTCACAATGCCCCACTTAGTACAACTATTTTATAAAAAAAAATCTTATTAAATACAATCAAACAGAACAAAAAACTAAAACAAGAAAACTTTGTTAATTTTTTCTCTTTTTTTTCTTAACGCAGAGTCGCATTTAATTAGGTCAGGACTCAGGGTACATATTTTAATTTCAACTCTTAAAATTCTCTGAATGTAAAAGTATGTCACGAGTAATCTTATCGCATCTGCGCTACGTGCATTTTTGTGCCATTAAGTGTTTATCTACAACAAGAGTGTGAAAAGTATCTGAGTTATGCCATTATTGCTACTCAATCTATAATGATTCGACTGTCTCATTAAGTGAGATTATATTGGCCAACCAGTGTTTGTAAGCGGCTTAGAGATTTCCATATAGGCTAGAACAGTCCCGTGGTACTGCACGAATTGTTCGTTCGGTTTTAGAAAGTTTGCCAATGAATGCGAATTTCCGTGTCTGGTTTCGGCGCAAACTATAACAACTTAGGAAAACTTTAGTAGGTTCATCTGATAGATAGCTTTACGAGAGTTTCGAGAAGTATGTGAGAACTACTTAACTTACACTCTCTTGTTTATAAGTTTTATGCTTATATATGTGTAGTATGTGTGAGCAGTTTTGTATTTATTGTAAGTGATATGCCTACTTGTTTTTACCGTACCTATACTTACCGTTAATTTAATTTTTAAATGTTTAATTTATGATAAACACTAATAATATTAACTTCCTACGGTTCTTATAACGGAATAATTTAATGTAAACATCAATTAAATTCTAAGCTATACCGTCGGCATTTCTTTAAAAATCATTTTAAATTTATACGTCATGTTTATCATAGATAAATGCCTGGTTTGACTATAAAAAAAATCCTGTGGCATTAAGTTCGCCTAGTGCAATATGTTTGCAGGAAGTTTGTATCAATAAATAAATATTTTTTACATTCTCTTGTACGGGCAAACTGCTCGCCGCCCATCTAATCGTCTGCGTAGACTATTACGAGTCGAGTGGAGCTAGCAGATGTCAAAGTATAGTTGTCCTACGATTAACACATACGATACAACAAAACTTCGACCAATTTATTTAAATTAAATTCAGGTTGAATGCTGGTTGTTCAATTAAACACAATAATAAATATATAATATAATAATAGGAAAGGTAAAAATTATGCCTTAAAGTTTATTTTTCGTTTTGTTGGTCATAAATTCAGAATATTCGTCGAAGTTAGTACATCACCATCCGATAACAACTCATTGCATATAACTCATGTATAGTGAGTATAGTGATACATGAGTTATATGCAATGAGTTGTTATCTCTGTTTTCTGTTTTCATAATGAGTGCATTATGAAAACTACTAAAATAACGTCTTTAACACTCAAGAAATAATTTTCAACTGAGCTAAACACAGGGTGACAGGCAGTAGCAGGTATAAAGGGTTTTAAAGGAACAATAAAATACGAAACATCTGCCAGTGATGGTCGTTTGTATTATACATTGTGGATTTTACTAAGTTCCCAAACCTTTATAATGTAAGTATATACTTCATAAAACGCCCAAGTATCAGATAACATTTTTCAAGATACAAACATGAATAAATAGCAATAGAGTTTACGCCTTGGTGTACGGTATACAATACCGTTTGTCAGTGCATTCTAGTCGCTTTCTCAGCGCTCTACTCCGAATGCGATTAATTTTACAGAAAAATTGAAGAGGCATTTTTGTAGATACTTTCATGACAAGCAATTTCATAATGACTTCTATTAGCGTCCGAGTAATAGCTCGCGAGATGTTTGCGAAAAACTGATTTTCGTGACATTACTTATGATCTTTATAAATTTTTTGGCCGGCACGATAACAATGTAAAATTTACACATCTCCATTACAACGCCGTAATAAAGGTTGAAAAATTTAGCTCACTAGGAATTTTTCCGCCAATTACGGTTTTTAAATGCCTAAAATGACTGCACTATGTTAAATTCATAATTGCAAGTTTGCGAGTCCAATATGTTATTTATTACTTACAGTATCATGAAAAGTGCACCGTTCCATTGTAATTTACGTTCACACAAAAATTTACCGTAAATAAATACTCTTTATCTGGTTTTATAACAAGAATGTAATATAAGTGGAAATATCGTATCTAGAAATACTTAACATTAATATAGAGCCAAAAAACTATTTGAAAATTCATAATAATGATAATAAACATAGAAAGTTGAAATTTTAAACATATTACTCTCTATTCACACCTCACGTAGTGAGATCGACTGTTAGACGCAATTTTTTTGTGATCAAAACCATACCAAAATCATATTGTCAAATTTTGGAGACACGAAATTTTCGCTTTGTACCGTCGATATAGATAATCTTCTTTTTAAAGTAATTTGAAAGTAGTTTAATATCTACTCTACCGCTATCATTTGACAACTGATGTTCATTACTTCATATAAAAGAAGTTTGGAAATAGTTGTTCTCGTATTTTACGAAGCCTTATTTTTGACAATAATTTCCAGTAGCGACACCTATTTCATTCTGAAGAAACTACTACAATATATTTACTCCCGTAGCGCCATCTCGCAAAAGTTTTCGTGTTCTTTGCGTACGGATTTCGTTGTTAGTTACACAATCCACCCGTGAGGTGGCGCTAAATTTACTTCTGAGGGTTCTACAGCCAACTGCGATATTTCTTGCTTTTTGCAACCTTTTAGTGTAGATGGCGATAGTACAAAAAGAAAATCATTAGTGCTAGATTAAAAGATGGCGTTAGATGTTACTGGCTTCTCAATATTTATTTTAGGAAATATTTTTGTAAAATTTTGAGTTTATACGAGTAAACCAGAAACAATTCCTAAGCTGAAGTCCGAGATCCAACGCATCATCGGTGAGATATAGCCACCTTCAGAAAAAATTATGGCAACTGCCTATTATCAGAGCCGTAGGGCCTTTTAACTTGGTAGGCAGGAGGTACGAAGGTCTGGGGTACGGACGAGGGACTGACGCAGATACTCACCGGCTATGGTTGCATCGGTGAGTATCAGAGTATATAGTGACAATTTTTTTTTAAATTGATTTTGGATGCAAGGGTCATTAGTGGAAATTTGGTACAAGAGCCGGTAAAGATCAACTTAACCCGACATATTTTTTCTCATTGTATCGTTTCATTGTTTTGACTGCCTCGGTGGCGTAGTGGTAGCGTATGCGACTGCTAAGCAAGAGGTCTTGGGTTCGATTCCCGGGTCGGACCAAATGTTTGTATGACCTGCAAATATTTGTTTCGGAGTTTGGGTGTTTTCTATGTATAATATGTATGTATTTACAAAAAAAAAAGTATATAAGTATTTATATCAGTTGTCTAGTACCCATATAGATGGCGTTGTGTGTTAGATGTCCGGAATATTTATTTATTTATTTATTTATTTATTGTTGTCTTTATGTAGATACTAGTTAGTAGATGTGTTGTAAATACTAAATGAATTAAGTAACGATAGAAGGGCGACTAGATTGTAGGGACGAGCCTAAAAATAGTTGAATGTAACGTTATAATTGTGTTCTTAAATTTAAAATTAATGAAGTCGGTTAAAAATATTGGAACGCTCGGAGTGTGCCTAATTTATATTTAAAAAGTAAAATTTAAGAAAAATACCTATTCTTTACCCGATTTACGGCCTCTAGTGCGGGGTAAGCCGCTTACTACCGCAATGTGGCCACACCCCTATTTGATACCATCCGTAAAGATTGTTTGTGCAAATTCAAAGTAAAAATATCCTTTAATAAGCTTAAAGGTCAATAGAACCGCTATCACGTTTGACCAACCATTGTCACAAAAGTTGGCATGCTTCAAAAAAGCCCAGCTTTTGTTGCGTGCCCAACGTTTACCGGTAGCATTTTATTTTCCTTTTGTTGTATCTTCATTCCCTTTACATTAATGAGCAAATAATTAAAATTGATATTAATTATCTGAAATTTAGGATCAGGGAAGTTAAGAGGATAATAAAAAGCCTGATAACAATTTATATGGCACAGGAAAATTTTGGGTCATAAATACTCATTAAATTTTAATCATAAAATCACTAATTTAAATTTTAGATGTAATGTGGGACGATGAACGCAATCACTTTTCCGTTTTTATCTTTTGCGTGCGGGACCCTAAAAACTACGATATTTTCTTGAATTATAGCAGTTCTCCCGTTTATATAACTGTAGATTTCAAATCTTTCAAATCTATATATCTTTGTTTTGTTTTTGTATAGATTCCACCCTTCGGCCCCTCATCCAATTTATCTAAAACTCAGTTAGCTTTATAGCAGAATGTGTAGTGGATTGCGACACCGACAGTTTTGCACTTGCGTAGAAATACTTGTAACACATGTAACCTTCGTGTATTTTCTTTTCTCTTTGTAGTAATATTGTCCTGCGCACTTTGCTCCTTAAGACGAATCTTACGACACCCATCGTGGGATGAATAGGGGTGGTTGACACTCTGTATTCTTAATCAGTCACTACACGGAGACTTCTTACTTACCTACATATAAAATTAGTTTTCTCGGAACTTTTCTACAAAAATTGCCCGAAGCAATTCATACAATTAAAACTTTTAAATGAAAACATACGAAGCTGCAATATCCTCTGTACTGTCAAAACCTGTTTATTCACCGAAATTGAAAACGCTTGGAGCTTATTTTCTGTCTTATTCACGAAGACGAATAATAAATTCTTTTTATTCTTTGTTTCAGGTGAGGAAATCTTTTAGCTCAATACAGTCATCATACGAGTATAAGTAAGTAGCTACGTATAAGAAAAGTATTAATAATATAATTAAATACTTAATTTAAACACTGTTGCAAACTTTAAAAGTGACAATGTAAGGATCAAAACCTATCGTCCTAATACATAATTTTGTAAAATATAGAAAAAAAATGCTCAAGCAAAACGGCGCCCACACCTAAAACTGGCACCACTAGTGGTCGTAGAGACAATATTTTTTTTTTTTGCCATCCACCTCATCCGTAGGCGGACGGGAATAAATGCAAAAATAAAATCAGTTAAGTAGTTTTAGCGTGAAAGCGTAATAAGCAAACTTACATTCACATTTATTATTTTCTACCGTGGGAGAGCTATGCTTCGGCATGAATGGGTCGGCTCGACCGGAGTGATACCACGGCCTCACGGAAAACCGGTGTGAAATAGCGTTTGCGCTGTGTTTCACCGAGTGAGTGAGGATACCGGAGGTCCATACCGCAACCCCTCCCCCCATCCCCTTTCCCATCCCCCAAAGGTCGGCAACGCACTTGTGACGCCTTTGGTGTTGCGGGTGTCCATGGGCGGCGGTAATCGCTTACCATCAGGTGATACGCCTGCTCGTTTGCCCACTATTCAATAAAAAAAAAAAATATATATATTTAGGATGTGAAGGAAAAACTTTGTACCCTTTTCACGAAAACTTTACGAATGGAGGAGTATGAAATTTGGCTTAGTTAAAGTATATTCCCCCTCGAGAAGTGCAGAAGGCTAAAAATGTAAATGAATTAGTCGAATATCGACCACTGGGCGACCACTAGTATTACATAAACTGGCCAAATTAACAAAATTAAGGCCTAACGGTTATATTTGGAGACCTAATCAAAATTCCCGGTAGTAGGGTATTATTAAAAATAAGAGAAAAATACTACTCAATAGGCTTTAATAGTGTAAATTATAGATGCTTATATTGTTATATGAACTAACGAAACGCCCTTACTACACCACAACTACATTGAGCGAGACACGAAACACATTTGACCGGATTTTTAATATACACATTCGCGTTTAAAGATTATAGTTAATCACAATGTCGCCCATACTTATTTATAATAACCACGGGGACTATTTGACTGCCTCGGTGGTGTAGTGGTAGCGTATGCAACTGCTAAGCTTGAGGTCTCGGGTTCGATTCCCGGGTCGGACCAAATGTTTGTTCCATCTGCAAATTTCGGAGTTTGGATGTTTTCTATGTATAATATGTACGTATTTATAAAAAAAAGTATAAAAGTATGTTTATCAGTTGTCTAGTACCCATAACACAAGCTCTGCTTAGCTTGGGACTAGATGGCGTTGGGTGTTAGATGTCCGGATTATTATTTATATTTATTGTTGGGACAACATCTAAAACTTTTGTATTACTACTACCTATAAATGGCTTTAGTGGTGGTCTTTGTAAATAAGCCTGTATTTATTAGATTTGTTTCTAACTGCTACACAGTAGCCAGAGAAGATTATCGTAAAATTTTGTCCCAAAGACCACCAGTGGCGGTAATTTCGGTGGTGGCCGTTGAGAATAAAGTTAATTTTCAATTGTGGTGGATGGGAAAAAAAATTAATTATGTTCCAAAGACTACCAGTAGTGGCAGTTTCAGTGTTGGCCGTTTGGGCATATCTAAGCCAATCAAACTTCTAAATGACGTTGAAAAGTAAAATATGGCTAATGACATTAACGCCAATGTAATTAGTCACAATTTATACGTCATAAATTTTATAATTCATAAATCATCCGATATTTTTCGTTTTAAGAAGACTACTTAGACGTTATTTAATCTTGTTTTGATAGGTATAATCTCAGATTATAAAAAAAGCCAGATGGACTGTAAAGAACACGACAATAAATCTAACGAAGTAAATATGAATCAGAAAGCAAATACAATTTCGCGGCAGTGTTTGACAAACCGCCATTTTGTGTTCGCGTCACAAGTGATTTTTAATTTTATGTTCAAAATGCCATCTGATCATCATCAAAGGAAAAAAAAGAAGATGGAATATATTTTCACAGGTAAATACAAATTACTTGGTTGCTATAATTATTTATTTACCCGATACTTATACTGTTGTGCCGGAATACAAAACCTCAACCGTAGTTCGACTGTGATACCAATTTTTGACATTTTTCCCTTCAATTAGGGAAATAACTTGTTAGTCCAGACTATACTTAGGGACTTGGTTTTCAACCTCATCTGAAAGTATTCTTTGGTGATACAAACAATTATTTCTGAAAATTATAACGTATGAACATTTTGTGAATGATTCTATAATTTGCTGTTCTTTGTCTTGGTGTGTTTTATGTCTTTAACTTGTGCTTCACATAATATTTGAATGGTTGAGAATGCAACTAGATCCCCAGGTACATACCGTATAACTGCAGAATATTAACAAAAATAATAATGTTAAAATACTCTTTTTTCAATCTTAATGTCAAAAAATAGGGAGTTTTTACTGCTTTAGGTATCATTACACGCACACAGATGTACGTGTCCCTACAGTGTCGCTGCCAGTTGTCACGCACACTTAAATAATACGGCTTCTTGTTATTTGACAAGAATGTTCAATCTGGCTTTCTTTTGTAATCTGAGGATATAATTATGTATTTGTTAAATACCCTCTTTTTGCTATACACTCTGGCATTGTGACACTTATCTATACAAATACAAATAAAATTGAATTATCTGTTTGTAATTTCAAATTAGCAGCTTTTCACAAAATGCACTTGAAAAAATATACGGTACTTACATGTTTTTTTTTAAACTGTACTGCGATCACAATATGTCTATCATAAATTGTATTTCAATTGATAACATGTCAACAAGGGACGTGGTATTTTGCACGGTTAAATTATATACTACAATCAGTAAACCGTCACCCGTTATTGTTATGCAAATCCCCATTGTAAAGCTGAGAGTTAATTTGCAGTAAATACCTCTATAAAGTTTGTGATTACATTAATGGAACAAATTGGTAAGTTAGAACATCGCGTCCATTACGGAAAGCCCTTTCTCTTTTAAGCGTGATTAGCCCAAGAACTAATTGTTCGACGAAAATTATAAACATAACACATTTGGAATGTTGATAGCTTTTTATTTCTATCTTGTCAAGAATTCTGTAAATTTTATTACATGAGTGTCGTTGTAGTTGACGAAATCTCTTTAAATCCGTCGTGTCAAGTTTTCATATTTTTTCTAATAGGTTTAGTTTGATCTTTTTAGAAAGTAGGAACTTTTCACACTCAACATAATTCGCGAAAATAAAACATTCGTACATGAGACATATAATGTAGTATGTAGGTACCTGGCTACCTTTATTGTTTACTAACCAGGCCGCGTAAACACTTTTTGGCTTAACTAAAAATATCCAAACCACTCGACTGGAGGTAATTGGAATGTCATATAACTGTATAGAAAATTTAGTTCAAACGGACAGTAAAATATAACATATATTTGTTTGTTTCTTTGTTTTACCGAGCCATTTCCGCACTTAGCCTCTTGATTGGACCGTTGTACGTGAGTTTGTCATCTTCCTACTACAACCATCCTAGATCATCCCAGAAGCTCAGCAGCGTTTTCAGGTCACTACATGCTTCCGGGAGTGATGTTGATTGGAGGATATACGCCCGTTGATCTGCCACACTTCTATATTCTTTGAGAACTTGCTGCAGCGTTTCTTCTGCCTTCATGATTCCCTGCACAGTGGGCTGTTTGATATAACATACATAACTATTACTCAATCAAAGCGAATAAAGTCATTATACTTTTGGATGTGTATGACGAGGGTATTATAAATATGTATTGCAATCATTACACAAAATATATTTCTTACGTTAATGTTCTCGAGGAATCTACTGGACGACATTTATATAAATTTAATAAAATAAAAACTAATTAGGTTCTTTTTTAACACTTAAAATCTCTTTCATGATTTGAACTGTCAACAAAAAAGTTTTACTTTTCTGAACTTTCTGACCTTTCCGTTTTAACCAACCTTAATCCCAAAGTACATACACCACGAACCACACACGTGTTTAATATGTTAGTATTTATTTATTGTAACTTTTTATTTTGACGTTGAACGTTTATGTAGGTAGTTAGCAGTACTAGTGTTGTTGTGCTTACATAGCGGGCGGTTGACGGACGAGAACGCCGATTGTTGCGGCCGGATGCAGCTACCATTTCCGTGCCCAATGCCCACCATTCACCTACAGAACGTTTAACGCTGAACGCGACTCGTTATCGACCAACTACTCCGGTAATTACCGTACAGGACATCATTATTTTCAGCTTCCTTTAGAGTTTTTGTTACCAACAGCCTGGCATTAATGTAAAAAAAATGTTGGAAACGGAAATAACATTTACTGTTTTTATTTTCGCATGTTTGTCTTCTTTTAACACAACGATAATTCAAAATTATCAAACAAGTTTTTAACATTAGATGATGACTATAAAGCAGATAAATATAAAGAACACTTGACATTTATATGAAAAACTTATACAAATAATATTGTAGGAATTGTTGCAGATATTGTGACACGCAGCGTTAGCTAAAAATGAGTTTTGGCTTTGTGTGAGGATTGCGGGCGGAATAATTATTTTTTGTGAGCTCGAGGGCGTTGTCCGTGTTCCCATTTATCTAGAGCTAAATGCTACAATTCAAGCGACTGTTGGCGCGTGTTTGGATTTAAGATGCAGCATCTCTTAAATACATGTGATATTTTTTACTTATATAAAATTTACTAAAGTAATAAGTTTTTGTTACGCTAAAAGTTTCGTAACTTAATTATTGAGATATCGATTAAAGCGTTAGGAAGTCAATTTACAATATACGATTCAGCGAACAGCCCTAGACAATATTTTGACCGATCACTCTTGTATAAGTATTTTGTATAAAGTGCTTAAGTGCTTGTGTATTTATTGAAAACTGCTTATAATCAGGCAACAATACAACAAAATGTTGCTTTTTTTGGTTTAAATACAGATTAAATATTGTGGTACACCGTGTTGTTCGTTAGTATGTATGTATGTAGTACGTTTTCACAAAGCGTTTTGACTTTATATTTTTGCCTTTCCCATACATAGTAATGACCTGTAAGTTCTGTTGAATGGCACGTACCATGTTTTAGCGTATCCAACCTTTCTCGCATAATTACCGGAATGCATTGTGCGCACGGCCACAGTATGTGGGCCGTTAACAGTTGCAAATTGCTTAAAACTAGTAAGCTTTAAAAGCCGGAAAATGAAATGAATAGTCATAATTGTTGGTACTTTATTGTTTCAATAACAAAGACACTGCAACGGTCAGTCAATGTGAGAAAGTGGATCGGGCCAACAATCTCTTCCTATACGTCCATCCAAAAACTTTCCAATTTACTGAGTTAGTTACTCTAAGCATTACTTACGACGCGGCTGATTCAAATTCAAATGCTTTATTAAAACTTTGAATTCAGTAACAAAAAGTATGTTGTATGTATATTATAATTTTTTTTTAAAGACGTAAGCTAGGAGTGTTTCCTGCGTCGCGAGGGACTTTACAAACATACATGAAATGGACACAAAGAATACCCTGACTCACACAGAGTATTATTCCATGTGGAATTTGAACCCACAAAACTTGGCGAAATAGGGAACGGCGTGGCGACCGCTTAATCACTAGGCCAAACGTGCAGTTTGGCTTAGTGATCATAGCGACAGTAAAAATGACTTTTTAATGAGAAACACAATATTAAGAAAACTTATTTTTTGTTTCCTTAGATGCTATAGGAATCGACAAAGCTTTACAAGTGTGTCCTAAATAGGGTGAGATTGAATAGACTTATTTATGAATAGAAGTGTGGTGAAAGTTATAAATTTGTAGAAGAAAACATTTTTTTTTCAGTTTTCAGCCATTTCCGAGCACGAACTTTACTTAATTTTCATTGTTCATTAATAGAATTTTCACATTTGCAAACAAATGATCTACTAGAATATAAACACCAATTTTATCTACGAGGTACTTAGTTCACGTTAGACGCTCAATCGGGTAAAGCTGACATTATTTTTCTCTCGAGTGCTGTGTGTGCCCGGGTTGATATGGATATTTTAAACACACCTGTCTCATAATGCACGATAAAACCCACAGAGTATCTCACCCATGGGTATTTGAAATTAATATTTTAATGGAAATTTATGTTATTTGTAATAGGTGCGAGGTCTAGTTTTGTTTGGGTAGGTAAGTATCTGATCCTAGTGTAGACACCAAAACTTGCTTGTGACAGGAAGCAAGATCTGGAACAGTTAGAAAGTCTGTTGACAGTGTTCCACTTCAGTTAGTTATGTGACGCAAATCTACCTCGTTCATTTATGCAACTTAAATAAAACTAAGTTTTGGTGACGTTCCTGTATGCCGTTTTAAACCTACATATTTTAGACTACATCGGGTGGTGCAAGTCCAAGTTCTACAGGCAAATTGAACTTGCTACGCGTTTGAAGATTTATTTTAGAAGTTACTTTCTCATTTTTATTGAAGTTTATACATAAAAATTTCTTTGATTATTACATGAATGATATTAAAATTGTTATCACGTTCACTAGCGTAGGATTACCGCATAATCTAGCAGAATGTTGTTCCACAATTTTGTTGGTCAGAGCATCAAGCGTCAACGGGTGGCTGAACCTTTTGCATACTAAATTGAGTGTATTATTTTTAAGTATCAATTAAGGCCAATCGCTAAAGTCATGCTATGTAGGTAAAATATATATACTGAAAAACATAGACTAGACAGGTGTACGGTTAATGCGTGCGATACAAAGCAACTGGTACTCGGACTATAATTATGTGCTCTTAGCTCTTATAGCTTGTTACTTTCTTATAGTCAAGTAATAGCTTTAAAATAAATTACTGTACGGATCCTTGAATTTTAGAATTTATGAAACTTTGTAATGCCACAAGAATGTAATTATAAATCGCTAAGTACAAGAATCCTCTTTGAAAAAATAAAAATACCTTTAAGATGAAAAATAACATCAACCTGAGCATTACTAGCGACGTTCGAAGAAGCTATCTTGCTGGTAGTGTCAAACCATTTTATTATCATTGCATTCCTTTTTATTTTGTATACATAAAACCTTTACCTAAACGTAGTTACAAATCTAACTATCTAGCTATTTTCATTCAATTTCAGCCACATCATGGAATTTATAATGACATTTACTATGTGACTATAGTCTATAGAATGTAGACTTCGTAGTTCGATGTAGACTGTGTAGAATGTGTCTATAGTATTTACTAGCGTGTTATCCCCTAATAGTACTTCATAAATAAGACATTTTACGTTATTTAAAATCATCTACAACACAGTTAAATTTATTATTATATTATTAAGTAATTTGTCTTGTCAAATGCCTTATTCTTATGTATTTGAATAGGTATGGAAGGAGAAGCACATGACGGAATGAAAATTGTGTAAAAACCTATCATTTATCGGGCCCACCAATACACTTTTAAACATTGTCTTCATTATTGATTCAGTTTGTTACATAAGAGCTATTTATTTCTTAGGAAGGACGTGTAAATTTTATCATTTTAGCTCATTATATTGCAATATTGCTAGAGTGATGCTGTTAGGACTCTTCTTCACAATTTCCGCTGCCTTCTCGAAACATTGCAACTTTCCACTTAAAACATTTTATCTTTGTATTGTCCTGTTGAATTAATCAAGTTACAAATTCCGGGCCACTTATTTTCTTGAAATGTGTTGAATCTACGTGCTACTATTTAAAGTTTAGTAATTCTTTTTGCACATAGCATCTTGCTGTTATCAAATGCGTGCAACGATATACTTCCTATTTGCGTCAGTCCCTACTCGTACTCATAAAATGAACCTTCTGAAATGCTTTATGTTTGAATTTAGAAAGTAGATATTCAATTTAACGACAGTCGTCTCAATTTCCCGACAGAGGAGAGTAATTTCCTTGCGTTTGTCGCTGTGTGTCAGTGCGTTGTTCATCTTCTAGTAGATTATCGTATGTAAACGATTCCGCAGTACTTCAATACTAGATCTGACAATGTACGGTTTGCGGTAATGCTAACTGCATTGCATAATTATTTAAATGTTGAGAACTTAGATTTTAATTTCTGTTACAGTAAGTAAACGACGTTATGAAAATAAACACACAAACAGTTTTTGATTCTCCAAGTGACAACGTCTTGTCACTTTAGCGTCCTAAATATTACAACAAATAAATAATTCCGTGTGATTACGTTGAGAGGACAATGACATAATAAGCATTGTATATAAGGTCAGCGTTGTACCTACACTGGTTGATGTTGGGACAACTAATAACTACGAAGTTGCCGACTAAAACTAGAAATATCGACACAAGTTGTTCAACTTCGTAAGTTTAACTTTGAAGAGATGGGATATTTGGGCTACATTGATTGTTTTCATTTACCACTGAAATGTGATCGATAACTAGAACTCTAAGATAAATTTTTTTTAGATTATATCAATAGGTTCTTGTAATGGCTATGTGGATTGTTTTATTTACAAATGTAATTCATACTAAAATAATTAGTTTTTCCTTAAAAGACAACCCAAGATTGTCTTGAGTTACAGACAGGAAAGCATAATATGCGACACCACATTTTAGAGACTCAGACCAATTGCTAGAGTAAACGATTTTGCATTGGGTAACTTAATTATATAACAGTTTATGATGCTATTTCTGTAGTTTGTGTCACTAAAATAATTCTACTCTAAAATAATCTTTTTAGTGAAACGGTTTCGAAAATGCAATTTTTATGCAATCATTATTTCATATATTTTTAATTTAAAGAACGACGCCGCGTTGTTTAACAGGACAAAATTCATTTTTAGTGGCTTTTAGTTTAGAGAGTTTTCAAACAACAGAATTACCATCATTATCTTGGTAAGATAACCAATTCATACTAAAATACGTAGGTATATATGCAATATACTTCAAATCATTGATAATATTTCTAGAACAGATGTTCTCATGTTATGTCAAGGCATAAGGTATATAACTTTGCAGTGGGTCGCGATCTTGTACCATCAGCGTGGGTAAGTCGGTCACTTGAGCACGTCCTTTTCTCCTAAACCGGAATTCTAAGCATAGTTTGTATGCACGTTTCCAGTATTCGTTACTTTTGAAATATCTTGAAACTTTTCTTGGCTCGAGTAACTACGATAGATATAGAATTTAAATATCTACTTTTAACCTTTTGAGCTGCATTCACTTTAAAGATTAAGACTTTGGGTGGGATCTTGAAATCATTCTTAATTTTCTTTCTGACTATGTGAGACGTTACAAAGCATAAGTTCAACACCAACTTTTAGCTAAGAAAGTGAATTACAGGTATTGGTCAATAAAACAGGATAATACTTACTCCGCAGATGTTGTTATTCAGGTGATATAATAAAGGTAGGCAAGTTGTTATCATAAACAAACTGTGGGTAAATAGGACGCATTACTTTTATGGAGATTGCTCTTGAGCAAACATGTTCAGTAACCATGTAATATGCCTACAAATTTAGAAATTTGTGGATGAAATAAATAAGTGAATGTGGTTGAAAAATATAAAATAATAAAAATAATATTTTGTAAATTAATTTAAAAAATATACAGTATCGATAAGGCTGTTCTATTAAACCTTTCTTTTCATATTAAGAATACTCTCGATTGCCCATAAACAGAAGTGGAATACATGTAAGAGCTAATAAAACAGGCGTCATAATCCTATTTTATTGCGTAGCCATTTTTGGTTTAAGAAATAGTAGTAAACACAATAAAGAAGATTATGATTTTGTAAAATGGCGTACAATTTTTTTGTATGTTCATGTTGGAATTAAAATAAAAAGAGGTCATTCAACTAAACTTAGCGACATGACATCTGTGTTTATATGTGTCATAAGAAATTTAAATTCATGTATGTGGTATTTAAATAGATATAAATTTCGTCTTATATAATTTAAACATGAGACACGTTTTTTTTTGTTTCTGGTTTATATTCGTACGTGACTTTCAACGTAAATCAAAAAGAGTAAACACCTTAAAGTAATGCGAACAAGGGGACCCGTCACTAATGCGTTGGAAATTTGGTATCGGAGGAAGCTGCAAGTAAAAAATTGCTTTCAACACCAACCATTACATCAACATCTATTTTATGTCGTTTTTCACTCATGTGAGAATATTTAAAGTAAATACAAAAATAATTAATCTAACTTTAGTTGTAACATAATGAATCTTGTCTCCACCATCGTTATATTTTTGACATAATTGTGTTTCGTTTGAAGTTGAATCTGTGGTCAAGTAATTATAAGTACTTATTTATGATAAGTAGATATGTTTACTCTTTTATCCTTTTCGATTGAATAATAAATTTCACACCGCTAAAGTAAAAAAACATTAAATTGGTACTGTACTAAAGGTCTTGCCGGCAGATGCCTGTTTTAGAATGCTGTCTTGAACCCCTCGACTTGTTAGAAACATATATCTAGTATACTTTACAGCAATCTATAGTTTCGACAATTGCCTTGTTTCGACTATGAAAAGTTAAATACGACCAAATTAGCACAGTCTAGTTGGGGTTCCGCTTTCTCGTTCATAAACAGAGACGTGTGAGTTTATGTGTGTGTCACTTGATTTTAAGTGTGTTGCACGTAATAGGTTCTCGAAATTTCCGTAAAATGTAATATCTTTAGCTGTTGTGAAACTAGTAATATTCAGTTATAAAGCGGAACCCATTAGATGATTAAATAAATTATATGAATGTTGCATTGTTAACATCAAATTATCTATACACACTACGTTAATTTGCAGTCATCACTTGTTAAAATTTTAGAAGTAAATAAAAAATGTTTTCCAGTAACACTTACATCACGGTCGTAAAAAACGGACAAAATATGAAAGAAAATTGTTGAAAACAACGACAGCTGGGCAGTTGGGCGTCATTTCGCGAACTTAGGTCGCAAAAACAACTTCGTAGATAGAAATTAATGCATGAAGAGTTGTGTTTCGATCTTCTTGCAAAATTTTGATAACGTTATAATGATTATACTTGCTTTAAAACTTTCCAGACTTTTACACATAGTCTTTTCTATGGTATAGCCCGATCGAAACGTCGCGTCGGGGAAACAGAAGGGATCCTAAGTTTTGTTTTTTTTTTATCGAATCCAGCTTTACAATAAAAACTATCATGACTCCAGTTGTCATAATTTATTTTCAGTTTATTTAATACTTCGTAAATTACATTTCATTGATGAACCATTGTTACTAATGTAGGATGGCGGAAAATGAAAACCTGAAATGAAATTTTACACTTATTATGATTTAAAAAAGCCAAAAGGCTAATCCCTCACACACTCTCGTCTTATGCCCGTCGTTATCTCTCTTCCATTCCTTTCCTATTTCGCTCTTTCTTTCACTCTTTTCTACGTTCCGTTTTACAAATTAATTTAGAAAAAAAATGTTAGGTATACTAAAGGATAAGAGCAGATACACAAGACCATTTAAACAATTCTTGTCAATATGTACAATGATTTATCTTGTCGAGTTTTTTCTCGTATACCTTACATCTGGAATTCCAGATGGCTGTTGGCTATAAAATAACACATTATTTGCAATTTATTATTTTATAGCACATTTTATCATACTTTTTATGTTATGAGATTCTATTTTAATACCTACACTAAATTTAGACCTAACTTAAAAGTAAAATCATTTTTATTCTTAATTTTTTTTTTCTCTAACACAAGATACTTGCAATAGGTTATCTTAGTTAAGTAATAGTAAATTGTATTGAATGAGCAGTAAGCTGAAACTAATTAAAAACGCAACACGTAATTTTTACTTATATTAAGACTAAAACCGTGTAGTAAAATCTTATTAAATCTCAGCCTGGGCTGTCTAGGGCGAGTTCAAGGTTCCAAAATCACCAGATCGATCGGTGAAAGACGGAGCTCATTATTACTTTCATCAACATAGATTTATGCCTCTCTATTAGCGTTAATGAGGCACAGCCTGCGCACATTTGCTTTCCGGCTTCCTCAGTATCTGTCGCTATATTTATATGTACGAACACAAGTACACATGTATTACATATATACGTAACGCTAAAACTTTGATGATACGGATTATACCTCCCGAAACACACACGTGTAAATACTAAATATTTTATAATTGGTTCTCAACTACTCAACCATTAAATTTAGAAGTAATTAGGATATATGTATACTGAGCCTTTATTTACTTTAGGTCTACATTTGTACAAGGTATGTGTAATATTATGAAAGCTTATAAAGCACACATAATATGATGTAGTTTGCTATTGCCAGACCTCAAAATAAGCATAACAAGTTAAAACCGTTTAATATATTTATGACAGGTAAACATTAATTTCGTTGATAGATATAAAAGTAAACAATAAAAATACTATTTTTTTCACTTTGCCCCGTTAATTTACCTATCCGAGGCTCAAGATAATGTATCACATGAATAATCAAATAAAAGTTCATTCTTACAGTAAATTCTTAAAATGGAATTTGTCCAGCGTCTGCTGACCAGAATCCTTTATTCAATGTAATTAATTAATCCATTTTCTTGAAATATTATCATCTGTTTATTAATTTTCATAGGCTGCTCACGTTTGTCCAAAAATAAATAAGCCAAAATTGGTATCCCCAACAAGACTTAAAGGTTAATGACACAATATACGAGTATCTTGTTTTACTACATTGATATTTATTATTCTATTTATACATAATTAGAAATGTACGATTTATGTTGTATTATGTTGAGAATTATTTTTATTTTGTCGTCATCTCGAGTTGAAAGGAGAAGGGCGTGTCTCATTTTACAATATGTGGGGTACCTATAGTTTATGTAATAAGCAATATGAGAAGATACTTGCAAAATGTCTAGTTTACTTAGTCTAAAGTCTGTAGAACAAAATATGAAATATTTTCAGTCGAGGAATAGAAGATTAACGATGTAGCGTCGTAACGGTTACAGCTTTCTGCTCACAATAAATTACTAATATTTAGCTTCTTACATTTTGCTGTAACATAATCGTAGTTCTCATATATTTCTAAATTTCTTCAAATATTTTAGAGTGTTTTATAAACATGCTGCATCTATCTGATGCTCAGATAAATACTTAAATAATGGATAATATCGTCAAGGCTTCAATCAAGGTAAAGGTTGATTGATGCTCTAACTATATTATCATATTTTATGAACTTAAATGAATTCAACATACCAAACCAAATATCTATAAACATTGTGATCGAGACTGATCTTGCAGGACTTTTCATGTCAACAGTGCTAAACTCAACTCTTCTCACCATCTGTATATATAAAAATGTTATGTTGGTTTGTGTTCGCTTCAAAAACTCAAATAGTTCTGCACCGATCGAGCTGAAATTTTAGAATGATATATAATCCGCATCAAGGATTGTTTTTATCTAATTTTTGCATCAGTCACATATGTGACTGATGCAAAAATATCCGCGCGATATATCGCGGATATCCGCGACCGCGAAAAAACACGAAAAAACCGACATAAACGCGGGCGGAGCCGCGGGCAACAGATAGTTTATGATATAATTTTCTCACCGTTATTATTTATTTAGATACAATTTTCATACCGAAATACCAATGTAATGTAAGTAAAATGAAATAAAAATGTGAAAATGTAAAACCTTATTCTTTACCTTAATATTAACAGCATCAGCTTAGAACGAGGTTTAATATCGTTGCGCCTTACAATTCACAAACAAAGTACTTCTACTTGTGTGGCGCTCGTAATATGTTAGAGCACGATGCTCGCAGCCTATCGCGCCTCTTTCTTCCGTCATATTAAATTATCGCCAAATGTTGCGTTCTTGATTTATTCCCAGCTCGCAAACTACCGTTTAAACTTGGAAGATGAGGATGCTTCGTACTAATATGGCCGGTAGTAACCTACATTTTTCTCGAGAACGCTTTGTTGACACAGCTATGAGATACGAGTAGATATGTGAACTAACATCTTTGATTCCGACGATGTATGCTCAGGTACTTTCTAAGCTTCCTCTGTAACATCTTATCTGATTTAGTTTAAAAAAAATAAATAAAAACCACAGTACACCTTAGATTTTTATGTCTCCGATACGGATATGACAATGAACTATAGAATAGGTTTATTGGTGAGTATGTGTGTTTCAGTTTTCGTTTTTTTGTTTAATTTATCCTGTTTAAGACAGTAGTTATTAATTTTAGTATCTAGAAAAAATGTTTATATTACGTCGTTAGTATTACCAAAAATGTAAAATAAAATAAATAGTAATGTGATTTGTTAAGGTTATATTTTTTTATAATTTATTTTATTTATTATTTCACAAAGGTCAGTACAGATCAGGTAATACAATAAAATGTAGAACAATGTGTAACAATTATTCCATTATTCTACTTCACAAGAAGGGCAGCAAAAGTGATATAAATAATTACAGGCCAATTAGTTTAATCTCTCACATTTATAAAATATTTATAAAGATCATTGTAAACCGCATTGCCGCCACACTTGACCACCATCAAACGCCGGAACAGGCTGGATTCCGTCTTTGTTTTTCAACAACGGGCCACCTTCATACACTCAACCACATTATAGAGAAGTCCATAGAATTCCATACCCCTCTATACCTTGCATTTGTAGATTACTCTAAGGCTTTCGACAGCCTCCATCACTCTGCGATTTTTACATCCCTTCGCAATCAAGGTGTCGAAGAGACTTACGTCAAGCTTCTGGAGGTGGTCTATAGTAACAGTACTGCATCCATCCAACTACACTCTCAGGGACCGATTTTTAAAATAGAAAAGGTGTGAAACAGGGAGACCCTCTATCGCCCAAACTTTTTACAAGTACCCTGGAGGAAGTCTTCAAAAACTAGCAGTCTCGTGGAAAAGTCATCTTGATTGCGAATATCGTCCTCAGAATTTTCTAATGAGTACGACTTTGAACATGTACCTATTTCTCAGTTTACAAAATCTATTGTTGAAATAAGATGATTGTTAACACAACAATCTTAGCTCATTTTGTAAAATAAACCTGATTAAATATTGTAAATATTTTGAACTTTACGATTTAGTTTGTATCTTGTTTTTTTTTAGGTTGTTCTTAGAAACAAGTTACATCACAACATTTACTTTAGTACGTTCGCCGAAGCATAAAATCAGTTATCAGTAAACAATAAATAAATATGTAGAATAGTTAAACTGATACTGGTATTATAAAGGTAAATATACAATAAAATAAACTGAAAAAAGTTAAAAATTATACTCAACATTACTGTAGCGATTATATTTCTTTAAAAAACGAAAGTTCCATTAATAATAATAATAATAATAAACGCTTTATTGTACACCAAATAATTAACAAAGGTAACTTAAAGCTAAGAGGTACAATTGGCGGCCTTATCGCCCGAAGGCAATCTCTTACAGGCAACCATTACAATTTTAAAGATAGAGTTTATAAAAACTGTTTCTATAAACCATGTTTTATATTATTATGCTGTATCTTTAATAATGGAGAGGGTACTAATAAGGAAGCATTATTTGTTTTATTACCCAATATTGTTGTGGTTGTAAAAATAATTTCACTCGTTACTTTATAAAGGTTCGTTTACGCTTTTAAAGACATTATTATTTACAACTAGAGAAGAATTTTATACAAAACTTATAAATACACAGGAGGTAAAAAAGACTTTAGTCTTGTCTCGTACCCACTTGAACCGATCCATTAAGAAACGCAACTGTTTGAAATGTATATATTATTGATCGTAAAAATAAATTCTAATAACCTACTATTTTTAGATTTCCATCTGATATTGCTTGTCATTTTATTCTGTCAATTACTAAAAGAAATGAATAGCAAACCATTGTTATAAAGATACACGACTATTAACAGATACGATCGCCGCATCGTTGCAATATATTTAATTACACAAAGGTGTTTTCTGACTGCATAATACTTAGTTAAAGTGCTATATTATACACAAAATCTAAATATATGTGTTGTTTACTCGCACAAACAGTCCTATAAATGACCGTAAGCGTTTAACGATATCTTCGCTCTCAAAACTTTTTAGTTTTAAGTTTTAATTAAAAGCATAAGCAGACGAAAGCTTTTTGCTCATTAATCAAAAAGTTTTCACCTCCAGAATTCACGGAGAGGGCTAGGATACTTTGAAATTTACAATTCGTAACCCTTAGTCCGTGTCACCAGTCTCTTCGTCCACTCTTTGTTTTAACAAGAGATTTGGTAATCAATAAATAATATAAAGGTGTCAGTCTGAACAGGTTTTGACATCAATTTGGAGTGCGAGTCGGTAATTTAACTATAACACCAGTGATCAGAGACTGAATAACATAATTAATAATAATATAATCAATATAATTTACATACACAAAATGGATTTGACATTTGCAAATGTAAATGTATCTGTTTGTAGATTTGTTGAAGGTTTACTGCAAAATCCAATCTCTGTTGTTATATGGTTTGTTTATTTTCTGGTACCTGGAGTGTAAGAAATGCTTAATTTAAATGGAGATACCTACCATGATGTACCTAATTTAAGCCAGCATTATCTGAATAATTACATATTGAACTTTTTATAGAATTAATTTGGTCATTATAACAGATTTACTAATTTTAATTAATAATTGCAGTTAATTTTAATCTAAAAATGATCGCTAGTATGAGTTCTCTTATCTGAACTAAGTTTCATTTAAATGGATTAGATCTTAAATACGCTAAGTGTGAACATTAAACTTAATGCTGCCCGCAGCACGGGTCCCTTCGTTACAAATTCTTACATTGTCTATAAGTTAAGATATAGTTAGTCAAAAATTACAAAAACAAATCAACAGAAAACAAAATATGGTTTTCAAAATAAGTTAAGCAAATCTACATACGCCAAAATCCTGGCAATGTTTCACCGCCACCTATACGAGCGAATTCAATTTTCTATATCTAACCCGAAATCCCGAGTACGCTGAACAGGGACTATTTTGCTCGTACCGACGACACAGCGAACATAGTCAACATGCATTGTACACCCTCCATCCAACTCACTCCTGACACTCCACTGACAACACTACTCCCGTACACAACCTAAGACTTGTTGCTCCGTTATTTGACTTGATTAGACACGTCCAATACATGTGGAGTACATATATGATTTGCAGAATATGTACACCAGATAATTATAACAAGATAACGTTCCTACAATATGTGCATAGATATAAAAAACTCATCTCAGCTTTATTGTAATAAAATGGCGGGTTGGTATACATTTTTAAACTCTTTTATGTTAACTCAACTGGTGGCTCACATCGGCTAGTTTGTACCTATTTGGAAGACGGTTTCTTGGATCACGTTTTATATGTGACAAATAGTCTCGAGTTAGAAGAAATTGCCTTCCGATCCACTCTAACAAATGTCAACCCACTGACGCATGACCTTAGTCGTTTTCGTGACGATCACAATTTACCTATAGTTCGATACCGGATTTAGGAGGGATCTCGTTTTCGGGTGCGTCCGGCCCTCTATTTACTGTACCCAACAACTACTTAAAAAGTAGAACTGAGAAATATTTTTTTCTCGCGGAGCGTTGAAGTTCACCGTCTCGAAAATAGCAAAAAAGTTTTTATTATAGATTTAACTTCTTGCACGATGTTGTTATGTTACAACTTAAATTAAATTATCGACGTATTTTGGCACTTGTTTTATTTTTTATTCTGAAAATTGAGTCTTGTAAAGTTACTAAACTACTTGAATATCTACGTCTTTAAAGACTAAGAAAATTTCAAAATCATACCTGCTTGAACCTTTAAGTTAGATTGTCTGTAGCGATCCAGTTACAATAATAAAACGCGGTGGCTGCCCGCTTGGCTGTTTACTAAATGACAGTGGGTGCGTTGTCGTTGCCCTATTGTACAGTGGTAGAGCCTGGGATAATATACGAATCTATTATTCAAGTGCCGTGGACCTTCAAACGCAACAAGAAAATAACAAAGATCAAGTCAACATTCATTGTGCTACTCTCAATAGGATTTTGACGGATTTCAATGGCTCCAGAAACATTTAACGACTACAATACTTTCCTCATTGCTCTTTCTATTAAGAACTTTAAACAACGTCCTAACTTGCTACTTTCAGCAAAAAATATATTATATATTTAAAACAGCTTTACATTACTTCTTTTTCGCTTTCACGACAATATATTCTGAACTCGATTTTCTGTGACTCAAGTTTAATCAGTACGCAGGTTTCCGGCAGAATGTACAACATTCGTAGTGTGTTTCACTAACAGTAATATAGCTGATAATAGATTTCGGTCAATTGTTTTTGTTGTCCTGATCAACATTTATTGCCTTATTCGTATGCGGGACCAAATCTAAAAAGGTTCGGAAATGTTCAATAAAATTTTATTTCGTTTTAAGAACATCGAGCAGATATAAAGGTTTCCGAGCTTGTTACTGACAAAATTTGGGGTAACGAATAGTTTTTCATAGTTCCTATGTCAATAAATTCATAATCTCTGTTCGTGATTCCTAGAATAGAAACTTTATTGATTACAATAGTTACGACGGTTCTGTCCAAAATGTTGCGTTTTGTCATTCTATTCTTAGTTGTAGTAATTCCGAGTTTATAGCGTTTCATAAACATGAAATGCCTCCGTCTTTTGATGGCGCTGTGACCATTGGAGACTGTGACTTTTACCTTTGCCACGTAATTTACATTTAAATCGAGACTAAACCTCGAAGACTTCCTTTTATTATTTTTTATAATGAAGAGTATCAGTAATGGTACGTTAACACGCAATGTGTCATGTAAATTAGAGCTTACAAGAGTCGTATAGAATGCTACCAAGTTCTTGATGTTAATGCTTTAACATTTAATGTAATGATATGCAGAAATTTTAGTTAGGGAAGGAATGCGAACATTATAGATAATTATGGCTATCTTTTGAATCAAGTATATTTCAATTAAGTTTATTACGCTTTACACAATCTTAGTGATAGTTCCTAAATAGTTCAAACAATTGGTATTTTGTTTGTTATTTTTCTTATAATTCTAGGGCACGGAAGTGGGTTAAGATTGAGAACATACCTAAACTTAAAAGGTCGGCGATAAAACGAACAAGTATCATTGCGTTCCTCGAGAACCTCCTGAATCCAGACGTAAGCAAATGTGGATAGCTGAAGTTTAATGAGCCGTGTGCTTACCCCGTATCTAACTTTGTACAAACTCCTATTTAGCGATCGATTTTTCCTTCACTTTAGAATTAAATAACTGAAACACCATTTAAACTTCGTATGTGCGCACTTCATCTTATAGAAGTATGAAGAGATCGTCCTTTGGGTAACTCATGGAATGTATGTGATAATATACATATATGCAGATATATAAACATTATTGACTTTGATACTCGATTAAGTTTTGATAAAGTCACACAAGTATGTTTTAATTACCTGTTGGAAGAGGAGTGGTCGGTCTCTATCAGCAAGAAATGATATGATAGACGATTCTTTGAGACCGTAAAATATATATGTAACTATTTATACTCGTATTTCTACTTGAAATCATGAGGACAATAGTTTTAATTAAAAAAAAATTAAGGAGAAAGTCCATAGATTTTTTGTTTCCTTCTTGTATTATCCTAAAATAAGTTATAAGAAATGAGGCTACAATGGGATGAGATATGAAGTATATTGAAGTGGTTAACAGAGTGCTTAATAATACAATTTCTACAAAAAATATTATACTCTGTATTATTATAATTGTTGTTGAAATTCCGTGCAATTTATTTTGGTTACAGTTTAATTTGATAATATTTTTGATTTGTAATATTAAATCGTGTGCTAATTTTCTAATAATATCTAGGTAAATTTACCCAAATAACCGCAATATTTGCATAGTGAACTAGACAATTTGAAAAGAATACCTTTTACTAACAAAAGCATGAATAGGCGGAAGGGTTCTTTGCCCGCATCCTTAGAGGTAATTTGTATGTAGTAAGCGAGCTTACAATTTCAGCTTGGCCTTCTTTTCGAGAGTCAGCTGTTGTAACTTTGCCGAGATATCATTAATCATAAAACATCATTATCTATCGATATTTTTGACAGTATAACGCTCTTTAAGCCTATCACTTAACTGGGTGATATGTTCACAATCAACTTGCAGAAATATTCAAAAAACACATTTACCAGATGATGCGGTACCTAAAGAATCATCATCTACTTAGTGACCAGCAGTACGGTTTCCGTAAGGGTCGTCCGCTGGTGATCTTCTGGCATACGGGTGGGCTCAGGCGATTGAGACTAAGGCGGAAGCCTTGGCAGTTAGTTTGGACATTGGGAAAACCTTCGATCGGGTCTGCCTCTTTCGAAGCTCCCTTTCTCCATAGAAGAAGAAAGCCCATGCTTTCCGAGAAATTATGCGGTTGGGTCACTAGCTTTCTAGCATGTAGAAGCATAAAAGTCGTAGTCGACGGTGAATACTCTGACTCTATACCTGTGATTGCTTGTGTCCCACAAGGCTGTGTGATATCGCCTACTCTGTTCCTCCTTTCATTCAATGTTATGCGGATGACAGTACGGGCGATGCTCTCTACACCGGCCGCGCCAATATTTCTCGGGAAATCGTCATTGAGAGTCGAAACAAACTTGTGTCTGAAGTTGGACCACTTTGGAAAATGTCTAAGATTGGGGTAGACTTAATTTGGTCCAATTCAACCCGACAAAGACACAAATTTGCAAGTTCACCACTAAAAAACTACTCTGCCAATATTAGAATACTTGGTGTAGACGTATCGAGCGAAGTCCAGTTTCGTGGCCATTTGGAGGATAAGGTCAAATTGGCCTCGAAAAAGCTCGGTGTGCTCAACAGATCGAGGCGGTATTTCACTCCGGCCCACCGCCTTCGGCTTTATAAGGCGCAGGTTTGGCCTCACATGGAATACTGTCTTCATCTTTGGGCAGGGGCATCCCAATACCAGGTCTTCCTCTGGCCTGCATTCAGCGGAGGGCAACTCGTATCGTCGATTGCCAGGAACTTCCAATTCGGCTAGACTATCTGGCGCTGCGTAGAGATGTGGTTTCGCTGTGCATCTTCTACCGCATTTACCATGGAGAGTGCTCCGAGGAATTGTTCGGATTGATCCCTGCCGCCTCTTTCCGCCATCTAGATGGTTGGCGGTCCACACTGTGCGATTTTCCCGAAACTTTCTGCCGCGCACAACAAAACTGTGGAATGAGCTGTCGCCTGCGGTGTTCCCGGACCAATACGACCTTCAAACCATCAAGAAAAGAGAGTACTTCTTCTTAAAAGGCTGACAACGCACTTGTAAGCAATATCATTAGTATTTTCAGATTCATTAAACGCTGCAATGATTTTGTACGAGTATGATTAACATCTATTCCAATTTACCTGTATTAAATTTAGATAGTGAATACAATTACATTAGTAAAATTATATCTGTACATAATTTTATAGCAAGAGTTTAGAAAAAAAGTGTTATTTGTTGTAGGGTCTGAAACGTTATTAAATAATTATTTTATCTTAGAGTTGAAACAAATATTTTTTTATTTTTTTTTATTGAATAGTGGGCAAACGAGCAGACGTATCACCTGATGGTAAGCGATTACCGCCGCCCATGGACACCCGCAACATCAAAGGCGTCACAAGTGCGTTTCCGACCTTTGGGGGATGGGAAAGGGGATGGGGGAGGGGTTGGGGTATGGGCCTCCGGTATCCTCACTCACTCGGTGAAACACAGCGCAAATGCTATTTCACACCGGTTTTCTGTGAGGCCCTGGTATCACTCCGGTCGAGCCGACCCATTCATGCCGAAGCATAGCTCTCCCACGGTTACTAGTTAGTGCTATTTATATATAATAATTAGTAAAAAGTGCTAAAGTATGAATTGAAAATGTATTTCAGTACCTTTTGTAGCCATCTCTGCGTTTCTGTACCATTTGTACATTGATCATTACTTCAATACACAGTTGTACAGCAATAAATTTCGTTTAAAATGGCTATGGTTTCCAGACAGGACAGTTCTACAGTACAATTGTTTTAAAACAAACACGATGTGTGCCTGAGACAGGATTTAGTCGTCAACCTTCTCAAATCCATACATTTTAACATAAATAAATTGTAAAGTAGAATAAATCACGTCGTTACTGTACGAAGAGCGGCGATAAAAAGTTTCGTTCTAGAAACATAGTCTTGTGAAGATAAATTATATGGTCGGCGATGTCAGATTGATACTGCCTAGTCAGCCGACCCAGTAGCCGGTAACTGTGTAGGTACACGCTACATAGACACAATATTGCGCCTTACAACCCCTTCAAAATATATTGTTATCAACCCAACTACTATATCCTTTTTACTAGTACATATTTTTATTAATATTTTGTTGGCTTGTAATCAGTGTACTTGTGTTCTAATTTTATAATTTAACCCAACAGTTTTATACAACTTCAATATATCGATGTAACGATTACGCTTGTAATTACATTTTTGTTATCATTGAGCTTTAATGAAATATCAAGCCATAATATTCTTGTTGTACGATAAAATACACACAATTCTTAAATGAAGATATCGTGTTGTAAAATTTTAATAAGCGATTGATGCGATTTCAAAGTAAATACTAAATAGGTATTACAACAATTTGAGAGAGACAAATTTAAATTAATATATTGAGTAAATGTGTATTAATTTATACCTTGATTTATACGAGATAACGAGACGAGTGTTTACTCAAAGAACATCGAATTTATAATATGGCTTAGAAATACTCTTCGACTGTATTGTATCTTCATACGCTAATACGCTTCATATTGCTAGCGAAAGCATGTCTCAACTACTCTCAACCGAACGGGCCGAAAACCGAAATCGCTTGCAGGTGCTGTACCTACATCCATAATTACGTTATTATATGATTAATATTTATTAGAATAATATAGATTAGAATTCTGTGATACCTAAGCGCGGGATAGTTTTTCACATATTATAAATTTAGCCGAAGGAGTAAAAGTCTTGTGTTGTCACCACAAAATCAGGTCGGTCCAAACGAAGGTGGTGGAGCTAACTGCAACCACTTATTTAACCGTGAACCGACAACTAAAATTATTTCTTAGTAGTTTAAAAAAAGTGATGTTAAGAGTTTCAAAATGAAATTAATTGAAATTAGTTAAAAATTAATTTGATTTATACTGTACATTTCATTATCTTTCGTTTTACTGTTATGAAGTTGAAGGCTGACATTTAGTTTTTGAAACAGTTATGCATACAAAGCAGCAGCGCCATAAAATACATAGGTACGGTGTTAAATTTTAACATTTCTAATGTTAACCTCAGTTAGTTACAAATATTACAAACTTATGCATATTTTTAATGCAACTGAACGTTTCTGTGTAAGTTGATGGCGAATATAAGGAAAATCGTTCTAGTCTTTCATACCAGCAAATGACGCTGTAATTTTTTCAGTCATAATAAAAATTTGTATAACATTGAAATTTGGTCTCTAGGTCATTATATTCTAGAAGGTACTGCACCTGATTGTTTGACCAGGCCACAAAACATGATCTAAGATGGAGACTTAGATCGGTTTTATATTAGTGTCTACCAACATCTTCACTAACAGCATATACTGACTGCCTCGGTGGCGTAGTGGTAGCGTATGCGACTGCTAAGCTTGAGGTCTCGGGTTCGATTCCCGGGTCGGACCAAATGTTTGTATGATCTGCAAATATTTGTTTCGGAGTTTGGGTGTTTTCTATGTATAATATGTACCTATGTATTTACAAAAAAAAAGTATATAAGTATTTATATCAGTTGTCTAGTACCCATAACACAAGCTCTGCTTAGCTTGGGACTAGATGGTGTTGTGTGTTATAGATGTCCGGAATATACTATTTGGGTAAAGGTCTAACACCGGATTGTGATTATAGTCAAACTTAACTTGATATAACCTTAACCTAATGATAGGTACCTTAGAAGAACACGTGACATTTTCTATTGAGAATTGACATATACTCATACAATATATTATATTAGTATTAGTGGTTTAATCCTAAAAACTCCTAATCCTAACTTGTGGCGAATTCAACGTTTTATAGAGAGTTATATATTTGAAAAGTTAATTTGAAGTCTCAATTTAATGTTGTTAGATCCTATTAACGGTTTGTTTGCACAGCACTGTGGCGGGGCTCAGGGCGCTGGGGTGGCGCGTTGGATCTTGCCTCGTCGACCAAGCTTATTATCTAGTAATGAAATTACTATTCATAGCACGTCTCAACAATTATCAGGTGCTTGTCATCGTCATCAATATTTTATAAGTCTGCGCGTTCATAGTATCATCATTAAATATGTTAATGACACCAAAACGACTTTTACCAAGGTTTTATAAATAACGTTTTATATATTTATTAATTCAAATAACATTACACAGAATAATAGAAGTTATAAAATGTGGGCACTATTTTAATTTTTAAAATACGGTTGGTACTTGAAAAGATGAGACCTGTGATGTAGGTACCAGCTACCTTCCAGTGACACAGAATTGGTAATCATTCATACATTGATCATGATTTGCCTAATACAAGTAACACAATTTGACATGCATAATTACATGTGAAATCAAATAGATATAATACACATTATAATGTTATATGTGTGTCTGCGTGTGTGTGTGTTTGTGTGTGTGTGTTTGTGTGTGTGTGTGTGTGTGTGTGTGTGTGTGTTTGTGTGTGTGTGTATGTTTGTTTGGGGTCTTGCGTGCGTGCGTGCGTGTCATTTGGAGGTTGTAGCGTGTAAGTTAGCCTCATTATTCTCATACGATAGGGTAAGAGTTAAATGTTAATGTGTTATTTTTACGTTAGCTATTAGTTATTTCTTGAGGCCGTACTTAAACTAAATGCCTTTGAAAATACTAACATAAAATCTTCACAGTTCTTGTTTTATTATATCCATATAGCAGGGATTGATTGAGCACATTCTGTTTTTTTTAATTTTAAGTGTCCGAAATTTAAGACAATTAAACGTTCATTCCTAAATTTTTTAAATATGTATATTTCACCTTTATTTTCACAATACCTCAATATATTCCACACATTATTTATATTGTACAGAATTAACAGACTGAATAAATTGACGCTATATCTAATATTTAATAGTAATTGAGTTTCAGTCGAAAACTTCGTAGTCGAAAATCGTGAACCGCAACATTGCTTCAAGTAACTAAGGGACGATGGCAACCTCTTGCCTCAAATTCTCAATACGCTCTAAGTCCAAACTACTTTGAGGTCATAAACACAAAATAGTTATCAGCTTGGCTCGGAACGGCCCATACCCAGTGCCACAGAAATTTATATACTAACATAACAGTGCATAACAGTACCAGTTCTATGTGAGACAATCTGTGCCAGGTTAGCACGTTCTCTACCATCATATCATTGTGTACAAACGCGATCAAACTAATGCTCCATTTGAGTACGCTTATGAATTACCATTCGCTTATGAAAATCCTACTGCATTTATGCTAAAATGCTGTGTTTCTTTAGACTTTGTGTTTGAGCATTAATTGGAAATGAGGCCATTGGTGCTCAAATAGTCTTTGTAAAGGTTATCTATATAATCCTCTAGAGTTACTAATTGAAATTTTGACAAATCATGCTTTTATCATCATTATCTCGGTACAAAAACGTCCACTGCTGGCTATGATAATTTCTATATCCCGACGTTTTTAATGGGTTCCGACCTGTTATTTTTATAGTATAAGGCAAACGAGCAGTCGAATCATCTGAAGGTATGTCTCTATCGTCACCTATGAATACCCGCAGCTCAAGAGATGTCCTCTCTAAGGCACGTGGATGTGTGGGCTTAGAAATGGTCACCCATCCAAAAACTGACCTGGAAAGGATTGCTTAACTTTGAAGAGTGTTAGACTACTTGGTTACAACTTAACCACGATTCCGTCTACTCTGTATAATTCCTTTAATATTTATATAAATATATAACAAATACAGTACAAATTGCTATTGCTATTGTTGCAGAAGCTTTGGACTGACATTTATTTGTTGTTTTTAACACTAATTTAGATGTTTTTTTTTAGTTTTCTATAATGTTTCATAAATGTTACAAAGCCTTTAATATACACTGGGCTATAAACACAGAGACTTGTGTAATTTACAGTCATTCTGTAAGCCAAGTATCGGCTGACAGCCGGGTCCGATTAACGAGCTGCTTCGCTACTTTAGCACTTGGCTCCCTATCCACCCTCTGCCACAAGTCTTACGTGATTACTCTTTGTTTTCTCAAGAATAATAGCACACCGAGCTGAGGCCTGGGGACTGAAGAAATAACTCCCTACGAAATTAGCTGCAAACTTTTTATTTATACAATATACAAGGGCATTCTCGGCAAATATTCTTTAAGATTTTCATTATGTGAGATGTTTGTAGGCGCTCACAAATTGTCGATGTTATGAAGGTAAGAACCCAACCAAATTTGTTCGGTTAACCGAGACACAACATTATTTTTGTCATAAAATAAACCCAAAACAAACCTAATAAGGGTCTATCGATTATATGCGAAGTATTTATTTTTATAAATATGTTAAACATCAGCTCAGTTTGTAAAAAAATGGTGTTATGACTGCCAAGATGAGAGACTGCGATTTGTGTACTTAGTATAAGAGCCCAATCATCTTTACACCATTAGGCAGGCATAGATTTATCCCTACAAACTTAATAGCCGGCCATTTAAATGCTTTCTAAATCAAAAATCCATACTATATAGTTATATTTATATATATATAAATAACATTAATCAATGAAACGTATGTACGAGCATAACTTTTGATCGACTGCACCAAATTGGATAATTATTTTTTCTTTGTGTTCATTATTGTTAGAACAAGATTGATATAGAAGATAATTAAAAGATAAAGCTATTTTTCACTACCTATACGAAAATGAAGAAATTTAGAATATATTTACGAAAGAAAAATATTATTATGCAGTACATGGTTTGCCGGGTCAGCTAGTAATATTATTAATTCGAAAGTAAATCTGTGTATCTGTTTTACGTTTTGACGGCTTAAACGCTGCACCGATTTTAGTAAAATTTGTCAAGGAATACTAGGATTTTTAAAGAAGGATATAAGCCACTTTTGACCGAGATAACCGACATAAACGGGAAAAAGGTGGTCATAAATACATGAATAATTTTTTGTGTAGTTATAAAAGTGTACCTTAGAATCACCTGATGCATAAAGTTCCGACCAGGTTGTATTGCGTTTAATATACACAGATACATTTGCATCAGGTTAATAGCCGTCAATCAATAAAATTTAAGTTACATTAAGCATTGTTTTAAATTGAAACTTGATAAAAAGAACTCTACAATCGTCTATTCATAATTCTGGCTAGTAAACTGGTTTCTCATATAAAAGTAGTGATTTAATAATATATTTAACATTTAAAAACATAATTCTGTCTGTATTTATAAATGAAATTATAAATAGAATCCCAGTATACATTGTTGAAACACCCTTGCAATTGTATTATCAGAACATGACAGAGTATATATGTACTTGTATCCTCCAATTTGACTCGTATAAGAAATAGAAAGTAGGTACTAGACACTAACTGGTAATGTCGCCACACAATAGCGCCAGCTTGAGTCAATATAAAAACGTCTTTATTTGCACAACAGAAAAAGGCTTGTACAAATATGAGAAAATTTTCAGTAAATATGTTTACCATCACAATTTCACGTGATAAAATAAATATATACAGCAGTTGCTATTATTAAGACGACTTACTTTACATTTCCGGATAATAATGAAAACAAACTAAACAAAATAACTTTGTAAATCCTGTGACATACTGTATAATATTGTAGTTTTAAATAATAACGTACATATATACACTTTTCTAAATTAAAAGTGATCCTGTTGTTTGATATACGAATAATATTAGATTGAATTTATAGCTCTTTTTGTTGCTTTTAAAGTATGACACAATTTAGTAGTACTAAATCCACTTATAGTGTCGAGTTTCCTAAGTCTGTCTGTTCTGTGTGATTGTTACATTTACAAACATAAATTTTATGTGATAAGCAGTTCTATAAATGTTACTTCAATTTGAGTAAGTAGTAGATACCTTGTTAGACTTTATAGCCCCAAGATATTATCATTTCGATTGCAGAGTGGTTCTTAACCGCTAAGAGAAAAGCGGGGTGAATATTTAAAAAAGATTTGTAACATGTGAGTTGCGAACTCTTTAGATTTATTTGTTATCCTACACGTGATTGACGCGGAACGGTATCCTTTAAAGCAGAGTTCGAATCATGCTTAACCTTGCCATATACTGTTATTTTTATAGCATTTGAAGGTTTAAGAAAAGAGTACAACAAATTTTGGGTAATTTTCTATTGCAAAATACATAATACATACTAGCTTTTCCCTCCGACTCCGCATGCGTTTGTGATTTTGATTGAGCAGTTTAGCCGTGTTAGCATAAAAGCCAGACAGCCTGGGTTACTTTTAAACTTATGATATTAATATGAATTAATCCTAATATAAACGGACTTCCTTTTTACTACTAATTTTAAATGTAAACACTTTATTAGTTTTCTTTCAACTCGACAGCATAAAATTCAAATCCAAAACTGAATCATGTTTATTTAAATCCTTGACGTGTCTAACTTATTCGCAAGTACCATAAATAAAGAAAGTTTAGGCATAACTTAAGTCTGTAATCTAGATCTGAATGAATTTTCAGATAATTTCAACAATTTTCAAAAAAGTACCAAACAACGTCATTAAACTTAAAACACTAGACGATTTCCTTTCGAATCTAGCTACGTAATCTTTCTGTTTATCCACTTTGAGTTAGTAGTTTGTAGTCGTTGTTCTTGAGAAAATTTGTTGACCTTGTTAATTAATCGTTTTATATGCAGACGTTTCGAAGCTTTCCTTAAAAAGATTTTACGAAACATATAAATCATATTCAGATATAGCAATTTATCATATTTCATAGTGTTATGTTTATATGTGTTCCATTTATAGTCTGTTGTGAATATGCATTCGTACTGCTTTGTTCGTTGAATTTGACTAGTGCGAATAGTTACGTGTTTGTTTAAATATATAACGCGGTAACTCACTATCTAACTAATGGAACATCAAAGTAGCCTGGACTCGCGACCCGCGCGGAACTCTTTCCGTGATTAATGGGAATCTTATCAGATTCCAACACTATACATTTAACGGGCTGATCGCGCCCAACTTAATCGACAAACCGGCCTTCCGAAAGGTGCAAATTAATTACACAGATAGCTTTAACTCTCCAGTACATTAATTTGTACCTAATTGATTATTTGTAGGATACTGTTTGATTCAATCTTCTAAAACATAATTAATTTCGTGATCGGAATTTATACGCGGCGGGTGGATCGCAGGCGGGTCTTAGCAAATGCTCTGATGAGATTATTCTATGACGCATTTGCATATTCAAATCCTTAGATATAAAATTTTGGTTGAAATTCCTAAAATGATTTTTAAACATTCTTATATATTTTCTTTATATTTTAAACGAATAGGTAAACGGAAATTTTCTTGTGCTATTCCACTAATTTGTCATATTTATTCACCGTATGTCAAAATTAATAAAATTTCATGTCCATTAGCATTATCAAGGAATGTTTTTATCTCTGAAAAATATGGTTGTTCTGCAAAAATGGCAACCAGGCGGGGTAGTGCGCCGGGGCGGGTTCGTCGCGACGGCAGTTCAGCTCGCGCGTCTCCACGGCCGGCCGCTTCACGCGACCCGCTCTTTTACTGACACTTCAACGCTAATTAATACCGTTCAATCGAAGTTTTCATAAGATGGCATGTGCTGTGATTTAAAATTATAAATGCTATTTCTTTTTGTGTTGTGAAAGCTGTGTTTGTGTGTGATAGTAATCATCGTTGACAGTTAAAGTGCACCATGCGGTGAAGTGCCGTCGGTGCTATATGCACGTGTGGATATGGTGGACCCTCTGAAAATATTTTGGGTTTTAACAAATAGCACTTATTTGGGTATGACTTTTCATTTACCTTTAAAAAATAATGGAGGTGCTAAGGACCGCTCATTATAAAAATATTTGTATTGTTATTGTATGAAGTCTGATATTTTTGATAATCTTACATTATAATACGTGGAGTAGATGAAGCATTTCACATTTGGATAAAATATAATAATATTAAAAATCAAATATAAAAAAAATATAATAAAATATAATTACTAGTAACAATGCTTTGAAATTTTAGCTCAAGCATTAGGTACTTACATATTGCTCTATTTTTATAAATAACTATTGTTTTGGGAAAATGCTTCTTTAAATATAATTTGAAAGTATTCAAAGAGTCTTAATTACTGCTATTGAATAACATAAATTTGTAATTTAAGTTTTATTTTTTTTAACGTAGAGCCATATTATTTCGGCAAACCCGATTAATGGTTTTGTTTAATAATAATGTTGATCATCCTTAGGATTTTTTTTAATAAACTGTATTTGAAAAACTACTACATTGCATAACATGATATCCTTTTAGAATTTCATTTATCAAATAATTTCATTAGCTTAGCTCCCACATAAAAACTGAGCTTAAGATGGTGGTGTAGAGTTCCTTCTCCATTACTTCAACCGAACGTTTTAATGAATGACTAGAAAGGAGGATCCATGTTTCAGAATCGATTAATAAAATTGAGTATTTAAAATACACTAACTGAACAGACAAAAATATACTGTATAAAATTAGGTTTGGTCAAACGGACCGACAATGCAAAGCAATGAATTTTCTATGTTTAAATTAAGTTCAGTTGGTGCTACATTCACCATTTTAATTTAATAGTCTTTCTTTAACTTACTTGTATCATTGTCCGGTCTAGCAGAAAATTAAAAAACCAATATATTTCGTATACCTTGTTTATTGCAAAGTTTAAAATACTAATATAATTGTAACATGTCTGTATATGGCTACTTTATTGGCTTTACTTCTACTATGAATTTCTTTTATAATTAACTAGCTGACCCACGCAACCTCGTTTGCGTCTTATACTCGTATTGCCCGTAGCGTGAATTTTTTTTTGTTTTGAAACATTCTTCATTGGTGCTCCGCTCCTATTAATAGTAGCGTGATGATATATAGCTAATATAGCCTTTCTCGATAAATGGACTATCCAATACCGAAATAATTTTTCAAATCGGATCGGCTGTTCCTTATATTATTAGTATAGATTGGTAATCTCTTCCTAGTAGAAAATGTAAACACTTAGAGTGACATACATGGCTCGCTCTTTGATCTAAGGTCCTATCAATATCTTGGTGTCCCCCTAGAATAAAACATTGCAACAGTACCTACTTCTTGCATTGTTGATACCTGTACTTGCTGCTTCATAAATTTTATTGCATGTTTGTCTTGTGTTTACAAGAAACAAATAGTTTTGAAAGGTCAAAACTTCTTGTGGTACGAGTATTAAATAATGTGGTAATTTAAGCTGCCGAAGTCCTTGAAACCAACTTAATTTTCGTTTGAATGGGATTTCAAAATTCATACTTCTATTTATTAGAGCTTCAGTCATTAAACCATTTAACATAATTATACTTAGCATTAAGCCCAGGGCCTTGTTACAAGTAAATTTATTTACGCCAAGTTTATTTACCAGTTTGTATAAAGTAACAACCCAATAAGGAAAAAAGACCTTAGATTTATTACGAAAATTATTGGGTGTTTGCCATTTTATTCTGAAGCAACTTGAACCGTAATATTTTCGGATATTTCGCAAGTTTTTGGATATATCTTAATGTAAGCAGTTTTAATAAAGTAGGTTCAGTTTTTTTTGCAGCTAAGGTTGCTAGGGAAACTAACAAGTTAATTAATTGTTATAGTTTAGCATTTGTTGCTGACTATTATATACCTAAATTATTATTTCATACTCGCAAGATTATAACGTTTATGTTTAATTCTGCTCGGTTTTATATTTTATTGAGTTTATTTGTGAGCTAGATAAAAATAGCCTTGAGTTTGATGACAATAATGTTTTATTAATCTTACTGGATAAAAATGTACGTAAACTAACTAATAACCCATCGTGTTTGGAACGTGTCGCATCAGCTTGTTGCTTTCGTTTTGAACAATTCTATGTCTGTGTTTGGCCCTGCAAAAATAACTGTACTCTGCCTGATGGAAAGCATAAACAGAATTCAAGAGTGGTGGTCACCATACTCATTGCGAATGCAGACAATGCAACAATGCAGCATGGTGAGCTACACCATGGCGGCCTAGTGATGCTGCTTTATCTCTGAGGCTCCGGTCTCGCAGTCATCAATGAAATACACGGCACGCATGCTGTCATTTTACGTTGATTTTACGAATGAATATATAAAATGTAACGCTAACTTTAAACTTGATTAAAATACAAAAATTATGGTTGTGAATTCTGCAAATGTAAATTTATACAGGTATCTCTATTCAATGGCAAAATCTAACTTAAATCCAGTCTCTGCCTATGGAGTCTGTTAGGTTCAGATTAGTAGACATATGCTTATTTGTAATTACCTAGTTATTACATATCGATAATAATGCATTAACTTATAGTAGTTAAACTTTCCGTAGTTTGGCAGATCTAATATATTCTAGGCTCTGCAAAATAAAGTAGGTACTTTCTGCACTTTTTAACTTTACTACAATTATACACTTTACTATTATTATTAAAATTTTAATTTATTTAAAAATACCTCCAAAGAAGTCTCTTTGCTTCTGACATTATATCATCATCTCAGCCGCAGGACATAGTCCAACCCTAATGGACTTTACCCTACTTTTCTTCACGACATCCAGTCTTGTACTGACAACATACCACAGCTAGTATAAAACGAGATATAAAAATGGTGAAATAATATAAACAGAAAGGTATATTTTGACCAGAACGATAGAAGTCAAACTTTCGATATGTCAATATCATTGTTACTGTATGTAAATACTTGTTGCTACCAATGCATAGTTGAGAAAGCTCATATTCAAGTAGAATACGTCTCATAAATTTACAGTGTATTTTAATATTAAATTAAGTTTCGAACAAAAAATTTACCTTCTTGATTTGAATAAAACCATCATCATCATCAGCCTATGTCAGTCCACTGCTGGACATGGCATCTCCAATGAATGAAACCATTGTAATTAAAAAATAACATCTGGACTTTTTACAATTTTTTTGCGCTCAGCGTTTCATTATAAACTACAACTACCGAAAAACGAAAGACATGTGGGTTAGTAAATTAATTACTGTCTAACGGGAAAGATTCGATTTCCAAACTATCTCAAATATGAAGTGAAACTATCAGAAAACATTCGATAAAGTTCAGTTTACAAATTTAATGGAGATTTGTTGAAAAAGTTTTTTTCAAACGGCAGAAACCTTTGTTATTGTTATTAAAAAAATGTTACCAACACAAAATATTTTTATTTTTCAATCAATTTTTAATAAACAATATTCTCATCGCAAGGGATGGTGTCTGCCATAAACAAGCCCGTGCTTACTTCACCTAATGCTGTTCTTAATTTTGAAGCAAGTTTTTTTTTAATGAACTTACATACAATAATATAATAGATGAAATATAAAACTATACGACCGTTACATGCATACAGCATGTAAATATTGAACATACAATCAGTACACAAACTCTTGCCTGCTACGCTATTTTTGTATACCTAATACTCTTTGTGATTAAAATGGGAGAACCATGCTTCGTAGCTTAGAACGACAACGCAATAGTGACTTTTGAGTTGTAGGTGTCATTAAGCGGCGGTAGGTACCTACTTACCATAAAGGAACCCGTCTACTCGTTTGCTAATGGCATAAAAATATGAAAAAAGTTTAATTTTTAAATACCTATATATGTAAAACCTTAAACTATAGACTTTTTAAATTGGGCAGTATGGAATAAAAACAGTCAAGAGGCATAGCTTGTTTTTGTTCCATTTGCCCATCGCAATTTAAATCAAAGTTCAATCTAGATTGAATCATAGTTTTCGTTTTATCAATCTCTTTCTGAAATTGAGCTCTATTTATTTAAACTAAAGTTGTTTTAACAAAACTAAATTTCGAACATTTTAGTTAAAATTAAGAAAAAGTAAATATGTACCGAAATTCTAGAAATTCATCGAAGACTGATGATATTATCAATAGCGTGATCTAACAACAATAAATCTATGTCTTCCTCTCGTAAAATAAATATTGTTTTTTTCATGTTTTGAATTCTCTTTACATCAAGCAAATATATTACCCTGACCCTACTGGACATAGTGTAATAATGTACCCTTATCAATCACCAAACCTTAGGATTATAACAGTAAAAGTCCATTAAAATGCGTGAAGCATATTTGGATGATGCGCTCCTGAAAACAAAATGTAAAAACGCTTATCATGCACGCCGTAAGAGCCCTATTAGAATTTTAAAAATGAAAAGTTTAAACAGTTTTTGAATTGCCTAAAACTTTTACATGTAAATACATTTACTTTATATAAACATGTTCTGTTACGTTATATATACCACTAATAAATTATGCACTTTATGATAGCCATTAATTACAGATTACTCTCATACAACATGCTACAATACAATGCACCATATTAAATGTAATAAAACATTGAACGAGAACGAATAACTTTACATAAAAAGCTTTATCTAAATGTAAATAAGATGATATTTAAAAAATGCATCAGTGATACAATAGAAGCGGGCACCTGGGTCCAGACGCGTCGGTGGCGGGACAATGCGGCGCCTTTAGATGAGACAATAACTCAATCGCAGTACCGCGCCCCGGTGTGTGCTCGCAGATGTAATCGACACGAGCTGAGTACTGAATACAATCGGTCAATCCACAACGAACCGAACCCACTTATACTAATGCGTCCTATTGAAACGATCGCGGTTCATCCCACACGCGCCTAACGAGAAGGATCCATTTGGGAATGCGTGCAAAAGAGTTACTCCTATAATATTATCTCTAAAGGTATTCTAATTTATTTTGCAAACTCTTGTCATAATATTATAAATCCTCTTCAAATATCAAATCCATTTTAATTAATAGCGAAACCTTTTCCATTGAACTAGAAGTAACAGTAATGTTTCGTAATAAAACGATTTTTATTTTTTACTTTTAAATTTATTTTGATTGTTATATTACCTATGCATTCAAATATTTGTTGTATTCATAGACTCAAAGAATGATAGACCGATCGATCGAGCACGCACAAAATACAATCGTAACTTTAGATTGTACGCTAATATTTTGATAATAGAATGTGAGTTAGCTTGTTGCAAATATTTTCAATCATTTTCAAAATATATCGATAAATTTTACGATTTTAAATAATTTCAAGTTAATTATAAAACATTATATAATAAAACACTATAGCTTTAAACATGTTTAACAGAAAACACTGAATCAGCGACATTGACTTAGTTGCGCTGTAGCTAATTTTATTTTCAACATTATAGTAGTCTATACATTAATACGTAAAGCAAAAACTTTGTACCGCTTTTACGAAAATTATTTGAACAAAAGAGTATTAAAGTTACAGTTAAAGTTTATATAGAGGAGGAGTGCAGACAGCTACAAAAAATAAAATGTATTAAATTCACCATGGGAGAGCCACGTTTCGGCATTGCATGGGCCGGCTCGACCGGAGTGATACCACGGTCTCACAGAAAACCGGTGTGAAACGTCTACTTCGTTATTACATAAAAATAGCGACCACTAGTAATATAATTAGCGTACAGAGTAGTAAGCCAAATTTGTTAAAAGTTTTAAACGATATGTTTTGTGATTAGTAAGATATAGTATATAAGCCACGGCTTACAGTTAACCAACAGTCGGAAAAACAAGAATACCAGCCATTCATCTAAAAATAAAAGTTCTGAAACCTTTAATACACTATAATAGCTAAAGGAACCTCACTGTTACGTATATCTGTATTATAGCAATTTTGACAGACTAGTTGAGATTGTTTCTACTATCGCAAACAGTTTTAACATTATTGAAATTCTTTTTATTACTTTGCGCTGGTTGTTGCCAGAAGAGACCATTCTTCTTCTCTAAGTATATCTTACACTGGATATATTTTACTGCATTATTTGCTACCTGTTGACGCTTTTCACATGGCTCTTTCTGTAACAAACAATCGATAATGCTGATGAATTTTTACCTTTGTTTATGTAAGTCGTTAAACTGTAAGTAAGTACACAATCGATATGATCTAAACGTACCTCAGGTGGAACTGCTGCTACGTAAAACACTCTTGGTAATTGGAGCTATACTAATTTTGGAAATCATAATCTATATTTTATATCATAAGCTACTCTATACAGATACCGACTATAGCTTCCAACGAATTGCGGCTGTTCCTAAAAGATATTATGGAAAATCAATGAACTTGAATGAATGAATGGAACGCATAAACGTAGCTTTATGGATTTGTTATGTCAGGGAAAACTTGACTTACTTTTTACAAAATTAACAAAACAAATGTTACGTGGTGATAAAATACGCTTATATATTAAAATTCTTTTAAAATTTCAGGTTTTTCAAAACTCTCAAAATGCTTTGTATAAGTTAAGAAGTAATAATTCTACAAGTCAATAAAAAAGTAACTTTACTAATTGATAGACATACTGACATCAAACTAATTTTATAAAACTTTTTATTGTAAAAGAACGTAACCCTACAACATCTACACATTTTGAAAGATGAAAATTAATGTTTGCATTGCGGATACGAAATTCAAATAAACTTAAAAAAACATTTCCACAATTATTATGGAAAATGGCTGTCATTTATATAATCAGCAACCTGAGAATCTCCGGAAATTACTCAAATATCGATTCATTCGAACAAATGCTCCATTATGTTCGAAAAAAAAACTAAAATAATCGTTAGAATTCAAAGTAAAATAAGTTTTCATGTAACATAGATAGAGTACACAATTGACTGCGTAAGAAAAGTATTATTAATGGACTACTTACAAGATTCAATGCACTTTATAACTTGGCGAATAGAGTCGCAGTACGTTTGTATTCAATTAGTTGAGCTTTCCTGTAGTGTACTACAATGTGTTGTTTACCCCTGACCTTATATAATTTGATACAAACTTGACTGATCACATGAAATAAGAAATTAAATTATGAGAAACAATAATGTTATAACAAGTTATTATCATCATTAATATCTGCTTTGTGTTGTTGGACTATCATGTAATCCACTTACTCCTCACCCCTCTTCTCTGGCAACGACAATTTATTATTTCAATAAATTAATGTAGTAGTATCTAGGTATCATTATTATAATAGAATTGAGCCATCTTATAATCATATCCCTTGAAAGACATAGTCACAAAGTGATTTAGTGTAACTATCAACCGACAAGTGATTATATCTCCGGAGATATAAATTACTTTTATGTCCTTCTTAATATGACATACTATTCCTTACATTTGCCATTTGGCAGTATATTTGCAAAAAATCAGCCGCTGTTAGTAACGTAGGTAACCTTTTTGTAGCACATGTTTTATGTTAAATAAATAAAGGGTCTTATATACCTGCTTCAGATAAAAATACAAGTCATTTGGACCCGATTTATGACTGCTTCTATTTTAAAATCTGAGCTTACCCTATTACAACTTAAAGATTACTCTAACATTTTTTTTAAATTACATTTGAAAATTATTATGTTAAAACAATAAAATATTCAATCAGGTATTCGACACTTTATTTCGCTACATTTGCGAGTAGAAATAGAGACGGTCTGTAATACGTAATAAAAATATGGAGGAGTCGAAAACAAGGAAAGGGGGATACATCTAAAGCTTTGTAAGACAGACTGATATATCACAAACATATAAAAGTAGTATTCGAGCAATCCGAACATTTCTTAGAAATGCCGCTACCGCACTCCCTGCCAGGCAAACACGCGAAATTAGTTTTCTTACAGAAGTGGATGTGAAAATATGCCTTTGGAGTAGATAGTATCCTGTAACACCGTTGAAAGTACGACGAATATATTTTGTGAAGTTATCGTTCATAGTATATTTTCGACACATTAAAAATGCATCATTATCATTCATCATAGCGCATAGTATAGCATTTCGACACGACATAGCACAAAATAAAACTATAAGCTCCTTATACGACCTCCTAACGACAAAAAATCTCCTACACCGCTATGTAATGCAATGTATCAAATCCCAACTGACCTGTAATATTAACAAGATTAAACAAAGATAAAAGGCAAAGAGAATTTGCATTAAAAAAGTGTTGCTAATTTTTAACTTTTAAATATGTTAATTCTAAAATACTTTTGGTGGGAGAGAATTGACACAACACTACTGCACTGTCGTGGCTTCGATGCTGACAAGGTACAAACATTCATGTGACTTGCAAGTATTTGTATTAATCTAGGTGAAGTGACATGTGAAATCATGTTTGCTACTATTTTTGGGTGATAACCAGTATACGTATGTTAAGCGAAATAAAGTAATATATGCTTCTTCGGTATTTCAATCGTATAAATGAGATAACAAATAATATCTGGTGAATCATTACAGAATCGTGTCGAGAGGGCGCCAGTAGCAGGTACTCAACGCCCGTATATTGTTTAACGTGGTCCTGTCATCGACTTCTGCAACCGTTGTTTATTTGTAGGCTAAAGTACTTTCATCTTTAGTTATTGAATGCAAAAGCGGTAATAATATACTGACCACACTTGAAGATAATTGCATGTGCTTCATCCTGATTAATATTTCTTTAATGTTTATTAAACGAATAGAGAAAGGGGTAAATGGATTTATCGGTTTCCTTAAACTTAGAATGTTTGTCTTAAACTTGAACGTCTTGATGGCTATTCTGCGGCAGGAGTTATTGCAGCTCAGTAAACTTGGTTACACATTAATATCAAGATATTGATATTTGAGTACGACTAAACTCCTTTGTTTTAAGGAGTTTCTTTATTTACAAAAATAAAGTGTAAGTGATGGGGTGGATATTTGTTAAAAAACTGTAAATTTAGAAATTATGTTATATAATTACGCCACTAAGAAGATCGAAATTGTGCGACTACCATTTCTTCTAGGTGTTAACTTTAAGAAAAAGACAGAAGTAATATACAAACTAGTTCAAGAAAAAATAATATTTTCCACCATTAATATTAAATAAATAAATAAATACTTCAGACATCTAACACAACATCATCTAGTCCCAAGCTAAGCAGAGCATGTGTTATGGATACTCGACAACTGATATACATACATATCATACATAGAAAACACCCAAACTCCGAAACAAATATTTGCAGATCATACAAACATTTGGTCCGACCCGGGAATCGAACCAGAGACCTCAAGTGCAGCAGTCGCATACGCTACCACGGCACCAAGGCAGTCAATATTATTATATACGAGTGCCAACCAACAAAAAAAGAGATTGGTTCGTATCAGATTAGTAGGTGAACGACTGTTGTACGAGTATTTAGAACTTATAATTATGCTTTACACGTTTTATGATATTCTATAACTAAGAAAAAAGTTAATATTTTAAAGTTACTGATTATTTATTCGGTCATCCACTATAATATATATATACATATATACACATGTACAATAATTTTTTTTATCATATAATTTAAAGAAGTCAGAAGAGTAATTAGGTCATAATTAAGGTTTTTAAGCGACTTCACAAAAAGACGAAGTTATCAATTCAACTGTTTTTTTTTTATGTTTGTTACCTCATAATTTTCGACTGGGTGAACCAATTTTAATGATCTTTTTTATTTGAAAGCTGGTGCTTCTCATGTGGTCCCATTTCAAGTTAGTCCAGTGCTAGAACGTTGAAGTTGAAGACGGTTTTTTTATAAAATTTTTAATTATTTCTCAAAAACATTGAAATCGGTTCGAAACAAAAGCGCATACTGTTATGTGAGCTTTGAAAGAGAAGCTTTTTTTTATTTTAAATTAAGTTATTATAACGTTCCTTAAAATCACAGTATGATTTAAGCCCTAAAGCAGGTAGCTTAATTCAAAGATTGCCATGTAAAAATATTTGATCTTTTCTGATATGGGATCTTATCATAATTTATCGCACAAGATACCAGTTTCGAAGGTATATTATCATTATGAACCCTTTCCTCACCGCCATCGGCGTTGCTTCGCAAAAAATAACCTGTAACGTTTTTCATATCCTCAACTCCTCATCTGAATATTATTCGATTGTGTTCCGCCTGTGAGCTACACATATTCTTTTGCGAAATTATTTTACCCCATCAAAGAAATATTGAATCAATCTTGGTGAAAGATAAATTTCATATTTTAAAACACTGAATATGATAATATTTCTCCCATCATCGATTTGTTTTGTTGGTATGAGACATTTTGTATCTAATCTTATATCGTCTAGAATCGAATGTCGAGGCGAAGTAGTGTGAAGTTTATTGTGCACCTTTGTGAAAGTAGGAGTATACGGAATCCCATAACCTTGTCTTGTTTTTCCACTTACCTCAGTATCGGCCAATCTACAGATAGCGACCCGCGTCACGCTTCTGTAGGGACTTCGTCTGAAACGGTTTTGTGGCATATCGAAAATGACCACGATCATACTTATGCGATCGTACTGTTCCGCTGGGAAATCAAAGCCTGGTTTGGTTATATACCTACTGATATTTATACCTGCTTGATTTGTCTAGGTAGAAGATAAGATTTTTGATGTAGATTTAATTAAAGTTAGTGAAGAAGATACCTGTATTTAACTTATAGTTATAAACTAATATATTTTGAAAGTTTGCTCGGCTGTAGGTATGACACAATTTGTCAACAAAATTCGTTCGGAGACAATGGCAAATTATCGAATCTTATGTAGTAATTTCATTTGATAAATTGCAATTATTTTTTTGTTATGCTGTTTTTTAAGAATAAGTTAGTAATACATATATATTTTTAGTGAGAATAATATGCTTTTAATAAAACTACACTGAAATACGAGTATGATCTGATCCTAACTTAATTTAATGAAAACTGGGACATGGTCTCAACAGTATGCATATCATAGCTCTATGTTATATATGTCCAAAATGCCGACGCTATACCATTCGTAGTTTATTGTTTCCGAGACCATTACGATACACATCGTTTAACGCAAAAAGCGGACCGCTGATACGTTCGATAGCTTCACAAAAATCCAATGCCTATTAATAATTGAAACTCGAATCGAATAATAAACGTGTGTCCCACAATAAATATAAAGTTTTATATGCAGTATCATAAGACTTAATATAGTTTGTGAATATCGGAAAATATCTAGAAACAATATATCATGCAAACGAAAAGCTATTTTAAATTCAATCGCTTTCGCTGAAAACGAACAATCCCCATTTATCTTGTAAAGTAGTAAGGCCAGATCAGATAAGACGATCACAGAATAGACGTTAGATTTTTACGGATTCCAAGCGCGAAGTCAAAGTCCGGCTTTGTTCTAGTTCGTAATAAGAAAAGATGGGTGATCGAAAATTGTGCTTGTTAGCGTCCAGATAACCAATTCTTCTTGCTTTAGTTTTATCCATGCTAATATTATGAATTCGAAAGTAACTCTGTCTACCAGTCTGTCTGTCCCGGTTCTCACGGTTAAACTATTGCATCTGCATAAAATTAGTCATGGAGATACTTTGATTCCTGTGGAAGACCATTGGTTAATTTCTATCTCAATTACCGACACACACGCAAGCGGAGCCGCAGATAAAAGCTAGTTTTATTTAAGTATATGTTTTAAATATATATTCCTTGTAATTAGCACTTTTAATAGAAGTAGCTACCATCGTTTGCGTTGCGAGCAATGTTTAGGTATTATAAAAAATAATATGTGTTATAACGATTCATTATTTATTTCAAAAGGATAAACATTAATAAAGGACACTTACTTGATTTATTTAATTAATCAACTGCTCACTGCACTAACAGTTTGCTCAACACGTACAGCAAGCCGTTACAACAATATATATAATGTTACATATATGATAATATATACTTAAGTATACATACAGATATCAAAACCTACCATTTAGGAAAAGTATACAAAATTTAAAAAAGGAACTCAAATTGGATTAGAATAAGTCGACATCCGTATACTGACCAATCAAAGAGCTGAGCGGAAAAACTGCTTAGCTAGTGGGAGTATATTGTGCCGTACACGTATCTGCAACGCAGTGAGTAGACGGCATACTGGTTTGGTATACGACATGTATACATGAAATAACGTATTAGAAGTATTCGTTTTATTATTCAATAACAGATAATAGTACACCTTTTGAGCAGAATTAATGGCGCAATGCAAGTACATACAGACCTACCATGCCGAGAACAAAAAGTGATGGATTTAAGTACGGATAGATCCCATATAGCTTTTTGTTTGTTTGAACCACGCGAATTTTCATTTGATGCGTTCTACCATCGTATTGTACCTCGCCTTCCGTGCCGTGATCTGGGACCCGATCATATTTGTTGAAAAAAAAAAAACCGACAGTGCCAAAATGTACAAATATTACAATTATGGCCATGAGGCCTATTCCGTTACTATGAAGTAACGGAATAGTTATACAGAATACTTTGATATCGTACATTAATTAAGAAAAATCATCTAAGAGCATTAGGTTTATAGTCTATCCTTTCTTATGAAACTGTTTTTAAAGGAAACATGTTTGTGCTTATCAATACAGCATCATGATAATTGTCGAGAAAAAATGTAACACACAAAATGTCACAACTACTGTATTTCCATAATCCGGACCCTCGACCTTCCGCCCGCACTGGTCCGAAAGGCGCAAAGGCACGTCCCGCCACTCTGTGCACCTCTTGATAAAGAATTTCATTATCAGCACACCTTTGTATGAATGTGTCCTGCAGACAAGCTCCTTGGCGATTTATAAAGCGGTTGACTGCTATTTTTAATTAAGGCTTTAGCAGCATATTTCACTTGAAAATAACCAATTTCTTTTATATGGTTCTTTAAAAACAAAAATAATCTTATTCTTTGCTATTATGATACAACACCACAATACTGCGTTAATGTATATTATAGTATCTGCCTAATAAGTATTTCATATCGGATCCAGAACAAAATTTATGAGAACATCGTTATTTTGAACGGATAATAATCCAGTGAGTATTGAATTAATTTGTAACAAACTATAATCTGATTTATTGCCGAGGCCGAGGGACGTTAAAAAGTTAGCAACTTATTTGTAACTTAGTTCTATTTTCCATCCAAATATGTAAATATGTTTACTCTCACATCTAGTAAATAAAGCATTACTTGTTAGTCATAAATTTATTCACGGTTCGTTTTTTAGGGCGATTTAAACAACAAAAACAGGTTTTGAATAGCTAAAATATACAACTTTTATGTAAAGGATAATTTTTTGAATGATTTCAATAAACAGTTTCATGTAAAAACTTTTACTTACAACAAGGTCATAATTTGAATTCATTACAAAACCAATGAAACGTGCATAAATAGTGTTTAAAAATATGTAGGTATGTAGACCTCCATATATTCGTAATGATTCTTGTCGCCATCGCATTAATCTGGCACTTATTTACCGTGTTACAACGGCTATTGCTTATTGGCGGAATGGCGCATGATTACGTTAGCTGATAGCATCATTGGAAGCACAATTTATGTTCTTCTTTAGTTCTGTCAAAACTAAATTAAACATAATTCAGTGTATCAATTTCTAGCCTGTAGTGAGTATTAAAAGCAAAGGAACAACTTTTTTTGCTATGATCATAAACCACTCTTCAATACCAGCTTTTAATAAACCATTACTGGATCTGGGTCTCTACTTAGATATATATATAATTAATGTACGATATCAAAAGTATTCTGTTTAACTATTCCGTTACTATGAGACCGTCAAAATAATAATTGTATATTTTGACACTGTCGGTATTTGCTTTTTTTTTTCATTAAATATGATCTGGGACCCGCACAGAAGGCGAGGTACAATACGATGGTAGAATGCTTCAAATGAAAATTCGCGTAATTCTTTGATATTGGATTATTTTTCCTTCTCTTTTCAGTGCTCTGTTTGCTCCCTTAGTCGGCTCTTGTGATGATGAGGTGGAGTGGTGACATTTCGTATATGATATTATTAATTTACAATCACACGTTTGCTTCTTTCTAAGATTTCCATTCTTTTTTAACCGACTTCAAAAAAAGTAGGAGGCTATCAATTCGACGGTATGTTTTTGTTATCTCATAACTTCGATTATTTCGACGTTTCACCACCATTACATTTATGTTAATTATAAATACGCTGATGTTACTATGTTATGTAATCTATAACCCACAATGAACCATACTAATATGTACAATGAACTATAATAATAATTCGTTAATCGCGTTATGTAGAGCTAACGCGATTAACGGATTCGAACAAACAAAGACCTTTAGCTGTGTGATACAGTATGGTGGGTTTTATTTCAACGAGGCCATATATATCTGATACCTTTGTATCTTTATTAATTTGTGTTTATCCCTATAAATAGAAAAAAGTGCAAAAAGGACGGATCATCTTATTATTTCATTAAGCATACTGCATTGTTAAACAACTTCAATAGATAATTAAAAAGACAGTGGATATAAAGAAGAGAGCAAATACATTCGCAATATTTAATTTTACAGAATTATATCTCAAATATTATAAGATTTAAGAGATGATTAACCATAGTTATATGTAGGTATAGTGTTCTACGCTATAAGTCAAAGTTTACAATGGAATACTTTGAAGAATAAATTACTTGACATTTTAGAAATAAATATACACATGTACGGATAATAATTTGATATTTAAATCAGTTGTCATTATGAAATAAAAAAATATAATAATTAATAAATATTTCGGACATCTTACTCTAACACACAATGCCATTCAGTCTAAAACCAACCAGAGCTTGTATTATGGGTACTAGAAAACTGATATAAATACATAAATAATTTTGTTTTGTAAATACATACATATTATACATAGAAAACACCCAAACTCCGAAATCAAATATTTGCAGATCATACAAACATTTGATCCGACACTGGAATCCAACCCCAGACCTCAAGCACAGCAGTCGCATACACTACCACTGCGCCACTGAGGCAGTCAAATATCGAAGCACTGGTTATTTAAGACTTAAATTGAACTTTATATAATATTAATTGTACAACATGATACAAAAGTTAGGGACGGAAAACTAACAGAAACAAAGTAGCGCGTGTAATACAGAACCTTTAAACGTTGTTTTGTTTAACTTTTTGTTGTTATTCCGTAGGATTGATAATAATCATTTTATAATTAAACAATGAAACTTTGTGAATTTTTTTTTCTTTTTTTTTATTGAATAGTGGGCAAACGAGCAGACGTATCACCTGATGGTAAACGATTACCGCCGCCCATGGACACCCGCAACACCAAAGGGGTCACATGTGCGTTGCCGACCTTTGGGGGATGGGAAAGGGGATGGGGAAGGGTTTGGGGTATGGACCTCCGGTATCCTCACTCACTCGGTGAAACACAGCGCAAACGCTATTTCACACCGGTTTTCTGTGAGGCCGTGGTATCACTCCGGTCGAGCCGATCCATTCATGCCGAAGCATAGCTCTCCCACGGTTTTCCGAAATATAGCTGCTTGAAAAATAAATTGATTATTCAAGCAGCTATATTCTTGCTGATATAGAAAGAAAAAAAGAAAATAGAGAAAGACGAAAACAACATTAATAATTATTTTTTTCGTTTTTGGGACAAAGATATATTAAAAATATGACGTTATAGACGACACAAACAACTTTTTTTACGTAATAAGACCGCTGCCAAATCTAGACTTACTTTTAAGAACCTTTAAAGTAATTCATAATAAAATATTAATATTAATTGCCACAATCCTAGTATATTTTTATTGTACTTTTCCCGAATATGGTAATTTAAGTATATTAAATATTAGCTGCTCCCGCGATGTTAACATCGCTTAGCACAGGTTGTCTCAAATAAAAGTAGCCTAATTGACTTCTTATATCATCAGCTACCTATTAGTGAAAAATCGGTCCAGCCGTTCCTGAGATTAGCCGGAACAGACAGAAATAAAATGCTATTTTGGTATACATTTAGATATATATATCTATCTATCGATCTGTCTCTTTCTATCCAGTTTTGGACGTAGGCCTCTTCCATACTCTTCCACCTTTGACGATCTTGAACCGCCGACATGCTACCTTGACCTGCATGCCCCGTGATATAGTTCTTCTATCTCCTTGGTGGTCTACACCGCAACTAATAGTTGCAATCATTAAGTGCAAAAATAAGAGTACTAAAGTTAGTCTGAAGAAAGGAGGTATTTCGTTTAATCAGTGAGAACTATTTTTTAGTAAAAACAAAGATAAACAAGAATTGAAATGTTCTTTCAACTAGTATTATGTTGTCAACTAGAAGCGTATCTATTTACTTTTTCATTAGTTTCTATATCTATTACGTTCAATATACAATACTCGTACTTATTCCCGTGAGTTACCGCGCAATGAATATCGAAATAAATAATTGATCGTTCTGAACACTCAATTAAACTGTGTGCACGAAGTACGTATACCCGATGCGATTTGCGCTAGAGCTTGAAACACTACATACGTGAATATATCGATAAATTGTTAGAGACTATTTAATTATTCATTTGTAAATGAGAATATGAAACTAGATAGACACTCCAATTTCATTTATTTTCATAGATATATAGATGTTTCGAAGTGCTCAACTTGAATTTTGAAGGTTGTAAACATATTATTTCGTGCATCGGAAACAGGATGCTAACTAATTCCCAGTATAGAAGTAAATTTATTCCAACCAATTGTTTTTTTCCTCAACCCTCTATTTTAAACGGGTTTATTTAAGCTTGTCCTGTTTGTTTGGGTCAACCCCCTTCCTGTTGACAGATTATCTGAAATTTGGTTCACTTCTTAGTTCTTAAGTTTCCTTTAGGTGACAATACAACTAAATAAATTCTGTTTTATTGTAAATCCAAGATGTCCACCGCTACAAAATGGCGGTTAACAAATTTTGTCACGTCTACCTCAATATGCAAATGAAAGGATTTAGCTAGTACAACACAGTTCACTATGGAAAATTAAAAACCAAAATGTCCGCCATTACAAAAAGGTGGTTTACACATTTTGTCACAACTACCTCTATATGGGTATCAAATGAAAGGACTTAATTTGACTTGAGTAGAACACAGATGAGAAGTACTATGTAATGAAATTAAAAACTTAAAAATAAGTAATAGAACGGTTTTATTGAAAATAATGTACTAAAAGCTAAAAAATAATTCGGTAGGTCCCAGGTTTATTTATAGGTTTAAAGACGTACAGAGTTATTTTTTAGCTTTTTGTACATAATTTTTAATAAAACAGGTTAATTTAAAAAAAAACATATATATAAAAAATATATATTATTTATAAACGTACATAATGATTCGGTTTCGTTGATTAACCACAGCTAGTTGAGATTCATTCATTACATACACACTCACATACATACTCTTTATAGTGGTTAAAATAAATATTAATGCCGGATTTGAATAAAACTCTTTCTTTTAGTTTTTTTTTACTTTTAATCAAAGTCAAGTTATTATTACGACAAGCTGAATCAGATATCAGCCTATTTATCTGATTCAAGTAACGTTAAAAAAGTTCGGAGATTTTAATCGTAATTAAACAACAATGCTTTTATTTGTTCGGGGTCAGACTATCTAATTATAACTGCGAAATGCCGGTTTCGTTTCATGTGGCCTTACATAGAGAAGTTTCCTAACTAAATTGTCCCACCAAAGTTTACTATAGAGTACCCCTCGCGTGTTTGGCAAAAAATCGTTCATGGCATCGTTAGACCACTTTTAGCATCCCTGATTATTCCATTTTTATATTTAATGTTATTTACTAGTCTTTTTACAATAATATAGATGAATTCTAGTGCACTGTATAGTTATTATCATTTTTGGGCCTTTTCCCCATTGTGTTGAGGTTGACGGATGGACGGAGTTGGCTTGTATGACACCAACCTTCCTTGAAAATGTAGTTGCTTTTTGAGAATGTAAAATGAATAAGTAAATTGAGAAAGCAAGCGCAAGGGATACTACATTTCTATCGCAATAGTATGCATCCATCTCAAAATTTGGAAAGACCATAATGATTTGAAAATCTATAAGTTATATCTATAAGCATTATCTAGTGACAACAATTAATTAATTCTATAAATATATTCAATACAACAACTTCTTTAAAATATTTTATCTTATTCGGTATTCTATATTATATATATATATATATATATATATATATATATTATTTAGTAACGAAATTATATAATATTTATAAATTTTATTGACGATATTATCATTCCCAAACTTCATATGTAATAAATTGTGAGAGATTTGAGTGATGGAACTCGTGAAAACCTCTTTATGATAGATTGGTCTAAAAGGTTCAGGTAAGGGTTTAAAAGAAAACTTTAGTTACGCTGATTTATGAGTTTTTTTAATATTGCTAGTCTCACATAATACTTTACTTGTTAATTATACATCGGTTTAGCGTCATGATGGCTTTTGTCAATCCAATCTGTTACAACCGAAGTTGGACTCAGCGAAAAGAGGTCGGCTGAAATCTCCATTGTTTTCCACATTGCCACTGGCTTTAGGTCAATGTAGATAAGGGCTACATTACAGAAGCCAAGCTTAAAAGCGTCCGTGTGTTTGCTAATAAAGCCACCGGACATTTTGCTCGGAGGGGTCCTAATTTATCATTGTTAGAGTACGCCTCAAACGAAAGCAATTTCCGTCTAGAATTCGTTTTTTTAGATACCGTTTCTCTAAGGTATTGAAGTTCATTTGATGCCGTCCAATTACGATTTCAAATGCCGTTACAAAAGAATAGACCGAAATCATTAGAACTAAAACTATCTCGATGGATGAATCGATCGAATTAATGGTCTTTATTTTTTCGAAACTATAAATAATAAATCCATATATCCCGACAATGTACTCAGAGTATTGAAAGTAATTAAATTATTATAACACCCATCTCTTTATAACAATTCAATCATTATTTTATAACTATTATTTACAGAACATAGGTATTACATTTGCCTTAATGGTTATCACAATTTGTATCTAATCAGAGTAGTTAAATTACTCCAAAGGAGTTTAAATAATATTTAACATTCCAATAAATTTATTATCTGTATTATTATCTTTTATTATTGTTGTGCCTAGTATTGATTTTTATTGTATGAATAATACAGACATTGTTTACTTCACACTTCTATATTAGGGAGGAGACAATTAAGTTTAAATAGAATTAATAATAACGAATATAAGTTTATCTTTTAAGTTTTGCATTTTGATATACGTAAATATGTCGTTCACTTGGTTTGTTATTACAAGAAATAAATTAATTTAAACCAATCCACTGAACGACGACAGCAGTCTATCTGTCGAAAAGGAAATGGAAAGGGCGAACAGGCGCTGTGCAATAATACAACGATAACATCTTTTTGTCGCCAAGAATGTGGAAATTAAAGGATTCATTGTGTTGATGAACAGTCTATATATTCTCATCAACTTCGAATACTGTGATTATTATGAGATATAACGAGAACGGTTTTGTCTCGCTGTGTACCAGACGCATTAATTTCGATATTATGGCCTTTACAAATTAGTAAATGATGTTCCCGTACTAACAAAGCATGTATTGTCGTTTATATATAGTCTTTGAAAAATACAATACAGTTTTCGAGAAGATCATTTTGAAGAAAGGTCACGAATAGAGAGTACTGTCTTTTAGTCCTACTTACGTAACTGCGGTAACTCTATTATGGTTGTCGAGCACTTTAGAGATAAGATGAAAAAAGTAGGAGTGAATTGAAAACAGTGGTATATAAATAAGCAGGAAAGATAATGGTAGAATAAGGTTTGTATGGGGAATTAGGAATATAAGCAATAGTTCGTGTTAGCTATGGTCGCATAGCGATAATTCAAACTTCCTATTGGCGTCTAGTCCGTAACCTTCAACAAAGTTTAGTACGATATATATAATTTACAAGGCACACAATTCTGTATGAAAATGCGTTATATTATTATTATGAAATGCGTAACTTTACCTAAAAGCTATTTCAGTAATCTAATCCAATTCACTTAAAGTAAGTAGCTGATTTAAATATCCTTGACGAAAAGCGATTACAAATATTTAAAATAGTATTAGTAAGAACTTATTAGCAAAGGTTACCGTTTATTTAAAGTGTATCAAATATTACCTTACATTAAGAGAAAAACACAAATTCGTGGAACTGTCAAAAATATTAACGTTGACGAACAGTTTCCCTAAAGGTTTTTGCTTTTTACTTATCTATCGAAGTGAAAGACCTCAGATGATAACCAGTGATTCGTGAACAAGTTCTTGTTCGTTGTTTGCCATTTCTTTTGCCATTAGACAGAATTATTTAAGCGTAATAATTGTAAATCTTTAGACGAATTGCTTTCATAGCAAAAATACAAATTAAATGATTGTTTAACGAAAGGAATGACTAAGTCTTCGAAACACTTTGTAATTTGATAATATTTAAAACTTGGATAGAACGCTTTTTAACATTCATTATAATTTAATGGCGAATTTAAAAGTTTTTTCTGTTATCTAACAATACGTTATTTTCTATAATAGCAAAATACGATCTTGTATCTAGGTACTTGTCTAACTGGCAACGTCTAATGCTGAATATGTCTAGATTTGACATAGTTATGAGTAACTGAATTATCTTCTTTTATTAAATATTTTCTTTTCTTTTCAGTGACTAAATTCATCCGCATCGGGATCGCTGACAAGAATGACAACCCACCGTATTTCGACAAGGAGCTTTATGAGGCGGAGGTCGACGAAAATGAGGACATTCAACACACTGTGCTCACAGTCACCGCCAAAGATCACGATGAATGTGAGTATTCTTTCTTGATTTAAACTTTTGTCTTCTTGTCAAACTTTATCGAACAAAAAACGTGTTATAAAAATATACCAATATTTTCCTGGAGAACTATAAGAGTAACAAGTGGCATAGTTGTACAAAAACATGCGACCCTAGAACGAGTAAACACTACACAGCGAGAGACAATATCTAAAACAAAACAAAAAGTGCCACATATGGCAGCTATATTTTATGCCACCCGATCGAGTTCCGCTTAACTTTGTACAAAGAAAATCACTTGCTGGGATCCTGAGATATTCCACTCTACATAAGGATTGTAATCGAATGGTATTAGCTTTGTGAAGAATAATATATAACGCAATAAAGTAGATATTACGTTCGAACGTCCTGATAATATGCCTCACCTGAGAACTTTGTACACATAGATTAAGGTTTCCAATCTTGTGTCATTTATTGAAATTGAGTCAAGACGTTGATTGTTCCCTAACTACCTTATACCAGATCCTCATCAATGTAACGAGGCCGTGAGAGCGTCCTATATTTTTGCGTATATGCTTTTCTTTAACAAGTTTGTGCATGTTATGTGAGATCGCAAACATTGTTTAAATTATCGCATCATTCAAAAACAAGAGATTTAGTCATTTTATTTTTGTTCAATGTTTGTGTTGAAAGGATTCTTCGTAACTCTTTCATATAACTAATGGACATTTGATGTTAATGTAATTGAAATACAGATAATATTTTGAATTAATTTTGCTAAAAGCTTGGATGGACAAAAATGTACTTGGTATGTATTTTCTTACTTATTGTTCACACGCTTTGTTCAGCTAAGGCTTTGTCCGGTGTCTTTTAAGTCTATAAAAGCAATTGTTGACGTGCTTATTACATAAATTAAAAATTACCTATTTATGATTAACAATCAGCAGTTAATCTGATAAAGGATCGTTAATTTATGAAGCACGCTAATAAATTTGTTGTGCTATTTTGACTGTTTACAAATTATTTACATGTCAAATAAACTATATTTGAGGTACTAAATAAAAAATATATTAGACATTAAATATAAATTTCACAACGATAGTGTAATGCTATTTTTTTAAATAAAAAAACCTTTTATAAATAGTGTTTATATTAAACTATGATTATTTTATTAAGGAAAGAGCTGGCCCGCCAAATTACATGAATCTTACTAATTGCAAAATGCATACAGAATTCCTCGTGTAGGAAAATCAATGTTTTTGTTCATGTTTAGAGTTCAAGAAACAATGCTCATTAGTGTAATAAATAGCTATGAGTAGTTGTCATTATAATCTGTAGGTTCACACGTGATGAATGAAAAAGTACCAATTAGGTGCTATCTTCCAGCCCCTCATTGAATTAAAGTCTACTTAACGTACTTAATCATTATCAGAATGGACTTCCGCGGGAATAAAGTCATTACTGTTTAATAAATATCTCATAAAATTATATCTGTTGGTAAGATACTACTTTGAGATGTCTGTCTATTCGTACCACCACACTAACGATAATTCATTTTCCTTATAATACATATTTGAAATAACATAAAGAAGAAAAACGACATTCATAGTAAAGCTTATATAATATCACCCATTCAAGCGTTGACGTAGAATCGCTGGCGTTATTATTTTCTAGTGCCAAATAAATTCGACGATATGAATATTGCTGGCATCGACAATGTCATCGGGCGGGTTGAAAGCCAGCTCCGTACATGAAAGTTTGACGCCAAAAGTGGGAAGTGTACGAGTAGCTAGCACTTATATGTACGAACGTTATCAATGCTCAACAACTATAGGGGTTACGTTTGATCGATGAGTTTGCACAGTTGGTGCTATATATAAAACAACACATTCTATCATCGTTCCAAGCTCCTTCAACTTACACCCTAATAACACTCACAACCTTTCTTATACCATTTCGTAATGACATTTTGTAGGAATTTCAAGTCATTACTGAGACGCTAATATAATTAACTTAAGATGGGTAAGTGCCTGCTGCTTATAATTATAGCTAATTTAGTTATGAGAAGGATACTCTTCGATGACTAGAGTTGTTTAGGAGTTGAAAACGACTACTCTATAGTCTTTTTTGGCAGTACAAAAAACATAAAAAAACATATATGACGACATTATTAGTCTTTCAGATTCGGCTATGTAAAACCGTTTCTTTTGTACCAAGTGTTGCTTCGAAAAACATAAAATAAAAAAGATTTTACTTTTTAAGTTTTTATTTGCTTTTAGTTTTTAAATTTTTGATGTTATTTATTTTACTTTATTTAATTATATTTTAAGTATCAAGAAAGTTTTGCTATATTAAATAAATTCTAGAGTGACTCCATCGTCCTACTTTTTTTTAAGTTTAATTGATAACTGTTCAAGTAGCTTTTCATTTCATAGATATTACAAATTCTTCGACTTTGAGAAAGTCTAGAGACTTTTGTAGGGACTAACTTCACTATTCAAGAGCACTTTCGTATCCTCGACTGTTATTATTGAACTAAAAAAGGCATAACCGTACCATTCGCATTGGTTCTCTTTTCAAGCAGTCATTAAAAATATTTCTAATTCTGTAACTCTATTGTGAATAAGAATAGAATACAAAAGTTTAAACATGTAAATAAATCCAGTTTTAAAATAAAACTAAGTTTAAACTTGTAGATAAAATCATAAATAAAAAAACTTGAGAGGTGTCAAGGGACACCCGGATGGAACGAAGTTCGAAATAGAAAGACGAAACGAAAATATCTGTGTGTGTCGTCGTCGTGTCGTGACAACAAATTGTGTCGTGACAACAAATTGTGTCGTGTCAACAAATTGTGTCGTGACAATTTTTCCGTCTAGCCCCCTTACACAACGCGCCATAAGGAACTTCGTTCCAAAAATTAAATATTCCATTAGTTCGATACTCTGCTAATTTATTCATTTTAAGGTACTGAAATTTTGTAGAAATTGAGATTTCATCTATAAGTTTAGGTTAGGTTAAAAAACGAACATACATACTGCGTAAGTAACATTTATATCTATATCTTAACATTATAAGCAATTCTACACAACAAGTTACTAATACAGTTGCTAAATTAAAAACAGGTTAAAAATATAATAAAATAATATTAATAGTTAGATATAATCATGGGGTTGCTCTCAAGTATCTATTTAATAATTTTACGTTTCATAAAATTCATTATTCTAAGAGGCACCGTCTGTGAATTTAATATATTAGGTTGATTTTATACGATAGCGCCGCGGCATGCCGCGAGCGCTTGATGCTGGTGCATTTTTTCGTATTACAATCTTCAAGTGACAGAGGCAGATGTCGCCGAGATGTCCCGATTCAATCTCGCTCTTAAACTGCTTCCGTTTCTTTTCCAAGAAAATTAAGCGTTAGCGCTTAAACATGTTCGTACGTCACACAAATGTAGGACAGTTCTCGACTGTTCGTGATAAATTAAAATTTTGTTTGACGTAGCAAGTGGTATTTTAATACAATGCCAGTGTGTTTAGATTAAACAATAAATAAATAAAAGCAAAATCAGTGATGGGCAAGATCGTGTATAAATATTTTTAAAGATAACACCTTAGGCTTATTGCGTATATGCGTGGTAAATAATTAAACCTACTCGGCACGAGTAATCACTGCCTTGGAAAAACATTTTTGTTAGTGAGTCGAGTTTGTACGGCTTGTAATAACAAACAGTATTAACTTATCCCGTCTAATTATTACAGTTTTTATTTTTGAAGCTTTTCCATTAACTAAATGAATTCGATGTCATTTTAGGTCTGTTACTTCAATAAATAAAAACATGTAACGAAAAATTAATCAACAACTATCTTCTTAATTAGCTTTTAAATTTTACTTACTATAAATATAGTATACCAAGCAATTTTAAATAACAAAAATTCTATTCCTTGATGTATAAAGATACAGTATCAGGACGAAGCTGCAAATACTTACATGTCCAGGATAGAATTAAGTGTTTAATAACTTTCCTTTGCTATAATGAAACGATATATTTTTTGATAGAACCATATAATTAAGCCCATAGTAAATCATATATTTAGTTTGTGTTTAAAATAGGTAGCGTTGTATAATATATCAACTCAGAAATGATAACTCAAACTACATAAACATGACCAAATTTTAATTGATACCGTTCAACTAGTAATATGACTAATAAATTTGAGTCCAAAAGTAGTAAATTGCATACATTGCACAATGAAAACAAATTTAACCTCTTTAAAGAAAATATCACGCATATTTGTCAGTTTAAATAATAAGAGTAAATAGGTATGTAATACCTTTAAACAAGCAATTATTGCATAAATAAATATATATTTCATGAAAATCGTTGGAGCTGTCTCCGAGATTTAGATTATATGTTTGTTATACAAATTTAGTATGCACGGGGTTCGGGGGCGATAAATCGATCTAGCTAGGATTCATTTTTAGAACATTCACCAAAGGAAATATTTTTTTATTATTAAGAACGCTCGCTCAGTAGTCAATATTTTTAGTTTTCTGTACTCCTTCATATTAACTTTAACTCTGCCAAATTTCATAAAATGGAGTACTTTTTTTTGTTTCATGTATTAATATATAGATTATCGCTAGACATAGGCATATATAAACATATTCTACGCGGATAAACCTCAACGACGCGACGTTTAAAAATAGAAACAGATTGACACTTAATATAATACGTTTTTTTAGAAGAAGACAAAGCTGGGTATGTTGATTCTCAAGTTTAATATCCTGGACTCTCAGTAGGAAGATCAATGCTGTTAGCTTCATTACAATGAAATTAAGTCAGAAATACTTTTTTGCCACGAATGACGAAAAATAGTAATTAATATCCGTCTCGACAAGTACACAACATTTAACAGAGTGTCTAGGAATAAGTGTCTTTATCTAGCATGAAACAGATGCTGTTTCCGTTTCCCACAACCATTATTTTAAAGAATGGAGATAACGTACACGACTCAATTGATCGCTTGCATTAAGCATAAATCAGTTAATACAGATTAAACTGTGTCGTTTTCCCCCTATTTATAATGGCGTATCGAGAAATTATCCAAGTTGATGAGTTTTTAATTTTAAACCACGTAAAAATATGGAATGGAGGTCGTAGGGGAAAGGGCAGATCATTAATTCCCTTCACTGCCATTGAGAAATCTGATCGTTAAAAACTCCGCACCGTTATTTTTAGCCAGTTATCAAAAGTCGGACTGTGTGGAGAGACTCTTAAAATATTTTAACGTTTTCAATGGACATTTTAACGTGTTTCACATTTAAATAGCATTATATAACAACGTTAAGAGGGGTTCATTAAACTAGGCAAGCATTACAGGTTCTGTACAAAGGTATATTCTCACATCTTCATAGAATGTAAACTAAACTAAAATAAAGTTTTAGTTAGTCGTTGTTAACAATCAGAGTTTAATGAGTCTGTGCTAGTTTGTAGCAGCCTTAGCAGTGTTGTGGTCATTAATCTGTTTTATGTATGAAGGTTTAGTCTGTGACATGGTCGTAGTCAATGTAATACAACTAACACAAGTATTTAAGTCGTGAATACTGTCATGTCCTATCACGATCCTTGTCATTATTTTGAATGTTTAAGCAGTAGTTCATCAAAGAACTTCCACATAAACTGCCGTAAAAGGATTATCATTTTACTGCGAGGGACTTTAACAACGCGGACTTTACTGTATAAAATTTACTAAATTCCAGGACGGTTTATGGCTGAATTCTCCACGTTACATTTTTATGAGAGATGTTCACTCAACATCAATAGATGTTAAATAAAATTGTGTACGAATAATGTTACATAAATATAAAAAATAATTTGAAAATTCACTTACATGTTCATATATTTTAGCGATAAAGTGAGGTTTTGATCAACGTCAAAGAATATGGGCATAATAATCCTTCATTTCTTATTCTTACTATTTAAAAACCTTAAGCCTGTATTCAGAAGTAGGTAAAAGACTTTTACGTTAGTACGTAGTACGGAAGCTCTGATAGTAGTCTATCAGAGCTTTCACGACTAACGTGTGCAAATATTTATTAATATGAACTTCAGAAGGAAACACAACGTTTGGTATATTGGTAACATGCACGCACGCGAGCTGCTTGTCACTGGTAATGAGTTATAAGAATATCTTCGAATGTTACGCACATTTTTGCTACCTTAGATTGAAATTGCCAGCCCGTAAGTAAATACGTAAATGAGAAAATATTACTTCCCCGCTTAATTATAAGTCTTTCAAGACTACATTAATTGTACAACCGCAATATTAGTAAATTTTACGTTGGTTTTGTTGAAAATGTATGTTCAAAACCAACGGTGCCATCAGTAATTGGTAGTTTAATAGTATAGTTGTACTATTGGGACTATAAATTAATTGCATATTTTAGTAATATGCTTATTTTATTTGAAATATTAAACTGAGGGCGTATTTACAGTCTAAATGAATGAAATCATAATGTTACCTACATTAATAGTTACATTGCAGTTGTTGAGATTGGGCTAGTATTTGTAGTTAATATACTTCTGAATATCACTAACAAAATTTAGCGTCAACCGGGACGTACTATTCTTCATGTCTTTTATTCTTATAGTTTGGGTAAAGAAACTGATAATTAATAAGCTATGTTGGTTAATTAAATGTCCAAAATATGACCGAGCGGCGACCCCGTTCAGTCTTGAAGATATAAAACTACTTTATATTAGAACTATTATTTATGATTAAAAACACACACACAGTCTTGGGCTTTAATGTTTACTACATTTACATGTTTATGTATAATCACACTACTATAGAATTTGATGGTATGCATGATAAATCGAATATTTCTAAGTACGCAATGTTGAACATTGTTCTTTGTATATCCGTCTTGGTATTATAAATCATAGCACAATTTGGAGCATCACATAAATCATAGAGTTACTTTATATCTTGAGGTAACTCGATCCTCGGTTCTGGGAGTATCTTTACGAATAGAAGCTATAAATCAAAAGGCGGCGTGCACTATCGGTCGTGAGCGTAGCTCTAATTAATTCTGCACCCGACGCATTTATAACCTGTTTTAATTGTAGCCGTCTTTTGCTTCTATCATCTTTAACTTAGATTCAGCAGAAAGCGTCGGTCTTGAGCGCCGCCACTAATGGATAATAAAACCAACGTCAACGCGGCTAACAACGGAATAAATTAAGGAAACTCTGGGAAATGGTTGATAAATTACATCGTGGCTCTAACCATACGTATGTTTAAATAGTCGCTCGTTAAAGGCTCTACACGCAAAGTTTCAGATAGCTCTCACATGTTCTTATGCTTGATTACATTTTCATATCATGATATATACCTATACGCTTTACTATTACGCTAACGCTTTTTCTTGAGGTTAGCGTGATGTATACGAGATTACTTTTAGTAATAAATGAACTGCAATTATTAAGGCCATTATTCCTAAATCGTTGGTGTTTGTCAGATGACACTAGCAACGGTCAAGGCACATTTGGGTCAACCTTAGTCAAAGGGTCACTCGTCAGGAGTACAGTCCTCCATTTGCGTCCACTGTGCCGCGTCAACCCCCAGCACCACGTTGAGTGATTGTCTCACTAATTCGCCGTGACGTAAACGATCAAAGCGCGTCATACTGACTCCCACTTGCCTCCCTCTACACCCTCCGCTATTGTTCAAGAACGACTAAATATCAATAACGAAATACAGAATAAGACAGCAACACACTACAGCAGCTAAGGAACTTAACGTGCAAAATCTGAAGTAATCTTATTTCTGCCGTTAGCACAACTTACTAATGTAATAATTTAGTAAAACTTCCCATAAGTAGCACTGCTTCAGGTACCAACTTTCCGTTTGTTTATTACTTTCAACTTCTATAACTTATTAACCTGAAGTCACTCAATCTACTCAACAGTTTACCATTTCGTAACAAACTAGAGGAGAGGAGAAACGTATTATTGTCGTGAAAACAAATCTACTCAAGGCTGTTCTTTATATTTAAATTAAGTATGAATCGCAAAAGAGACATTTACAAGTTAAGAGTTTAAAAAAAATGTTATATTTTTATTAAAATTGATCATACTCTTAACAATAATTTTGTTTTACCAAAACAATCTGTAAATTGTTTAGAAACAACTAAAGCCCTATTAATGAAACATTGTTTTAAAAGGCTCATCGTGTCCTGAATATAAATTAGATGAGAAAAAATTAGGGACCGATAAAGGTAAGTTTCTTCGTCTAAATCAAGGCAATTTTGTCGTACCAATATCATTAATATAAGCCAGAAACATGGCCCCAATCCTTGAGCCCTATTCCCTCACGAGGTGTGTACGCGTTCCCGTGACACATGACAAATCACATTATGATTTTGTTGCGGACTCAGCTCCTACTCTTCCAACTTAATTTAACTTACACGGGTATCGTATAAGCAGTTTTTTTTCTCTTTACTTATCAGCGTGAATATATCGCATGTTAGATGGGTTAGGTAATGCAGTGACAAACTCTGGCAAGAGCAAGTTTTGTTGGTAACGAGGACGGCTGAAGTGAGCGGGCGCTCCCGGCTTTGCGAGCTCTAGCTGTCAAGCCGTCCCAACTTATGTAGCTACTTTATTTCTTACGCCTCCTATATTTCCAACTGATTAAATGTCACAGCTACAAGCATTGTAACTTTCGTCGACGATTCTGTTGTTTGATTTTTATATTACTGGGTGTTTATTGCAAACTTTTTTTCATATTATTTATCGAGAACTAGTTACCATCCGCGGTACCGCTCGCGTATAAATTTAATTATTTGCTAACCCTCGTTTACTTTTGACATTCGAAAGGTACCCCATGTTATTTCCTGTAGTATAGACTAAACGTGAGTGCAACATTTATAAATGATCCGTAGTCTATTTTTGAGAGAGAGCGTTAGAAACTTACAAAGTCACTTTCGCATCTAAAAATAATACAAGCTTTTGTACGCTCCGCCACGATTTATCGATGTAAAAAGTAGCCTATACCCTTCCTCAACAATGAAAGTATCTCTCAAACACGTTTACTGACTTAGCCGGAAAAGCATAAGAGACAAACAGAGTGATAGTAGCATTTAAAATATTTGTAGGAATTTTTAAGGAAGTGAGGTTCAAGTATCTTATCACGTGTATATATAACAGCTTAATTTCAATTAACTCAACTGTAGCCAAACACTTATAAATCAAAAAATATATTTAAATGTATGTGTTACGGACAAGCTACGCGGCTACGAATGATGCTACAAAATGGAGCCGTTAAGCTACGTGTGTGTGTGTGTTATTCTGATGTATAAGCTATATTATTGTAAAATTTCATCAAAATCCATTCTATAGTTTTTGCGTGAATGAGCAACTAACATACTCACTTTTGCCCTTAGAGTGATGTTAAACCGCGTAAACAAATTCGTTTACCATAAAAAAGGTTATACTGCTCTTAAAAGAAGAGAAAGTTTAAATATTAATTCTTTAATGCATTGTTTTTATGAAACTTTCACCGTTTGTCACCGCATGTACTCTGAAATTGAATAATTTTCCACTGTATTTGTAACATTTTCTTTTTTATTTAAGTCTTTATGCAATTTTTCATTGTTACTTTGCTCCTACTGGTAGTAGCGTAATACTACGCGTTTAACCAAACAAACAAACTCTTTAGCTTTATAAAATATAACGGTGGTCGCTGTACTGTAAAAAATATAGTGTAGATTAGTAAAATCTTTATAAACATCATTGAAATATTTTAAATGTATCTGAACCACTTTATTGTGAACACGATGTTTTTTTCATCGCTTTATCCTTGCACGTTGTGTTTACTCACGCGTTAGTCATTGAGGGCTAAGCTTAAACGCCTTTGACACCGCGCTGATAAAAATGTACATCGCATAAAGTAAATGTTACTGACTCCGACAGACGTTTTAATAAAAATGTTAAATGTTTTCCTACCTTCGGTTTAAAGCTGAATATGTTAAGTTGTTCTTATTCCCGATGGATTAAGTATATGGAAATAAAATGCTTCAATTATAGCTATACTTTATTACTTGAATTCTTGACTTACAGTGAAAACATTATTAAAGCTGCTTGCTTATAAAAACCCACAGCATTGTTAAATTTATTTCTTTCTAATGAATTTATTTCTTATCCATACTAATATATAAAGCTGAAAAGTTTGTTTGAACACGCTAATCTTAGAAACCGTTGGTCCGATTTTTAAAATTCTTTCAGTGTTGTATAGTTGATTTACCGAGATACGAGTATATAATCACGCTAATGCTAATAGGAGCGGAGCACCAATTAAGAATGTTTCATAAACGGGGGTAAATTTTCACGCTACGGGCAATAGAAGACGCAAACGAGGATGCGTGGGTCAGCTAGTCTAAGATAAATAGGTGTACAATACTTTGTATTCCGGAGTTACCTTTACATTGACCCCGCAACTTTGCACCCTTTATTAATAAGTGCGTTTTATTTTATGATTTTACAACACCTTACATACGAAATATACTTCTGATGTTTGTATTTTTGAAAATATAGATTTGTTTTTATATAAATAGAGTCGTATATAAAAAAGGAGAGAAAAAATATGCATATAAATATCTTGTGTATTTAATTACATTTTGCATTTACAAACAAGAATGACACAAATAATTTTACATTTAAAACTTGTTATTGGAAATCTCATCGCAAAAAATACATCATTCATTGCTAAAGATTTTTAACAGAAACCATTAAAATTTCGTGTTCCTAATTATAAATTACATGTAGAACATTTAAGTTATTTTTATGGTGAATTTCGTATCAAATTATGGTCTGTCATAAATTTTAATATGTGCCCCATAAATCTACAGCCATACTTCACCATATTACACTCAACAAAAACGCTTTGATGTCACGAACACCATCGAAAATACCCACTAAAAAGCCTTGTGTTGATACAACAGCGTGGTTGGACGCATATTTCATTCTTACAAAGTAATGTCCTTTGTTGGAATTAAAGAAGTCTGCGGCGCATCCTTATTTATCTTCCGTCCGCAATTTATTACAATCAAGTCAAGTAAACAAATTTTTGTAATGGTCTGGAATAAGTCACGAACTAATAAGCATGTTTTCATGGCGTGGGAGAACCACGCTTCGGCATGAATGGGCCGGCTCGACCAGAGTTATACCACGGCCTCACAGAAAACCGGTGTGAAATAGCGCTTGCGCTGTGCTTCACCGAGTGAGTGAGGATACCGGAGGCCCATACCCCAACCCCTATCCCATCCCACTTTCCAGCCCCCAAAGACCGGCAACGCACTTGTGACGTCTCTAGTTTTGCGGGTGTCCATGGGCGGCGGTAATTCATTGATTAAGATAATTCATTGCAACCTTTACCTTTTTATGACTTCCATCTGATTTTTAGCCAGACACAGTAAAAGTCCCATTAATCTGTAATCTGGATTATCTTGAACACAATCATGCTCGAGACAAATACGTCATTAGAAGCGTCTTATGCTTATTTCGGTTTGGGTAGAGTAATCCTCTTAGCGTTGTGTATGCCTAAACGCGGTGTACGTTCGTTGAATACGATTCTAAAAGTACAAGGGAAATAAGAAATTCCCATTTAGCTACATTATTATTTATGCTATTGACTGAATAAGAAATCTTCCCACAATAATGTTGACATTAACAAATAATGATACAATCTTATTATTATTTATGAATAAGTAAGAGCCGACTGTTGGATCATAATAATGAGTAAGGGTTGTTAACATATGTATTTGCCAATAACAACGTAAGCCCCTGACAAGTTAACAAGGGTACCTTAGCAATATTGTAATTTATATCTCTCCAATTGTATTTATCTGTAATTTTCGTTACGATTATTTGAAATAATGTTTATGTCTACCTTTATATATTACACATAACACACTTTTTCACTTACGTGTGCATTTTGGGGATGCTAGACTTGTTTTTGACTACTCGATTGACCATCAAAAGTTCCCCGTTGTATGTTCTCATTTTAATCAATGCCAATCGTAATTAGTAGTGGTGGCACCCACATAATTATAATACTACAAACCTTAAATATGACCTCAATAATTTTAACTGAATATATTATACACTTTACTTTAAGATATGTTATACTATTCCCGTCCTTAATCGTTCAGAAAACAATGCGATTGTTAAACTCATCAAATTATTTTGCAGAAGTTATTCTAAAGAGTTTTATTTTATTACTTTGTGAATATATTGTATTTTTTAAACGGAAACTGACTATAGATTACCTAAGATTGAGCTCATATATCTATATTGGTTTTTGCTATTTCACCTGTTTGTTTATTTTTAGCCAGTTCTAGGTTTATCTCATAGTCTGAAACCTACAATAAAAGATAACTTCTAATATAAAATAATTTTATTTTACATACCTTTTTTAATTTTTCTTCTAGTTGATGCTTTTAATTAAATTGTCTTGCCTTTAAACCTAGTAAGCACTATCTTAACAATTAGCGAACAGAATAATCAAATAATTTAATTCGATTCAAACATTTACGAATTTTCTGTGTCTCTTTCTCAATACTTATTTCACACTAACCGCAAAGACTGAATAAACATTACAATAAAACAAATTATATAAAACTGTCATAATTTTAAGTTTCAATGTAAAATTTTCGAATAGTTTGATGTCCACAATTTGCCACAAAATATGTTATAAAGAAATGAATGAAAGCCGTTAGGATAATACTTGATGTAATACGTTCAAACAATTTAAATCTCTCTTTCTGCTGCTTAGAAGTGGGTCAACACATATAAAAAACAAGCCGCAAACATACTACTTTCTCTTTTATTGCCGACATTTTTACTACCTAATAAAAATGTGTTTCCATGTTCATTACATATGAAAGATATGTTCGACATAAAATTAACAAAATTGCCTATGTTTATGTGTTTGATTAATAAATAACCTAAAACGAGATATTTCTAAAACAACACATTATTCTTTTAAAATAAACTGGTTTATATAAAATTATCTTAGGATACCTTTCACATGTAATATAACAATCTTCTGGTTCTTCAAACGAAATTAGGATATTTTCCTACGGAACAAGTTTGTGGTATATTTATAAGAAACATCGGACTCAGTTTTATTAATGTCCAAAATGATAACAACATGTAGTGTGGTTGCCCACGACCGACTGGATTACTGACGGTCAGCTGAATTAATAACTCGCCTACTGCCAAAACAGACGCCGCAATATGTATTTCAATTCCTATTTTCATTTTATGAAGAATGAACTACGCTCCGGGTTAAAGTTTGCTAATTTTAATAGTTGCTCTTCAACAAAGTTTTCATCTACGCCTGGTTTCGAAAAAATAAAAGTAAAATTATTAATGTATTATTACTGGTAGTAAATAGATAGATTATAATGATATGAATGTAGTAAGTTTAATAGACTATGTACTTTTACGGCTACAATATATCACTAATATTGTACTTTAAGGCGATGGAAGAAAGAACGAACACAAAAAGTACATTGTCGGGCGATTACGAAACCACGTCACTTTCATGTCTCCTTGGCCCGAAGATTTATGTTGTTGCAATAAAATCTCCTCGTTTGAATAAACATCTCTACCGTTGTGGGCTGTGACAAATTGCTGGCGCTGGCCGCCAACCGTCGGTCGGGACGAACATTAGCCGAAATAATTCTTTTTAACGGCGACGAGTGGAACCGACTTCCCGCCTAATTATTCATGTGAGACCGCTTAGAGCATTCTATAGCTGTTGTTGTTCTTACCAATGACTCCCTTCGTTACTGATTAATACACCAGATAAAATTTATTTTTTTAATGTATTACTCCAGAAGTTACGCAGTGCGAAACGTACTTAATAGAATACTGAGGCATCGAAAAAAGTAGCTGGTATAAACTAGTACCTTGTACTAATTTTAGGAGACAGACACATTTTATATTTTCAGATGAATATTTGATTATGAATCCCCAAACGAAAATGCCAGAAGTCAAATTTGGAAGGAATTTTGTTACATTGATGTAATATAATAAATCAACGTGAGTTTCAGTGTATACTCCCTCCCTCTTTGTTTTCTACGCATATCCATACCATTGCATGTATTTAATGTCGTATACACGCGTGAAGTTTAACAAATATTTATATTTTTTATTATCTATTATACACCGAGTTAAATGCCTTTGTCGTATTTTAGTCTTTATTTCCGTATCCGTAGTCTAATTTTAAATTGTTAAACAAATACTAGATGTTGCCATAAATTCGAAGCGGATAAAAATTCCTATTTTGTAAAGGCCCAATATATTACTAATCATCAAACAAAACTAATTAAACAGAACATTGTCCCTGTGTATAGACAAAGAGTAACGACTACTGAACGGTTGACAGAATTGGCTCTACGCTGAACGCTTAGAATATTTAGGCCGCGCTCTTTTGCTTGAACACAGCTTCTAATTGAAATGTATTGGTAAATTGTTACTTTACACATAAAACTGTTTAGTGAATAGTTGAAAAATCGAAGAAAAAATCACTATTTGCTACAGTAATCACAAAACTGGTCAAGTAATAAATAATACAAAATGTAAGATATTACAGCACCTCGGCACGTAGCGCTGCTTAACGGATGCTCAGAGAATGCCAAGGAAATCGCAAAACGATAGAACGCTGGCTATGCCGTTTATAAGAACGTGACAAAAAAGTGGTGTATTCGCTCACGGTGTGCGGTACACTTCTACTTAATTATCGAGCTACAGATCTGCTGATCTTAGCTCTTTCACCTCTTAACGATACTAACTCCTGATATTATAACTTATCCACTCGTTACACGGCATTTTGTTTTTGTTAATTCCTGTTACTTACAACTTATACAAGGCAAATAGAATTTGAGAAATATTGAAGATTGCCAAGTTTTAATTATTACATATTTTAGTATAAAAAAATATATACTTCATATTAATGACTAACTCGTGAATCTTCACGGTGAGTATTTCTGTATATTTTTATAAGTTCATTATTGTGTTCGTAATAATTATGCTGTCTATCCTCTTACACTTGCATTTTAACCAATTGGTTTCGTTTTGGGAACTGGTAAGCGAGACAGGCAACGCGCGTCGAACCTTGTCCGTGGCCATCCGGATATAATTCCGGAACGAGCGGACCATCCATGCATATTCATGTACTCGATCCAGAGGCGCGTATTAATTTGCATCCCGATCCGGCCTCGTTACATTGTCCATTTTCGTTTCTTTACCATAAACCCTAGATGGTCCGGCAGTCTCGGTGGTGCTTCAATGGATCGTGAAATCGGAACGGTCATACCGTTCGCTTTGAGTAATTTGCAAAACTGAATTTTAAATTCATTACCTACAAAGACCGTACCAATCCTTTGTTGTGCATGAAATTACAATGGCTACTTTTAAAGAGAGTAAGTTGATAATTGGAAAACACTTCATATTACTTATTTGGGTTGTACCATTGTAATCAATTCTATTGAACTAATTACGCCATCGTGGATGCTCCACAAAATGAAATGAAACTTAAAAGGTATAAAATTACCTTCCTCTCTTCAAGTCCGTTTAATTGATTAATATTTTTTTTCTTTCTCACATGTTATAATAAATCAGATAGATTGTTTGCCCGCTACATTTTAAAACACTTGAGCTGCTACGAGGGACATTGGTTTAAGTGTTCAGTAAATCAGGAATAGTGGTGTTTTATGTGCTCGAGTTAGTGCGCTTGCAGAATTAAAATAAACGTTGCAAATTGAAAATGATCAAGTTTTTATGTTTTCGAATATTATTCTGCTAGCTAGTATGTGTAAATGTGTATTTTACATTGCAAAAATGTAGTTAATGAAACTAAGACATGATTAATCTTGATTACTAATAGATGATTTGGTTAAATTTACGATATATCTATAGTGATATAATTGCTCTTGTTTTCCCTGACTAATTCATATTCTTGTCCTACCCTAGATCTCAGATCTTTAAGATCAGGTCGATCATATAGTAAAGACTTTTTTTATGTCATAGTCCCATTTCTATTTGAAATCTCCGATTGCAATGACCCTAGCTTCCCCGATTTAAAAACGATAGAGTCCTAAGGACGGTTCGCGTCAAGTAGGTGTTTGGCCGTTATTGAAATCAACCAAATCCGTGTCGGAATCAAACATTGTGCAGCCTGCCCACATAAAATCGAGAAAAGGCAAGAACGTGATTATGTAGACAAGGTTTTTTTTTACATCAATTATGAATATAATTTGTATAATTATGTAAAATTTTACTTTCTTCTGAAAACTATTTTAACTATTAAAAAAATAAATAGTAAGATGACCTTGAATACAACTGAAAGTTATCGGTCCTGACGAATGTCGTTTTTTATATATGAGTCCAATATGTGTTGAACTGGTAAGATGACTCCATGAACCTACGTTGATTTACTCGTATCTGAAACAGAATAATATTTCAAATCGGTTCACACAGGATTCTATTTTCATATAGTTCCGCCGGTAATTGGCCTAACAGAGCAAATACATGTAGTAGTCTTTGTTACTTGTTGTAAATTTATTTATAAAATCTAGAATTGTGTAATTCTTAAAGGTAGATTAATCCTAATTCAAATGAAAATATGTAACACTTTTATTAAATTATAAAATAACTGGGATAGATCCCAGTATCCGTACAAGTGCTTATGTCGAATGACCCACGTGGCACAAATTGTTCGCCCCAAAAGCTTATTGTTCTAACTGTAATATACTGGGCAGCTGTATAGTGACCCACCGTTCATAACGTTGCCAGATTGCATACAATATTTACTACACAAAATATTTACCTACAAAACTACCACTAAAACAAGGCAAAATGTGAATTTATATTAAGGTAGGGAACGACTGATACTATCCAATAAATCTCTTTTTATTGTCTTGTTGGAAATTATTGTGATAATGAGATGCTTTTGCAGTAGCCAAGACAAAGCTAGGGTCATATTTTTGCCAATGTGATGGTTCTTTTCTGTGTCACGTCGGTACGATTACGCTGTGTACATAGTACGCAGTAGTACAAAGTAGATAAAGTGATCACGCCATCCACGAACGTTGTAATCAAGATAAGAACTGTACTATTGCTATTAATAATATTTTTTGAGTTATACTTTGTATTTTTCAAATTAAATTGCGGCTAGACTAAATATCACATTAAATTTTACGTAACGTCTGAACTTTTGAAACAATCAAGAGCCTCATTTTTGTTTGATTATATAATTTTACTGTACCTTAGGGTAGTTTGTGCGTTAAACTTTCAAGGTTACTGTTTGCGTCGTTAGGTAATGAATGAGACGTAACGCACCTTGCAACTGTCGACGAGTAAGTGAAATCAGTAATGACAATGAAAATGTGATGTTAATATGTTTGGACTGGACATGCACGTTTCACTGTAGTTACCACAAAATCAATTATACTACGTATAAACATGTATGAGTATAACATAAACCAATTACTTTGGAACATTATTTTTGCCTAAAGCTTTGCCTTTGTACTGATTTTTTTTATTATTATTACAGTAAAAATTATAGTTTCAACTTTTTCGTCTTTTTCGTAGATTCGTCTATTTCTCTTATTTAGTTAAACAAAAAAAAACACATTTCAGCGGGTTTATAAAAAGACTCATTAAAAAATTGTTTGTAGAATAGTTTGTTTTTCTCGATATTTCTAAAAATATTTGTGAAAAAATGTGTCTAATAGGTATTTGTACATACCTATTAGTTGGCCACAACAAAGTTGGAACAAACGTACACAGATTTTTATTTTGAAGCGTCTGAATTTTATGTACGCAATTTTCGGAAATACCAAACGTTTTTCAATCAAAAACACTTTAAATAAATAATATGTTCATATCAAATACTACATACGGCTTAACAGCTATTCTTTTATATTAAATTTTACATCGGAATCGAAGTGCTGCTTTATATCTTACAAGTGAAGTTCATGTTGTAATATTAAGTCTACTTACGTTTTCAAAGTATACTCCATAAATAAAGCAAATTTAAAGTACTTTGTTATCTCTACTCTCTAGGAAAAATACATTATTCCTTAATTACACTTTACTTAGTTTAAAAAAATGCATTTACGTAGAGTATGGAAAACTTTCTTTTTGACCGGTAACTGGTGGTAAACTACATTTACGTAAATTTTAAATTTCACAAAGCCTAGAAAAAGCCACAACCAGTCACACCAGTTGCCATAAGATTACACATTAGATAGCCAAACACAATTAAAGAATTTTGCACGTACTAATTAGAATGTAGTTGGTATTATTGTCCCGCTTAGAAAAATTCAAATATTGTATTAATTTTTGTCCAGCAAATCAGCAATATTATTAAAGACATTTTTCAGAATTTACTATCTTGAAAATTATCCCTTTACCGGACGAAAACGGACACAATTGAATATAGAATTTCAACGTCGAAAATTAGTTTTAGTTTGTTGGGCACTCTGTTGCACTTGCTTTTATATCAAGTTTGTTGTAAATACAACTGCTCGGTTTTGTTACTAATTGCTTTGTTTGCATCGTTATGGAAAAGGTCTCAGATTGGGGTAGACTTAATTTAGTCCAATTCAACTCTACAAAGATACAAATTAGCGCGTTCATCACTAAAAGAAAGCCGTGGGTCGTATATCCTCGTTTTGAAGACACTCCCCTATCTGCCTCAGCCAATATTGGAATACTTGGTGTCGACGTATCGAACGAAGTCCAGTTTCGTGGCCATTTGGAGGGTAAAGCCAAATTAGCCTCGAAGAAGCTTGGTGTGCTCAACTGATCGAGGCAGTATTTCACTCCGGTCCACCGCTTTCAGCTTTATAAAGCGCAGGCTCGGCCTCACGTGGAATACTGTCCTCACTTTTATAATTACTATTTTACGCAAAAAAATATTAGCTTTGGAGCTTATTTGCATAATTATCTAGTAATAAATAAATTTCTGTAACCAAAAATCATCAGTTTGATTTATTTTGTTCAATAACACTTGAAGAGAGTAAATTTATCAAAATAATAATTTCACTGTCAACTGTACTTATTACCACTCATTAATTTATCTATAGTATCGACCAATCAGGAGTTAATTACGTCACGCGAACGGGAGCCGGACCGTTGTATCGACGCGTGAGGTCCGTGTTGGCGGGCTTTTGTTATTGTTAAATGTAAATATTTGTTTCATTGTGAAAGTTTTGTGTTTTGTAAGTTAATGTGTTATGTTATAAGTGCATAAATACATGTGTGATAGTTTATGAGTGATAGTGAATGTGTAGAAGTTACATATTTGATAATATGAATGGAAATATTGACATCAATGTGTGAAAAAATCATAACATACATATATATAACATGATTTCTCCAATATGTAAGTATTTCTTGATAAATTACGTACTTAAAGTAATGGTAAATTTCATAACGATGGCAATGATATGCATATTATGTGTTATCAGTATTATGTCAGATGATGAATATTAAATTAAAATTTGCCCTTTCTCACTCTCTCTCAGTCAGTCTCAATCGCTATCTCCCTGTTCTTCGACAAAAACGCTGCACATCTTCGTGACGCTAATATTAAAATTATTGCGTTTTATCCGTAAAAAAATTACCATCATGCACTTAAAGAAGTTTCACTTCAAAAAAATCTTGATAGAGTAACGTGAAGTTTTTTATTCTTCGGGATTGATAGTGTAAGTAAGCAACGATAGCTACTCAGTTTTTTCCTTTTTGTAAGCTATTTTTCGCAAGCAAACTCAATAGCCCACGCCGATGCTCGGTAATTTCTTTGAGAGGCGCTGCGTTGGCATCGAATAGACTTCAACAGAAACTAATTAAAAGTGAACATCGCGCAATCCACTGAACTCGAACAGACACTAATAGGATTTAAATGACAATTTATGCAGTATATAACAAGACATATTGTAGTAATTATAAATATATATATATATATTATAAATATATTTTATATAGGTATATATATATCTTTCAACGGTCAGAAACTAAAAACAAATGAGGCTGCTTGCAAGTCACAATGTTGGCAATTAACGTGATTTATGCGGTGAATTATTTAAAATTACTATTCATTTAATTAAATTGTCCTGCTAAGTTTTGTCATGATACATGCTATACACTCATTACAATTCACTCATTATCCTCATCAGTCGACATAAATAACATACACAATTTGTATAGAATAATGTACCCTTTTGTTTCAAATTGTTATTTCTTTTTCTAGATTCAAAATAAACAATACTCGTACGAAATAAAAATAACCATAGGTAAAAGTAAAATTACTTTAAGTATTGAAATAGGAGTTTACCTATTATCTGACTACTCTTTAGTACATGAAATAGAATTTCCTTTGTATGCCGTAGTTTTACTTGTAAAATTACTAGACAGAAAGAGTCCCCGTGTAAAACTCTATCTTAATGCCTAGTTTTACCACGTAAGATATCTGGTAGAAAAGTCACCATATTAATAGAGTAACAAAAATTTTACTTAAAATAAAGTTAATGCAACCTTGATAACATCTGAGATCAAGTAACATTTTACCATTTAATTAAATTAAGTCAAGTTTCCCTAACAACATACATTTTTATATTGTGTCAAATCAATATGTTAATTAAATATGTTTTATTTGGTGTATATACCAATACACCAAACAAAAAATATTGTATATCACAAGCAGGATACTACGTAAACTAGATCCCTGTCCACGGTTTATTGTTTAACTTTATAACATGATACAAATTTTGGTTCAGCATTTTTAGAAATAAATTTTACGCATTCTACATATTTTAGACACGGAGGAGTCGTGTCCGAAATATCTTAAAAATAGTCCCAAAATATTTGCTCTTATTAAATACACGAATTCATTTTTATTTTTGGGAAAAAGATGTTTGCGTCTAATATTGACATTTGCATATAAATAAATGTATCATACATGTGCATTTTTAAAAATACTTAATTTTAAAATTATTTATGCATATGGTGTACTTTGGGTGCCTTTTAGAATTCAAAACTACTCCGAAATATGTAATCTCGTTTGCTTTAAATTCATATCCATCTACCCATTCGCATGGAGTGAGCGAGTATGAAATCGATACAACTATTCCCGTCTTGAATTTGAAATTCTCTTTTTGCGTGCCCACACTGCAAAGTTCAGAAAATAAAATTACAGCAGCAACAACAATTGTTAGTCAAATCACAAGATATACTAATATGTTAAATATTACATTAATACAATGAATTACAATACAAACTACGCTATGTCACAACACACGTTTATTTTATGGGCAAAAAATGAACACAAAGTTGTTAGATCTATTTGAATTGTTTCTGTGTCACAATCAAGCTTTGCGAGAAGCTTGCTTAGCGAGTGACATTGTTTCAGAAGACCTTTGCTCTGGCCCTTTGCAAATTCACCGCTGTTTTTATTGTTTTATTAGCTTTGTTTTGGAAGTTTTCTTTTTGTATTCTCTTGGATATTTGTGGTCTTTGATATGGCTTCTACTCGTCGCCTTTTCGCAACCACCTCTCTCTAAAAATAATAAGTATTTTTTCGGTGCGTTGTTTCCATAAAGAATTCTTTTTTCCCGTCTGACATTGTTCTTTTTAATTAATGATCAGAAATAATTTCATAAACTTGTTGTGAAATAGGAGTTTGTTCTGTAGTAGAAGTTTTGAATGTTCATGGAACGTTAAGAAATGTAAAATAAAAATAATAATCGTACAAGTTAAGCCCAATTTACTAAAAGTAAAACATAAGTCTATGAAAAAATGTATTTGATCAATTTGACCTTGTCACAATACCAATCTCCAAATGTTCATACTCCACAGTCCTGAAAAAAAAATCAAAAAGAAAAAATCTCTTACAATTAATTGAAAAATGGTCAGCTTACGCTCTGAGGTTGAAACTTTTGGCTTTCGTCTTAAGTATATTAAGATGCTGTAGGATTTACAATGCCACAATGAATTAGATAATTAAATGAAGAGAGTATCATGATATGTTTTACCTAAATTACACTGTTATACTGATATTTTTTTATTATTTATATATTTTAATGTGTACATAACATTACACACATAACAACTGATGAGTGACAAAGTTGTATACGTAACAATTGGCGGTCTTATCGCTCACGGTGATTTTTTCTAGACTACCCTTAGAATTGATATTTATGTTTGTGTCTATGATTTTAAGGCAGCTTATACACCAATAACACACCATCACGTGAATATTCATGCAACAAATAAATTTTAAAAAAATGTACACGTACATGCTTCTGTTATTGTTATTAGTTTACATAGCACACTTACTGTGGAAACTTGTCACCACCGTTTTTGTTGATACATTAAACGTCCTGATCGCGTTGATGGCAGTATTAACACCGATAACGACACATTTTATGCATAGGTATTTGATGTACGAATTCATGCTTTGGATATTCGATGTCAGTCACCATGATAATTCGCGTATGGGGCTGAACGACGCATTCAGAATGGTAGGCACAAACACGCTACTTTGCGTCCCACACTCATTGTAACATTTTGGCCATTTGTAATGTCATTCATTTGAACACATAGCACTGAGCAAGATATTTGGTAAAGTTCACGCATAATCCTAATATAACGCACGGCAATGAAAAAGGGTGGCGACATTGATACGCTACACTGCTTTTGAAAAGTATAATGGTGTATAATTTAGGATGAGAGAGGTAGATAAATAGCTAGCTTTGGAAACGTTCCTATTTATGTCTTAAATATTTTATATTTGCTGGTACCATGTTCGAAAATAAATAATGTAATTTTCTTTATAAAGGTGGAGTGAAATATTATTTTAAAATATGAATGAAACAGAGATAACCAAAACATTTCGAATACTACTAACCGAGGACCGTCATAACACCAACATTAGAATAATATGGATTACTTTTGTATGCTAAGCGAGAAGCTAATGGATGCAGCTATAAAATTCAAACACATATCAAAGTTTCCCACAACGTCAACTATATTTGGAATTTAACACACCTGAATTTTAACTCTGTACCTAAATAAGTAACTTTATGCAGTAGTCAAACGGTGCTTAATTTTTTGTTTATGATGAAAAATTTGATTAATATAAAAACTGTTCATGTTCAGAGATAAACAGGAATATTTAACATTATCGTTTTAAAATTGTAAATATTAAAACTCTTCATAATATCTATTAAAATGCTTTAATCTCATTATAAAATTTCGATGACCCGGCAGTGAACCAGTTAACATTGAGAGACTAAATCAATAGTGACAATTTGTATGAGGCCATTTCTCTTAGTTGTTTGTTGGAGCGACAATAGACCAAAGCCGAGTTGAAAGCCGCACCCATTCTACTGCGTAGAACCATAGTACACAAACAAGTTTAACTAAATTTAACTAACGACACGAATTTGAAGGTATTTGTGCATAAAATGTATTATCTACTAAATATTTCCTTTGAGCTTATGATTAAGGAGAAGTAGTAAGTTTACATATCACAAATTTATCCAATCATAACCAGGTGAGTCTATGGATGGCTGAACATCCGTAACATACCGAGGGCTTTTCATGTCCTGGAAAATACGATAAGTCAGGTTATTTTTGCTATTCGGATATCTATCGCAATCGTATAGTTGGAGCCCTAAACAGTCATAAACCAGTCTATCTGCATAAATTCTATACGGAGGTCCGATGGCAGTCTAATCGTAGTAGACTTAAACCTGGCTCCAATCTAGTTCGGGTAAAAGGTTTAGAAGTTGAGAATGAAATACCTCCTTCCTCACATTGAGCATTGCTTTCTTAATATAGTTCCATTTAACTATTACTTTTGAAAGTAAATGTAAAATACTGTCGTCAAAGGAACAATGTCATAACTTTGGCCAAGTTCCGTAAATAAAGAAAAAAAAAGGAACTGCTAAAGTAAACCTAATTTTATAAATAAGTGTTTCTTAATCATATTGTTACCGTAATTACAAGTTAATACGCTTAGCTGAAATGACCGTAAGTATATCTCATTTCTCACTCTTATTATCTTAAAGTTAGTAAAAACTACTATTACATTATGTACATGCTGTGTTCTTAGATATATGTCTTAGTAAGTTTATTAGTTTATTTTCGTTTATCACATATACAAAAGTTATAATCTCATTAAGTAAACACATAGGCAACTCAATCGAAATTACCTAACACAAAAATAATCCTAGAAAGAAACCTCTCAGTGCGAATGAAAATTGCAATAGACGTTTCTCTTTATAAATAATGAAACGAGGAAAACGGTTGTTTACACGTCTACTAAGTTCCACGTATTTCGTGAATCGCAATACATAATTTACTAAGGACACCCTATTACAATCTCATGAAATTTCAAGATTCCATACATATTTTCCCATTTACATACACACCCACCTATTAGAAAAACAAAACATTTAAACAAATAAGTATTTTGTTTACCAGTGCGAAGAGGGTTATGTTCCTTCATACATTTTGATTATTTTCCGAGCGACATGCGACAATAATAATTTGAAAGGAATATGACATTATTTTCGTAAACACCTTAATGCTCATAAATAAGTCGTAAATTATTCATTGGCAACATACCAGACCATCGCCTGTCCATCTATAATATACCTTACACAGGATAGCCAGTCGTTGTTTATTTCACCTAGCTATTAACATGAAATGTATTCTATAGCAAGCACACTGAAGGATTCATGTATAAAACATTTCATGTATAAAACAAGTTCTTGAACATTAGTTTACCCTTTAGTAATTATTTTACGTAAGATGTTATTGATAATATATTTTCAGCTTAAAGATAGTAAAAATAATCATTGACCTTACATTCGAAACTTGTGTTCCAAAGTGGTATTTTAGAAACAATATGTAAAAGTGAAATCTTCATCAGTCCCTGGCCTTACTCCACGTTTATTTTTAGAGCTTACTAGTATACATAAACATACTTTTATTTCGTCGCCTTTAAATAAATGGCTTGTTTTTCGTACGATGTTATGACATCGACTGCAACTTTGATTTATCATGATACGAATAACGAATTGAAGTTAAAAAAATATAATTCATCATTTTATCTTGTTTACTTTGCTATTTTAATAATTTATTTCACTAACATTATACTGGTACACGTTGGTCTCATAAACCATATAAGAAAATGAATTAAAACACTAACTTATACTAACGAACCGACAAAATATGAACAAATATATAACATGATAAATTATAATAAATTTTCTCATATCTATTAGAGAAACTTACGAAGCATTTTGTATTCGTTCATGTACTTTCGTATCCTTTAATTATTTAATATCTCACCACAACATTAAGGCAGAGAAGCATGACTTAAAAACATAAGCCAGACTAAAGGAGCGGCCGCACCCACTCCCCGCCCGTTCGCCTTCACCACGAATAGGCAGAAAACGAGTACTAATGCTTCGGCTTAGGAACATTATTTTAGAATGTTAATTATATACGTACGTTTATTTGAATTAGGCATATTTTCCAAAGTCGAGTAAAATTATAAGACTGCTCCGAGCGCTTACCTCGGTTCCAAGGTATTTAGAGGACTATTAAAACTCCGTCGGGAGTCCTGTACAGATTATATCAAACGTAAATTATACGCACATTCAACTTTACTTTAGTCTCATTGTTATGTTACGTATGTATTTGTAAGGTTCTTTAAATGAGACCTTCATGTTAAATTCTCATTTGGTATGGTTCAATATAATTTCGTTGCGTGGCCATTTATCAGTTAATTTTCTCTTTACTGTTGGGATTTGTTTTGATAATTTGTCTAAATTTAGAATAATGGGATATCATGAATTTAAAATATTTAGACTGCACGGATAGCGTAGTAGTGTTCTAAGCGGTAAGTGGGTTCGATCCACATACTTTGTGTGAACTTCACTGAGTCTGGTTGTAATACAGGTATAATGTCTGTTCCTTACATCGGAGATATGGTAAAAAACCTGATTTGGCTACCAAAAATAGGACTTATGATCTGATTTCTTCTTGTTCTATTCTATGTCAATTTTCACTGAAAATATAAACTTTTAGCACAATGTCCCTTTCTATCGAACAGTGTACACAATACTCATGAATTATGTATAAAATAGTCCCGATAGCGGTCCATCTGATCATCCGATAACATTGGTCTTGTTTACAGGGGACTTGCTAATCTAGTCTGCCGAATTTTAACAGGATTCGAGTGATGTTTTGAACTCCGGTCAATTTGCGGACAATCTTGGAAAGCTTCACGATGTTGCGAAGATATATTGCCTCATCTTTCGGTGTAGTCGAGGAACGCGGTTGCGATATTTGGAACGATAAACTTGTCTAGTTAACTAAGTTTGGGGATTGTATCAAAAATAGAACTATAGATCACTCAATGACAATTGATTACTGACTGTACAGAATTTATATAGCTTCTCTACGTACATCAAGTTGATGGACAGGGTTAAAAATTAATGCAAAGCATTTAAATTGATACATTGCTTTACTATACATTGAATATGCAGTATTTTTATGGAATAGAAGTTTAATATTAAAGTATATATCCTGTGCATAATGGCTTCGCCGTTTTATGTGGTATTAACTAACGCGTTATTTAAAATGATTCTGTAGGAAATCCCCGGTATGGAATGGATAAGGGTATCGGAAGAACCTATTAACCATAATGAACGGAGCCTTTCCTGACTCGGAAGAAAAGTAAAATTGTAACCGTTAACCCTGGATATCTTACATCTTACTGTCTACATGTACTATACATAATCTTTAAATGCAAGTTTAGGAAATAAAACCATTTAAATCAATTACGCTAATTCATTTTTATTGTTGATCATGTAAGTGTACATTCAAAAGCTGTTAAAATAAGGAATGACAAAACTTGTAAGTAGAACAAAACATGCTGAGGAAAAGTCAAAGGTTACTTGTGGCATGTACCACAAGAGTAACATTATCTAGGGCTGATAATAACATCCAAGGTGATAACAGTAGCCAAACAGGTCATGTATGTACACACAAACTTTATGTTACACACAAATAAAAGTTGCTGTTATCGTTTTATTGTTATTGTGATGTAATGTACGAAAAATATAATTCGCTCTTTGTCGTATAAAATTGTACCTATGCGAAAACGAAGGCATTTTTATTGTATGTTCTTCTGAAGACATTTTTTCCTTTACGCGTCTTTTTTTCTTTGAACGCCAATACGAAGAATATATAATCAAAAAGGGCGAAACATAAGAAAATGGACACAATTTTATTAAATATAATGTACATTATTAGAAATGTGTAAATAATAATAATAACTGACATGCAAATTCAGTGACAGAGTTATGCAATTATCAACGCTGTACAAAACTGCATAATAGTGCGTAACTTACGACTCATAACTATTTTTATCATTCAAATACAAAATAAGTTACTGATAATTTTAATTAAATGCCATTAATTTAAGGGACTATTCATGCATTCTTTAATTTGGGTATTGCCATAATTTTAATATGTATCGCTACTATTTGTAGTATTCACTACAGTAATAAGCTAACAATTCATATCTGTTATGGTCGAATTCTCTCATATTTCAATAGGATTTTTTTACATTTAACTTAAAATTCTTGGTAGCGATTTATTTTCAAATTGTATTCGGGAATTAGTTTCTCATTTTATATAACCTACTCTCTTAATGAGTTCAAAATAATCTTTCACAGATCTATAACAGACTTAAATTGCGATTATCAAAACAATCACTAAATACCAAAACTTTTATAGTTAGTTCTGTACACTGCCCTTACTTACCTTGTAGGTCTTTCACGAAATTTAACTTTCCACGTACGTTAAACATGTATAACTAAAAAAAGAAATAAAAAGTCGGGTTTTTAATATTTGTCGCCTTATGAAATGCGAGCATCGGGCTTGAATGTTGAAACATGTTATTGTACACCACAGTCGACGTGTCTTTTTTGTGTTCTCACGTCGCGCTTATGAAAAATAGTGTACATTACGAAGCTGCTTTGTAAAAAAGTCAGAGAAATCCTACGCTTCACGCAAAGCCTTGTTCCACTTAAATGCGACTACACTAGAAAATACCGAATAGAAATACGCTCAAGTTGTAAAGTTCAAGTTAAACGATATATTTGAAATAATTTTAAGATAATCGAAAAAAGAAATAGATTTAATAAGTTTTATTTAAGAGATTAGTTTTTGTGCATACTAGCTCTCACTTAAGTCATTTAGATATACAGATGCAGTATAAACTAAGAGCCACTTGTCAATGTGAGAAAACTACTAACATTTACATAAGCATCAGTATCTAGTTATGCCTATTACCCATTAGATAAATTTACTGCCATTATGTATGAATATTATTGTGCTAGCCTATGCAAAAATATTCTTTTATTCTTACCAAAAGTATAGTATGTTTAGGAAGGTCCCTCTACATATGTTGTTTTCATGTCTTTTGAATTGAATATCCCCATAAATTTCATTTGTCATTTCACTTAATTCTGATTTTAAAATACCATGTCCATTCTATAGTTGTCGTTTATTTCTGTACTAAAATTTACTGAAATAAGTCGAAGCGTTAGTAAGTGTAATAGATAAACAGAATAGTGCTACTTTTGCCTTTGCAATATTAGTTGGTGTAAACAGTATAGCTTGCTCGAAAACTGATTTATCATATGAGAAGAGCAATATAATGTTATTACTTGTTTTCCAATTAATAATAGTCGTAAAACTGACTAAAACGGGCAGTACCTTAATATATTCCATAACATAATACTCACACATGTGTGCGATTGATTACATTAGTAATTGGATTCATCCTATACTTGATAACAGAGACAAATGTGGTCGATGTTAGGGAATGACTAAAACACCACAGTACATTAATAAGTAACTGCTTACGTATGGTATGGTGGATATTTACATTTTACTGTGGAACATAAGTCAGAAATAAATAGCAGCAAGTAGAAATGTTATTAGCAGTGTGACGTCTGACACAAATACTTTGTCCTCGTCTGAGTGAAGGATCGCCGTCGGTGCCGAATGTTGTGTGCGTGTGCAGTAAAGCTGATCATGAAAGTATTCTCCTGTCTTCTTTAGACAAATGACTACCGGGAGATGCGATGACGTCACGTCGCTCGTTGCTGGTCCGAAATCTCACTTACACTTAAACATCTCGCAACGTCTTTCTCCCTACATTTCCGCCCTCCGAATCTCACCCTTATTCCCTACGTTATCCATAAAAACATGATTAATAAAAACTCATTTTATTATATTTTGTTCTTTTTTTCTTTTTCTTTACTTAGTATTAAAATTATAAATACAACTAAACCGTCTGCACATCAATGGAAACGTAACGTATCGTATCAAAAATATATTTCTACAATCCGATGTCAACATTATTAAAAAAAACCCTGTTGGAAATGAAAGAACCTAGCAATTTACAAAGTAACATAGAGCTGTTTTTTAATAAAATAAACAAGTATTTGACTAGGAATAAATTTAAGACCTCGTCATATTTTTAACCAACTTCAAAACAGGAGGAGCTTTTCAATTTGATTGTTAGATCACCTATAAAAAACATACTCTTCATGATAATACCTTCGATTTTTTTTTATATTTGTTTACGGAGCTTAGCCACAATTTTTTTTTATGGAATAGGGGCAAACTATCAGACGTATCACCTAATGTTAAGTGATTACCGCCGCCCATGGATACCCGCAACACTAGAGGCGTCACTAGGGTGATGGGGGGAAAGGTAGATAGGCCTCCGGTATCCTCACTTACTCGGTGAAAACAGCGCAAGCGTTATTTCACACCGGTTTTCTGTGAGGCCGTGGTCTCACTCCGGTCGAGCCAGCCCATTCATGCCAAAGCGTGGCTCTCCCACGGCAAATTACCCCAATTATGACTATTCATATATCATATATAAATCAATCAATAACGTAAAATGTATGAATACCTATATAAATAATTCGAGACCACGAAACGAAACGAAACGAAACGAATAGAATCGAAACGAAACTTAATTTAAATATTCTCAATGTTTGTAATAATGTGCCGAAATTCTAATAATCATGTTAACGTCGCATACCACATACGTTATTAATGAAATTCAAACATACTTCTCTCATCTTGATCCCTTATTTTTATTGAAAATCCTTAGATTTTCTGCAAAGGAAAGATAGATTAGAAATAAACGGGAATTCGAAAATACATAACAGTAACTTTTTTCGGTATTAAATGTACCACAATATTTTTTGAACCTCGAGCAAGGTGTATACTTACATAAACGAACAAACTCACTTTAATATTTAGAGTATTAACGACAATAATAATTATTTTGTTGCTCTTTAATATAAAAATAATATTACAAATGACATGTAAATTGTAAGGCTACCTTTCATCCAGCTCAAACATTAAACACTGAATAAAATCAATAACAAGTTAGTGTGACGTTTAAGAACCAATTACTTTTCAATAAATCGTAAGGGTAGAAATATTCGCTCCTTGAATCCCTGTTACTTTTTACCGAATTTATACTCCATGTGAGCGAATGAAATAGGTACCTAAGAAGTGGCTTTCTCAATCTAAACTCGTATAAGGTCGTCCATGTCGCTGGGTGATTTACCGCACACTCGACCAGCGCATTCGCCTTATTGAATACTATGTTCCATGAAAGAAAAATCGTATATTTTGACGGGACGCAAGTACAATTTACGACTTTCATTTGTTCACCATAATAAATTACAATTAAAAGTGGTTGGTCTTTTGAACTTTTATACATTTAAGTTTAACTTGTATGTTTGGAAAATTAAATGTGATACGATTTTTTTTAAAAGATGTCTATAATTATCTTTTACCTTTAAGAAATCATAGATTTAACATTTGTTTTAATAAACCATTAAATAATAAAAACATTAAATACAAATAATAAACTACAAATATTTCAAACTGAGGTACATACGTAAAGCCATTATTTATGAGATGTTTTTAACTATTTCCTAAATCTTATGAGTTCGATAAACCTCTTACACTTCGAATGAAAAAAAAATTCAAAAATCTTACTGCGTACTTAAAGCAAATAAGATTTACTAGACCTTAAAATTTTTGGCTGAAATGAAAATAAAACCAAGGGAAAAATCACAACATTTTTGCCAAAGTTGCACCTTTATTACATTACCAAACTGGCTGTTTTTACGCCAATCTATGGAGTTCACAATTTGATGTAACATAAAGAAATCTATAATCATAATAAAAGCAAATACACATTTCAACGCTGGTAGCCTGAGGCAATCTCATCGCGTTGGCAGTAAGACCAACAAGAACAAATTGAAAAATACAAGCAGCTCATTAATAGGCACGGTTCTGTTGTTAAATAAAATAAAATTCAGGCGTAAAATGAAGCAAAGGGGTACTTTATAGGCCAATTAGTCTGAGAATATGGTAAGCGTTCATTAGCTACTGTACAATGACGATTAGGTACTGGGACCAGAGGTACTAATGCAGCTGCACATGGGCATTGTGGGAGGTGTGCAGATCACTCCTGTGCATTGAACTCGGTCGCTGCGCTAAGTGTATACATGACACTCAATTATAGACCATTATTTCACACATTAAGGTTTATGTTGCTTGGTGATAAGACTCTTATTATAAAATTATACCGTCATAACATACAAAAGAGAAGTAATTTGTTCCTAAAATAAACATAATTCAAGATAATTGAATTTCATAAAGATTTTTAATGTTTGTCGTTTGCTTAAATATATGTACTCGTATACTTATAAATTACTATTATTTAATTAAATAGCAGAAGTTAAACAGAGTCAGTAACTGCTGTGTTAATTAAAAACTTGTTAGTACAACAATGTGTTTTAGTGATTATAATTAAGCTTTTGATTAGACTTAAATAACTGTTCTTACCAAAAACTTGAATCTGTTGTTTTGAATTCTGTAACATTATTAAAGACCTCTTCATTTGTTTTTTTATATCTTTAATGTACAAAGATTATATACATCTCCCTAAAATTGTATAAAAAACCTATATCTATATCCTACTAATATTATAAACGCGAAAGTTTGTGAGTATGTACTACTACTACTACTGTCTGGATTTTGATGAAACTTTACAATAATATAGTTTATATAATATATCAGAATAACAACTAGGCTACAATTTATAAAGATGCTAGCTTCGCCTCGCGGCGTTACCCGCGGTTATAGTCGTACCGCGGGTATCACCGCGGGGTTCAGCTAGTAATTTATGAATTTGAATGTAAGTTGGTTTTTTACGCTTTCACGCGAAAACTACCTAACCAATCATCACGAAACTTTGTACATATATTCCTTGAAGGTATTAGAAGTGACATAGGATACTTTTTTGTTAAATACGAGCGAATCCGCGGGCAAAAGCCAGTAGGTATTTAATAAATTATTGTAAACAGTACAACTTAACATTACAAAAATATATCAGCTTTAATAATCTAAAAACATATTAAAACACTTTTGTATGTTTCCCCTGTGTGGTATTTAACCGTTCTAAATATACAACCTTCCGATTGGAGTAAGGACGTAACAAAATTTTCTTAGTAAACAGGATGGTACTTAATATCAAACAGAGAGGGGACTTTAATTAAGGATGGACCTCTTTACTGTGATACGAGCTTGCAAATACGAGAATAAATTGGTAGAAATATTATGATAGACCAAGTGAACTAAGCTTTTGGGGTATAATATACATTGCATTAACGTACAGAAAGGTCCTGGCAGTGTTTTAGTGCGCAGCAGTTGGACCAATATCTACATTACTAAAAGAGACTACTTACATTGCCTTTGCGCTCGTAACGAGATAATACGCATCAGCCGCCCGACTGCTTACACTAACCCAACTGCCATACAAAAATACGCTGAGATTACGAGGAACCCAAAATGAAAGTAATCTTCCAACAATCACGGCCGAGCTGGGTCTACTGTTGCAGGGCCGTTTATCTACTAACCCTACTCGTTACTTGTAATGGAAACCGAATTACTATTTAAGTAAGATAAACGGAAAACGTGCGGTTTAAACCACCATCGGCAATTTCAACTTCAGTAGTTATATACGGAACCGTTAGACTTGCAACTAATACACACTGAGAAAATGACAGAATGATCTACATCCCGACCATAAACCCAGAATTTCTAATCTGTCGATGAGTAAGTTAATGCTTTTAAGCATATAAAAGAATTTTCTACTAAAATTTTTAATAATCACTATGACTAATCTATCGAAAACGATCAAACATACAGCTTTTAATTTTCTTTGATGTTAACCCCTGTCTTATACAACGTAGCACTAAGTCATACTGAAATAGTCACTTGACCTATCTCTGTATGACTTGATAATATTTTCATAAACATGTTCAAATACAAATTCCAATTTGAGAAAAAACAACAAATATCTTATTAAAGCGACCCTGGAGGTTTTAGAATTGAGTTACTGTATGACTGTTAGTCGTTAATTTGATACTTTTTCAAATATTATTTTTTATGGGCAATTTATAAAGTACCCCGCCCCCGACAGCGTCCTCGGAAAGGACAGGTTATGATATTTAAAGCTGTCACTGTGCGGCGAATCATGAAAATTTAGCTTTATTAAAAATTTAAAAAGATATAATGGTAGCAGTAGCCTCGTGTTCACACGTTATTATATTCAGTTATGTGATTTACAAAGAGCTTATCAAAGTCCAAAATCAAAGTGAAACTTTTACTACTGCCTCGGTGGCGTAGTGGAAGCGTATGCGACGGCTAAGCTTGAGGTCTCGGGTTCGATTCCCGGGTCGGATCAAATGTTTGTATGATCTGCAAATATTTGTTTTGAAGTTTGGGTGTTCTCTATGTATAATATGTATGTATTTACAAAAAAAAAAAGTATATAAGTATTTATATCAGTTGTCTAGTACCCATAACACAAGCTCTGCTTAGCTTGGGACTAGATGGCGTTGTGTGTTAGATGTCCGGAATATTTATTATTATTATTTATTATTATTTTAAAGATCTTTAAAAGTAACTTGGATTCTGAAAAATCCCAAAAAACACTCGGATACTCAACATAACGAGCTTACTATATGTATATTAATACCCCAATGTTTCGAAACCTATTGATATTGTGGTTAAAGACATATCATATCTGGTCCAATACATATTACTCAAGCACAAAAAATATTTCTTTATGATAAGACAGACAATAAAAGGAGGAAAGAGTGGGCAATAAATAATATGGAACACATTGATCAATAAATAAGCTATCCTTTGACGGAGTAATGCGAATGCATACATACATATATAATGTCTTGTGTTTTGTTGCAGCGTCGCGTATTCGATACGAGATCACGAGCGGGAACATAGGCGGTGCATTTGCCGTCAAGAACATGACAGGCGCCATCTACGTGGCAGGCGCGCTTGACTACGAGACTCGAAAGCGGGTAAGATTCATTGAATATTTTCCATTTTAACCTACAACTAATAGTCTAGTAGTAGTATTAGTCTCTATGTATAATGAATATCTTCGTCTTCAAAGATTTATCCAACTAAATATGATACGCATGATATGAAAGACGTCCTTTCATTTATTAATATTAATGACGGCATTAATCTATTTTTATTAGATACCCAGGCTGTAAGTACTATATTTATAGATACCTATAGTAAATACATACATCCCTAATTTTATTTTACTGCAGCCAATGGTTAGTTATTTATATTCTATATAGGCCGTTCTTCCATTTTTCTTTGAAGACGGAAGCGTATTTATTATATATATTGCCAACTCCTCCACTCACAATTTATCTTATTCTTGGACTTGTTGATTATAGGGTTGGGAACAGTAGTAACAGACAAAGTATGTATAGAATCAGAAAAATACAGATAGCTACAAAAATTGTTAGCTATATACTAGAAAATTCCAAAATTGATGTCTTCAATGAAATACCAAATGTAGTGAAATCCAATATACTATTTAAAACACTTGATAAATTATCAGAAACGTGATACATTAGTACCATGTTTATTTTTGTCCTGTTTATCCCATTCATCGTCTAATGATCCCTCGGAGAATACTTTTCTATACAAAGGTAACACCGATTTTATATAATATAGGGTGTTTTTTTAAGCTAGATAGAACTTTAAATTGTAAAAAGTAACACAAAAAATTAAATTTTGATGAAACTTTTTTTTTTATTTGTTTCAGTATACTCTGACAAATCATCATGAATAGACTCACGCTTGAAAAACGCTACGAAATTATCCAAATTTACTTTGAAAATCAGCTCATTTTTGAAGAAATAAGGTCCGATGATGCCACCAGCGTGAAAACCGCACCATACGGTGCATTTTTCTGGATGTAATGGAGTCTGTAGGGTCTGTTGTGGATTGGTCTCACTCCATATGCGGCAATTTTGCTTTTTAACAAACCCGTTAAGCCAAAAATGCGCCTCATCGCTGAACACAATTTTGCGATAAAACAGTCGTCTATAAGTTGCGCGAATCGACGACTGATTTTCAAAGTAAATTTGGATAATTTCGTAGCGTTGTTCAAGCGTGAGTCTATTCATGATGATTTGTCAGAGTATACTGAAACAAATAAAAAAAAAAGTTTCATCAAAATTTTATTTTTTGTGTTACTTTTTACAATTTAAAGTTCTATCTAGCTTAAAAAAACACCCGTTACTATGTATTACGCTGGTTGATCCGGCTCATGTGTGCCAATGTATAGCGAAGAGTAAGTTGCGATGCTAAACCTCAGAATACAATGTATATATTAAATGAATAAAATAAATAATGAATAAATGACGATCGTTTCTGCAGTTCAAGAGGCAAATAATTATATTAATAATAATCATTGTTCCTCAATATAAATGTATTCGAGACGGATAAAAAAGATCGAAAATATGACGGAGATTAGTACAAATTACAAAGGATGATAATAAAGCTATACATAAATGCGGGTGCCTAAAAACAATCGCTTAGTGAAAGTGATAGGTCGGTCTCGGGAGGATCGATAGACGCAATGAAGTAAAAACATTTAAATTAATGCGATTTTTTAAGCTGGAACACAATAAATTTTAATTTTTATGTTAACATTCAAGTCGAATAAGCGGAAATCGTATATTGTCAGTTTAAAAAAATACTAAAGACCTAAATTTATTTACGAAACAATTAAAACATAATATATATATATTAACGAAGTCGCAATGGTAAATTAATTATTGTAAAATATAAGTTACCAAGAACTGGAAGAGGATCTAAGTTTACCATTTACAATTACATCACGTCAACAAAATCCTAAATTAAACAACCGAGGATAACAAAGTAAGCCAACGTAATTAAAGATAAACCACGTATACAAACAAGCAGGTATTATATAAATATATGTATAAATGTTAAATTCACGGTCTTAAGTCCTATTTAGGTAGCGACATTAAAAACATGTAAAGGTGACATATAACAAGAAAAGTTTAATGAATTCTCAAAAAAAAAAGTTATAACACGTTATACGTCTCGGTAAGTGAATGATAGACTGAAAAGTATTTTAATTCTGTATACTAATTAAAATGAAGGTGAGCCAGATCAAAAGCAAATTAATCGGTCTTCGAATATAATTTTGCTCTTAAACAAACAGTGGCGGTTTACATTTGGACCCTCGGCGAACTTCACTTTTGAAATAACGCCGTTGCAGAGATGATAGCGTTCTCCGCCGTGCCTGGCTCTGCAGCGGCAGCATTTGCCTATCAGAACGGTCGCCTTTGTTACATCCTCGACAAAGTTTTGTATAACTTTTCACGAGATAAATAATTTAATCTTTAATACCCATTTAAGCGAAGCGGCGCAGTTGTTACCAAAGGCTGTATTGCTATTAAACTGCAGATTCTCACGGAACTTTTATGGGTGTAAACCAATAACTCTCTATGCTTGTTTTCTTTTTAAATGTGCCAGAGAGATTTCGTTTAAATGTTCTGGAAGTACGTTTTATTGTTACGTTGTTAAAAGGAAATTGTGGTTCTTAGTTGAACTACACAAAGAACTCTTTAAAAAAATATTTTCGACCGATTTGTTTTTACTTATTGAATGTTAGATATGAACAATAGTATACCAGCGATAAGCTTGTGACACATTGTGATAACATTAAATAATGTTTCTAATGTTTCCCAATGGTAACATAATTTGAAAGAAATGTATTCTGTGTTTACACGCGTTCAGATATAGATTCTATATCATGCTATGCTCCTACTACATACTAGTTACCTGTATTGATATGCAAAGTTTGAATTAAAAAAAACATGATATCAGCAACAAAAATTTTCCTCCCAAGTGAAAAAATTACCGCACGACACTGATAGATAACGCCAATAACTCCCTAGGGTCGCAACACTCATTCTATTATTGATGGCAAGTGAGATGTTTGTAAATTTTGCCAAAAAATTGAAACACTCCTTTTTATTCATTGTTAATATATTCGTTAGAAGTTTGTACAATACAGCTAATATTTTACTGCAATTTGTTTTACTAAATTTAACTAAATAATTTTATAAATTATTTTAGAACACAAAATTATCGTGAAGAAATTGTTTCCTTCTTTTTCTTTATCACAAAGACCTAAATAAAGTTAATCATGGTCGGTTTTAAATTACTTTTTGTGACTTTCTGTAAAACTTTTTAAATTATCCTGTCAAATTAGTTAGTAATTATCTAAGTCAAATGAGTTTTTGTTAATCGGCAATGAAGAAAAACCACGACTGTCAGTCAATTCAACAAATTAGTTCTTCAAAGGGAATCAAAATTATTTTTTAATAATAGAATTCATAAAATTTTAACCGCTGTTAGAGAAAAATCATCAAACAATGGCATGCCATGATCTGTAACTGTTCATAATCTGTATATTCAACGGAAATAGTATGAGCTGAAACTGGCCGCGTCGGACAACTTGAAGGAAAACTACACTACCGTGGTGATCCATGTGAAGGATGTGAATGACAATCCTCCCGTATTCGAGCGACCAACGTATCGCACTCAAATCACTGAAGAAGATGACCGCAATCTGCCCAAACGCGTGCTACAGGTCGGCCTTGAGATGACTGCCGCCGAATTCGATTCTTTATTGAATAGATTCTTGCACTGGTACCAGGCACCAATAGTTCAAACAAGAATCGAATGAGGCTCCCAGTTCCCGAACTGACCCTTTTAGATATTTATTAGCTTGCATGGCATGGGGATTACGATTGCGACACTTTTTTACTACGAAGTAGTTACATATAATATTTGTTGCTAGTGTCTTTGGTTTTTTTTTTATTTGCATCTAGTTTGTATGTTGCGGTACTTAGTAAGCAGGTTCCGGAGCAGTGGCTGAGCAACTCTTCGTTATTTTCAGAATACTTGGGGTACTTCGTTTGTCTTATTGTTTATCGACTGAAAATGAAAAACTGATACTGACGTTGGAAAAAATATAGGTTTTAACATGCTGTGATGTAGATGAACATATGATTTATATACATTTACTTAGTTTCTAAAGTCATCTACGCATGTATTGAAAAAAATAAGTATTCTGTTAAATATGCAATAGATATTGAAATAAACAGCTCAACATCATTAACAGAAAGATGTTTGAGCAGAAACGACTAAAATTCACCGAGTCGCGTAAAACCCCGCTCGTCACGAAAACTTCTCTTAAACAACCACTCTGCGGTTATTAATATTTATTTACTAGCCGCAATAGGATTCAAATTTTTTTTAAATATAATTTAGAGCCGAACTCGACTTTTCCCATTTTTATAACAGTAATGACGAGAAACTTCGGCAGCTGGGTTCGAATTCGCCGCGGGAGAACATTTGAAATTTGTACTTTTCAATTATTGCACGAAACCCGAAAGCAAAGTTCTTCGCGTGGCATAAATTAACTTCTTCATTGCGATTAATACGCCGTGGCGAATCGTTTTCTTTTATAATTCTTTGTATATACTCAAACAAAAATGTTTATAAAACATGATCTCATAAAAGCAATGCGCCAATACGAATAAATCATCGTGTATCGATATGATATATTACGAGTAGTCGCGACACACGTATAAACTGCGGCCGTGGAATTGTAACGTGGCTTATCTGTTACACAACGAACTTTTATGAAACTGGTTTATACATCTCAAATCACAAATAATAACTTTTTATATTTAAAATATTTTAGCGCATCATAGTATAGGAGCCGTAAAGTACGGTAACCATTATTCGTGTAATGCATGAGCATGGAGAGTGTATATGTGAGTGTGCGCAGTACGACTTGACGCTGGTGGCTTCGGACGGGCGGAACGAGAACTCAACGTGTGTGGTGGTGCGAGTGCTCGATGTCAACGATTTACCGCCGAAGTTCACGCGCAGCGCCTATATCACACAAGCACTAGAAGAGACCGGACCCTTTCCACACTCCCTTATACAGGTTTTGTTTTAGTTGTTTTTATTTTCTTTTATTTAATTAATACTCTTAATATTTCAACTGACTTTATATTATCTTGATTACATAATATATATACATCGAAATAATCTTCTTAATATAATGCTATACTAACGATATGTTATTAGATAAGAGTAAAAGTTGTATTTGCTTTTGCTTAAATTAATACTTACTTTTTAATACTTTATTAAAAAATGCGTAAATGTGCGAATATAAAGAAGCGCATACATATTTACGTACGTATATCCTTTTTCTTTCAAACCGTTTGAAGATAAATTTCATAGTATTTAACTAAAAACTAAACAATACATACTTCAACTAAACAGATATTCATTAATTTACATTTTTTTGTCGAAACAGGCCAAACATAATGACAAGGTATCTTTTCCCCTTCCTTTTTTTGTTTTTGTGTAAGCGAAGCTAAACTTTTGTTTTTATTTATGTACTTTACTTTAACCTTTCCTTTAATTGGGTCAAACTGGTCTCCTAATCTGAATATGTATATATATAAACTATAAATGTAACATCGTTAATTAAAACAGTTTATACGAAACATTGCTGATCCCTAAGGTTTGATGGGTAAGTAAGTAATTAATGTACTTTACGACAACAGCTTTTAGTAGTCCTCGCTGCATCCTCACAGCTTGGAATTTTTTACACCAGAATGTAGTTCACAGCATGTGTAGTTCACAGCATGTGTCTATGTTTTCTGGTTCAATTTTTATAATTTATTTATTTTGTGTCTAAAACATACATGAATACGAACGAAGGAAAACATATTTTGTAAAAGCTTTTAAATTGTGTTTTATCAGAACATTGTCTCTGTATAGTGTCTCATTGGAATATTTCACACGTACAGCACGTGTGAAATAATTTATGCCGTTTTAAAATTTATTTGATTAATATAATATGTAGGTTGTAACAAGTTGCTTTCAAATTTTATGCGTAGGTACAAGTTAAATAAATTTTATGATTATTCTTAAAGATATTCAGATTTCATACCATTGTGCTTAGGATTGCAACAGTCAGTTTAATTTAAAAATGTAGATATAAACCATTTCACCTTGTTGAAATCTTGCCTTGAAAATGTTTCACATCCAACTCTCATTCTCAATCATGAAAATTGACCTTCCACCAGGAGCAAAGCCCTTGTCCCAAGTCGCTTGTAGTGACAAGCTTTTTTTTATAATTGGAGTGAGATTCGCAAATGATCCGAGTAATTACGCAAACGTCGACCCTCTTCATTTCAGCTGCTCTGCTAGTCTGACGTAATTGGACATTCCAGATGCCATAAGTTTTATGTATTCCAATTTTACAGGGATCAGTTCCTCCATTGAATACATGATTATGTTCATTATACTGTTCCGAAACATATAGTGATTTAAATAGTAGATGTTCTCAATACGGTCCTAAAAACAAAGTTTGCGATTCTTCCGGCAGCGAGGTGGCGAGTTCGTCTTAGTCGCTAGCAAACAATCCGGGGTGCTGGGGTTGAACTTTGTAGCGCTTCCACGGTAGCTCGACTATTATAATATACATATATAACCGTAATTGAAATTGTTCGTTTTTTTAAGACGGGAGTTGTCTTTTAAACCTAGGAAAATACTACCAAAACCAAACAGTAATTTCAATATCCCAAATAATGTTTCCAGAATCCGAATTATTGCCTATAATAAAGTAAAATATAATGGAAGGCTTTATCAAACCCGCATGATTGAGCTCAGTAATAGATTACTTTAATAAATACGAACAGCTTAAAATAACTTACAATGAAATAATGTTGGGTATGAGGTAGGTATATCAATTTAGAGCAATATTGATTTAAATAAAGTTCCATTTAAAACACAAAGCTTGAGGCTATAAAAAGTTGGATGTGGCTATTTTAATCTATATTTATTTATGTAAACATATTCTTGGACACAGACTAGTTTTCCTAAAAGAGTGTAAAAATTAAGTAGTCAGTTGAGTTTTCAATATTGTAGAGTAACTAAATTAGTATTTGAAAAGCACTATTTAACAATATGATACATAGCCTGATAACTCTTAAAACTGATTCTCGTCCGTTTTTGTTTAAACATAACATTCGTCAAACTTCTTCGTTTCTATTATAAATGTTTGAGTTCTGAAGGCACGTATAACAAAGCAAACTTTAAAGCGCTCGAGGACATTTTCATCGAGATGAAAAGTTCCTAACTATTGCTATAAAATGATACGATAATGAAACACAATGCAGAGCTAAAGGCAGTTCGTTACCAATCGTAGTCATGTAATGTTTGTGTGTATTTTATTAGATACTCGCTTGCTTTGCGCTATATTTTTCAAATGCCAAATAAATTGAATTTACGAAAAATCTTTCAATGATTTAAGAAATGTTGATAATGCATATTGTAGAAAAAGCCCTATTTATTATACTCTAAAATTTTTGACATGCTTTTTTTGCAAAATAAACATAAACATCGAATGATTTTGGTTTGGTTGGTATGTCAGATTTAACTATTAACTATACAAACAGGTCACAGCTACCGACGGTGATAAAGACAGACAGCAAAACATCGTTTATTTTCTGACTGGCCAGGGTATCGATCCAGACAATCCTGCAAACAGCAAATTCGACATCAATCGCACAACAGGCGAAATATTTGTACTTAAAGTGAGTATAAATAAAAAAATATAAATATAATTCATGAAAGTATTGTAACCAATTAAATAGTTACGAAATGCAGACACCTGATGCCTTTGGCATTGAAATGAGTGTACAAAGTTGAAGTAACCAGTTAATAGGACACTCACTTTGCATGCACAATGCAATCACACATTTATTGCGCTCCATTTGCGCCGTAAGTTGGTCTCAGTTATTTCTGAAATGAGAAAACCCGAATGGCTTCTGAATACTAATTACCTACTCCTCAGAAAATTGGAATACTTTTTGGTAGATTTGTTTTTTTTACCAATACTCGTGACTTAAGTTTACTGTTAGTTTTAGATCACTGTTCGAGGTCACTGGGTAAACACTTATCTCTAGATTTCTAAAATACTAAGTTTAATTCTTAAAACCTGTCTACCACAATATATTTGATTTTTGTGTAACAGATGTGATATGTCCATAAGATAATCTAACATTATGTAAATAAAATAAATGAAAGTGATGTAAAATGGTTGATCAGTTTGCATGATTGACATAAGGTTAAGTAGGTCAAAATTCGATAGTTACAATTAATAACTATTTATTTATAAACAAAATAACAGTAAAGGTAAATTCATCATATTTTGTTGTAATATAGGTATATTTTCTCTCAGTTTCAAATATATTACATATTTGAAACTCAAAATGTATCTATTCTTTTTGACATAATATGTCCATTATTTGTTCACAGCCTTTAGATAGAGATCAACCTAATGGAAGACCACAATGGAGATTCACAGTATTTGCCCAGGATGAAGGCGGCGAAGGACTTGTAGGCTATGCTGATGTTCAAGTTAACCTTAAAGATATTAATGATAATGCACCCATTTTCCCTCAAGGAGTATACTTTGGTAATGTAACAGAAAATGGCACAGCTGGCATGGTCGTCATGACAATGACAGCTATTGATTATGATGATCCGGCCGAGAGCAATAATGCCAAACTATGGTATTCTATTGAGAAAAATGTTATCGAAGAAGAAACAGGTTCACCTATATTTGAAATCGAACCCGAAACTGGAGTGATAAAAACCGCAGTATGCTGTCTAGACCGCGAAAGAACTCCGGATTATTCTATACAGATAGTAGCATCCGATGGAGGAGGATTAAAGGGGACAGGAACAGCTTCTATTAGAGTGAAAGATATAAACGATATGCCACCGCAATTCACCAAAGACGAGTGGTTTACTGAAGTAGACGAAACAGATGGAACAAATTTACCTGAAATGCCTATTTTAACAGTGACAGTCCACGATGAAGATGAAACGAACAAATTTCAATATAAAGTTATTGAAAATAGTGGATACGGTGCCGATAAATTCACCATGGTCAGAAATAATGATGGCACAGGTTCTTTAAAAATTGTACAACCTTTAGACTATGAAGATCAATTACAGAGTAATGGTTTCAGATTTCGAATACAAGTTAACGATAAAGGAGAGGATAATGACAACGATAAATATCACGTAGCCTATTCTTGGGTAGTAGTTAAATTAAGAGATATTAATGACAATAAACCTCAATTTGAAAGAGCTAACATTGAAGTATCAGTGTATGAAAATGCAGAAGTTGGCAAAAGTTTAGAAACCTTCAAAGCGACTGATCCAGATCAGGGTGGAAAAAGTAAAGTATCATACGCAATTGATCGATCATCAGATAGAAAACGTCAATTTTCAATTAACCAAGAAGGTACTGTCAGTATTCAAAGATCTTTAGATAGAGAAGACACACCAAGACACCAAGTGAAAATATTAGCTATTGATGACGGAGTTCCACCAAGAACAGCTACGGCTACTTTAACAGTAATCGTACAAGATATAAATGACAATGCTCCCACTTTTTTGAAAGATTACAGACCTGTCTTGACTGAGCACATAACTCCTAAAAAGGTGGCAGAAATATTAGCCACAGATGATGACGACCGTTCTAAAAGTAATGGTCCTCCTTTCCAATTCCGACTAGACCCGGGTGCTGATGATATCATTAGAGCTTCGTTTAAAGTAGAACAAGATCAAAAAGGTGCTAATGGAGACGGAATGGCTATAGTGTCATCTTTACGGTCCTTTGATAGAGAACAGCAGAAAGAGTATCTTATTCCTATTATCATCAAAGACCACGGTAATCCTGCTATGACTGGTACAAGTACCTTAACTGTCGTCATCGGAGATGTTAATGACAATAAAATGCAGCCAGGTTCTAAGGAAATTCTTGTGTATAGCTATCAAGGTCAAGCACCTGATACTGAAATTGGTCGAGTTTATGTATATGATCTAGATGACTGGGATTTACCAGACAAAAAGTTTTTCTGGGAAAGTTCAGAACATCCAAACTTTACTCTAAATGAAGAAACAGGAATGGTACAAATGAGACATAAAACTAGAGAGGGCAGATATCACCTTAAGTTCAAAGTGTATGATCGCAAACATACCCAAACAGACGTACCCGCTAATGTAACCGTGTATGTCAAAGAAATATCACATGAAGCAATAATAAATTCGGGGTCAATTAGGATATCTGGAATATCAGATGAAGATTTTATAAGAGTTTGGAACTACAAAACTCTTAGTGTATCGAGGAGCAAATTAGACATATTTAAGGACAAATTAGCTGATTTATTAAATACTGAACGGGAAAATATTGATGTGTTCAGTGTACAGCTCAGAAAGAAACATCCCCCTGTAACAGACATTCGATTTTCAGCACATGGAGCTCATTATTATAAACCTATACGATTAAACGGTATCGTTCTAATGCACAGAGAAGAAATAGAAAGGACTGTGGGAATAAATATTACTATGGTGGGTATAGATGAATGTTTATATGAAAATCAAATGTGTGAAGGATCTTGTACAAATGTTTTGGATATTAGTAACCTACCTTACATGGTTAATGCGAATAAAACTGCCCTTGTTGGCGTTCGAGTAGATGTCATTGCCGAGTGTACATGTGGAGCCCGTAATTTTACTCAAGCAGAGACATGTCGTACCTCTCCGTGCTACAATGGAGGAAGATGTATAGAAGGCAAATACGGCTTGACATGTTCATGTCCCCCCGGATACACAGGGCCAAGATGCCAACAGACCTCTAGGAGCTTCAGGGGTACAGGATGGGCTTGGTACCCTGCATTGGAAATGTGTGACAGTTCTCATTTAAGTTTTGAATTTATTACAAGGAAATCAGAAGGTGTATTACTATATAATGGACCAATAGTACCACCTGAGCCAGAAGAAATAATGGTATCAGATTTTATATCTGTTGAACTGGAAAGAGGTAATCCTCGCCTTCTCATAGATTTTGGTTCTGGTACTCTAGAGCTAAGAGTGAAAACGAAAAAATCTTTAGATGACGGAGAATGGCATCGTATAGATATATTCTGGGATACAGAAAATGTAAGGATGATCGTCGACTTCTGTAAATCTGCTGACATTCAAGAGATGGAAGACGGTACTCCCCCAGAGTTTGATGATTCAACCTGTCAAGCCAGTGGAACTATCCCTCCCTTTAATGAATACTTAAATGTAAATGCACCATTACAAATTGGTGGTCTCTATATCGAGCATTTTGACCCAACTCATTACCACTGGCAATACATGCCGATCGGTAAAGGATTCGATGGATGTATAAGAAATCTGATTCACAATAGCAAATTATATGATTTAGCGCATCCTGGATTGTCTAGGAACTCCGTAGCTGGGTGCCCACAGACCGATGAAATCTGCAATCAAGCTGACACGACGTCCAGATGTTGGGAGCATGGTACTTGTGTGGGCAGCTTCTCAGAAGCAAGATGCCAATGTCAACCCGGCTGGACAGGACCTTCATGTAATTTACCAACCACGCCTACCAGTTTTCGGCCACAGAGCTATGTTAAGTTTGCCCTAAGTTTCGAACCAGATAGGTTTAGTACTCAAATTCAACTACGATTTAGAACACGCGAACCTCATGGTGAACTTTTTAGAGTGAGTGACCAGCATAACAGAGAATATGGAATACTCGAAGTAAAAGAATCTCGACTACATTTCCGGTACAACCTTAATTCACTACGTACGGAAGAGCGTGACGTTTGGCTTAATTCAGTTGCTGTGGACGATGGACAGTGGCATATAGCTCGTGTAAGCCGATATGGTAGCGCAGCGATGCTTGAAATCGATGGCGGTGAAGGAAGGCGATACAACGAAACTTTCAGTTTCGAGGGACATCAATGGTTACTGGTCGATAAACAGGAAGGCGTCTACGCCGGAGGCAAAGCCGAATATACAGGTGTTAGAACCTTTGAAGTATATGCTGACTTCCAAAAAGGATGTTTAGATGACATTAGATTAGAAGGCAAGCATTTACCCCTACCACCAGCAATGAACGGGACCCAATGGGGCCAAGCCACGATGGCTAGGAATTTAGATCGGAATTGCCCATCAAATAGTCCGTGCATCAACGTTCACTGTACAGAGCCGTTTGTCTGCGTTGATTTGTGGAACGAATATGAGTGCACGTAAGTATATCATTTTATTTTAATGTTTATTTCAACTCACATTCTAATTAAAACCGTGTAATTGCAACGGTTTCTGATATACTTATATTTCAATTCAATAAAATTACCAATCAAATAATAATTAAAATATTATTCCATTTTTAAGTCAATATCGTTAAGTTTTAAGCGCGCACTGAGTTTCGACTTCTACTATTTAAATTATATTTATTTTCTTATTTATTTTATATTTATTTACATATTAATGACATTATTTTATTAGGGAGTGGTTACGGGAATCATAATTGTATTTTGGTGAAAAATAGAAATATTATAGCACAGTAATTTATTGTACTTAATATAAAATATTACACAAAATATTTTTTCTTTTTATTAAAATTACATATTGAATATAATACTGCTTACAACTTAAAATATAAAATTGTGTTCAGTTGCGGTGAGGGTTTGGTATTGTCACCGGACGGCAAGGGATGCGTAGACAAGAACGAATGTCTCTACTTTCCGTGCCGCAATGGTGGCTCGTGCGTGAACCGCGAGCCTGGCTACCGCTGCCACTGTCCTGAAGGGTTCTGGGGCGAAAACTGCGAACTCGTGCAGGAAGGCCGCACGCTCAAGCTCAGCATGGGCGCGCTCGCGGCCATCCTCGTCTGCCTCCTTATTATTATGAGTGAGCAAAACTTAGTCACGCCTATACGTGTCCCACTAAACGCTCATCCCAACGCACTTATCACTCACGCACTTATATCATATAGAATTATCTGTGTATATTTGTAGTCGTACGTACTAGTTCAATGTAATACAGTAGTGCATGCAATATATTGGGGATTCGAAGGGGCTCAGTGCGCGCATTTGGCGATGAAGACGGTGAGGTAAAGCGCACGATGTGTAGGTGTCCCGGAGGATCGGTGCGCGGGGGTGGCACATGTATCAACGTGAACGAGTGCGTGGACAACCCGTGCCTGAATGGTGGCACGTGTGTGGACAGGGAGCCGGCGCGCCGGTACGACTGTGTGTGTGCCTTCGGCTACACGGGACACGACTGTGAACTAGAACTTCTCGCATCTGGCATCATCACACCCTCCAGGGACTTCATTATAGCTATCATTGTTTGTTTGTTCATGCTTTTAGGTGAGCACTACATACCGTTCATTTATTTGCATGTAATTAACGCCTTCAAGTTTGTGTTATTCATGAGACCTTATTTTAAGTAATTTTACTGTTGTAATCTAAATAATTTACATTCAAAAATTTTACCATTTACTCGTCGTATCACTTTGTATTTCAATGATTACTCATGTGTAATTTAATAATGGCTATCGTTTACTGTGATTATGATGCTGAAAAGAGATTTAACAAATCCAGTAAACTTTATCAATTGACCTAGTTAATATTTCCTTGACAAATAAAGTGACTTTTGTAAGAATCGCCATTTATGAAAGTTATAATAAAGGTTTTCGTTATTAAATGGAGATCTAGAGATGATAATTATAAAGTAAATATCACCTTAAACCCCCTTATCTATCTATTATTAATCAGCTTAGATATCAACTTGCTATTCGTTCAAAGCCGTAAATAGGCTACGCTTCGGTAAACTGTCATTGCGTTTCTGAATACATAACGGGCCATTCTATAGCTACTACTGATAAACATTTAGTTCAGCTATCACAGATATATTTACTCAAACTGAAAATTTAAATTATTTGCATAATAATTCTTAGTATTAATAATGAATATGCAAAGATAATACCCATTTCTTAATTAAATTAGATGATCTGGAACTTTTTTTTGTATTCAATAGTCTAATAACTTTATGTTAATTCAATAGTGAATTGCAGTGTTCATTGAAACATAATATAAAGGGAAAGAATAGCGGATAGAGAATTTATACCAATTATCATGAATTATATGCATTGAAATAATTGTGTTTTCAAAGTAAACTATGTTATGTAAAAGCCATTTCAATAACGTTGAAGTAATTTACGACATCTCATTTATAAAGTCCTTCTAGTTATTAAATGTGTTCCATTCTGAATTGTTTTATTAAAACTTTTCTTGATTTGAAATTATTTTACGAATTTTAAACTACTACTAATACTTTAAGAAGTCGCGAACTTCGACTTTAAGTGTACTTTCTAAGTTATTCAAATAGTGCTAAAGAATGTCACTGCATTATGAAGAATCGGAGACGGCTTTAATATTTATTACACTCAAGTAGATAAATAAGACATTTACAAGAGATCAAAAAAGTAAAATTACTTAGTGTTACTGAATTTACAAAGTGTTCAATTTATTTATCTAAAAAATGTAAGGGAGTATGTTGAAATTTACAGTTTTACGTATTTTTTTTCACCTCTAAAGAAGTTTAAAATACTTAGGACTAATTTGTTATCAAAATATATAAATACATTCGTGATTTTTTGAATTCATAATTCGTTTTCTCAAACCTGTTTGTCTGTCTACCAGTCTTGGTGTTAGTGTTCGTGGTGTACAACCGCCGTCGGGAAGCGCACATCAAGTATCCCGGCCCTGACGACGACGTTCGTGAGAATATTATCAATTACGACGATGAAGGCGGCGGTGAAGACGACATGACAGCTTTCGATATCACCCCACTACAGATACCCATCGGAGGACCCTTACCTGACCATGCTCCTACGAAGTTACCATGTAAGTGCTGAGAAATATAAAAATATATTTACTTTATTAGTACAATCACTTTTTAAATATCGTAGCTTTACATTTTGTTTAAGTGTTTTATAATTAACTGAAGTTATGTTAAGGTGCGTAATACAAATGACAGATTGTCATTAATAATTTTTTACTAAATTTAGAACCTAAACATTTTTTGTAATGGTCAAACCCAGTAAATTACTGCTACTACATGTAATTCACTATTATTATTTGTAGAAATTATAATAGTAACTTAATATTATGTCTTTTATTAAAATGTTATAAAAGTAAACAGTATAAATTAAATTGAGTATTTGTTGAGCTACTCATAATAGTGACTTTATTTGTAGAAATTATAATAGTAACTTAATATTATGTCTTTTATTAAAATGTTATAAAAGTAAACAGTATAAATTAAATTGAGTATTTGTTGAGCTACTCATAATAGTGACTTTACAAATTAAATTCTTCAGAAAAATAAGTAAACAGTTGGGTAATACAAAGCAGGAACTTTTAAAACTAGCGAGGAACTCGTAGTCGAAAAAATTACTCAGCGTAAAATCGAATACAAACATTTGAATTTGTAAACTCTTATTTCCATCTACCCCTGAAAGAACATAGCTATATTGTAATATTTCAATTTAACTTTTATATCCATCCAGCAAGAATGATAATGAATAGTATTCCCTGTGAGGGATTGGAAATGTTTTTATCATACGAAGAGAGGATTTTATTCCGAAAATACATTTCTTTATTTTAACAGTAGTTCAACTTAATCAAAAATACTATAACATTGGGCTGTAAATGTAATATTTAATTAACCCGTTTTGAAATAGAGTCGGCTCATTACCGTCGTACCGACGTCTGGCTACAAAAGGACAATCACATATTACTTAGACTAGAAGAATATAATTCACTCCATAACCAGAATTTGTTAATATTTAATTAGATCCTTTAATGGGCGTGGGCCTTGGCGTTGGTCCAATGGGTGTTGGAGTTGGAGTGCCACCAGGCGTGGGCGTGGGTATGCCTCTAGCCGGCGAGACCAATGTAGGCATGTTCATCGAAGAGCACAAGCGCCGTGCGGACAGTGATCCTAATGCACCTCCTTTTGATGATCTGCGCAACTACGCGTATGAGGGTGGTGGCAGCACTGCTGGCTCACTTTCGTCACTGGCTTCTGGTGAGTACCCTCCATGTTTTCAAATTTCTAGCAGAAGAAACTAAATTTAACCACACATGTGTGTACACGTTACGGATCTTTGCAAATTCCAATTCAATTCGCTTCTAAGTAATACAGATTTTTGTTTATATAGGTCTTCCCTGTACAAATTTATCAAGCCATTTATAATTGTTAAATTACTGATACTTAGCCCTCACTGTGCCTATAACCGTTGTCTCTAATTAGAAAAATCCCCTTAAATCGTCGTTTTAAATTTATGACGACCGCTTGGGGTCTTCATTTACAATGTATGTAGCGAAAAATTGAAGCATCTTCACCCAGGCTTCGTGTTCGGATGAATTATTTATGCATAACTCTAATGCGGCGCCTTTGTGCTAGGTACCGACGACGAGACGCACGAGTACGACTACCTCGGTGCGTGGGGCCCGCGGTTCAACAAGCTAGCGGACCTGTACGGGCCGGATCTCGACGAACAACTGTAGGCGCCTATAACAACACTCCCCCGCCGCTAATTTAGTCAATTGTCTCCCACTATCGTATACAGTAAGCCATTTAACCCGCTATCTCGGGTATGGCACTCGTTCACGTACCCGCGGATTTAATTTTGTAAATAAACAAGCGTTGTTGTTGCGGCCGCGGAACGCCGGGTGCTTTGGGCCGGTCCAACAACACGCCGCAGTCTCATTTGTAATTCTTATCAATTTTATACAACTTTATTTATTGTGGTAGACATGTTTAGCTTAAGTAATCGTTTAAGATACCTATTTAATTGCGTAATTTTTTATAAAGTTTAAAGTACATCGTCACCAAATATTTGATATAAGTTTTTATTCAATTTAGCCATATTATGAGTCAGTATTTTATTGGAAGTTCGGAATTAAAGGATTTCTGCGGTAAAGCCGAACGTGAATCTGAATATGGGTGTTTGTAGATAGTGTGCTATAAATGTGAATAATTTATACGAGTATTTTGTAAGTCCCCAGCTTTACGTGATGACACTTAATATTGCGGCCTTTCCGCAGAAATCACTAGAGAGTAAAAGAATATGTTATATTTTAATAATGGTAGGTAACCTTATAATTACATGTGGTGGTCCACTTGGACGTCAAATTCTATAATGCTCATTCGATATTATGCAAAACTTAAATAAACAACGGGGTTGTAAATACAATAACACTCTAAAAAGGACTGCCCTGATTTTAATTAAACTTGAAACTATTAATTTAACTTAACGTGTAAGCGAACTGTACAGTAACCGGTGTTCCTCTCCTAATGTCTCCGTGTAGTGCTAGTTAAATAGTATATTTGGAACGACTACGGTCTTCTCATAACGTAAGATAACTAATCGTAGTCATGGTCGTCGGATTGTCGATTGGCGTGAGAGTGAAACAGAGTGTCTGAGGAAAGCGTGAAGTGTAGGAGGAAATGTTTGAGGGAATGTGATTGCTGCAGCTGTGAGCGGGACTGTGCCAATTTCTTAGCATTGTCGATGCAGCTAATGACGGTAGACTTAAGTGTTTGCACTTTATTTATTCGTATGTTTACATATAAATTTAGTCGCACCTAGGAAAATATCAATAACTTATTAAGAGTGTTGTGCTAGAATACTATTTCCATCGATCTTGACGTGAGACAGCTCCAGAAACCGGTAGAAGTCATTAATTTATAAATTAATTTTTAAGAATTTATAGTAAAATATAATAATTAAATGGTTCCGGACGTTGTCTCACATCCACGTCGACTTATAATCAGTGTAAATTTTAGAATAATACTGAATTATGTTAAAATGACTGATTTAATTATGTGTTTGGAGCCTAAGATTTTTGTAGACTCGGTTTTAATAGACTTCTAATAACTTACCTAATGTAAGTTCACCCTCTAGTTTGCACTAAAGACAAATAAATACTATTCAAATACCTACATCAATATTAAAGCGTTTATTAAATCGTTAATTACTATTCATATAAGTAGGATTTCATAGTTATTATTATTTTATCGATATCGTTACACTGCCAGTATCATACATATAGACGAATTACGATAGTGATTTGGGTCCGATTTTATATTTCTGTCTTATACAAAGGTATATTGTAAGTTTTTGAACTGTTTTATAAAGCAATATTTTTATTTTCCACGACAGGGTGCGGTGAGCACTTATTCTCGGTTCTCTTTTTGTTCTCGAGCTCTGCGCTGTCTCTAAGCGTGTACTTCGCTATTTGTTGTCCTTTGGACTTGCCGTGTTTGTGGTTAAAGACCCACTGTTTTGCCAGCTTGTTGACTAACACTGTGCAGGTACTTAATCTTAAATAAATCTATTGTGTAAATTACAACGATATTACAACGTTTTACCTTGCGAATGCGGTTTCTATCTTCAAAGTATGTAAATATGTCTTACTTTAAAACTAGACGTAAACTTGCCTCATGGCTATAATACAACCGTTCTAATAAGATTAGGAAGTCGCTGTCGATAATACCTTATCTATGAACAATTTAACAATAACACTCACGCTATTTGTTTGTTCACTATACTTCGATTGCACGTACACTTATATAGACAGCAGAGCACACAACCCCAGTACAAAATACTACGATGTGAGACTCGACTCACCTGTAACGCCTACTCACGGCGGACACCAATTTTGTGTTTATTTAAACGTTAATTATATTGTATCTACATATTTAAACATAGTGTTTTGTTTAAACTGTGATTATTTAGTTGTACAACTCTGACAATTATAAAAGAATGAATAAAATTATATGAAAAACGTTTCAAGTTTTATTTGATACCTACTACCCTTGTATAAATCCTTTTTACACCGAATACAAACATGATTAAATGTTGTATCAGCTTATAATAAGCTTCGTAGTTATCACTAACGTAGCCTAAAAGCTACTAGAACGACAAAAAATTCCATACTTATACCTACTATAAATGTAAAAGTAACTCTGTCTGTATGTCCTGCTTTCAACCGCTGCATCGATTTCAATAAAATTGGGCGTGAAGATACTTTGATTCTTGAAGAAGGACATAGACTACTCTTTACTGCGATAGCCGACAAACAAGCTGGCGGAGCCGAGAGCAAAAGCTAGTCTTATAAAAATCAATTGCTGTTCGATAGTTTCGTTAAAACTCGAGAATGGTTGGGCTGATTTAGCTGATTTTGATTTTGAAATGTTTGTTGCAGTACAAGGAAGGTTTAAACAGTGAAAAAATTGAAAATAATTTGCAAATCCAAATGGCACATGTACGAAGTAGCGGGCACAGCTAGTAGCTTATAAATATCCACCTCCTAGCTTATACCGGCGGTACACACTTACCGTCACAAAGAGGACTAAAGAAATAAATTGCCATATTCACTACGCTTTTCTGGCTTAATCTTTAATTCCAGTACCTTATATACGTTAGGTTTAGGTCTTGTGGCTAAAGCTTTATGTTGTGGTTGCTACTACTACCAGAACTCTAAGTAATATGTACGCTTTCGTTTCAGTCATTTTAATAGAAAAAAGTTAATATTAATGGATTGAAACACTACAAGTAATATGAACTAAATTACTGCAATGTACTGACTGAAATAACTGTTATAAGAATAATTATGCTTTAAAATAACAGATTGATAAGTTAGAGTCATGTGCATAACTGTGTTAGTTGAGTAGTATTTTGATCACTGTTTTAGAAAGTAGATATTGGGTAAGATGATGGTGGAATTTTTCGTACAATCTACGTTATATGGCGTGCTTTACGGCTGTGATTGGATGTATAATGCAATATTTAGTCATTTTATAGTGTACCTACTTCGAATAGCTACAATAAGTTAACTGTTTTCAACATATATTTTAAGCTGATTGAAATCTCTACTAAACTAAACTTACACTATCAATACTCACACTGTCCTAACCCGCACTCGACCAAGGTGGGGACCTCTCCTGAGAGGAGACCCGAGCCCAGCAGTAGGACATTACGGGTTGTCGATGATCAGTAAACAGGTAAGTAAGTTTGAAACTTCTCACTTACTTGCCTTACCGAAGTGTCTAAAGTATGCAACGTTTAACCTGCCGCTACATAGATGGCGTTTTCTCGGCTACCTGAATCGCGTAATCGTGTTGCTACCAAGGCAGGTAAATATACTGAGCGATGTTAAATATTATTTATCGGCATTCGGAGTTGTGAACATCATTCGTTAAGTGATAACAAAAAATTAAACTGCATAAATACGAAGTGTCCACGGAACCCAAATATCCTCATCTCGAGCTTCTCAGGCGTGGTACTCAAATTATGGCAACACTCTTGCGACTCTTGTCAAATTAGAGGTGTCCATTGTCGACGGTACTTACCATCAGTTCGGTGCGTATGCTCGTTTTCTGGGAATAATCTAAATTACCTAAAATGTGTTTTTATTCCCGCTTTAGAAACACAGACGCACGGATCAAAACATTATTTCCTTTAATTACCAATTAGATTAAATGCCCACTAAGGAAAAGAATCACGCAACATAAAAAGAGGATTATTATTGATGACCATTGTTCGTACTCCTATTTTGATAGGTTTGTGATCTTCCCTCTTCAGTACCTATTTTATCAATTGTAACTCTTGAATTTACGTACACTTAGATGCAAGAAATACTCTGACTTCACTACGTCAAATAACTTTTTATAGTAAAAAGCTGACCCGGCAAGTGTAATTTTGCCAAAAAATTTAAAAAAAAATTATGGATGGGTCACCCTTATCATTTAGGGGTATAAAAAAAGATGTTGGCCGATTCTCACACCTACCGGAAATGCACACAAAATTTCATAAATATCGGTACAGCAGTTTCAGAGAAGTTTGGTAACAAACACCGCGACACTATAATTTTATATATTAGATATATACTCACAAATAATTTTATTTAAAGCGTTATCAGATTTAGGTATATTTCAAAGAAACTGTAGGCGATTAGACGATAGGTCATTCAAGACTTTTTTGATCCCCTGTAGCGTCAACACCTACTGGTGTTAGTATTTATATCTCTTAAAGATTCCAACCTTTGAGAAAATGTGAGGTAAAAGATATATTGTTCGAAAGCCTTAAGGATCTATCACGGTTGAAAGACTTTTACTTAATGCTTATATCGTTTGTAAAAAGTATTTTTCTTTCATGAGTGAGTTTTATATATACGTGAGCTATTCCAAAATTGATAGTGTAGTGTAAGTAGAAAAAAGTGTATCAACAGCCTTTCAACAGCATTCTCAAACAACATGCACTTATGCATCTTGGTGAACCAGCCTTTTAAAAATGTATCTACTGGGAGATCTAAACACTCCCAGACGTTCCCTAAAGGTCAACCCTCATAAAATACAATAGTACGAATGGCTTCGTGCGACACGACCGTTATTGCTAAACAAAAGAGTGACTTTTTAACTTTAAAAAATATTTAATACGAACGCTATTACACAAAGGTAGCCGAAGAGTTTTAGAAACGAGATTGTATTTAGTCTGTAGCTTAGAAATAACCTGGGTATAGTATTATATAAAATTTCTTAGTAAAATTTATTTAAATTTTTATACTCATTTACGTGTGTTCAAAAACTTTTCGGGCAAAACCGGCTGATGAAATATTCGTCACTTCTTCTGTGTCTTATAACAAGTTAAAATGATGCTCATATCATACTGATCCATACTAATATTATAAAGCTGAAGAGTTTGTTTGTTTGAACGTGCTAATCTCAGGAACCGCTGATCCGATTTGAAAAATTATTTCAATGTTGGATAATCTAATTATCGAGGAAGCCTATAGGCTATATATCATCACGCTAAGACTAAAAGGAGCGGAGCCCCATGAAGAATGTTTAAAAAACGGGGAAAAATTATCACGCTACGGGCAATAGGAGACGCAAACGAGATTGCGGGGGTCAACTAGTTATGTTATATGATATATCCTCTCTTGATAAATGGGTAGTCCAACACTAAAAATTTTTTTGATTCAAACTAGTAGTTCTTGAGTTCGAACAAACCAATTTTTCAGTTTTATAAATAAGAATAAATAAAATAAATAAATAAATATTCCGGACATCTAACACACAACGCCATCTAGTCCCAAGCTAAGCAGAGCTTGTGTTATGGGTACTAGACAACTGATATGAATACATATATACTTTTTTTTTGTAAATACATACATATTATACATAGAAAACACCCAAACTCCGAAACAAATATTTGCAGATCATACAAACATTTGGTCCGACCCGGGAATCGAACCCGAGACCTCAAGCTTAGCAGTCGCATACGCTACCACTACGCCACCGAGGCAGTCAATAGAATAGATTTTATATCTGTATATTAATCGATCTAATGTACACCTTGGTTTTATATAGTACAGAGGTTTTGTACTACCCGGCGACAGCCAGTTTGAGTTACTGATATATCTGACACTAGCTGAACCTCGCGGTGTTACCTGCAGTTATTAGTTTACATATTGTTATTTTCATTTTTTTTTCTTTACAATTAAAATAGCCTATATTAATCAGGAATAATGTAGCATTCAAATGGTGAAAGAATTTTTAAAATCCGTCCAGAACTTTTTGAGTCAATTCGTTACAAACATAATTATATACAAACCTTTCCTCTTTCCGGTGTGAAATAGCGCTTGCGCTGTGTTTCACCGAGTGAGTGAGGATACCGGAGGCCCATACCCCAACCCCTCCCCATCCCCTTTCCTATCCCCCCAAAAGTTGGCAACGCACTTGTGACGCCTTTGGTGTTGCGGGTGTCCATGGGCGGCGGTAATCGCTTACCATCAGGTGATACGTCTGCTCGTTTGCCCACTATTCAATAAAAAAAAAAAAAAAAAAAAAAATCTTACTAGCTTACCGACGCAACCTCGTTTGCGTCTTTTATTGCCCGTAGCGAAAAATTTTCCCCCGTAAAGGGTTGATTTTTTACACCTTGTGTCCGAAAAACCCCAATATCTTACGGAACCCTATTTTTTTCCAAAATAAAATAAAGCCTATGTTACTCGTGGATAATGTAGCCTTCGAATGGTGAAGGAATTTTTAAAATCGGTCTAGTAGTTTTAGAGCCTATTCATTACAAACAAACAAACAAACAAACATACAAACAAAGTTTTCCTCTTTATAATGTTAGTATCTATTATATAAAATTCTCGTGTCGTGTTGGTGCGTAATCGAACTCCTCCGAAACGGCTCGACCGATTTTGATGAAATTTTTTGTGATTATCCGGTATCTATGAGAATCGGTTCTTATCTATTTTTCATCCCCCTAAATGTTAGGGGTAGTCCACCCCTAAATTTTATTTTTTATTTTTTTGACAAAATTTTTAATTTCTATTTTTTTATGATGCAGCATTAGAAAATACATACAACCCTAGATTTTCAACCCTCTACGATCAACCCCTATTTTTTTATATTCCCTTTTATGGCAAAGCAACGTTTGCCGGGACAGCTAGTATTAGTATAGATTTATTAGCAATTTCTTATAATTAATTTTCAAATATTTACATCACTATCTGAGATAGAACGGGATGTGCGTATAGCCTCCAAGTTACCTTCATGTCGTAGATTGACATTTAATTTTATTTTTTAATTACCGTCTTCTATAATTAGTGATTCTTATTAGAAACTACTTCTAATATGCCGATGGCGCGTCGTGCTACAACTATTTAAAATTACTACGATTTACTTAAATCTTTGAGATTTTCCGGTTTTTTTTTTCAATATTACGCAATGCTAATCGTCTTGGGTCATTAAATAATCGAAAATAAATTAATATTTATAAAATTTCTAAATAGTTAGACTTAACAAACACTTAAGTAATAAATAAATAAATATTTCGGACATCTAACATACAACGCGATCTAGTCCCAAGCTAAGCAAGCTTGTGTGGGTATTAGATAACTGATATAAATACATATATACATTTTTTTTGTAAATACATTCATATTATACATAGAAAACACCCAAACTCCGAAACAAATATTTGCAGATCGTACAAACATTTGGTTCGATCCGGGAATCGAACTCGAGACCTCAAGCACAGCAGTCGCATACGCTACCACTACACCACCGAGGCGTAAGTAATGAACACAAACAACACTAGGACTCAGAATAATAACATATATAACCCACACTTAACACAGTAGATAATGTCGAGGTAACTGCTTAACCGACGACACTACATCTACATAATTGTTTTTTGTTCAGAGAATACTTCGTATTCGTGAATCACTCTAGGTACTATAAAACAATATGTTTAATGTTACATATTGTTTTATAGTACAAATTTCATTGCTTTAATGTATCGTACTCACTTAAGTATCATCTGTCAAACTATTAGAATAACCTACCTACCTAGCCCACTAGAAGAAATTTGGGAAAAGCTGTAGGAAAACGTACCGGAGTAAATTTTGAATTAAATACGAATTACCCGCGTGCGTATCCATTTTGAGTTGAACGTTAGGTATATATATTATCCTTTATCTAAATTCAATTACATACCAATCAATTCGATTCAGTTATCCTTAGCCGAATAGTGAATTAGTGAATATAGAAGCTTCAATAAGAAAGATCCAATTAACTGGGAGATAAATTATATTTTTTTCGTATGTCTCTGTTCTCTTAATTAACTTAAAAAAAGTCAACGAGTGACGTTACTGCGCCTACATGATGATTATTTATAATATACTACATTCTTCATTCCTAGAATCAAAATAAGTTTCCTTAAAAAATATGGAATTTGTACTTTAAAAAAATACAGGTATACTCAAATATTCTATAACTGAAAATCTTACTAATTGTTTGCTAAAAAATCAGAACCAAGAATGATTTTCTGTATCGCAGTGGGCTAGGCTCGGGCCAATTATTTGTGGATCCCACAAACTTTTGTCCAGTACGGGAATGGAACTAACAACTCTCGTCACGGCTTACTGGCAATCAGTCACTAAACTGTTGCGCAATTTCACGTCATTACGCCCCGTCCCATGATGATACCACAGCTCAAAATGTTACCGAATAACCTTTAATGTCTTCCAATAAAAATATATCTAAATCCAATAGAAGTTGGTTATATATAATTTATTCGTTAAAATGTAAAATGAATATAAAGTAGAAAAACTATAACGATAAAATATAAATAATGTTACATATTTAACCATGTACAATAACACAAACGTAAAAGTACTTCCATTTAAACATCTTTTTATTCATTTTGCAGACTGTAAACTTGTATTCGAGTGAGTTGCACTCTCTTAATTCATACAGTGCAATAAGCAGATTTATAACTAAGAAAAGAACAAAAATACAAACGATCAAATCTTCATTCTGGCCATCGAGTCGAACATCAGAAGTATTCTCAATAATGACATCGAATTAGATTACACCCGGACACATATCTACATACATATTATGTATATATGAAAACCTACGTCCACAGTTCAAACAATAATCTCACTCAAACCCAACACAACCCAAACTAATAATACCAAGTAATCTAAATTATACATTGCCTGTGCAGAGAATATAATACACCTACACACACATATACAGAGACATTCGTTTGAATATTTTCGCCGTCGCCCGATTTTCTATTTGAGTTTTCTCTTCTTACTTACCCGAGAAACGGGATGTAAAAGTAGTTTTACATTTCCATAAGACAGAGTTTGCATTAAATAGGTTCCTATATATAAATGTATAACGGCGTCAGCCTCAGCCACATCTTGACGGTCGAGCATACCGCAACAGCTCAGTGAGCACTGTAACCACAAAGCCATCCCTTTGTCTCTTCTCAGCCTGTCAACACCTTAATAATTACAAATATTATAAATTAATGTACGTAAAATGTTATTCAACAATATCCTCGTAAGCCAAATGTTTCAAATAAATAAAAAACTCGTTTTTCGCTTCAGAGATTTACCCATTATAGTAAATAGGTAAGTATCACCACCACTTTGACCCAAAGTTAATAAAATGAAATATTATAACGAGATTTATAATATTATGTAAATACACACCTAGTTTTATGAGAGGGTAGGAGGGTAACTGCCGTAAACCTACAAATATCAAACCCAACCTTTATATAAACAAGTATAGAGTCCCGCTCACTTTTATGATCTCGGGGATTACGATCATACCTAACCTATTTAACCCAACCTAACAATCTAAGCAATTATCATGTGCGGCCTTCGGGCATAGTAGGTGTCAATAGACGAACACGCGCCGGGGTAATGTACTATTGTACGTAGACGAGTAAACAGTACACAGTGACCCGCAGCTATTGTAGATTGTTGTCGGCCGCGTAGACAATTGGGGCGCAGACCACTAGACCACGATATTTATGTACTATCCATTGTTGCCGCAGATAGATTTATATTACATCATGATTGAAAACACCTCGAGGTTTTAGTTAGGTTTAAGCATTCATAGTTTTCTAATACAGGCGGGACCTTCTCGATAGTCAGCTTATAAACAATGTATTATGGTGTATGTCAATTAAGTTAAATAACAAATCAAGGTAAATATCACCAAAAATATTGTGAGACCTAATATATTAGGTATGTATCAGCTATATCTAACCGCTTTTAACTTAAAAAATCAGTTGTTGATGATATTACAATACAATACATTAGGTAGACAATACACATACAATCCATTTTTGTAACTTTTCCTTATGGCATTACAAAGTATTCTCACCTCACACAGTGTTAATAAATAAAACATATACCATGTGCTTATAAAGATCCTATGTTAGTCCTGTTTTAAAGGACTGGAAATTGTATTTTTGTGCTAATATGTTATGCCTGCAGATAGAGCTGAGCATTTGCTATATGGTACTAATGATAGTGTGGATATAAGTAAGTATAATAAAAAGATAAAAAATAAAAAGTATTCAATGAAGTAATAAATATTTTTTTGATACAAATTTGAAGAAAATGCGAAATACGTGTTTTTCACGCCATGACAAACTCATTCGTCCATGATTTTCCAAAGTGCAACACTAATTAAAAAATTAAAAAATACCATATAAAAAGATGTTGATGCTAAGCTAGATTAAAGCAAATTATTACTCTAATTCCGCAAACCTATGACGAAATAACTAATAAAACCAACAATAGTTAAAGAACATACCTATGAACCTAACGATAGAAATTTATTTCCTCGCGCTCTATGTTACGAATCCGAAATGTTGTAACACGTACTTGGCACACGTAAATCCTAAACTTTGGCACTGACACTTCTTATAAAAGATAACGAAACATGTTAAATGGCACAATAGCTCCTTTAGTATAGAAACCTTCCAAGTAATAAAGCCTAAAGATAACGGCCAATTGCAAACTTTCAAAATGTAATCGCGGTCGACAAAATTTCGTTTACCTTGAATGTTTCAATCAGCTTGTCGCATAGATCTGTAGACATACATGTTTTATCAACGTGATAAATGCACATGTATGCGATTGTAGATAGGCAGCAACGCGTGACAGCTCGGCTTATCTATCATTTGGGTCAGTGACAAGGACACTAAATTATCAAAGTTTAAGGGAAATGTGATCAAAGATAGCAAGTCCTTTAGAGTACATAGGTAGGCACACTGTACTTGAATAACGAAGAACTTTTAGTTGACAATCAATTACTAGTTGCGCGCTCTTCGCAAACTTTAAATTTAAAGAGTTTTCTCTAACTACAGTGACGCGACAGTTCTATCAAGGCACTACCTAGTTTAATACTCTGTAAAAAACAAGCGAAGAATAAGTATTGTAATTAGTTTTATATCTGTTCGGAAAGATTATATAATGTGACTTTCGTTGTCTGTCCTAGCTGGGAAAGGTACACGACGTTAACATTAAGTACGCTACAATTGAGACACAAATTTATTTAGCAAAATAGGTATAAGTTCCGTAAATTTGGCGATTCTAAATTATTAATGTTAACGCCATTAATACCTTGTTGGACGTTTAACAATAAATTATTAGAACAATTACTTCAGAGCAGCACTCACTCGAGAAATGTCTAACTCATTACAATACTCTGTTTGGGACAGATAGTAGTCGTTTCGTAATTGTAAGTCAATTATTCCAGTGACTACCTAATTTATTGAAAATATCTGTCCCATCAAATAAAATTATATTATTCATGCATAAAATCTAAATAAATAATATCATTTTCTAGTATTAGTTTAGTTATGCGTAAGTAGATTTAAATATTTCAATTAAAAACATACTGATTTATAAAGTATAAATATCGCCTTAAAAATCGCGTCAAAAATATTATAACTTAAGTGATTATTACTTACTTACTAATTAGTAAGACTAAACGAAAATGTAAGAACATTTCAAAGATAAGTTGTATCAATTTCAAATACAGGTTTTAAGCAATATGTTTGCAAGTTGTTCCCTGAAAATTGGGTGCTCTAATGTTATATTAATGAAAGTCCACTCACTCTATAAATTTCTCCTTCGAGCCCAATTACGCTGCTGCTATCTTACTTTTTTAGTATTCAATAACGGCTCCATAATTCAAGTAATCAACAACCGTTTTGGAAACCTAATTTAGTACGAGACGATAATGGCCGCTGCTTGGATAACGATTAGACAAGCTTCGCACAAATATTAGCAAGGTAAATGCATGCCATGGTTGTGTATAACACGGTTGTATATGTATATGGTATGTCATATGGTATTTTGTTGTGGGGGAATATTACTGAAATTTTAAGTATCTTTGTGTTGCAGAAGAGGGCTATTCGTGCAATTTATAATCTTGGTTATAAGCAGTCACTGAGGAATAAATTTAAAGAAATCGGTATCATGACAGTTGCATCTCAATTCATTTATAAAAAAAATATGTAAAGAAAAACATTCATTCATACACAAAGTTTAGCGACGTTCACGATATGTGAAGAGGCTTATTACACAGTTTTGGATTATTTAAATGACAAATTTGCTTAGGATTGATGAGGCTCACTCCAGTTTTTACCTACGTATTTTGAGTGAAATTGATAGACATTTGAATATTTTTTCATATTATTTTCTTAAGTTGTTTTTCAAATTGTTAATACCGAATGAATTCTTTTGTGTATGTAAATTTGAGTATAGTTTAGACTTGTAATATAAGTTCATATTTAGTATCCTTCTGGTGGTTTTGTGTTTTTCCGGCCTACCAAATGTTCAGCTGGCGGTAGTGTCGCGCTTCGGGTCGTTAATCTTGTCTTATACAGGTTAGATACGATGACTGGGGCTCGGATGCCGTCTGTGTAGACAGGTTGACTCAATACTATGGTCCTTTCTTCAAAAGGCAACCCAGATCCTATACTGTACTCCCATAGATTTTCAATTTTCATGACCGAGCAAGTGAAGGATTCTAAAATTGAATCACGAGCATAGCGAGTGAAGAAACGTTTGTATGATCTGCAAATATTTATTTCGGAGTTTGGGTGTTATCTATGTATGATATGATTATATGTATATATTTACAAAAGAAAAAATATTTATATCAGTTGTCTAGTACCCATAAGACCAGCTCTGCTTAGTTTGGAACTAACTGATGGCGTTGTGTGTTAGAAGTCCGAAATATTATATTATGATATCATAATAGTAAATAAGTAGTAACTAATTTAAATTTTAAGTAAGCTGTCAAACGCAACATGTTTAAAATGTAGAATAGTAAAGAATATTGTAGTTTAATTTTAAATTGAAACAACAATGATACATTTTTCAACTTTTACACATATGTGTACATTTAAAAAAACATAAGTTTTGCTATTGACACCACGCCATCACGCAGAAACGATTTGACAAAGGTTTTTTTTACTTACTAAATTTTTTTGACAAACCAAATTACAAAGCAACGTCAAAACAGCTATTGAATTTTGTTTCTGTAACACAATTTGGAGTGTTGACATTTGAATAGTCGTTCTAATTTGTGTAAATAATAATTATTATTTACAGAGAGCTAAAGACTTTTTTCTATTTCTAATAATATTTAATTTTTTATTGATGTTTTTAAATATGTGCAGACACCCTTGATACTGGTTATTTACATATCGATATTCTCAAAACTCCGTGTATGGCGTGTGCGTGTGTATGGTGATGGATTTAGAATACAGAGTGTGACCACCCCTATACACCCCATAGGTGTCGTAAAAGCCGAGTAAGTGATAACAGCAAGCATAGTATACTAAGCATAACGTCTTTTGCAATTCCGAAGAGTGACCTTTGTCCAGCAATGAACTATTTTAATTTGATGACTACCAAAATGTGTCGAACTACACAACAAGATAAAACATTTAATATACACATTTAACTTAGACAAGTTAGTAGTTAACCTTACTTAAGATTGATTTGAAAGTGACCTATGCCGAACAATCTCACATAAAGTACAAAACAACTTTAATTAGCCATTGTATCAAATAAAACCAATTATACCGACTAAAATCTTACCTTTGTAGTTGGAAACGTAACGGTGATTATTTGGCGCATTTTCTGTCTTCTTAGCAAATTGTGGTTTATTATTTAGCTGATAATTTAAAAATTGTGGCATTGTAATTAGCTTTTTTATATCCGACAATTAAGTATAGACAAAACCCTGAGGCAGAAGTAATGCTCGCGTTCATTTGAATTTTTCTTAAAGTTCTAATTTGTTATCGTAAGTAGAAGACGCTCATGATCAGCCGTGGATTGTTAAAGGCAGTTGGTGATGATGATGATCTAGTAACTTAAATATAAGCAACTTGAACACAAATATATTCTTATAATTCTTATTTTATTCTTATCTTTTAAGAAAAAAATTTCATTAACAAACTAGGACAAACGTACTTAGATTTCCTTATAAATTAAGTATATTGGTTGTATATTTAACTGTGTGTGACCTTTTTGGAATTTGTGTAATTTACTTATTACTTTCTAGTTTTAATTAAGTACTTTTATTTATTTTTGTAAGTTAAGGGATGCCTTATGCTCCCAACTATCTGTTTATACAATAATTATGCTTTTCGTGGTAACCTATAATTAAGGCAGCACCAATGATTGTGCATTAATGCTATGTGCCTCTTAGCTTTTAAGGTGTATGTTCTTGTTGGTTGTCCTAATAAAATAAAATAAAATAAAATAAAATAAATAAATAAATAATTATTTCTGTTAAAAAAAAATTAAAAAAAATAACTAGCTGAACCCCGCGGTGCTACCCGCGGTACGACAATAACCGCTGGCAGCGCCGCGAGGCGAAGCTAGTATCTTTATAAATATACACACGTAACTTATTGAAGTTACTCGTACGTTTGATTCCATTTTTGTTCCATTGTTTTAATTAATAAAGTCCTAAATGATATCAATATAATTATTTAATGATAAAATGATATCGTAGTTTAATTTAACTTCACCGATTATCATGAAATGTTACACGTTCATAGTACATCTTATCTATATCTTTGGAAATAGTATTGTACGTTCTGAGTTCAGCTCGATTGTCAAAGTCTGTATAGAACAAACGAAGCTACATATATAGATTAGTTATATTATAATTGTAGTAGTAAAGTTAGTTGGTAATAAATAGCATAATAGATGGACGCAAAAGAAATACATACATTGGAAACATCATCAGCCCATTGCAGAATACTGCTATACATGCGCCTCTCCCACTGCACGCCACTACGATTTTGGTAATTTAAAAAACATATAAATACCAAAAGTACTATTTCTAAAATACTAAATAATTATACAAGGTGTCTCAAAAGAAATTTCATATTTAGTGGATTGATTAAAAAAAAAGGAAGCGGTATATAGAAAAAATATTTATTTATTGTTAAAATACACTTTTTGGGAATTCATTTCTTAAAAATAATATCGTCTAAATGTAAACCCTCACGTTGTTGGCACTCATTTTATCGAACAGTAAAATTACTTATGACTGCTCGACAGGTGGAGTGAGGGATGGCTGCCATTTCGTGACGGATATTTTCTTTCAAATGCGCCAGTGAAGTTGGTTTATTGGCGTAAACTTTAGATTTAAGATAACCCCATAGGAAAAAGTCCATAGGGGTTAAATCTGGGCTACGTGGAGGCCAATTTATGTCACCTCTCCGGGAGATCAATTTTCCTGAGAAAATTTCACGAACACGTGGCAGAGATATATTGGACGTGTGTGAAGTTGCTCCGTCCTGTTGAAACCATGTTCTTTGGTTATAGCCAGGAAAGTTTTGCAGTTCACCTGAACTGCAAAACTTGTTTGGCTTTTGGTTTTTTGGTTGGCGTGCAGTTGGTACCTACCAAGAAGTTGTCTAACATCTCCACATAACGCTCTGAATTCACTGTAACTGTACGCCCCATTTCGTCTTCAAAAAAGTAAGGGCCGATAATTCCTCGCGCCGACATGGCAGCCCATACGGTCACTTTAGGCGAGTGTAGGGGTTTCTGATGTTTGCGTTTCGGATTGGCTGAACTCCAGTAGCGGCAGTTTTGCTTATTTACGTGGCCATTAAGATGAAAATGAGCTTCATCCGAAAACAAAATGTTGGTAAACGTTGAAAATCGCTCAATCATCTGATTTACGAAATTAAGCCTCTGACCGGCATCTTGGGGCTTTAATTCTTGCACCAATTGAATTTTGTAGGGGTGCAGCTTTAGATCTTTGTGCATAATGCGATGTAATGATGATCTATGCACATTTAAAGCACTCGCGCGCTTCCGAATTGAAAGGCTCGGGTCGTCACGTACAGATTGATTAACACTCTCCACGTTTTCTACCGTTCTTGATGACCTAGGTCGCCCGGATTTTGATTTATCCAGCGTTGATCCAGTCTCTTCAAACTTTTTAACCCAATGTCGAATGAGAGGAAGGCTTGGCGCATCATTTAAGTGGCGAAAACCTCGAATATTGCAGAATTTTCTACGCGCGACAGTTGTCGAATCACCGTTCTTGTAAAACTCTCGCACGCACAACGCGCGGTCTGCTCCCGAGAAACGCTCCATAGCGACTGAATCCCCAAGAGCCAAGCTACCAATTGACATAACCCCCGCACCCCTCAAGTACGCAGCGTTCACGCAGTAAGCTAAACAAATATAAAATTTCTTTTGAGACACCCTGTATATTGGACAAAATCGTAGCCATTAAAAAACTTTGTGTTTCCTACAAGGTGCTTATTCTCAACGCATCTTTTGAGAATTCGTGTGTTGAATATTTAGTTCTACCCTTATTTGGTAAATATCCAACAGTATATGTGTACGTAAAACCGCTGATCAATATTCTTGTGTGTTACCAGAATAACTAACATCATTTTTTCCCATGAACTAATAATAATAATGTTAGTATAGTTATAATATAAATAATTTTACAAGTTTGTCTTATACTGATACTACATAAAAATAGTGACAATAGATAAGAGGTTGCCGTTGACGACCGTACTAATATAAATTGTGTTACAGTCGTCAGCTTTCCACCCATTAAAATAACAAACGTTTAACTGTGCAAAAACATATATACAATACTGTAATATTTGAGTACTATTTCCATTTGTTTAGACTACATATATTTATGGAATTTTTAAGTTGACTCCATTAATACATGCACTAGTCTGTCTTTTTAAATTGCCTACACTAATATCTTTACCAATAAATAAAAGTATTGGGTTTAATATTCTTTTTAATATTATTGCTAGGTGTTTAACATAATCTACAAAATATACTTTTGTCAGCGCATTCGACTGCCACATCTCTGATTCTTTCTCCACTCAATGCAAATATTTGTGGTCATGAATGTCTATATACTTCAGCTCGCATTATAAAAAATTAAAAAAAAATGTAAGTACATTTATAAATTTTCTAATATACAATATGGTACGAGTATAATGACGTAACAGTAAATATATGTTTACCGACCAATCTACCGCATCTCTCATCTTATTTCTACGTCATCTGAAGGAATTTTCGCCTGGAAAAGACGGCATTGCCTAAGGACAACTTTGTACAATAAATGCAATAAGTTTTAAATAAAAATTAGTAAACTTTTAACAAGAAAAAAATCCGACTTCAAGAACTGGACCAAATTAAAATGGAACGACACGGGAAGCACCAGCTTTCATTTAAAAAAGAATCATCAAAAGTTCTGAGGTAAGAAACATAAACAAAAAAATACAGTACGAATTCAGAATCTCCCCCTTTTTAGAAGTAGGTTAAAAATCAACTCGTATCTGCTAATATTCAATACAGTAGTAGTGTTCTATCACAACTTGTATGTATTCTTTCATAATCAGTCATTTAAAAAGAAACCTAGCACCAGTCAACTCTTGGTAACTGCAAAAGTTTGATTTCCGTCCTTTCAGTTCATCTCGTGTATCTATACTAATATTATAAAGAAGTAAAGTTTGTGTGTTTGTTAAATTGTAGGGGGTAATCTCGGGATCTACTAAACCGATTTTAAAAATTCTTTCAGTGTTGGATAGTCCATTTATCGAGGAAGGCTATAGGCTATATATCATCACGGTAATACTAATAGGAGCGGAGCACCAATGAAGAATGTTTCAAAAACGGGGAAAATTTTCACACTACGGGCAATTGAAGACGCAAACGAGGTTGCGTGGGTCAGCTAGTCTACCATAAAACTATTATTATTTAGATAAATTTAAAAGAATATAACCTACAAAAGTATGTCATCTTTAATAATAACATTTTCATGACCAACCTTAAGTTGTATCATATACGAGTATATTTAGTACAATAAGTTACATAAAAGACATCAGTTCAATAGACTATTCGAATAACAACGTTAACAGTTTCATAATAGTCCTCTAGTCTCTCGAGACTCCTTTTCTCGTTGAGTTAGTTGACACATTTGCAGATGTTTGAAATACCTATATATATATATATAAATATGTAAGTTCATATACAAAATACAATAACCTATTCTTGTTATACCCGTTTTCAGAATTTTCGAATAATATAAGTGCCAGTGTATACCTGTGACCTTTTCATGTGAGAAAAGTGTTTACTCATTCACGCTTTGTTTCTATCTTTACTTAAACTAGAATTTTGATTAAATATTTCGTACATTATGACTGTATGCCAAATGGAAATTCGCCCCACAATGGCCTATTACTAATGCTAATTATGCCTGTCCACGTCGTATACAACGAACAACAAGTAATAATGGATTAATCACAGAGGATCCGATTTTATACGACGGTAAGAATAATGGATTATATTTAAGCTTTATTATGTAATGAAAATTCAGAGAAATGTTCGTATTATTTATAAAAAAGCTTTTCCGAGTACAAGTAATACTCGTATGTCTATGTTTTGTATTTAAAACAGTAACAGAAACTGCTCTCTTGTGTGAATGGTAAAATATTTTTTTTTTATGGAATGGTAAACGAGCAGACGTATCACCCGATGGTAAGCGATTACCGCCGCCCATGGACACCCGCAACACCAGAGGCGTCACAAGTGCGTTGCAGGCCCTTAAGGGGTGGTGGGAGGGGTTAGGGTATGTACCTCCGGTATCCTGGCTGAAACAAAGCGCAAGCACTATTTCACACCGGTTTTCTGTGAGGTATCACGAAGCGTGGCTCTCCCACGGACATTATAGTGAAACAGTAACTTACAATATGGTGTTTTGGATGATATCTACTCGAATCTATGATGTTTGGATAGTAATTAAATCAATGTTCAACCTATTTCATATCAATCTGCCGGTTTCCTTCAGAAGTAAAAGAAGCACATACATAAAATCTTACTACCTACCACGTATAGAAAGAAATTATCTTAGGTTTAGTTTTCAACATGTTATTATCAACTATTACATTCCTGCAAAGTGAGTATGAATTCTAAATTCGGCGAATTAATTTGAGCCGTACCTAAGGCAAAGGAACAAGTTAAAAAAAAAAAACATTTATTAAGTGAGTTCCAATCATATTTTATCAATAAATTTACAATATACAATTTACAATATACAATATAAAAATGTTATGTTGGTTTGCGTACGCTTCAAAAACTCAAAAAGTTCTGCACTCACTCAAAAATTTTAGAATGATATATTAGGTCTTTACCTATGAAATTGCCGTTTTGTATGCAATAAGTGAAAGTACTTATTTTTTCAAACTTTTTTATTTCTGTTATTCGAAGTAATCACCCATGCAATCGACGCATCTTTGCCAACGCATTGGCAGTTTATTGATGCCCTTCTTGTAAAAATCAGCTGGACGGGAGGCAACAAACTCTTCAAAGGCATTTTGTACTGCCTCTCGGGAATTTAATTTTTTACCCACTAAAAAGTTGTCTAAATATTGGAAAAAGTAATAGTCGGTAGGTGCAAGGTCTGGTGAGTATGGCGGATAAGGGAGAGCTTCCAACCCCAGCTCTTGCAGCTTGGAGACTGTCTGTTGCGCAGTATGGGGTCGCGCGTTGTCGTGAAGGAGCAGTGGGGACGACCGATTGACCAAAGCTGGTTGCAGATGTGCAAGCTTCTCCATCATTCTCTCCAGTTCTTCACAGTACACATCTGCATTAATGCTCATGCCGTTTTGTAAAAAGCTGTGCTGAATCACACCCGCACTAGACCACCAAACAGTGACCATCACCTTTTTAGGGGTCATTTTTGGTTTAGGGCATTGCTTTGGTGCTGAACCAGGGTCTAACCAACTTGCTGAGCGCTTTCGATTGTCGAACAGAATCCATTTTTCGTCGCACGTAACTATTCGTTTCAAAATTCCTTCATTTCTTTGCCTGTTGAGCAGCGAAAGGCAGGTCTCGACGCGTACGTTGCGCTGGCGATCGTTAAGGTCGTGGAGCACCCATCTATCAAGCTTTTTTACCTTGCCAATTTGTCGCAAATGGATCAATATTGTTTTGATGCTTACATTAAAATCTGCTGCTAGCTCAGCTGTAGATTGAGTTTCGTCAGCTTCCACAATCGCCTTTAATTCATTATTGTTAACCAAAGTCTCCGGACGACCATGAGCTTCATTTTTCAAGTCAAAATTTCCAGAACGGAACCGGGAAAACCAATAAAGGGTTGTGCGTTCGTTTTTACAGTTCTCTCCGTAAACGTTTTTGATGTTACGTGCCGTTTGTGTCGCGTTGGTGCCACGACGGAACTCATATTCCATAATTGCACGAATTTTTAAAGTATCCATTATGACGAAAAATGTTCAAATGTAATAAAAATACAACGCTAATCAAAAACCAAAGACTGAGTTCGTAAATAGAATGTCATGGTTTTAAAACAAAATTAATTTGAATTTAGAATACAGAGCCATTACAAACTTTTTTTTATTTGAAATGACCAGTACTGAAGAAACGCAATTTCATAGGTAAAGACCTATTATAATCCGCATCAAGGATTGTTTTTATCTAATTTTTGCATCAGTCACATATCCCCGACCGCGAAAAAACACGAGAAAAACCGACATAAACGCGGGCGGAGCCGCGGGCAACAGCTAGTATTTTATATCTTTAAACACAAATCATAATTACTTTACTCTCGAATCGTAAAGACTCGTCCACACTTATCTCCGCATCCGTCAATATTAAAGGTCGTCTCAGACGAGAAGACGCCCTACCTTCCGGTTATCGGTTGCCAACTCTATTAATACTGTGTCGTATTTTCAAAGCTTATCTACTGAATATTTTATACATATTTTGTATTAAATATTCAGTAGATAAGTTTACTTGACTAAAAATGTATAATCAACTCCAATATCCTTATTGCTAAAACTGCATTTTTCATAAGAATAAATTATTGTCACAGAGTTTTCAATAAAATATGTAATGAATAGTAATATAAAGCTGAAGTGTTTATCAGTGTTATTCTCACTTTTTAAGAAAGGTTCTAGGCTATATAACAACACAGCAATAGCCGAGAATTATTAAAAAGTCTGCAAAACAAATTAATTTTATTCGTTTTGAGAGTCGCAGCGGAAAAGAAATTGTATAAGTCAGCTAGTACAAAATATAGGTAAAGTATCTGAGCGGTTGAAGATCATTTTCAAAACGTCCTTAAGTCTCAACTTACCTTCAATACTCTACGTACCTTAGCTTTATTCTAAATCGTAATTAAATACTTACTCTCGAACGAAACTAAAACTATGTTTAATCCAAATGAAAAGTGAACTATGTAGCATGTATTGGAAAATAAATTACGATGTCCAAACTTTAAACAATCCTAATTGTAGGTCCAACATTGGCCTTTAGAACCTCTTAGACGTATATATTAAAATATATATATAATTAAATATATACTAAAATCCAGGTAGCTAATAAGATAACGAGAGGTAGAGGTATTTCTTTAACCTTTAAAAGTTTCATACCTAAACAGACTTAATTCGTTTAATTTAAAGAGGAAAAAGTTTGTATTGTCAATTAAAAATATACGAAGTATTACAAAATTTATTCTCGTGTCTATTTATATCACTCATAATTTACGCACAACATGGATTATTGATTTTTATTAAAAAGTAATAAGTTTTTGAAGTGAAAACTTCTTTAGCGGCGCTGTGTACTTTTTTGGAATGGGTAAAAATGTATAAACTCGCGTCAGGGCGTCAGGTCACGTGACCATAAACTAGCGTCAGGTCACGTGTCCTGATCGAAAAAATTCGTAAGACGGATGTTTATTGTTAACAGCGCCAACTACCGATATACTTTGGTAGCATTCGTTTTTCTAGATAGTGGTCCTTTCTCAATATGATTTTATATACTTAAAGTTAATATTTCAGTATCTTAAAGTGATTTACAATAAATTAAAATAACGATTTTCTACTTACACAAAACCTTTTGTAAATCAAAAAGATTATTTACAATTTTTTTGAAAACAGCGACATCTATTGGAGTATCAAAGCTTTACTTCCATTTACTACTTATTTTAGTTCTTTTTATTGCACACTATTAAAAAAAGCATAGGTGTTCATTTCAGGTAAGTTAAAACAACCGTTTGTTTATAGTTATGAGTTTTCACTTCTGTCGGCAGTGCTTATGACTGCTTTGTGTTTTTTTTAATAACATATGGTTGCTAACCAACACACAGAATACAACAGACACAACGTCCGATGGTAAGGGGTTACCGTTATTAACCGATACAGTTTTATTTTTCGCAAATACGCGCTATTTAACAATAAAAATATTTTAGAATATACTTATTCTGACGTAGAAAAAAGCTAAAAATAATTTCTAAAATTTCATCTACAACTATCAGTCAGTATCAGTATCAGCAAAGAATATTAATATGTATTAATGCTTTTTATTCCCTCTTAAATATATATAGATTGCGATTTTCCACGGCCACATTCTGTGGTTCGTCAATCTTATAGAAAGACCAATCTCGGTTTCTATCCAAAATTAACAATCCGCTCAAAGTCGATCAAGCGAATACCAATGATATAATTATATTATGAGATGAATTTCGATAAATTATTCGGTCCGCAAAATTGTGGGCACCAATTTCATTTCGCTGCGGTTATCTTCAACCTAGCAATAAAAATCCTGAAAGATAGTATTGGGTTCAGAAAACGTTAAACATTGAATTTATTTTAGGTACAAACTGTCCTGTGAAATATTTATCGAAGTTGGTACAAAGAAAGTCGGTCTTTTTAATGCTTCTTTTTTTAATATACATCAGAAATGTCTTCTAACTTCTTTAAACTTACAAATTTGTCGTAGCCAGTAGCTACCTTCTGAATTTTACTAAATAAGTACTTTTTAAACACTTATTAAGTGTTAAATTTAATATAAAATGTTTTAAAATGTCTGTTATACAGCTATAATAATCGTTAAACGTAATAGGAAAATACATTAAAACGCAATAACAGCATGATGGCGTGATTGCATACAAGCTTTACAAGTGAACGTAATAAAAATTCATCATATAGGCCATTTCACCACGCGCGTTTCTATATCCCTCGTTTATTGTCAAAATTGCATTTTTCCGTTGAATAATGTAATCTTACTTACTCGGTGTATAACGAATTGAAACGGCTTCACAAAACTTGATAACAATGGAGGCACCGCTGCGTGACCTTCTAATATCACGCTACTAGAACGTACGTTGATTACATTGCCAAGTAGCAATATGGTATAGATGTACACATGCTGTATGACGTAAAGGTACTCATATTACTTTCAAAGGCTCAGACTTTGATTTATAATTGTGAGTATCTAAAATATTGCCATTATGTCTGTCCTTTGGACGGTTTTCATTTTCGTTTGTGTTATGTGCAAACGTTATTAATATTTATTAACAATGGTAAAATTTTGTAAGATACCGGTTGTCACGTCTTCGCTGCACCGGGCCAGTCAATGAAGTTGTATGTCGTACTCAAACCAACTACTTATGACTAATCAAAGAAGAAAATTTATCTAAGTGGAGGGACCTTTTCCCTGTCAGATAAGATAGCTCCACGCTAATAATCCTCTATAATTACTACCTTTTTTTTTTGACGACGGCGACGTAGAAAATCCCTTCGTATCTCCGGCTCCTCAGGGAGCCAGGTATGTGGTGAGTCCACTAATAACCACCCCGGTGGCCGAACTCAGGCGCCCTGCTCAGGGGAGGACCCGGACCAAGTTATTTCAGGTCCCCCCCAGGAACGACACCGCGTCTACAAGACTCTTTTCTAGGTGAACGGTACCGCGTCTACAAGACTCTTTCCTGCGGGAAGTCTGGGCTTCCCCCTGCCTGATGGTCCGACCATTAATTGTTGCGGCCTGACCGCGGTTTTGCGACCAGGACGCCCCTCTATCGCTGACCGTATCAATAAATCAGCTACCAGAGGTCCCCACTCTCTGGCAGCTTGCGGTACTGTCGGCGTTCATTACGTATATTTATATATATGTATGTATATATACATATACATAATTACTACCTACTACTAGGTTAATAAATAAGGGTAACAATACCACACAGAAGAAGTCATTATCAATATGAATGCATTTTTATCTGACAACTGCAAAGCTAAAAAGAAGGGTGATAGTTTTGGCAGTATAAATATGTTTGTAGGTTCCACCCACATCTTTAACTATTGAACCGATTTTAATTAATACGATGTCAATAAACTCGTCATAATGACCCGGGTTATATAAATTTTATCTAAAACTTTACGACGCCTACAGTTTTTAAACTTTTACTTTGAGCTTATGTCTACTTAGGTTTTACTTTGTCACAACCTCAATCCTGATTAGTTATTTAGTGCCACATGTGATAACGTTTCGTTTATCTAGCCAAATCAATTTCGTTTAATTTGGAATAAAAGTTGAACTAAATCACATTAATAGAACAATTTTTCATTGCGAATTTTGAATCGAACTGTATTTAGATGAGTTATCGGGTGAATTTAATATCTGGGTTTTTCATCTAGACAAAATATTTGAGCAAATACTTTTAAAAGATACAGATAATATATTTCATGGAATATATACAATAATTGTTTTACTGCGCTGTTTTGTAAACTGAAAGTTACACTTAACATACATCTAGATGATTGATGAGATGCCTGAATATTTTAGCTTCAGTAGTTCTTAAAGATATATCTCGAAAATGTTAATCTATCATCACTTAACATAGATTAATAGTTCATGGAAATTGAAATAATTAACCCCGTTCTTGAAAGTGTACTGTATGAGATTGACTACTCTGTGAGTAATGTAATATTTTACTTACAATTCGTAGGTTTTCTCAAGGCTGGCAACATCTATCTATGTCTGTAGTATTCACAGTAGATGTCTCTTTGTGGGTTATATATAGGTAATGTGACTATTTTGCTTTTTTTAAAGATGGGATGTACGATTTACTTAAATATTGATCGGTTTATTATCATAAAACACAATTTTATTAAGTTTTTAATGATTTAATATAAATAACAAGTAAACTGAAATGCGAACTATTTTTAAATTAGTAAAAAACCACTAATATTTTATTTTAATATAGCTGGTTAGTTTTGAATAAATATAAACTTATTGATACTTTATGACTATGACTGCCTCGGTGGCGCAGTGGTAGTGAATGCGACTACTGTCCTTGAGGTCTCGGGTTCAAGACCTGGGTCAGACCAAATGTTTGTATGACCTGCAAATATTTGTTTCGGAGTTTGGGTGTTTTCTATGTATAATATGTAGGTATGTATTTACAAAAAATAAAGTATCTATGTATTAATATCAGTTGTTTAGTACCCATAGTACAAGCTCTGCTTAGTTTGGGACTAGATGGCGTTGTATGTTAAATGTCCGAAAATATTTATTTATTTATTTGTATTTATTTGTTTCGGAGTTTGGGTGTTTTCTACATATAAGGTGTATGTATTTACAAAAAAAAAGTATGTATGTATTAATATCAGTTATCTAGAACCGTAACCCAAGCTCTGCTTAGCTTGGGACTAGATGGCGTTATGTGTTAGATATCCGAAACATTTATTTATTATTATTATTCAACTCTTAGATAACATGTACATTATCAAAGATGCAACTGTATCTGGGTTTTTCGATCATTCACAACTTATTTACTAGAGAAAAATCATCCCCTACTACTGTCGCACTTGTATCAGGCAGACATTAAAAATAAATTCAATTTCACGATCTGCTACTGCAATTGGCTAGACAATCGGAAAAACGGCATAATTGTGAACCCCAGCGCTTTCTTGGGAACTCCGGGACTAAGAACTGAAATATGGAATAGTCCCGTCAGGATGGTCATCTTAGCTAAACATAGCCCATAGCCATTAGTTGCAACGTTTTTATCATGTTGACGAGCTTCTGATCGTTTGGTAAGAAGGCAGAATTACGGGTTTCACAAGCTCCTAGAGTTCCTATGTTCATTTCGGGCACCGTATTTCTGATGATGTTGTGTTTAGCGGTTACATTACTTATATCGTGGTTTATAGGTACACGTAGAAAACAAAAAGATCCTGTCATGTGTAATAATGTTCAGCAAGCACGTATCTGTAATATTCATAATATAAATCTGAGCTTCAATTTAATTCAAATTGATTTTAAAATGTTACCAATAGCTGTTATTCAATTATTACATTAAGTGTTATTTGCATACAAAGATACTGTGCTCAGTTTTACAAGTATTTTCGTTATTGAAATTAAAAAATGTGCTTATATTTAAATAATATTGTTAAGAAACTGCTTTGTGAATAAAAGGATTGCCACTTGCAGTAGTAGTAACGAAATAAGTTCTCAAGCAAAGTTTTTAAATAAACATGCTAATATCTGCGTTAAATGTTTGAATAAAGGAACGTAAAATTTGGCAGTAAAAAATTAAACAAAGTGAGCGCTAATTTAACCGTACTGTTAAAATTCCGCGGCCGGGATACTTTTACTTTATAGCAAACGTTATCAAAGTGTTCGGAGTCGTTTGATATCACGCCTTGTGGATAAAGCAAAACGCCCGTGGCCCCTTCTTCCCTATTTATAGCTACAGAAATATATCTCAATATAAAATAGTATATTCTTTTTTCACTTTCGCCGACAACCTGTACAAATCCTTTGGTTACTACCTCTGGCTCTAAAGAACGGAAAGGGAACGTGTGCTATTATAAAGGGAGTTAGAAATAAATAAGTATGTGTGTTATTATCCCTCTTAGGTATTGTTATCCTTCTTGGCAAAAAGTGCTTCACTTGCATATTCGGAATCAACGAAATACCCACTAAATGGACGGTTGTATACATAACTGTCCTCAAAACGTAGACGCTATATTTCGTTAAGCTGAGAAATTCAATAACAAAGGCTTTTATTCCGACTCGCTCATGGAAATCGTGTTACTTATGAAGTATAATAAAAAGTCAAACAAAGGCTATGAAACGTTTTAAAATATAATAAAGATGCTTCAGGAACAAGTACAGTAGATAATACACGTTTAATAGAACAATTACATTACGTTACGCAAGTAAAACATATCCAAACCGAATGTTCTGAATACTTTTTAAATTTGAATTTAGGGCCAATACATATATGTGAGTTTATATACTAGCCTACCCGGCAAAAGTTTGCCATAAAAATAAATGATTAGGCGTGGGTCCTTATCATTTAAGGGTATGAAAAATAGATATTGGCCGATTCTCAGACCTCTCGAAGACGTATGCATCTCCTACCTCAGACTTATGCACATAAAATTTCTTAAAAATTGATCAAGCCGTTTCGGAGGAGTTTGGTAACAAACACCGCCACACGAGAATTTTGTAAATTACGCGATGGAAACCAGTTTTAATTGATAAGACAGATCGTGTCCTTAAGGTACCTGAATATAAATTATTTAAACCAGTCGCTATGACAGAATTGCTAATTAACTATACAGATATGATCTATTGCCACTTTACCACACAATAAACATATATAAGTAGACACATAAAGGACATTAAGTCAAAAGCGGACTAAGTACGACATATACAGTTTATACGCTTCGTGATCAAAGTCAAATACAATTGATGGTAATATCGTTGATGTGTAATTTCATCGATAATCCTGTAATGACGAGCGTCAATTTCAGTTAAGTCCAGTCATCCACTAACTCATGCATTTTGTGCTTAGCGAACTGATCACGCGCACTTTTACATCATATTAAACAAAGCACAGTTAACTTTCCATTGAACAAAAGATTCGCAAAATCGCAAGAATTAAACTACAACAGAGAATATAATTCCATTACATTGTAGTCAAATAACATAACAGAATGTAGGGTACGTAGAATATTAAGTTATTTAGTAGCTAGCTGTTTCATGAATTATCAAGAATCAAATCTAAGTTAGCTGCTATATTACATTAGGAGCTCTATATAGCTCAACTTCGGGGTGTTGATCTAGGTGGACAATGTTGAAGGTTACTTCGATTTGTCTTAAAGTACGAGTACTTGCCGAAAAACTAGTAGATCGTACTACGCCTGCAAAGTGGACGCGGATACTTAAAGAAAGAACCGTAATACCTTATTATATTATTCATTCTTGTAAATATTATAGCAATATAGTGTAGGTTTGTTTTTTCTGAGCGTCGCGTGGGTTGTAAATTTTTCTTTTCAAGCAAATAATTGTGTAGACCATAATTCAAGCCACGCATGGTTATGAATGTGTAAGACTATAGTTCAAGACATGACATACGTTTACAAATTATAAATACATTGAGTATCTATACTAATATTATAAAGAGGAAAGGTTTGTATGTAAGTATGTTTGTAACGAATTGGCTCAAAAAGTACTGGACGGATTTTAAAAATTCTTTCACCATTATAATTATATTATATTTTATATTATATATTATTATTAATATAAATAATAATATATATATATTATTATTTATATTATAAGAAAAAAAAAACAATATGTAAACTAATAACTGCAGGTAACACTGCGAGGTTCAGCTAGTCTTCAATATAATTGGACTGTATATTGTATTGTTTACGTCTTCATGTATATATTATCCTCACAGCCTGTTTGTAGTGATTGACGGCCCACGATTAAGCTAATGAACGTGAGTTTAACTGTGTAATCAGTCTATATGTTACCTTATATTTATAATTCAGGGTCGCTGGTATTATTTATTCATTTTATACTTAAATGAAATCCCTAAAAATAGGCATATGGTTCTTAACTCTTAATAATAGTAGACACTGTCATTTAAAGTTTTTTTGTTTCAGAAACAAAGACCTATCGCAAGTTAAAGCGTGCAGGCTATTTACTTTTATAACATGACCCTAACGGGTCCTTAATAGTTATCGTCCGGTAGGTAAACATGTCCTCAATGGCCTCGTATGCTATTATAACTAAAGATCACACCTTTCTTGCTGGAAGATGGATGCACATGATGAACATGGATGGATGATAAAGTCACGTCATTTAACTTCTGATAAAACCAAATGTTAAAAATAATATTGGCTTAAAATCGAAGGTTGCAATGCCGAGGTTGTCATGGTTTTCGTATGATCGGTATATAGGTAAACTGAAATCGAGTTATGCCTTTTTCTTACAAAAAGTACTGCGAATAATTTAAATTGAAAACTTATAACTCTGATTACATGAAGGGGTCAATAGGCCGAGAATTCTAAATACCTTAGATATTTTCGTGGAATTATTAATTGAATATATTTAGTCCCCCTTGTGTGTAATTCGATCATAATCATTTTCTACCTTTCATTTTCTTCTATTCGTTTGAAGACTTTAGACAAAATACGAGTACAGCCTCCGTAAGACTTTTGTTTAAAACCAATACTTCGTTTTTTGTAGTACTAATTTCTTCCCGTAATTATACTCGTGTAAATGATTCTATTCTTTGGATACAATACTTTTTATGGATAAAAAATCCCATGTCTTCAGCCATACCTCTGGAATGTATAAATTATATTGTAAAAATTACAACGCCGCACAAAATGCATACATTTGATATAATTTTATAAGATTAAAGTTTGCCAGCAGCTCCGCCTGCCGTATATCGGTTCTCGCGGTAAATAGTAGCCTGTGTCAAATTCTGATGTTTATGCTATATTACTATTAGGTTTTATCTTAATCCGTTCAGTAGTTTTCGCGTGAAAGAATAACAAACATTCATGCACACAAACTTTTATAATATTTTATTATGATTATTATATAATTATCCGCTATATATCAAATTGGTAAAATACTTTCTCAGGTTGTAATAAGTTTCAAACATTTTAAAATAAGCCACAGTCATCTCTACTTTCTATGTATTAGGGTTTCTATGTATTAGGCTTCCCAAATAAGTACATGATTTCCTGGCTCATGAATAAGCTTTGAGACTATTTGAAATACGACTAGTGAATATTTCATGCGGGTAGAATAAATCGATTTCTTGTTAAATCTTATCATCTAAAGACACATACTGAGCAATGGACCCTTATTTAGTTAAATATAAAGGCACCTTTATATACTTCTACCAAACACAGAAACAACTGTTACTCATGTTAATAATGACATTTATTTGTAAACATTTGTTTTAATAAACCTTGGAAGTGCATTTTTGTATTAAATTGTTGTAATTCAATTACGAAGAGCATTGTTAGACCAGAGCATTAGTGACCCGAAACTCGGAACCTATGTCAATCTTCATTCAGGTGACGTCGGAAATTTGGAATATGTTTTTTTTAAATAGATATAGATTGTAATTAAGATAATAGAGACAAGACCGGGATACTTATAGGCAGATATCAGTCCCAGTAGATACGTTTCTCAAACATTTTCAGTCAAAGGACTTCAAAGTAAAAAATGAAAAACAAACTCGCAATTCCGGGATTTGTGTATTGATAAGGGATTATTATAGCCGCGTACTTGACTACAAAAGAAATTAATGGCTACTGCATAAACAAAATTGTAACTGTGGTTTATAACTACGACCTAAAACAATTTTTTTGTCGATTATCTAGTTGAACTTAAGTATTTGAAGTATGTACTATCATAATTTTAGTAGATATGTAACTGCGTCATTGGTCTAGCAGTTAGCTTAAGCGACTACCAATAAAGAGGTCTCAGGTTCGATGCCCGAGTCGGCCCAAATAGTGTTACTGAGATTTTCTGATTGTAGAAACACTCAATAACAGTCTGGAACTTGGAAGTTGGGGTCTTAATCCGTGTAAGTCATCGGTCCTGCACCCCTCTCACTGATCATGTCACTTAGCCATCACATCGGATTCTGAGAGTGGGGGAACAGAGAGTGCACCTGTGTTTGCGCAGGAACTTGCGCACTATAATATCTCCTGAGTAGTCTTTCGGTTCAGAAGGCGTTTAGATGTACATCAACATTTTTTTTATCTTGCTGATAACGATTTAAAGTAGCCAGTAGTAGTCCCTTGACATAATGGACAGAAATTACAATGGTCGAATGAAACTAATCTAAATAACTTGATTGAAATTAGGTAGGTCGTGTAAGCGTGTGTTATTTGTTACAAAAATGTTGATCCTCTTACTAGACCAAAACTCTCTTTAAGCCATTAATCTCTGTAATTGAATTAAAATTGTTGTTAGGAATGGATAAACATCGTTAGCACAGTATCGTTAATTCTTATGTATCTTTTATTTATTGGTTATTTACTTTACACGTGTACTATCTACACTAATCTACACTAATATTATAAAGAGGAAAGATTTGTGTTTTTGTACGTAACGAATAAACTCAAAAAGACCTGGACCGATTTTAAAAATTCTTTCACCATTCGAAAGCTACATTATCCACGAGTAACATAGGCTATATTTTATTTTGGAAAAAAATAGGGTTCCGTAAGATATTTGCGTTTTCTCAAGAAACAAGGTGTAAAAAATCAACCAGAAAAGTTACTTATTTTACGATTTACAATAATATAGCTTATACATCAGAATAACACGTAGGCTATAATTTATAAAGATACTAGCTTCGCCTCGCGACGTTGCCTGTGATTATTGTCGTACCGCGGGTAGCACCGCGGGGTTCAGCTAGTATATAATATGTATATACAGTATGTACGATAACAGCATAACCGGAAAAAAAATATGAAATCCTTAGTAATATTAAACGATAAATTGTAATCATATATTTTTTTACATTTTTATTGCTGTTTGATGCTTTTTACTAATATGTCGTTCAATCTCCATTATTGTCCAAAATCGCTTGGCATCTTCGCGGCATACTTTCCGCCAATTATTCAGCATAGTTGCAAAGTAAAAATCACCACGCAGACTTTAGTTTACGAGTAAGGTCAGCGAAGGTCACTCTACATTTTTACCTTTATTTAAGGCTTCATCCACCCGCAAACATTTTCAATTGATTTGGCATCAGGGGACTCTCAAGGCCAATCCAACACGTTAATACCATGTTCTACTTTCCAAGTGCTGCAGAGCCGACTTCGGTGTTTAGGGTCATTATTCTCTTGCAGAGTTCAAAAGTAATTTTGGTGTGGAAACATCTTCTTGGCCAACGGCAAAAAGATTTTTCTTCGTTTCCTTAGCATCCGAAGAACCAGTAAACAAGTGCAAATTTCTGGAACCCTTTTTTGAGAAGTATCCACAAACATGCACCTTTAAAGGGTCTATTGTCAAACGTTGTACAAGCTCGAATCGAGTAACAGGCTACACAAAATAAAGCTTCATCAGAAAAAATGATCTTGTCCCAATCACGGTCTTTGTTTTTGCACGCCCAAAGCAGCCAATAGGCTTTTCAAAAAGGGAAGGTTTCTTCACAGTGCTTCTATATTTCACGCCATTTACAACTAACCGTCTTTTGGTGGTGTCAAGTAATATAATTGAACTCTTTATCTTTAGTTTTCCTTGGCTAGATGGAAGCGATAATAAAGGATTCTGAATAAAGGACAAACAGCTGAACAATCCGTTTATGCTCTGCGATAGACGGCTTTTTCGATTTGCCACGATCTGATAAATCATTGACGGTTTTCGTTTGTGAACATCTTTTATCCCACTTACTCACGAAGGCCTTGGACTTTTTCTTTTAATGGGTGGCCTGGTTACTGGACATTTTGGGTCAGTTGGGATGAGTATACGGCACTCATTGTATCAAATAATATTTTTACCAAGAAAAACTAGAGGGAAAAGTTATGTTCTTACAATGCATTAAGGATCAGGCTAATATTTATTTTTAAATGCATTCCAAAATTAAAGATATGCTGGTCATGTTCTTGTCAAACACACTGTACAATATGTAATATACTGGGAGGAATTTTGTAATGCCACCTGAAGGAAACGGTTACGGGCAGCACAGAATCGGTTTTTATAGAGACCTATGGCCAGTAGTGGACTTCTTTCATCTACGATGATTGTATGAGGGGTAAACGAGAAGACCGGACACCTGCTGGTAAGTAACCACGCGCTAATTTACATATGAAGAATCACTAGTACGTTATCGAACTTTGAGCACCTCCCCCTAGAGTTAGGGGGAGAAGAAGTTAGTCTCCGTTAGCCTAATTATTATCCATTTCTATCGAACACAATATGTTCATATTTGAATCATGCATACAAATATATAATTACAAATTAAATTTAAATGAAGTTAAATTAAAACAAAAATTAAAATGAAAAACATTGTGTAAAACTAAAAAATAAATTTAATTTCAAATCACATGCTTGTAGTACTTGATAAAAACCAACGAAACTTAAGGCCACTTCTCACTGTGTAAGCGTACATTGTACTGAAATAATCTTTTAAAGGCGTCTATGACATAAATGATTAAAGGCTGAAACTAAACGAGTTTCCCTTATTTTTAATATATCAAATAATGTAAACGTATTTATACTTAATGAGTATTAAGTTTAACAACATTTTACAAGTCCATAAAATGCAATTTACAAATAAATGTTAGGTAGAGCCACTACAATTTCGGCACGAACGGACCGGCTCGGCGAAAGCGGTCCTACCCTCTAACAGAAGACCAACCTGAAATGACAGCATTCGTCAGCACAAAACAAGACACCTCGTGTTTTGATGAAAGTCTAATGATACAGAAGCATTTCAATCATCTATCTAATATATAAAATTCTCGTGTCACGGGGTGCGTAATCGAACTACTCCGAAACGGCTTGACCGATTTTGATGAAATTTTTTGTGCTTATCCGGTATCTATGAGAATCGGCCAACATCTATTTTTCATCCCCCTAAATGTTAGGGGTAGTCCACCCCTAATCTTTTTTTTATTTTTTAGACAAATTTTTTAATTTCTATTTTTTTATGATACAACATTAGTAAATACATACAACCCTAAATTTTCAACCCTCTACGATCAACCCCTATTTTTCCATCGCGATTTTTATTGACCCACCTCGACAACATATATTCCCTTTTATGGCAAAGCAACGTTTGTCCGGTCAGCTAGTCTAATATATGAAATTCTCATGTCACGGGGTGCGTAATCGAACTACTCCGAAACGGCTTGACCGATTTTGATGAAATTTTTTGTGCTTATCCGGTATCTATGAGAATCGGCCAACATCTATTTTTCATCCCCCTAAATGTTAGGGGTAGTCCACCCCTAAAAATTTTTTTTTATATTTTAGACAAAATTTTTAATTTCTATTTTTTTATGATACAGCATTAGTAAATACATACAACCCTAAATTTTCAACCCTCTAAGATCAACCCCTATTTTTCCATCGCGATTTTTGTTGACCCACCTCTACAACATATATTCCCTTTTATGGCAAAGCAACGTTTGTCCGGTCAGCTAGTAATATATGTAATGTAATATGTAACTCGACAAATCGACGATTAGATAAAAACATATCACCGTGGCCAGGTCTCTTAATCTTGCATGGATTCCCAATAATTTTAAGATTACTAATAACTATTAGGAATCAAAAACGAAACACTTTCTCGTTCTCAATAATTTGACATGTTAGCAATAATTTGACATGCCACTGATATTTCCGCATTATAAAATAAAAGATAAATATACGAGTACATTCAAGTAAAGTAAACTTTTTAAATTAGTAGTAATTTTTTTGTAAAGACATCTGCCGTATTTGGGATATACATCCTGTGTCACGGGGGGGCGTTACAAACATACATGTAATGGACACAAAAGAACACCCAGACTAAGGACAACAATTTGTGGATCACATAAAGTTTTGTCCCTTGTGAACCCACACCACTTGGAGCAGTAGCAAAAAAGCGTGGCAACCGCTTAAGCCACTAGGCCAACCGTGCAGTCACTATATATGATAAACATTTATCTTAAAGAAAATAAACATCGGCAACATACAGACTATCATGTTGAATGGACGACGTTGCGTCGTCGATATATTTAAGATGAACGCAATTCACTTGATTTAAGACCTAATGTCTTTATAACAACTATTCAATCCAACTGTCTAACATTATTTTAAAAGTAAACCTATAAACCATTGATATATGTGGAGTAGGCGAATACAACTAATTTCCCAGTGAGTACTAAAAATATAGGGCGTAATAATGTAAAAGTGCTTACCTATAGACTAAAATATTGAGTCGGAAACGTTCCGCCAAAAGTGCGTTATTACGTGCTCAGGGATTTTATTGTATCTGTTAGGAAATTGATATCGTCGCCATTAAATAGTTATTAGATACGCGAAGCGTTACGGGTTCTTCTCGTAAAGCCAAATAGTATCTCTCTATACATATAAATACGAGTATAAAGCGAGGACTAACCTCACTTTACATTTCCATGATGTTTACAGAAACGTAATAAGTTTACATATTTTTATTTTTTAAGTACATATTGGGCAAAAGAGCAGACGTGTCACCTGGTGGTAAGCGATTACCGCAACACCAGAGGCGTCACTAGTGCGTTATCGACGTTTGGGGGATGGGAAGTATCCTCCGGTAATTCCTCATTCACTCGGTGGAACACAGCGCAAGCGCTATTTCACACCGGTTTTCTGTGAGGCCGTGGTATCACTCCGGTCGAGCCGGCGCAGTCATGAAGAAGCGTGGCTCTCCCACGGTTTAAAAGATGTCCATTGGAATATTTACTGATATAATGTGTTCTCTGGAGCTACTACTTAAGTCTTACAAGTTTTCATATTTATTAGAACATATTTTTTCGGACATCTAACACAGAAAGCCATCTAGTTTAAAACAAAGCAGAAAATGTACTACGAAAGCTAGATTGACTGATAAAATACTTTTTTATTTATTTTCTAGTAACTACATAGGTCCATGTTCGACATAAAACACGCAAAAAATGCGACATAAATATTTGCAGATCATACAAACCTTAGTGCTGGACATGTATACACTACGCGACTAAAGCAGTCGAATTTAATTTAAAACACATTTATTTTACTTTTTGTGTGTAATTCGCATTCTTTAAAATGCATTAGAATTATTTACATACAAAAAAAGGAAATATTGAATAATTATTAAAATAATTAACCGAGGTCAAAGTAAAACAGTGAGTTACTGAAGACGTGACAGATGTTTGGATAATTTATTCTCAATGTAATCCTTTAAAAATTTGTTACAAATTAGTAAAGATTAAAATTGTATACTCCATCCTACTTACTTATTATTAACGCGATAGTTTTACCGCGGGTAGCACCGCGGGGTTCAGCTAGTTAGTATATGTAAGTACCACATTAGTGAATTATTAATTAATAAAAAATAATGTTATCATGCAGGTGCAGATGAAACAAAGTAGGTAATGATAATATGAAATGAGTTCATTCTTTAAAATTCAAAGCACGTCTTTACCGACAGTTACGCAAATGCCCTATTTCTCTATAGGCTCAATATTCATTAAACCAAAGTTTCTATCTCAAGCTTAATCTAACTATTTATACCAAGGTCCTGAGACAAGGACCATTGTTCTAAATACGGCCCTCTCTTCGTCCCTAACCGCTGCTATCGCATATAAAACCACACGGCAAAAGATTATTTTTCGTACTGCTCCATTGTAACTCAAATAATACTCCACCTTGCTTGAAAGTACGGTTGCTTACCTTGTTAAATTTGTTATCGGGATAATGCTCGGCTTTGCTCTCTAAGACCGTTGAGAGGGTATAAACATATCTACAAGTAGCGTAGATATAAATATTGTGAAAGTTGAAACAATTCAGAAGAGAAGGAGAAAATAATAGGTACAAAATATTGGCTGTTTTTTATTGAAACCCAATGTCGAACGGAAAAGTTAACGCCAGTTCAAAATACTTTGCGAATAACTTTAATTTACATTATTTAAACAGTAACTTAACTGTTTAAATATAACTTTAAAGAAGTCGTGAATACAGCTAGTACTTATTAATTCCATGATATAAAAATTTTGTGTATTTTGAAAGCTCTATCTTTGTTGTTTTGTTTAATTCAACTAATGTGCATTAAATGGGGCGCACCACCAATCAACCGAATGTTGACGGCGAAACGTAGTTTTCGAAACTAAGTTGTGTTATTTCAGGAAAGGAGAAGCGAAGTTTAACTCTAAATCATACTTAACTGAGACCAGAGCATGCACATAGGTTGGAGTGTGCGCGAACACACCGCATCAGCGCTCAGCCTTGTCAACACCAAGGAGTTTTCGCTAGATATTTGAATGAATCAATTAAAACCCATTTTGAGTAGTTTATATGATAATTTGATTCATTTTTGAAAAGGAAAAATCGGAACACTTATAGGATCACTTTGTTGTCCACCTGTCTGTCAAGACCCTTTTTCTCGGGAACGCGTGGAGGTATTAAACTGAAATTCAAATCAAATGCTCAGGTCTACTGTCCCTTGGAGCTGTTAAAATGAAATTTCCAAGCCAACGCAATACAAACATACAGTTTATACTGCAAATTTTCGACTCTCCAAATACTTGCCGTGAACTTAGAATCTTCAAGTCGATACATTCACTCACATATTATTTCAGGAGGTAGATAGGAAAGTTCCATATACCCTCATTGATTAACTTAATTTCCAAAATTTTAGAAAATAAACCTAAAGGAAAGTGCTAGATAAATATAAATAAAAGAATTAATGTGGGAAGGGCGGAAAAAGATGATTGAATTAAAAAGTGTAAACAGTAGCTAGAGATGATCAGCATCACATACCGTTACATATAATAAGTCTTGGCAGAAAACATAGCAATATCGAACATCATGAAAGTTATTTATACCTTTAAATTTTCGTGCTTGTGATTACTCTTGAAAACTCATCTAAAATTGGTTGTAGTAGATGTCCATATATTTACTACTAGTTTACATATATAGGTAGGAGCTCGCGATTTGAATAATTGCCCTGTGAGACATGGATATTAATCCAATGTCTCACAAATGGCCAATCAGCTCTATTCGCAATCACTTGAGTACTGTTTGACATTACGCAGTGACTACATCGCATAGACAGCAATATCTTGCTTTGTATTGTATTATTTGACAAAGTAATATTTATACTAAGATTACTACAGAGTTAATTATAACATAATTAAAATTTTATACCTAAAAATAATGAACCTGGGCATTTCCGAGGAATAAAAATGTTTACTAATGTACATAACAGATAAGAATATAACATTGCTTATCACGTTTTCACGCAATTCGGATCATCATATACTGATAAAGAATTTTTCTAAAGATACCTGATATTTCTGACAAAGTGAGCAATAATACTATACCACGTCCTCACAATAAAAACCTATTTAGCAATTTATTCGTTGTTTTTCACCGAGTGTGACTTTACCGGCAGCCGAAAACCCCGTCTGCCCTAAAACTCCTCGCTCGTGCTGTTTCTTCGATTAGATCTTTTAAACTACTCAACGGATGTAAATTCAATTTTTAACAATAGATAGAGATATTCAAGAGGAAGGTTTACATTATGTGTTATACTTGCATATTAAGGAAGTCCGAGTTGTAGGGGAAATTCGAGAATAATTATACAAACCTATTGGTCGAAGAAGAGAGAGAGAGCGATTGAGACCGATTGAGAGAGAGTGAGAAGGCGAATTTTAATTTTATTATTCATCATCTAAGATTTTACTATAATTTTTTTTTTAATTATAAAATAAATGTATTTTGCTAATTTTCTTTAATTACTTGTATTTACATTCATAATTAGTTTGCCAAAGAAGTTTCACTTCTGACATGTGTACTTTGTACGCACGCACTTTTTTTATTAATTTAATTCTTTGAGACCTGAATAACCTTTCCGTACAAAATACTTTAATTTAATTTATTTTAACGTTTCATTCGATTTTCAATATAACAACTGTGGACTGTGGTGTTAGTTTATAATTCTATACTTCTGCTATGTCTAACGGCAATATAGGTAGGTATACAAAGTTGAAAAAGCTTGTCAATTTAGTTTTTTTTATGTATTAGCTGCCAAAGTGACTCGGCCCTTCCTGACGGAAAGCACGAGCAGTTCCAAGAGTGGTGGTCACCATCCTCAATGCGAATAAAGTCAATGCAGCATCGTGACTCACACTATGGCGGCCTGGTGTTATGCTTTTTTACGCAACGCTTAACTGACTTGGGATCATAGTGGTTAATTTTAGTTAATAACAATAAAAATCAGGTGCTATAAGTAAATATCATTTCTATATTAGTCTTATTGAATTAATTAAATACTTAAACCTATATTCAAAAAGTCAGCATTGAAACACAAACAGACAGTTTACTTCCCCTTTGTTAATTCACTTATTTCAAAATAATGAAATCTTTGAAATCAGTTTCAAATCAAATACATATTTTTATAGTTAACATTTAGTTTTTATTACGTAGTTCTACAGCACGTGCTAAATCTCTTTGAAAACGATGATACAAAGCATTATATTTACATTAACAATAGGGAACAATACAGAATACTGAAAACAAACCTTTGCATGAAGCTTTAAAAACATTTCCAGTTATTCATAGCTCGTAAAAAGAAAAAGTAAAACGAAAGCTTGCATCTGTGAATTGTATCTACTCGTCATGTTTATACAATAGGAATCTTGACAAGTTTTCGAAACTCTTTTTGCTTTTAGCAAAATTTTAATATAATACAAAAATAAAAAAGAACTAAACAACTAAAACCCGACTACGTAAAATCTTTTGATAAAAATTGTATAGCCTGTAACCCGCGCCATTAAAACGAATCTATTAACACCTCATTCATTAAATTCAGTTCAGTTTAAGCGCTACAAGTGAACATACAAACATATAAAGACAGCCTAAACGTTACTATTCCTTTTGGCTTTACAGTAGTCGAGTAAATAATAAAAACTCAATTGAAGAGAAAAACTCTAAAACATTAACAGGCCGGCGTAGGCTGAATTCTTCATACAAATTGAATACCAAAATAATTTACAGTTTGAACATATTGCCACCGTAATATGTTGATATTCAGATTTAAACAGGTTTTTTTTTCAATGCCATCTAGTCCCAAGGTAAGGGAAGCTTGTGTTATGGATACTAGACAAGTGATATAAATACTTATATGCTTTTTTTTGTAAATACATACATATTATACATAGAAAACACCCAAACTCCGAAACAAATATTTGCAGATCATATAATCATTTGGTCCGACCCGGGAATCGAACCCGAGACCTCAAGCTTAGCAGTCGCATACGCTACCACTACGCCACCGAGGCAGTCGACACCGGCACCGAGGCATTTATCCAGGCCATATCATTCATATTGCCTTTTTATTTATAAAAACTAACCCAAAGTAAAGTTAAATCAAATTTAATTTTACACATTTCTATTTTGATATTCAATTTGTATGGACAATTCAGCCTACGCCGGCCTCTTAAGGATTTCAAATTATGAGTAGGCAATATTTTATTAAACAGCAATATTTCGTTTTATTTTTGTTGAAAACATAATTCTATTTAGTTTGAATTTGAATAGGAGTTTAGTTTAAGTATAGTTACTCCCATTCTAATTCTAAATAGCAGAAACGTAATATTTCTTGTGTATTGGACAATACAATTACTTTGAAATTTCAGGCAACTGAATTGTTGTAAGTAATGGAATTATGTAGTTAACATCCATTTGGTATTGTTCTTGGTAAATGTGGTATTATTCTCGCCTGACTTTCATTGTAAATATTAGTAGGATCGAAATATTATTATTACACTCTTAGGGATTAGGGCCTCTCTGATTTCCACACGAACAGGCCGGCTCGACCGGAGCGGTACTCCCTCTGACAGAAGACCAACCTAAAATTACATTCCTGATGAGTATTCCTGCTGTCGTGCTTCATTGGTGAATGCGCAGGCCCAATGATACAGAAGCATCTTGTAGGCCGCAATAGTGTGGTACCCAGTGCCGCATTGTTGCAGTGTCTGCATTCGCAATGTGGTCACCATACGCATTTGGATTCTGCTCATGGTATCCACCAGGCACTTTGGTATACTCATATATTAAAAAAGAACCAATTTGTGAAACTATCGATATAACCCAATCTCTCTACGGATTATAAAGGTTACCACAACTATATCAGAGTTCATTAAACACAAAATAAACCCTTGTGTCATTCATTTCAGAATAAATCCAATGAAAAACGATAAGATAGACTGCTCCGGACTGATTGTATCACAGAGAGTCCAGAGCATTTTGTATTAAAAACAATACGTAGACCTTATTTCTTTGTAAACTACAGCTAACTAGAGCTAACAGAATTAATTTCAAAATGAAAACTCTGTCGTAAACATTTTTTCCTAAGAAACGTAATAACAAAACTAATTGAAAAAGCACGGCTTCGTAATCAAAACGAGTTCGGTAATAAATATTCAAAGAAAATGTTTTAAGTAAGGATCGAATATCATTAACATGGTGATTTTACCTGTTATATTAACCTTATCAAAGAGCAAGTACTTACAGCCCACAAGCGTTGACTTTATTTCTTTTTCATTTATGATTAAAGCTTCTTGGAAACGGATTAATTGACTCAAATAGTAAGCGTACCTTTAATGCATCTATAATTTTTTTTTTTTTTTGAAGTGATAACTTCTTTAGCGGCGCTGTGTACTTTTTTGGAATGGGTAAAAATGTATAAACTCGCGTCAGGTCACGTGACCATAAACTAGCGTCAGGTCACGTGTCCTGATCGAAAATTCGTAAGGATATTTATTGTTAACAGCGCCGTCTACCGATATACTTTGATAGCATTCGTTTTTCTAGATAGTGGTCCTTTCTCAATATGATTTTAACTAAAGTTAATATTTCAGTATCTTAAAGTGATTTACAATAAATTAAAATAACGATTTTCTACTTACACAAAACCTTTTGTAAATCAAAAAGATTGTTTACAATTTTTTGAAAACAGCGACATCTATTGGAGTATCAAAGCTTTATTTTAGTTCTTCGAAAATTCGTAAGACGGATGTTTATTGTTAACAGCGCCATCTACCGATATACTTTGGTAGCATTCGTTTTTCTAGATACTGGTCCTTTCTCAATATGATTTTATATACTTAATGTTAATATTTCAGTATCTTAAAGTGATTTACAATAAATTAAAATAACGATTTTCTACTTACACAAAACCTTTTGTAAATCAAAAAGATTGTTTACAATTTTTTTGAAAACAGCGATATCTATTGGAGTATCAAAGCTTTACTTCCATTTACTACTTATTTTATTTCTTTTTATTGCACACTATTAAAAAAAGCATAGGTGTTCATTTCAGGTAAGTTATAACAACCGTTTGTTTATAGTTATGAGTTTTCACTTCTGTCGGCAGTGCTTATGACTGCTTTGTGTTTTTTTTAAAGAGACTCATTTCTGTGAATAACTTTTTTAAATTACAATGGCATCAGTAGGTATACTACAAACTAATAGCTTTTAAATGTTTTCCCCGAGACTTCGCCCGAGTGTATGTCGGTTATCAAAGTATCTATATCCACGCTAAAGTTAATAGAAATTAGTACAGTGGTGAAAGCGTAATAGACTATCAGATAAACATACAGACTGAGTTACTTTAAAATTGAGAAATAGTATAGGTAACTAAATATTATAGAGGATTACAACTGGACACGGTACTAAAGAACTTGTTCATCACACAATTATTTGTCCTGAGTTAAAACCAAAGCCACAACCTCTGACTTAGCAATCAGTTTCACTCAAATAATATAATAGACCAATACGGTAGTGCAGGTGATTATTCATAATAGGTTCGGTAAGTAGCTGTACACATTATCTTAATATACAGCTTATGAGCAAAGCAATGTGAAACTCCATGAATCTTCGTAGTGTCAAAAGTCATTAAATGCCTGAAACCAATCACTTCAGTAGGTATTTGTTCTTATATAGAACGAATTTATGGACAAGAATATATTACAAGAGTAATAATTAAGAGATATGTTATTAATATGTTATTACTTTAATATTAAAATAAGCTCACCCGAGACTGTTTCCACGAGTTGAAATGATGAGATCAATTGAACCGCCTAATATTGTAATTTAGTTGTTGAAATGAAATATAGCAAATTTAACAATATATTTAAAATATATAATACTAACTTTTATCCGCGACTAAGCCCGCTTGCATGTCAATTATGGCGGCAAAGAGTAGCCTAAATCCTTATTCAAGAATCAAAGTAATCCATGTTTTGCATTAAAATTTGTGCAGCGATTTAGCCATGAAAGCGTAACAGATATATAGACAGAGTTACTATCAAACTTATAGTATTAGTGTGGATAATACTCGTATTTATATATTAGTGTTGGAAAAAAAGGAGAGGATATTATTATCTACCGTGAAAAAGCCACGCTTCGGCATGAATGGTAAGGCTCGACCGGAGTCATACCACGGCCTCACAGAAAACTGGTATCAAATAGCGCTTGCGCTGTATTTCACCGATTGAGTGAGGATACCGGACGCCTAGACACCAACCCTTCCCCCCACCCCCTCTCCCCATCCCCCAAAGGTCGGCAACGCACTTGTGACGCTTTTGGTGTTGGTCAGGTGATGCGTCTGCTCGTTTGCTCCCTATTCAATAAAAAAAAATGAATGGGCCGGCTCGACCGGAAACATACCACAGAAAACCGGTGTGAAATAGCGCTTGCGTTATATTTCACCGATTGAGTGAGGATAGCGGACGCGCATACCCCAACCTTTCCCTTACCCCCTCCCCAATCCCCCAAAGGCCGGCAACGCACTTGTGAAGCATCTGGTGTTGCGGGTGTCCATGGATGGCGGTAATCGCTTACCATCAGGGGATACGTCAGCTCATTTGTCCCCTATTCCATAAAAAAATTAATATGTAAACCTACACTCAAAAATCAGCTACAGCCATTGATGTACGATGCATTTGTAAGAAGGGCAAAATAAACTGGAAAGTTTTGCTTCCATAGTGAATTTAATTACTAATTAAAAAAGGTATAATATTATAAAACATGTTCAAAATAGGAAGAGCGATTGGTTTATCAAGCAGTAACTGCAAATTTAATAAAATATAGAATGTATCAAACTCATGTTATCCTCGAAAGAAAATAATTCGATATCTGACTGGCATAAAATTCTCGAGCCGTAAAATTTCCTAACTCAATAGTAGATTAATATTTCAAACCAAGGATGTTCTCCTTTGAAGTATATTATTTAATGTATATTTACATTGCTGTACTGTATACGACACATGATAGCATTTTCATGAATTCATTGCCTGCCTATACATAATTATATACCTTATTCTACTTTAGTATAATTATTTACCCACTGTAAACTCGGTTATATTTCATTGAAGCGAGATAACAATATTACGCTCTCACATTTACTTGTAGGTAGATTATACGGTTTCGCATTTAGCTTCAGAATTAATAGTTGATAAATGCAACGAATTAAGACTTAAAATTATAAACTAAAAGAGATTATCTGGTTAAACTCGTTAATCTCAGGAGCCACCGGAAAATTCCTTTAATATGGGGTCTGGAAAATTACCATTGAGAGACACATACGATGCTACGTGGGTCAGTAAGTACGAATATAAATAATAGAAGAGAGTTGTAATTAATCTTTCCTTATATTTGAAATATCCATCATTGTGTCCATTACCCTAATAATAATAAATCTGTACTGTTTAAAGTAGAAAATATTACACTATTCGTTATACATTGATCGCCGAATTTCATAGGAGACGAAGTACCAATAATGCATAATGGTCCCTAAAATAATACACATGGTTTGAAACGTATCAGAGTATGCGATATGACTGTTGTGCTGAGGTCTCGGTCGTACCAAAATGTTTATATGATCTACAAATATTTGTTTCGGAGTTTCGTTGCTTTCTATGTAAAATAATAGGTCTTTACCTATGAAATTGCGTTTCTTCAGTACTGGTCATTTCAAATAAAAAAAAGTTTGCAATGGCTCTGTATTCTAAATTTAAATTAATTTTATTTTAAAACCATGACATTCTATTTACAAACTCAGTCTTGTTTCTTGATTAGCGTTGTATTTTCATTACATTTGAACATTTTTCGTCATAATGGATAATTTAAAATTCGTGTAATTATGGAATATGAGTACCGTCGTGGCACCAACGCGACACAAACGGCACGTGTCATCAAAAACGTTTACGGAGAGAACTGTACAAACGAACGCACAACCCTTTATTGGTTTTCCCGGTTCCGTTCTGGAAATTTTGACTTGAAAAATGAAGCTCGTGGTCGTCCGGAGACTTTGGTTAACAATAATGAATTAAAGGCGATTGTGGAAGCTGACGAAACTCAATCTACAGCTGAGCTAGCAGCAGCTTTTAATGTAAGCATCAAAACAATATTGATCCATTTGCGACAAATTGGCAAGGTAAAAAAGCTTCATAGATGGGTGCCCCACGACCTTAACGATCGCCAGCGCAACGTACGCGTCGAGACTTGCCTTTCGCTGCTCAACAGGCAAAGAAATGAAGGAATTTTGAAACGAATAGTTACGTGCGACGAAAAATGGATTCTGTTCGATAATCGAAAGCGCTCAGCAAGTTGGTTAGACCCTGGTTCAGCACCAAAGCAATGCCCTAAACCAAAAATGACCCCTAAAAAGGTGATGGTCACTGTTTGGTGGTCTAGTGCGGGTGTGATTCACCACAGCTTTTTACAAAACGGCATGAGCTTTAGTGCAGATGTGTACTGTGAAGAACTGGAGAGAATGATGGAGAAGCTTGCACATCTGCAACCAGCTTTGGTCAATCGGTCGTCCCCAGTGCTCCTTCACGACAACGCGCGACCCCATACTGCGCAGCAGACAGTCTCCAAGCTGCAAGAGCTGGGGTTGGAAGCTCTCCCTCATCCGCCATACTCACCAGACCTTGCACCTACCGACTATTACTTTTTCCAAAATTTAGACAACTTTTTAGTGGGTAAAACATTCAATTCCCGAGAGGCAGTACAAAATGCCTTTGAAGAGTTTGTTGCCTTCCGTCCAGCTGATTTTTACAAGAAGGGCATCAATAAACTGCCAATACGTTGGCAAAGATGCGTCGATTGCATGGGTGATTACTTCGAATAACAGAAATAAAAAAGTTTGAAAAAATAAGTACTTTGACTTATTGCATACAAAACGGCAATTTCATAGGTAAAGACCTAATATTTAGTTTTTAATTTCTCTGTTTGGTATGAAGCTAAATGGCGTTGTGTGTCAAATGTTGTTTGAGAGTTGAATTCAGTTAAAAAATAATCTGCAAATTTGCGTTAAGATTTACGTCTATTTGAAGATCTACTTACACAAACTTCTCCGACATAGAATGCTTGTATAATTTTAGGAATAACTTTGTAATTTAGTGAAAAATAATAAGAAACCCTAAAAATACATAAATATGTTTGTATAGATACATGGTTTCCCATTACCCCTTCTATCAGATTTAGCAAGTATTCAAGTTGGCCAACACATTTAATGACTCATTTACTTACAATTTGTATAAAACGTATCACACACGCAAGGACAGAACTCTCTAATAACTTAGTCACTACCGAAATAAACAAAGTACATAGAAAATGACGGAAAATATCCAAATAGTCACGGGATAAAGCTTTCCAAAAGCCAGCGGTGGTTTCATTGAAATGATAGATGTCTGTTGTACATCCTACGTGCTCTGTGTATCCTCGGCAGAAAAGCAGCGTATGCATTGCTATTGAAACACACATTTGCATTTGATTACTAAAACAGCATTTCGAGTTTCATTAGATGTAATCTTATAGGATGTATAGTTGTTAAGGTGTCGATTCCTACATAGGACGGAATGTTATTGTTTCCTATTAGAAAATTGTTCGTATCTGCGCGGCGTCTGGAAACTTGCCCGGTAGACGACATTAGTCTCGCCTCCATAATAAAAAATATGTTTCTTGAATATATTTACACGAATAAACCTAAATCTTCGTTAAAAATATGTAAGTAAAAATAGTGAATGTGATTGTGATGAAAAAAATTATGTTAACCGAAATATAACCTATTTAATAAGGATTAAGAAAACCCGTATATTTAAGTATATTTATTCAATAAAAAATACCTGATATGTATACTAATAATATAAAAATGTGGGGTTTGTTTATTTCATTGAAAGCATTGGTCTCAAGAATCAAAAAGAGTATTAATAAGAGCCAGCATTAATGAAAGATGTTATGTAAACGGAGAGAATTTATTCCTTTTGAAAGACGTTGATGAAGTTACGTTACGGTCAGTAACTGAATAATATTCATAATAATAATAACATACATGAAAGAGTCTTTGCTCATATCACAATAATACTTGAGATTTATAATTAGGTATGTTAATTTTATAATTAAGGGTATAAAATACAATAAAATTAATGAAATAGATAGTTATATTACAATGATAATCATCATCTGTCTATATGTAATAACTTCTACAAACAGTAAGGTAATAATGGTTTTGGAAATTACTCTAAAAATAATGAAAAATTATGTTGTCGTCAAATAAAATATGATTTTATTTACTTAGAAATAAGGTCAAACTTTAGAGATAGTCAAAACAAAATAAGGCTTTGACTAGTTAAACTGTTGGTACCACGTAATTACTACGATCTTAAAATTGTGGGAAATATTAGGTTGAATAAAAATTAGGTTAACAATGAAATTTTGATGATTTTGCAGTGTGCAGTGCAGTTCGATTTACCAGCAACATCCCAGTTTCTGTAATGTAGAGAATTGTATATATTAACCTCATTTTTTGTTTAGTGCATAAAGTAATAAAATATATAAAATAAATATCACTGAACTTACAAAGTTTTTATTAATTCTATAAAGAAGATTTCGTTGATTGTTTAAACTTTTTTAAATTTTGAGACTGTCAGTTAAACTCTTTCTAGCAAGTTGGCTTGCTCCCTGTTCGCCAAACCTGATAACGTAAATCGAGTTAGATCAACATACCTGTGTCCCCAAGGTGCATTTATTATACCTGCGGCGAGTTTTGTGCCTTTTCCGGCTGATTTGATCATCTTGAGTTTTCGTAGAACAACCCTACTCTCACTATAGTATAAAAGGATCTATGTTCTGCTTTCTTATACGAGTAGAAATAATGTGTGTTCCTTTCTTCTTCACAGAAATCGGCAGATAAGAATTTGAAAAACAAGAACGATATACACAATTAAAAATAATCAAACCTCTGCTCATAATGTTCACATTAGTCACACAAGTACACATTCATAGCCACAGTCATTTACTGGAAAAAATACTCGTGTAAGGATTACCATTAACTTCGTTCATATCAAAGATTAAAAATAATATGACCTATTGAATGATAACATACAGCAGTAACTAGCTTTAAACCTTATTGAATTGTAATTCAATAAGGTATGAACGAATTTAATGATAATCACTACACGACTATTTATTTCAGTAAACAGGTGGCTATGTATGTGTAACTATTGTGAAAATTATAAGCAGAGGTCTGATTTTTTTATTGTGTATATCGTTAGGCGTTAGGCTACAGCCTATATATGATTCTGATGTATAAACTATATTACTGCATGAAAGAGTAACAAATATTCCAAACATCATCACAATCTTCCGCATTTGTAATATTATCAGGATAAGTAGAATCAAAAGGTTTATGAATGATAATATTGTTGCGCCATAACCAGATGAATCTCGTGTCCACTAGAATAATCGAGAACTGTCGAGGACAACGCCATCTAGTGTCGGAAAGCGCGCAACTGTGTGCATTATGACGATTACTCGACGCTAGATGGCGCTACAAGCAGCTCTAGAGTAATCTATTTAGCCTAGAAACTTCGATCGAATGTTTTCGTAGTTTCGAGTAATTTCCACGGCCATATAAAAGCGGAACGTGTTGGCCGTAGGGACAGTATTGTTTCACGATACAGCGGATAAACATCGAAGAGATCTTCTAGTGCGACTAACCAGTGATTTAGTGATTTCTTATTGTAAAAAGTGTTCTTAATAAATATTGTGTTATTTTTGGTAATTAATCGAGTACTTTAATTTATTTAATACCCAGCTCGTAACAATATATACGAGTACTATGCTGTAGATGAAACTAATAAATTTTTTTTTGGAAATATATTTCATCCATTTGCCGTCCACTGCTGAACGTAGGTCTCCCCCAAGGAGCGCCAACTATCCCGATCTTCGGCAGTCCGCATCTCTTTAAATCGTCAATCTCCGGTGGATTTTGGAAATGGATATGTGCAAATAAAGCATTTAACTGATTTCCCTCGTAGAACAAATATTATAAAAATTGTAGATTTTCTTTAATCAAAAGCTCACCAATAAATTTATACCTGTCTCAATTTCTTATAAATCAAATTTGAACTAAAAATAGTGCGTAAAAGAAAAATGTCATGTCCATACTAATATTATAAATTCGAAAGTAATTCTGTCTGTTTGTATTGTTGCACTGATTTAAATGAAATTTGGCATGGAGATATATTGATTTATGAGGAAGTACATAAACTACTTTTTACCGCGTTATCCTACACACGCAAGCGGAGCCGCGTGCAAAAGCTAGTTTTTACTTATAAACAAAATGTAACATTCGATTTGAATAGACTACAGTCTATAACACCAAAGAGTGTTGACAATATCAGATCGTTTAATTGAATACGAGTATTATATTGATATCAATAGTACAATAGACTTGAAATAAGCTTTTATCAATCTCAACGCATTTAACCATCAATTTTTAAACAAAATCATTTTAGTCTAAAGGACTTGATTTAACATTATGTAAATATAAGACTAGTATAATTAGGTCTGGTGTGATGAATTCTTGAGATGGTTCAGTGAGTTCATCTAGTATTGCAGATAATCTAAAATCAGTCCCCTTAATCCTTTAATTTATTATGATAATCAGTCAACCTATGGGTCGGTAATGTTTGAGACTACTTTGAACAATTACTCGCTAGTCATTAATCTATCTATATAAATATGTAAAAGGGAAAGGATACTCGCTCAGTCATCTGACCAGTTACAAAATCTGTAATACTATTGGAAATATGAAGATTGAAATCTGCAGGAAAGAAATTTATGAGGAGAATCGTCAGTTACAAACGGACAAGACCAGGTTTTTTGCAGTCTAAGAGTTTAAACAAATTTTTCTTTTTTCAATCTATATGTGAAACACTGCCACTAAGAAACGATTTTACTACATTGTTAAAGTTTCTTAGTTCGAGAAAGATCGATTTGAGAAGCGAAAGTTTACTTGAAAGTCTTGAGTTCTTTTTGTTATGGAGACATGAAATTATGCAGGAAGGTTGCTTATAGTTGACGTAAGTTGTAGAAAGTATTTTCCAAAAGGACCTGATTTAAGAGCCTAAGCACTTTCCAAAGTTGACGTAAATTTCTTTTATACATTGTTTTTTTAACATGAGGTTTGTAATTTGACTAGGACATAGGTTATATATGTGAAAAACATAAACTTTAAAGAGTTAGGGCTAGTATAACCACTGGTTGATAAAGTCTCTCGTAGATTAATTATAAATTATTTGTCAAATAACTTCAGATTTCGGTTTCATAAGTCTTGGGAGACATACATACATGTCAGATCTACATATATTTATCAGGGACTTCTCTATTTTAAATAGAGTTACATTTCAATATTTTAGCCCTTAGTAGTTTAAATGTATCAAATGGTCATAGAATTGTACCTTGTAACATTGTATTGTAAAAAAAATGGTAAATGTACCGTGTATACATACATGCATTTAGTAAAAACCGGTTATATTAGGTAATATTACAAACAGACACTTCAATTTTAATTATTTGTATAGACAAAAAATACACACACATAAATGTTTTTTTCACTTTGTTGCTCTTGAATTTTCTTTCTTACTTTAGTAAGCAGATCATGTAAACGCCTTGAAAGAAAAGCTTAATGGAGCAAATTTTCAAAAATGCTTTGAAATAGAGTTCACCTGGCCAAAAAATGTATTGTGTTAGAAGATAGTTTGATATATGTAAGTAACAGTAAAAAAAATAATGCATTAAACTCCCAATAATCTTTTTATTTTTATTTTACGTATAATACTAGCTGTTTTATTTGTATTTATATTGTTTTTATTTTTTTTCCTTTTTCTATCTACTAACGTAATTTACCTACGAATCTTGTGTTTGAAATAAAGAATTATTATTATAAAGAGACTACTCAGCTGCAAAGCTTTTTTTATGTATGGTCTTGCCTGAATGACTCTACTCTGCCTGATGGAAAGCATAGGCAGAGTAGAGTCCTATAATATAATCCAAGAATAGTGGTCACCATACTCATTGCGGATGCAGTCAACGCAGCAGCAAGCATGATGCTTCTGCATCATTACGCCTCCAGTCTCGAATTCACCAACGAAACACTACAGTATGAACACTGTCATTTTACGTTGATTTTCTGTGCGAAGGTACTATCGCTCCAGTAGTCGAATTGTATTTTTTTACTAGAAATTAATTTTTCAATAAACCAATAAGCACCAAAATATAATAAAATAGGAAGAACGTTGTAAAAGTTTCACCGTTTTTATATTTTATACAACTAACTTTTGCTATTAACTTGAGAGACAAGAAGAATAAAAACGGACGTTGAAAAGATAGATTTTATCAGTAAAGTGGAGCAAAAACAAATATTTTTTGAACCGAACGATTGTAAAAATGGTGGTTAAAATGTATTTTCGTGACTAACTGTCTACTGGTATCAAAACGCTCGCGTCTATTACCGAACTTATGTGTTTTCCTTGTAGATGAGGAATCTTTGATGAAAGGAAAGGAAAAATAATATTTATGATTAAAAATGTTCATTACAGGATAAATATACAAGATTAACAACTCAAGTAAATTATTCGTACATTTTTAAAATTACACCTACCATCAGCGAATGACTAAACTACCTGTGCCTCGGCGAGTACGTTAAGCCGTAGTCGGTCCCGGTTGTCGTGAACTCCCTTTTTTTTGTGCTGAAATCCCCTCGGATACCCCCTGCGGGGAACCAGGTGCACCCTAGAAAGGAAAACCCTGGAACCTAGACGTAACTCGGGCGAACTACGCTTTGTAGATGGCCCCCTCCTGTGTGAGAACCCCAATGTTCCCGTTACTGTCTCCCGGGGCGCGTACGCTCCGCAGCGTCCGTGCCATCACCCGGGCCTGCTTCTGCTAGGGTGACACATGGCCTCATGTGACACCCTCAGGCTTGCACTTATGGAGGACGGAGATCGTTCTGCAATCTCCGGCGCCTGAGTCGCCTGCGGTACCTGGCCCGTTCTCGGGCCGGTTAAACTAGTAGCCGACCTAAATTAATCTTTGGAATAATAAGCACACCTATTTAATACCTAGTATTTGCAATAGCAATACTAAATATAGTAAGGCTAGCAAATACCCAACCAGCAAATAGAAAATATAGAAGCAAAATATTTTATACAGGTCACTTTGTTTTGTATATTTCGAAAAAGCTTTCAAATTATTCGAACTTTGGTTGAACTTACACAAAATAAACATATATTAATTCTAACTGGCTTTTTGGTTAGCCTGGCGTCCTGATTTAATCATTTATTTCGTAACTATGAAAGATGTTTACAGCATTCATTGTTCTAATCTACTCGTCTCTCTTGCAATAAATTTTAGTAACAGATTGTTATTGAGTTGCTTTTAATCATTTTAAAACCTTTTAATTTCCTTTGTTAGATAGATGTCACATCAAATAGTAAAAATATTCTACATGCTTTTTTAAGAACTAATTTAGGTTAACAATCACCCATAAATAGAATCCTTAATCAATATAATACTATTCAAATTCATAATTCAGATATTGACATCTTTAGCCAGTCGTTTGATGTATTCAAAACTGAAATAAGAAAAATATTCCACATATAAAAATAGTAGTAGTAAATGTAATTCGATAATGTTATTTTTAAGTAGATCGTTGTAGTATATTATAGAATTACAGCAAATGCTGTAATTGTCATACATATCAGATACAATACCACAGGTTATTAGTTTTAAGTATGATATGTATGATGTGGACTACCACTACGCACCACTACTACAAAGTACTAACTTCATATAAATAAATAAATATAACTTTATATAAATTTAAATGTAGCGTTTAAGAAGTTTATTAGAGTTTTAAATATAAATATACCTCTATTTAAATAACCTAACACGACCAAATTTAGTGGTTAGAAGACGTTTAAAGTTTCTATAAGTAATTAAGAAACCACGTGAACTTTCGTTTGAAATACGAGGTAAAAGGTAAACAATATGGAGTATCTCAACGCACCGAGTTTGTTTTAATAGATTAACCTGAATAATATTAAGAGTTTCAATCAACAACCGCACAAATTACACGTTAATTATCAACAGGATTAAAGAGATGAGTAGCTGAAAATGGTTAAGTAGGTGGCTCAAACGTTGACAATCCAGAACGATGGCAGTAAAAATGATAAACATACTTGTAAACGTCGTTCCCGTTGTATAATTAAAGAGAGCAAAGTAAGTAAAAGCGTTTATCAAGCAGTTGCGACCACTCGGTAGTTTAATTAAATTTTTAATTTATTGTGAAGGAGGTCGCGTGTGGCGCCCGGCGCTCGCTCGCAATTTGTTCCCTATCTTTATCGAATGTAAGTACACACTATATACTTAATTGCGAAGTATGTCTTTGGTGAAAACCTTAATATTTTTCGCTTAAGGTACAATGAAATTACGGTGATGGAACCATCACTAAATCGTCTAATCGTATACGTAGCTTATTTACCTGTATGTTAACAAATTGTCTAATGTTTCAGTTGTAAGAAGATAGGTATATAGCCCGCGGATATCGTTGAAGAAATATGTAATTTATTTATTTTTTGTAGTGAAGAAAATACCTAATTGCTATTTAACACAGACATTTTAGAAAATTAGTATTGACTTAGAATATTATTTAATTAGGTGTAGGTAATTAGTGGACGACCTGCAAATAAAATAAAATAAGACCCTATTTTTTGCTTTCAGTACTTATTTCAACCTTATAAGTGTTTGTAAAATTCTTAGTAACCGTCATTCATTCTACGGCCACAATTACTAATTTTGTACAGTGCTTAATGTTGCGTACTTACGGTGAGCATTTTGGTAAGTTTAATTAAACTTGTGCTATTAACATACAATCTGTGGTTAGACGCACAATGTGTTTGTTATGCGCTGTGGCAGGATAAATTATTCTTATATCGTTAGTGTTTGTCGGGGGAGATGGATCTATTGAATTAGCAAACAGTCAACTATGATAATAAAATCTTCTTATTGTCAACTTGTCGCATAATTTAACGTGCGAGATACGGAGCGTTAGAAGGCACAAATGGCATTCACATTCACGGATCTTTGTGTGTAAATATTTTATTATACAACTAGCTTTTCCCTGCGGCATTTTCGTCGTCACTTATCCCCTACACATGTGGCAGAGCGATTTGTTCTTCATATTTTATAGCAGATCGTAAGCTGCCGTCTTTTAGAAGCCTCAATGGTACATGATTGTGAATAATATGTCAAAAGTTGAATTACTTTTTGTCATGTTATTTCTTCTTTAAGACAGTCTTCTAGTTCGTCTTGAGATTGTCTGTCGACAATAACATAAGGGTAGCTGTCTCGCTACCGGCCATGGAGCGTATGACGGCCGGTAGCAAGAGGTCTCCTCCGATTCGACAAAGCCAGCACGTGGATTTTCAAGCCGGTACGACTAGCGATCCATTGTGGCTCAGACAATACCCTCTGAGGACACCTAATATGCGCCTTATTCTGGGCTGTCAGAGCCGCCACCCACACCGGTGCACCACAGAGCGCCATCGACCGTACAACCCCCGTGTAGAAATGTCTTGTTGCGACGCTGACTCCACTCAAATTGTGACTATTATAACTTGTGAATATTATAATTTTTTACACTCTACGACAAAAATAATTGAATTTTATCCATATCATAGTAGACTTACAACCGACCCTAACCTACTTTTGAACAAAAGATTTGGAGGAATATTTTAAATACCTAGTAATAACATAGAACTAGTAACAGAACACTTGTTAAAAATAGGTTACGATCGTAAAGTACCCCGTAAATTAAAAGTTTATCAAAACTTGGTGGTAGCAATAACAATACCAGCCAACGATAATGACGTGTTTGTATAAATCTTCCACAAGTTTAGTTGCAAATCAGTATCACAAATTATTTTTGTCTTCTTATTTACAAATGTTTTTGTAGAAAATTGAAGTAGTACTCATGAAGAATAAGTGATAAGACTAGCCTCGCGTAAATCTTTTTAACCATGCCACTTTTAAAACTGTTTTCATCACTAAAGAGAGTGATTTAATAAGAAGATTTATATGTATAATACATGCAGACACTCAGTAAACATGAGTGCCTACATGCGAAGCACCCTAACGCGTACGAAGCTGGGACGGGTCGCTATTGGCTTATAATTAACCACTATAAAAGCATAACTCGATTTGATTTGCTAGTCTGACAACGTAGAACATTATCATAATAATCTATACTATATTTTGTTAATTTAAGCGAGGACAAAGAGAAAGTTTTCAATATAAACGATAAACGCTTTTAGTTCTAAATTATATAATTAACAGAAGTTAGTATTATTTATTGTAAACAAACAAATCTAAGTGAATTAGGCGTCGAAATCAAACTTTCTCTTTCTTAGAAGCCACTTGCAAATGTCAAAGGTGACAAAACAATTCTGCAAGGAAATAAAATTATGTCATAGACGCTCACGATAATTAAGAAATTTCCTCAATTGGGATTTTTATAATAAACAATGTTAGTAGGACAATCTAGTCGCCGGCCTATTAACCTTTATATGAATCATGAGAATGAGTACCTAAAACGAAATTAGGGTACGCAGGTACACTTATATAAATTTAGCATGACGCAAAAAACTCCTTTAATATTACAATAGCTTCTAAGAAATGGCCGAAAGTAGCTAAATATGATGTACAAATTATACCTACTCAAATTTAAATTAATTTCTAGTTTGTAATTTAACTTCTTCAATAACTGTCTCAAAGTATAAGACTGTTATTAACTGAGCCATATCTGTTTCAATTCTTATGAATTTACATCATTTAAATTTATTGCTTGAGTCTAAATTATTATCTATTCTTGCATGTGGAAGTGATAATTTCATATAAATATTCATTCATTAGAAATATTCAAATGAGATAGGAGACAGAGCAACTACAACTAATAAACATTTCGAACAATTAAGTAAGTATAGGTTAACATAAACAATTAAAAAAAACCGCATGAAAAAAAAAATACTACATGCAAATCGGTCCATCCGTTCAGGAACTATGATGTCACAGACAGACATAAAGATTAAACTCATAACACCCCAATTTGAGCGAATTCTTTGTTTATCTAATAAACAGGTGCCTTTAGGAATTTGAGGATAGTTGAACCGTCTCTAAATTGGTTAAAAGGCTGTGGATATATTATGAGCCATATCAATTGAACACTATCTGAATAACTAATACCCCTGACTCTTCAAGGTTGGGCAGAATTTCTTTTGTTCACAATGTTGATTCTATTAGACCTTTCTAATCATCTACTTGATTAGATAAATTGCGTGTAACATGTTTCTATTGTAAATAACCTTTTCTTTATCTTTGAATTCATAAACTGTGTAGGTAACTGTAAACGTTCAATAATGAGCGTAAAAGGTTATCTTCCACCAGTTCCTCTTTCTTTGGAATAACAGGACTTTAAACAGCACTTTAAACAATTCTTTGTGAAACCGAGCTGATTAAAATGATCTTAATTAATATTCACGGATACCTACATTAGACAAAAAGGAAGGTCGCGTTGTTACGTAACTATATAATTTTCAGGTTCATAGGGTGCAGGGATTTTAAATTTACCAAATTTTACCGTACTCGACACTACATTACTCAGAGTTATAAAAAGATTAAAGAGCCAACGTCTCCCTCAATATAAATACACTGTTTACGTTAATTTACTGTTCACTTTCCACCTAACAGATATTACTAAAATGTGAATTTTATATGACACTTTACAAAATAAAGACAACCATCTTGGATTTCACGGGTAAAAAACAGCGAGTGAAACGAATATAGTTTTCTCAAATAAGTTTATAAGAAATTCATCGAATATTCTTTATTTAGCTATCATATATTTTTTAACAAAAGAAGCACAATAAATAAAATATTTTGTTTTCTATCATGATTTTCGCATGTGTAAAAGCTATATAAAAATATCTGTGGCTGTTATCGTACTAACTTTTTTTATTTGTTATAGATTCAAACGAAAACAAGTTTGGAATTTTAGTTCGCTACAATCCAGTAGTTTTATTCAAAACGAATGTTCAAATTGACAAACGACGTTGCGTAGTATTTATAGATAGGTATATGTTAAACTAAATTCAAAAAGTAAAAAGCACTATTGGTTTTATTTTGTTAAAACAAATACCGAAAGCAATATACCACAAAAATTTTGATGTATAATTAATAAAAGGCCTTTTAAAAGTTTCAGCTGGGTACCAATAATTTTGTTAATTAACAAAGTAAATGAGTTTGTATGTACAAGGTATATTACAAAGTGTTTTCTCTTCAAATACTCGAAATACTACACATTTTAACATTTAGGGACGATTTCTCCACTGTAACGTTGGACTTAAAAGACTTTTTCTTCGTTGGAAATGTACATAATATTTCTTTTACTATGTTCAAGCTACGTGTCCTGCAACTAAGCCAAACTTTTGATTTAAACGTAAAGTTCGATGAAACTAGACAAAATTCAGTACTTGCGTTTTGTTAGGCGTGAAACTTTTAAATGATTATTTATGCCCCGACATAATATACTTCATAAATTTTGTTGTTATATATTTGTACCTAAACATAAGGTAATAAGTCCTAAGTAAAACTAGAAATATAAAAGAGTTCTATGAAAATATACCTAACTAGCTGTTGCGCGCGGCTCCGCCCGCGTTTATGTCGGTATTTTCGTGTTTTTTCGCGGTCGCGGATATGTGACTGATGCAAAAATTAGATAAAAACAAACCTTGATGCGGATTATATATCAATCTAAAATTTCAGCTCGATCGGTGCAGAACTTTTTGAGTTTTTGAAGCGTACACAAACCAACATAACATTTATATATATATATAGATTTCGTTACGTATTAGTGCCACTGGTACAGACTGGTATAGATATAAATATAACACGCAGATGAGACTAAATACCAGCATGAGATTCTGTCATGGGACTGGGACATGCGGCTAATTGAACATGCCAACCCTATTAAATAGTTTCAGTTAGCATGGATTTATGTCTACAGTTAACAAAATAGGCACGAAAGTACCAGCGAATTCCCTTTCATGAGAAAAACTCTTAATCACCTTGTATTACACTCTTGGGAACATTGAAAGAGGGTTCATTCTGGGATGGTAGAGCAATATTAAGATCTCTTTAAGTTAGTTTGGTGGAACATTTAACCTTATTTATATCAATTTACTGTTACATATATTATAACATACCTTTATAAAAACGAACTAAACTAATAAACGTAAAAACACGAGAAACGGCTTAAGATATTATTGGATCGGGGATTCACTTGCATAAGGATTTTGCATTTTCAAACGATACTATTTATACTCCAAAATAGGGGACTAAAGAAACAAAAGAAAGAATACATTTATTACTCACATATAATTACATGTAAAAGAGAAAAATAAAACATAACTAAGATTAAATAACTAACAAACAATATAAAGAACAAACAACATAAAAACAGTGAAATGTCTGACTGTGTGTCTAAAAGGCCACAGCTCAGCTTATGCTGCGATTCTGAAAGTGACCACAGCGCTGATTTCAGCTGAAGCCCAAGATAACACCATACCCAACCATAAAACATATAGGAAATAATTAAAAACATACATGTGTTTAACATAAGATATATAAGATTAACATATAATACACACACCACACACACACACACAATATACAGGTTAAAAACTATAGGATTTTTGCAATGTTAAAAACAACATTCTCACGTTTGACTTAAAAGTATTATGACTAACTACGTAACGGACTAAAGGGACCTCCTTTAGTCCCCTATTTTGAAGTATAAATAGTATCGCTTTGAGGTTCCACAGGTTACCCTCTATTACCAAACGTAAGGATATCGAATAAGTCGTACGGACGGTTGTATACTCGTATATTGCTACGATTGATTAACAAAGTTTTTCCACCATTCCCTTTTAAACTTTAAGCACGTTAGCTTTTGTACGAAGGTACACCTTTAAAAAAATAGTATCTTTTATAATATATGTATTATGAAACGATTTGAAGGCCCATAGATATACTATATTCACTAACCATTTACCCAATGTTTCCTGTGTTTAACGTTACTGCTCTGCTCCTGAGGCGTAAAGCGAAATGCAATAAATACTCTTTAATATTACAATAATAGAGGCATGTCTAATTAACAAGATTAAATACAATAAAAAACGGTAAGTAACTAACTTTGTTGGTCGTAAGGTGTCACATCAATCAGAAATAGATTGTGACGCCTAACAGTCTAGCGAACAGTGTGATCAATCTCTGAATTATTTGATCCCATCAGCTAATCAAAGTGTTTACGGTTAAGAGGTTTTGGCTGTTTAGAAGTAAAACCGGGGCTGCAAGGGTGGTTCAAAATAGTTTCAACCTATACAGGCATTTAAACTGTACTCACTTTTTAAGTTTTTTTTCAGTAAGTGACTTTAATTGAAAACAAAAATCGTTGAGGCTAAACATCTTCACTAGATTACCAGATAGACACTATATTTCACGATTTGTTATCCTAATCGAGCTGTACGAATTTGAGAGATTTTTTCTCGAAATCTTTCATACGTAACTTAACTGCGAGATTTTCTATGGCCCTAGTTAGTTTTCTATGGCCCTAGTTAGACAGCTACTGTTTTACTTACCGCTAACATTGCTCGTGAACACTTTTTTGAAATACTACCGTGGGAGAGCTATGCTTCGGCATGAATGGGTCGAGTGATACGAGTGATACCACGGCCTCACAGAAAACCGGTGTAAAATAGCGTTTGCGCTGTGTTTTACCGAGTGAGTGAGGATACCGGAGGCCCATACCCTAACCCCTCCCCCCATCCCCTTTCCCATCCCCCAAAGGTCGGCAACGTACTTGTGCCGCTTTTGGTGTTACGGGTGTCCATGGGCGACGGTAATCGCTTACCATCAGGTGATACGTCTGCTCGTTTGCCCACTATTCAATAAAAAAAAAATACTACATAGCTATGTAAAAATTAATGTTATTTATTTTATATTATTATGAAATACGACTACTATGAACTATATGATACCAGTGGTATTGAACTCTATTAATCTACCGTCTACTAACTGGCGGTTTTAAATGCAATATTTTGAAAGGGAACCATATTAAAATGTTCAGAACTCCGTCAGCTACATTTAATCACTCAACAGAAACCAAGACTAAAAAGGCACATCAAGAGAATTTTAAATGTAATACTTATATTCCAGACCGGATAAAAGACAGCGCCTCGGACTCAACCAGATTTGATTACTGCAATTTATACAATGATTTAAGTAAGCCTTCAGTAATTGAATGTAAAAGGAAAACATTGAATGATGGAAGATTTCTCCTAATTGGCTCAAGAACCGTGTTATGTTACTTCTGATACGGGTTTGCAGACTATTAACCACAACTAACATTGCCTTCAGTCTCACAAACCCTATGAACACTCACATTTACCTAAAGGTGTTGAACATGATATTATAATTAACTTAAACCACTAAACCACACAACAGTTCGTTGTTAAGTAACTGTTTACTGTAAGAACTTAATAGGTATAGATATTTGTATATTTACCAAAAAATTTCATAAATTAACCCAAATGTTGATTCAATGATGCTATTAATCTTTCTTAATAGTTAATTAATAATATCTGTTGTTTAACATCTGACTCAGTGTACACTTAGTACACCAAACATAGTTGTCACAGAAATAATTTAATATGCAAGAAAAAGGCTCGGAGATATAAACGTGTTTCTCTCTAGAAAGAAATAGTCCGCTGACAGAACGCGAATCTTGACTTAACATGTTTTCTTACATCAATGTTTCAATAACTCCTAACGCTACTGACAAATAAATAAACTGTGACTGGGATTTTTTTACCGCGTACTAAATGCAACCTCAGAATACATATGACCGACCATACCTGACAAGCTAACAGTGAGATTGCATTGGTCAGATGAGATATTGACGACTTGTTGACCAGTATAACTCAGATATTGGGTTGTATTTGATAGCATATTCATGCATGTAATTACTAATTAATTGCAGACTCTCATTGGATATCATGCTACAATTGCTTAATAATGGCCAATCTGCTGCATCGAGTAAATGTATTATATAACATACTTAGCCTGGCCGTAAATACTGTTACAATTCAAAATAATACAATTTTAAAATACTCCATGCGCTTAGTATTAGTTAAATGTTTGTGTACCGGGGTATTGATAGGTACAATGAAGCCTCCTCTGTTTGTGACAGAAAAAGATCTGGCCGTCGAACCGGCCGCGTACGAAAAAGGCGATCAAAGCAGTAAGGGAAAGAATTTGAAGAAATCCTGTCCGAAATCTAAATGTTTTATTTCAGGCGATGAAGATAGAATCATGTCGCGTATTTTAAAAGATGCCTTAGGACTTGTGGCCTATAAGAGACGCACTGTTTATTTCTTTACTGATAATTTAAAAAGAATAGAGTGATAAAATCAAAACAACTACTTAAGCAAAGGGAGGACACAGAAAAATTTTGTTTACCGATGACATTTTTTTTACAATTGAGCTATATTTTAACTAACAAAATGAACATATTTATGCGGCAAGCTCCAAAGAAGCTTCCCAACTAGTCAACAGAGTACGACGTGGGCATTATTCGACTTCAGTGATGGTTTGGTCGGGTGTAGGAGGTGAAGGAGCAATATTTTTGTGAAAAAGGAATAAAAAAATTGGCATAAATGTATCAAGGCACCACTCTTGAGAAAGTAGTTAAGCCCCTTAACAACACCATGTTCGATAACCAAGAATGGTCATATCAGTTTGCTTACGAACGTATAAAACAAACATTCCGGACTTCATCAGACCTAAAGATTGGCCGTTAACTAGTCCTGATCTTAAACCTGATTATGATTTATGGTAACTTTTAGAGAGTAAGGCTTGCTCTGAACACCATGATAGTTTGGAGTCTCTAAAACAATTCATACGATTGGCGGTGAATTTTCCCATAGAATCTATGCGTGTTGCAACAGCAATTGTGGCCTGTTATCAATAGATAACTTGCCTCAATGTTTAAAGGACTTCGAATAAGCTTTATATATTTTTAATGGTGTTATATTAATATATTAAACTAACACTCTGTTCTTGTTCCTTCTTTTCCTTCTTCCTAGCCTTATCCCAAGATTATTTGGGGTCGGCTACTGGTATCACCTGTTTTATCTGAATATTAGTTTTTCCACGAAGCGACCGGCATCAGACCTCCGCAACCCTGATGGTGAACTGAATTCGAAGGTTGAAACTTGAGGCAGTATATTTGAAGGCACTGACTTCTTAACAACGATTACCATAGATGTTCATGGCAAACGGGACCAACGGCTTAACGTGCTCTCAGAGGCACGGGTGGGGAAAACCGTCATTTGCCTTACTCCGGGCCGGTTAATAAGAATTTCACATACGAAAAACACGATACATACTTTGGCCCGACTCGGGCATCGAACCCGAGACTTCTTGACTGGTAGTTCGTTGCTTATGCTAGCCGCCAGATCAACGAAGTATTATACTAACACTCTGTAATAGTAATAAATGTTATGTACATTAAAAAAAATGTTTTTCTTTGCAACAAAATTTATGGCAAGACTAAGTAATATATATATATATGTTTATAATGCTGACCTAAAATTAATACAAACATTCTTATTTAAAAAAGAGACCTAAATCTTAATGGTAAAGTTACACAAGGGAAATCTACTCACTCGCAAGTTTGCAATATACGTGGGCCGTTTGGTAAGTAAGTAATTACTTGACTTTAAAAAGTTTTCTGAAGTCGTCACTTCCTCATTGGATAAAAATCTTGGTCCACCAAGAAATCTTTTGAAGTTTGTAAGAAAAATACACACGGGGCTGAACATTTCTAGATCTTCTAGAGCTTGAGACATGTTACTTTGGTATTTGGCATTAATTTTATTAAACTGTTTGTCATTGCGTCACAAATATATTATACTAAGGGACACTTTATTGAGACAAGTTTGGTATGATCCTATGACTTCGTGAACGTTATCACTAAACATTCATCTTCTTTGCACTTACCATCTATTATTCATGTTATATTTATTCGCAGTATTGGCATGTCATGTGATGTTTGCATGTTACATGCAAGTTCGGGCCTTTCTTCATTCAACTAGGGATATATATACTTACTTTTTAATGGCCGATAAGCATACCTACGGGATAATATAAATACCTTAGTTTAAATGGGGTTAACAAAAGAAATAAATAAATAAGCCTTTATTCGGACAAAATACTTAAATTTTTACATGCACAATTATTATTTCATTTTATTAATTATGATTTAATATGTCTATAATAGACATAGGTCTCCTCCAACTGACTCCATAGACTCCTGTTTTTAGCTGTTCTAGTCCATGTGCTGCCAGCAACTGCTTTAATGTCGTCCACCCATATCCTAAATGGTCTACCTCGGTTTCTTTTCCTGTCGGATACCAGTACATTATAGTTTTACACCATTTCTCTCGTTCTCTTATAGTATGCCCCGCTCAATTCCATTTAAGTTTCCTTATTGTAACTAAAACATCCTTTGTTTGTGTTTGTTTTTTGATTGCTGATGTTCTTATTTTGTCTAATAATCTTTTCCCCATCATGCTCCTCTCTATAGCGTTTTGGCAGACTTCTAATTTTCGAGCGCGTGCCTTTGCAAGGGCCCATGTTTGACATCCGTATGTAAAGACAGGGAGGATGCAGGTGTTGAAAAGTTTCCTTTTGATGGCCATGCTTGTTTCGCTGTTTTTCATCACTTCTTTTAGACTCCAGTAAAAGGTACTGGAATTTACAAGCAATTACCTATTCGTCTTTCTATTTATTTTGAAGTGAGGTCTGATGGCGAGATTATTTGGCCCAGATAAACGTATCATCAACATATTCAATGGAGTTGCTGTTAAACGTGATTGGGTATTTTACATCGTTAGAAATAGCTTTAGTCTTCCGAGTGTTCATGATCAGACTTCTGACTTTCCTCGTCTAGTTCTCCAAGCATTGCTTGAAGTTCGTTTTTTGTAGGTGAAAAGATTATCAAGTCATCTGCAAATCTTAGATGTGTAATGGTATCCCCGTCAATTGACAGTCATCTTTTTCCCAAATTTAATTGACGGAAAACGTTTTCCAGAACCGCAGTAAACAACCTCGGTGTCAACGGATCCCCTTGACGGACACCTCTTTGAATTTTTATTTCTTCACCTTCTCTTTCTGTTTTGTATTTTAGCTGTACTGTTGTTGTATACATTTCTCATTATTCTGATATATTTGTTTTCAATTCCCTGGATCTTAAGAGCTTGCCAAAGCATTTGATGTTCAAGCGAATCAAAAGCCTTGCAATAGTCCACGAAACAACAGTAAAAACTCGCATTAAATTCCTAACCTTTCTCGAAAAGTTGCTTGACTACGTGTAGGTATGTAGTCCACTGTCAAATACCCGCTTCTAAATCCCGCTTGTTCTCTGGGCTGGTTCTCATCGAGCTTTTTGGTTATTCGTTCCAAGATCACTTTGGCTAAAACTTTATAAATATTAGACATCAGGCTAATAGGCCTGTATTTGTAGATGTCATTTTTGTTCCCTTTCTTGTGTAGTAGTATTATTGTAGACGTAGTCTTCTGATGCGGAATATAATCGCTTTTTAGGATTTAATTGAATGTGTGTACTAATATCGGTGCAATTGTGTCTTTGTTTTCTATAAGGAATTCGTTCATGATGCCATCAGAACCAGGAATGGGGTTAACAAGGCTATGTTAATAATAAACAAAAAAGTTGCGTGTACTAGCGTACACTCGTAAGAAGTGAAACTTCTTTATGACGTTATTTTTCAAAAAATAAAAATCATATGTCGACGTAAGGTATAACGACAAAAGACTTATAAACCAGCAATATTCGTGACAATTCTTATTTCAAGTGCAATAAAAGTTAAGGAGCGAGACCTGAGTAAATATTTCGCGATCTGTGGTGTGAATGAAGTAAGTTCACAGTAACACCACAGGGTGTGAATGAAGTAAGTTTGTGGAATGTGATGTGTGTAGTTATTTACATTGTGGACTAAATAAAATAATATTGTTTGTAATGTGATAATTCATTGTAGTATTAATTTGGTCCTGTTTGTGTTTGAAAATGTTTTTTGTTTTATTTTATAAATTTGACGCGTAACGTAACGGATAAATGTTACACGTAACGTAACGGATAAATGTTACGCGTAACGAAAAAATATTACACTAAATTTTTTGACAACCCCGATAAAGAAGTTTCACTTCAAAAATAATCTTCTTTATCATAAATGTTCCTCTGAGATATGTATGTACAACAGGTGTGAGCCCAGTATCTCATAAAAAGAAAGTACGAACACTGCTTGGCTATCAAACAATCGATAAAGCGTTATCAGTAGAAATATCCATTTAAAATCCGCATTGATGATCGACTAATTTGCAGGACTGCTACCAAAACTATTTCTTGAACAAAACCTGGTGATTTTGTTCGCTGAAGATCTATAGGAGTTTTAACCAACTGAGATGGATAGATAGGATGCGTTCGTTAATTTTAAACTTGCAGAAACCTTTACGTCGCTGCTAGTTTTAATCACAACTTTCTTCGAAATCAAATAATGCAATATTTAAGAGAACAACGAGCTGTCTCATAATGTCCGTGTCATTATTGCGGAATCCTATGCTTACTTTAAGGGTAGATAAATTATTATAATGTGCATGCACAGGTAGGTACCTATCTACCTACCCGTATTAGTCATCAAGCTATCATCCATGAGTAACTTGTAAGATTTAGTGGAAATACAGCGCTACATGGCCTCTATTCGCTCCTGAACATTTTCATTTTTAAGTAACAGTTTTTATTATAAAAAGTATGTCGTATTTGCATATTTATAATACTATTAATGTGTTTTCTCTGTGTCTATCCTCTATTCATCGTATATATTGTCAGGCTTTAAATGGGCTAAATCGGTTCTGGTCTTAATAGGAAATCAACGCAGTATTCGAGAGTTTCATTGTCATTATAAAAGGGGGTCATTCAACAAACAATGTCAGGACTAGAGGAAAAATACAAACGAACGTTTTCAGTTCACTGAAATCATACTTAATTGAGCTAGTTTCTTCTTGAGATAGACCGCTGTCTACAGTATAAGCAAATTTTAACAAGCGACTCGTGTCCGGTCTATCATGCCAAAAGTCGTCGTCGTAAAACCGGTCTGTTCCATATAATAAACCAAATATTTTTATTAATTTACTTAAGTCTGTGGTCGTTTCCTTAAGAATAAATAAAATAAAGTGCTTGCTATAGATTTTTTCACGAATTAGGTTTTGCAGTAACATCTGTAAGTTCTGAAAATTTACTACGAATTGTGTCAAACCTACAAAAGGTCAAACATATAAGGAAGAGAACGAGTCAGATAAGGAATGTTATTATTTCAACTTACTCTAACTTACTTGGTACATAAAGTTAAAATTTTGAAAACATTAAACAACGACTAACGCCATCTACCTAAACTTACAAACATTATGAAATAGTACAGTTATGTAGTTATGTAAAACAGCAACAGTGTGGTACTAGTTTGCAGACAAAAGTATCAAACTGCAAGGATATAAAAAAACCTTTTTAATTTGGTAGGGTTTGAGCGAAAACGAGTTGAGTGCGTGAAATAAAAATCAGAAATGCGTTTTTACTTGTTCACTCTTCTACGATTTATATTAAGATGGATATGTATATTTAACCGATTATATTTTGATCTCCTGTAACAGTGGATAGTGCAAAATCTATGATCCGTATCAGGAACGGTTTAGGCACACCCGTCTGATCCGAGTGAGCATAAACAAAGGCAACTTTATAACAGCATGGTCGAAAACTCAACGAGAATAAGAAATACCCTAATTCCTCACAATCTCTTTAAACTCTTGTCTTATCTTAATGTTCATCTTTTGTTATAAAACTTACACTGATTACCAATCGACTTCAGAATGTGCGAGTGGATATGCAGGAGAGTGACAGTGGCACCTGCACATTTGGAGTACCGCAAGGTAGTATAATCGGGCCAACCCTATTTTTGATCTATATCAATAGTCTTAACAACATCACCTTACCCAAAAGGCAGATGCCACTGTACTTCTTTTCCATGACGCAGACTGGAACAGTCTTGCAGGTGGCTGAATCTGGTCTTAGTAAAGTCACTGAGTGGCTAGAAAATAGTTTATTTAATTTACACGTTATGCACTTTGTACATGGACGGGCTTAATGTTTACTCACACTTATTGCTGACCCACCTCAAAATCTTGATTTGAAATCCACATGTTTCCATGTAATCGCACTGGCAACCGGTTTGGTTCGCTGGCTCATGTGAATACGATTACTTGGGAGTAATCATGGATAGTAGACTTAACTGGCACATTCTTAAGTTGGCCACTAGAGTTAGATTATTTTTATACTTTTATAAGAATCTACGAGGGGTGGCAAGTAGTAAACTATATAATATATAATTATATCCAAACATACCGGGCCCTGTGTGAGAGCGTGCAAAAGCCATCTAATTTCAGTTGAAAGAGCATAAACATATTTCGGTAGTTCGTACAAAAAATTTAAGCAATATTAAATGAAAAGACCAAATGGTAGATTTTGGTTGTTTATTTGTCAGGAAGCAAATGATTCACAGCATTGGTGGGATACAAAGGTCTGTCAATACTGGGCCGAAACATTCATTTTCCTGAAACTTGTTTTTAAAGTAGCAATAGGTACAACAGCTTAGAGTATATAAGTACCCAAATATAAAAATGTGGGAAAACAACATTACATGGCTTTAAAGATAGTACAATTTATTTAGTAAAGCGAGTTTTTTTTATTGTTTTTTTACAAACTACACACCTTACTAAATCACAATTTCTAATTATTTCAAAATTATTTATCACATTTATAACATTCTGTACAAAGTAAAAAAATAGTCTCATACTCCACTAATTAAAGTAAAGCTGCAGGCATTTTCGACTTTTTCATAATTACTTGTTACCTATGTATAAACAAAACTTTAGTTATACTTCACCAATTTAACAGAAACTATACATTGACGGCAATTGAGCAGTCTGCAAGATACTTCACTTGAATATAACACTCGACAGAACGTTATTTAACGTTATTACGATATGCCGCATGTAATGCTATTATACAATATCGCTTCAACGTTACCACACTGGGGCTAGGCTACATGCATACTTACAAAGTTACAAATATTAAGTTACGCTTTCTATGAATAATCTATATTTCAAATTGTTTTAAATATCATCATAAAATTGTTAAGATATAAATAACACAAAAGTTACGTTATGTGGACTTACAACCTTCATAAGGAGTGACATATGAATCTTACAAAATAAAAGTCCCTTATGACTGTTTAGATCTATACTATTAAATAACATCACTAGACGTAAATAACCATATTCTCCTCACGTTACAGCGTGTCACTGAGGTTTGGTGTGAATAACTCCAAGAGAATATATTTGTTGCAATTGCATGCTATTGTAGACAAGCTAAATCTATCGGCCACAGCGACAAAACCCAGCACCCACCCATACGCGCGACTCATAAGACTCAATTAAAAAAACATTTTTTTAAATTATGCAAAAACAATTATACAACCCTCTTAATTTGAACTTTTATCAAAACTGGGACTTCAAGAAATGCAAATTGTGATTTGTGACAGTGATCATAGAGAAACAATTATATATATACTCTATTTAGGGACACTCAAATTATTACAATGTAATTTACAAATATAGTCAATCTCTAATAACTAATTTATATAAACTGAACTATTTACAAAATATTTACACATCAGATGTGATGTGCCAACTTCCTTATTTATTTGTAACTATTTACAATGACTATTATCATAAACATTAATTAAGAGCATTGCATTTTCGTGAGCTTGATCAAAATAATCCCTTGTTCAACTCATATGTATAAAAATGGTTTGCGTCAATAGGTACATTCACATCAACATGTGGCCAGTCAATATTATTTACTTAAGGCCTTCTCAACCATTGAACAAACAGTCCTCCATTCAGAAATTTAATAACGCTCAGCATCGTTTTAAAGCCCAATAATTAGCAAGTATTAGAGATCAGTCTTGGGACAAAGGAAACAAATACAGTACTTCTATTTAAATTCCTCACATTCTGACTTTGAACTGTTATATTAAATAGTTAGAAGTTACCATTATATTTACAAATTCAGATGTTATAACACAGCATGCACAGTTGTAAAATAATTTGAAAAGAATATGGACTCTTAGGGAATTCCAAAGTATCTCAACTTACAAAAGGATGATAGCAGTATAGTCGTATGTCAAATACATTAACAGATTCAGTGGACCTAACATAAAAACCCACATTTGTTTTTCATTTTAAAATTAAATAATGAAAACAAACAATACCTATAGTACTTTTATAACTATGTATTACACTATTTAAAAAAAAAAACTTAACTAATAAATCTTATAAGTTTTTCTAACTAACAAATTTTAGTTTGTACTAAAGTAGATGTACTAACCTGTCATGTGCATTATTTAAGTTTTAGGCAATTTTGTCTAATTATCAATTTACAAATAAATGACATTACTTACAATCCATAATAAATGTATCTCATGTGTGTCGGAACATCAATTGCGATTGACTGAGTCGATTCAGTTGCTTCTTTATAATTTTAATTTCAAGAACAAATTATGTTAAAAAATAGAAAGTGTTTGTTAAATTTGATGGTTTTATAGGGATATGGTTTGATATTCAAATTAAATAACATGAAATAAAGTACAGTTCCAGAGTTGTCGTCACAAATTTGTTTTAATGGTTTGCTTATTCAGGACTAGACCCCAATGGCTGCCTTTGAAATTTTATGTTATGTTTGTATTTTTAATTTATATTCTACATTGTGTGTATTTTTACTGACAGTATTTTTAACTATATGTACATATTTTTGTTTTTTTTTTAGATTTCACAATATTTTTTGTTGCTTCCATTCGATAGATAGGAATACCTTTAGCTCAAACATCATTCATTGTTATTAATTTTACTAATACAGTTCCTATACCACAATCTTTTTACTTCACACATTCAATTTGTTGATGTTTTATAATTTTGGTGCATTTCTTTAACAAACTATAGAGTTCGTGACCATGTTGAACTTATTCGAGGAGAGATATCACTGGTTTTTGTAAGTGCTTATCAAAATACACAACCACAACCTTCAAGATGTCTTCTTGGTTGTCACTGTTCATTTCGGACATTCATAAAATGTAATTACTTCAGCATTGATACAGTCTGCTTTTATAACTATGTAGGTATGTCTGATTAGTTTAAGGGTCAGTGTTGACTGTTGACGGTCGGAGTGGTGTTGAATAGACTTCAGTAAAAATTTTAATACAACAAAAAAGTTAACGAAATAAAATCAACCGTCACTCGCTTCAAAAAAAAGGAGGAGGTTCTCAATTCGATTGTATTTTTTTATGTTTGTTACCTCAGAACTTTGGACTTGGTAAAACGATTTTGTTGATTCTTTTTTTCGTTTCTTTTCTTGAAGTCGGTTTTTTTCTGTTTTACATTTCGTTATGTCAAACTTAAATTGTTACTGATTTAAATACTACACTTATTAATAATCATATAAAACAACACACAGAAACATGAGATAACTATGAATTGATGGATTTCTTCACTTACACATGTCTACATGAACAATTTGCACTTACATTGAAACAAATAATTAAACACCAATATATGGCACGCATATAACATTGACACGTTAGTAATGTAATACAAATCACTTCAAGTGTTCATTTGTACCTATTAATTATTGTGGCATATTTTACTTTAAATATATTCCGTTAAGCTGCCAATTTGAACATAGCTTCTGCTATTTCAATGGAATTCCCTATAATTGATTTACAACAAGTGCATGCATTCTATATTGTTTACTAGTAATTGCACCTTCTATGTACTACACAGTACTCTTATGGAAAATACACAAATATGTATTTTATTGATGTAAAGCACTGATAAAATTTAACAACAAATTATTATGTAATTTTTTTTGGGGTTTAGGCACAAATGGTAATTTCGTATTTTTAAGAATCAATTTGACCGTAAATTAAGATAAGTAAAGTATTTGGCAATTCCAAAAAAATATTATTCAGAATGTCATAAAAGATCGAAAGTGCAATTACTCTCAAACGTTTATAGGTAAAATGTAATCCTTCTAATAAATTAGTTCGATAAGCGCAAGTAATCAACACCAATATCAACCTTGAAATTCGTTCTACAGTAAAATAAATCCATAGGGGGTGATCCGTGGGGAGTGGGAGGGCGCGGGAGGCCGGCGGCTCGGCTGGCTATGTACAGGGTCGGCCTCGCGCTTCGGTTGGTACAGGGCGGCTACTTGTCGGCGGGCTCGGGCGGCGCGCCGAAGTCCAGCTGGTAGCCGCCCGCGCGCGTCATCTCCTCCATGCTGGGCTCCTTGCAGTCGTGGCCCGCGTGGCCGGCGCCGCCGCAGTTCCAGCACGACAGCTTGGGCGGCGCGTACAGCACCGACACGAAGCCGGCGTAGGGCGCGGGCGGCGCGAAGGGCGAGGGCTCGCCGTTGGCGAAGGGCGGCGGCGGCTGGCGGTAGGCGGGCGGCGGCGTGGGGTAGGCGAAGGGGCGCGGCGGGTAGGGCAGGTAGGGCCCGGGCGGCGCGGGCGGCGGGGCGCGGCGCGGCGGCGCGGGCGTGTCGGGCGGGGACGACGCCGCCGACGAGCCGCTGTCGGAGGACGAGCGGCCCGCCGCCGCCGCCACGGCCGCCGCGGCGCCGTACGCGCTCCCCAAGCGACGCACTCCGTTCAGTTTTTCCAAGGAACGGTACTGCTGTTGGTGCACTGCGCTGATCTCACGTAATCTCTCGTCGGCCATGTTGTGACGTATCTAAAAAGCAAAGTGGCAAGTTAAACGATGAAACCTTCAATGATACGACTTTCGCAGTGGACGACTTGTATTTATTTTAAGATAAGCCCGCATTAGTAGTACTTATACGAGTACTGCCTGTATCGAGAAGGACTTTACATGAAACGGAAACAAAGAATATTCAGACTTAGAATGTCAATTTCTGGATCGCAGAAAATGTTATCCCATGCGGAATTTGAAACTACAACACTTGGCGCAGTAGAAAGCACATTTATAATATAAGTATTGAAATATGGATAATGTATTACAAAAAAAAATAAGGAAAACGTTATAAAACGACACCCAAAATTTAACGGATTCAGAATATAAATTAATGGTAGTAATTCTGTTGTAGTTTTCACTATATTAAGTTCAGTACCAACTAAAAATTGATCAGGAGCACACGCTTGTTTATTAGTAAAAAACACTAAACCAAACTCTACTAGTAAAATTTATAATTATAAGAAATAAGAATTTATAAAAAATAAGAACACAAGAATAGTAAAAGAAAAATTATGGCCTAAGTTGAGTAATTTAACCAATTTTGGTTATGCCAAAGAAAAATTTACGTTTTCAAGTAATAAACAAGCGTGATTCTCTGATTAACGTTTATTTGGTACTGAACTAAACAAAGTGATAGTTGATGTAAGATAACAAAAAATTGACTGTAAACAGATGACATTAAAGGAAATAATCCAACAAACTTTAGTGGATTTAGTTTAGTGAAGACAACAACAGAATTACCACCAATGTCTTTTGCCGTCACACATACTACGACGATGAATATATTACACTCATTTTCTTTCCTGACATATTACCTTGCACACATTCACACACTTTACCTTCAAACCAATCTTCAATACTATCTCTAAGACGATTCCAGTTACTCCATTTGAACCTAACACTACTTAAGCCACATAACAATCTATACAAATAAATAAAATTGGAGCTTTTGTTCGTTAAATATTAAAATACCCGCTTTTTACTAATGCATAATATTATGTTTACACGATACATACACCAAAAATTTTTTTTACAATATTTGCCTCACTGTCTGTCTGTTTGTTCCGTCTAATCTCTGGAACGGCTGAAACGATTTTGACAGAACTTTCACTGTCAAATAGCTTATGATATAAGGAGTAACTTAGGCTCATTATTTTAAACTAGCTTTGACTCGCGGCTTTACCCGGAGTTACTGTTGTACCGCTAGGCTCAGCTAGTAAGTACTAAATATATACTTATATTTTAATATCCATTCATCTATAACTGTTAGGTTGCCCGTGATTAATAAATGTCATTGACATTTTAGTTAGGTTACTTCTATTTTTAATACCGAATCGTAAGCAGCATATTTTTGAATTATTTCTCAATGGTGGCCTTATTCTGTTGGCGACTTTCAGATTTATTATATTAAGTGAATTCCTTATCTTTTATCTATAACCTTCTTATCAAGACTACGCGTCTTACTAAATCTCAACATTCCCAAATCAAATATGTCTGAATGATGACATATTTTTAAATTTAATACGTATTAGTTGAGTCCCGCGGTGTTACCCGCTGATATTGTTGTACCTTTATAACAGCGGGTAACACCACGGTGCAAAGGTAAAACAAAGTAGCCTAAGTTACTACTTATTACATCAGCAATATATTTGCTAGTGAAAGTCCCTTCAAAATCGTTCCAGCCGTTCTAGAGATATGCCGGAACAAACAGACATACAAAAATTGCAATAAATGTTATTTTGGTATATGTACTGCGTATACATACAGATGCATAAAAGGCGGTTATATTAATATTACAAACAGACACTCCAATTTTATTTATTTGTATAGTTCTAATTGGTTTTATTTTATTGTTGCTTAGATCGAAGAAGTTCACTACTACACAGTACACAGAACTAATTAGACTCTAGAGTCCAACCTAGTTCAGAGAATAGGCAAGGAGAAAGGTGTTGTTCTTGTTAAACCAAAATGTTGACAAAATACAATAATTTTAATTGTTTGTTCTATCAAAACTTTGGGAAGCTATGAACATATTTTAGCTGAGCGATATTTCACTTAAAAACCATTACAGGATGTGACGAAACTCAATTGTCAAAATCATTCTAGTGCTGATTAAAATGTCTGTTGCTTCTGATAATCACTTCAAATGTTATTGTGTTACTATTTATTTTATCACTTTGTCCTATATTTCGAGAACTTAAAAAAATCATCTCGTAAAGACCTCATAAAAACCTGTCTTAATGAGTTTCAATATGCAAAAACTTTTGAATTTCTTGACCTACTGCTATTAAAATGTGATTGTACGAGAGAAAAATCATTTAGCTTTAATACTTATAGCTAAACTAGTACCATTAAGTTGTGACAAGTAAAACATAAAAGTGAAAGGATGAATCATATGTGGTCAAATAAAACTGTTATATTATTCAAATTAATTCATACTATTACATCACAAGAACACATTTCAACATGGATATAAATAACAGTGGATTAATTTGATGTGATACCTAAAAGTCCCAAAAAAATAGGTCAAGGGTTTGTATGGCCTATTAATCAAGAGTATATCCACCTGTACATATGCCAGAATTAGTAGACCTTGTGTATTACACACCTACACATTGTGCGAGATATTTATGATTCCGTGTAATAAATAGGCCTATTACAATAGTCTTTTGGGTTGCTCACATACATATTTATTTTTAATTAATCCTGTTTTTTTTTATTTATCGAAACCAATGCGATAATGCTTGAAGTAAGTGTTCAAATATTGAGGTTTTATTATTACTTTTTATAGCTTTTCTCTGTTAGGATTTTTTAAATTTTATTTGATTTTTTTCTGTTAATCATAAAATGATCGAAACATTAATATGATGCTATTAATGTTTTGCTTCGCCGCATTGAAGTAGTTCAAGAGCATAGACAGACAAAGACTGAATCAAAGTTATAACACCCCTTCATTTGCGATGGAGGTTTAAAACAAAATTAAATAGAGAACTTAAGCATAACTTACATCGGCGACGGAGAGATTTTCAAAATTAGCGGCTAATTGGTGAGGAAGTATAGGCTGTTCTGGAGGTCCAGCTGCCGTAGTCAGGGGAGGAGGTGATCGTTCTCGTGAAGCGCGGCGACGAGCCCTCGGCGATGCCGTGCGGCTGTCCCCTGGAGACGACACCAGGGGCGACGTAGAAGCACCACTCACAGGAGTATAGTTTATTACCTGTAAATTGTTATTGTTTTATTGACAACAAAGGAAAAGGAGAACAATTGGCCAATACAAATGATTTAAAAGTTAAAACTTGCAAAATCATTAGATAATCATCACAAGAACTAGTAAAATCAATTAAATACAGTATTAAAACTAAATGGATCTTAAAAATAAAGTAGCATTTCCCTTACTATCATTATCAAGCATCACTAAGCTACAATTCGACTGCCTCGTTGGTCTAGTGGTTAGCGTAAGCGACTGCAAATCAAGAGGTCTCGGGTTCAATTCCCGGGTCGGACTGCTGTTGGGTTTTTCCTACAAGAAATTCCTAATAGCAGCCGAGTATGGAAGATGGCGGTGTTTCCTGCCCGTGCTTCGGAGAGCACGTTAAGCCGTCGGTCCCGGTTGTCATGAACATCTATGGCAATCGTTATTGGGAAGTCAGTGCCCTCAAATATACTGACAACTAGTTCAACCTTCGAATTCAGTTCGCCCTCAGGGTTGCGGAGGTCAGATGCCAGTCGCTCTGTGTAAAAACTGATAGACAATTTTATTCAGTACGTCTAAACACTGCTTCAAGCATCAATTGAAATAATAGTACAACTTCAATGTTTTATATTAACTGCCTCAGTGGCGCAAGTGGTAAGTGACTGCTGTGCTTGACTTCGGTCTCAGGTATTTTTCCTGGGTTGATAAAATATTTGTCCCATAAGGGTGTTGTATTGGGTGTTTACTATGTATGTATGTATTTACAAAAAATATATATATGTAATTATATCAGTTGCCTGATAATAGTACTCATAACACAAGCACTGCTAAGTTTGGGACTGGATAGTGTTGTGCGTTAGATATCTTAAAATATTTATTTATTTATATTCTTATAGTTACTTTAGCTATTTTTACTTTATTAGCTAATATCTATTATATACCTATAACATTATTCTATCAGTAGTGTTAAACTTAGGCAAAAACTGCCAATTTTATTTAAACTGAATTCAAGTACTTCTTTATTATACATAGATTATTTATTACTATATGCCTCGAAATTTGTTGATAAATGTGTTTATGAGAATAAGTATGTTCACAATAGGTGTACATTTGTATATTTTAATTGTCTGATATCTTCGTTAGGTTGCACTGACCATAGTTACAGGACTGACTGTCACCTGGGGCAGTGCAATACTGCTCATATATTATGGAAGTCATAGTTTAAAATAACATTATAATGGTGGTAATAACATTCAGTAATAATAAAATCCGTAACCAACTCAATTCTAATTAGATATTTGATTTTGGTGACCATTACCTCAAGGGGTTGATTGATTGGTGATACTAGAATATTTCCAGGCCATGGATTATGTCCCATGTACTCTCCCATATTATATTGTGGCAGTGGTATCCCAGGTGGCGGATGTGGAACATCTCCCAACATTGGTACTACTCCCGCAGGGCCTGTTAGCACTGGTGGAGAACTTAGTTCAGGCACTTGCTCTGTACTGGACGGCTGAAAAATAATATAACCAATTATTTAGCTCATATCATCACATTTCAGACCAAATACAGATTTTTTAAAACTATAAATGTGTTAGTATTAAAATGTTTTTTCAGGAATAAGTCTTGTGTTGGGGGGACTTTACAAACATACATGTAACAGAGAAAGAATGTCCTGCCTCAGAACAACAATTTATGTATTACACAAAGTGTTTTCCCATGTGGAGTTTGAACCCACAACAATCGACGCAGTACAAAGCGGTATGAAGGTGAATTCTTAAACCACAACGTCATTCATGCAGTCAATTCAGTATATAGTTGAAGTCTTACAAATTATAAATATCTTTATTAAATTATTATTATTACTTTATTAAGAAATACATTGATTTGATTAATATATCTTAACATAAAGGTAGGTCTTACACATAGTTGAAGGTAGGTTTAAAACAAATAGTTGTTGTTATTTATCATTGTATATTAAACGTTTTTGTTTGGGCAAATGATTATTTACTGTTTGTGTCAGTCAAAGTTTAGAAAAGATATTATAATAAAGATAGAATGCATAAAAAAGTAACTGGAATTCTTATAGTAGTTTCTTCTTCATTAGAAACCAAATATTTATGGAGCCTTTTTAAATCATCATCTATCGATTTAAAAACAAAAAAGTTTTAGTAAAAGAATAATAAACTGGTGAATTTTTAATTTATGTAATAGGGGTACACAAGCTGATGTATTGCCTGATGGTAAGCGATTACCCCCGCCCATAGACACCTGCAACACCAGAAGCTACACAACGGCGTTTCCGGCCTTTGGAGGATGGGGGGATAGGGGGAAGGTATGGAGTATGGGCCTCCAGTATCCTCATTCACTTGGTTAAACACAGGGCAGGTGCTGTTTCAAACTGGTTTTCTGTGAGGCCTTGATATCACTCTGGTCGAACAGGGCCATGCATGCCGAAGCGTGGCTTTCCCACAAGCAATATAGTGCATGCTCAGCAGAAGTCAAGCTCATAGTAAAAATAGTCAAATATTCTAACTTATCTAGTTTTAACCTATGCAAAAACAGGTGCTTAAACTAACAACTTAGTTAATTTCAAGATGTTTTATTTGTGATATTTCATTCGTCAAAAGATCAAAGTAAGGAATTGCTTTGATCTTTACAATAATTATTTTTTTTATTTATTTTGTGATCAAGTCAAGTACCTATCAGCAAATAAGTAGGTAGGAATTCCTTATTTCAGGTAAATTATATTCTGACACTTAAAAGAACTGTAAGACACACTAGAATATTTTAACACAAAGAAATAAACACACACATACTATATGGAAGTGGGCTACTAGTATGATTCAGTCAAATTAATGATTGTATATACAATGTATGTTAATTAAGTTATTTATTTACATAGATATGCAAAACAAACTTTTGAGTCTTGCCATGACTTGATATTAAACTAAAAATTTAAACAAATATATTAAAAGGAGGTATTCTACAAAAAAAAGTCTAAACACACATTGAGCGTGGATAAAGGCAACTGCATACTCTGCATGCAAATATAAACTTAGATGATTTGGTATATTTTAATATTCAATTAATTGACAGGTGATTTTAGTGTTTTTTATACTACATCAAACAAAAGCACAACTAGTGATGGAACAAGATAATTATGTTTATTTATTATCAGGTCATCAACAGCACTTATGTACATCAAGTACTAAATGCAATCTACCATGTGAACTATGACAATGTTTAGATAAAATATACATGATTTAATTTCTAATGTGTGATGATAGAATTGAATAACATCTCATAACAAAGACAATACTAACCTGCAATCCAGCTGTTTTGACATACATCAAACCAGGTGGAGGTCCTATAGTGGACAGACTAGGAGGCGGGACAGACATATTTGCTGTGATACTAGACTGTGTATGACATGCACTCACAGGCACAGCATTTATATGTTCTTGTGACTCTGGAAATTGTATTATTTGATCTTCCATTTTTAATTTTTCTAAAATTTCACCAAAATGTGATTTTTGGTCAAAAGTAAATGCTGGATGATGTAACGCCATAGTGTACAGCAATAAAATTTCTTCTAAGAGATCACCATACAACCCTTTCAACAATCCACATTGCTCCAAACTGACCATAGCATTATACAATGTAGTGGCACACGCGAAATTACATGAGCGTAATAAGGAAACATATAAAGCCATTTTCCGTCTCGTCCTGGGGTCTGTGTTTGCGCCTCCAATGTCCGCAGCGAGGTCTGTGGGATTGTTAGCTCTCAACTCGGCACCACGCAACTCCTGAAAGTCCCGCTTGCCTAGTTCCTCTAGGTATGTGCCAATGAAACGTAGCTCAAATGGCAAACACATATTTAATAATGTACACATCGCGTCTATGCGTTTATAGCTTTCCAATTCTTTAAACCATGATACCACGTCCTCTTTGCAAACCATTTCCAGAACACATTGAAATTTTATGTAAAGAATCAACCGGTCCCCTGCAGCCGTAGCGCGTCCGTTACTTATAATTTTTGGCACACGCTATTCTTGCAATAATCCGATGGATGTAATCCAAGACTATTAGATTGTAACATTAGTAACTTTAAGCTTTTTATCCGTAATCAAGAAGTACAGTACATTGGTTAAGCAACTACTACAGGCAATGCTAGTAGTTTTGTCTCATCTATTATCTATGGAATAGGAAATACATAGACAACTAAAATTATTCCATAGATATAAAAGTTCTACGACAGGAGTGCTGTGCACACCACACATCAAACGTGACAAATAGGAATATAATTTTTGGTGTGTAAATACCCAAGATTTTAAACAAGAAAATCTATATAAATAAACATAATTGTAGTGTCAGTTTGTAGTATTAAAATAACCGCTTTTTACTAAATGTATTAGGACGTGCAAATGTATTTAGTGAAGTTAGTTATACATAGTACATGTACCAAAAGATATTTTTTTACAACTTTAGTCTGTCTGTTTGTTCCAGCGAATCTTTGGAACGCCTGGAACGATTGTGATTTTATTTTTATTTAAGGCTAAATATATTTTCCCATCTCCGCGTCCGCCACTTTATCCATTCATACAAAAAAATGATTTTACCTAGTCAAGTGTCAAGAACTCATAATAACTTTTTTTATGGAATAGAAGGCAAACGAGCAAATATATCACCTGATGGTAAGCGATTACCGCCGTCCATGAACACCAGAGGCGTTACAAGTGCGTTGCCGGCCTTTAGGGGATAAAGAAGGGGATGGGGGAAGGGGTTGGGGTAGGGCCTCCTGTATAACTGCAGTTCCCGGACCCCTCCCTTCTCAGGCGCAGAGTGGCACAACCTGTGGTTTTACTCGGTACGATTCCGACACACCGCCCCGCCGCAAACCCCGGCGGGGTGACGGCCCGAAGGGGGTTTTCACACATATATAAAAAAAGGGCCTCCGGTACCCTTACTCACTCGGGGAAACACAGTGCAGGCGTTATTTCACACCGGTTTTCTGTGAGATCGTGGTATCACTCGAGTCGAGTCGGCCTATGCATGCCGAAGCGTGGCTCTCCCACGGTAACAGTGTCCGTCTATCCTTATTCAGTTATTTTAGCATTTTATTTCTAGCAATTATTATGTTACAAAAAATTTTTCTCGTCAAATCCATCTCTCAATCAAAGTAGAGGGTGCATCTTTTGATGCACCCTCTACTTTGATTAGATTTTTCAAAAATGAAAAACAAATCTTATTAATCTCATGAATTCCATGGATTTGGGCAATGAATCCTTTGAGAATGTACCGAAGAGGCCGGTCGTGAAATAATAATAAATGAGAAGGAGCTGTGAAGGAGATGTGAAGCAAAATAGTAGAATAGGGCCGTTTTAATATTAATGTAGCTCTGGTGTAGTAATATTTGTGATAAATATTCCACATGCAGAAATGTTTTTCAATAATGAATGTTAATACTTCTACTTCACACATTGTGCGACGCACTTGTCTCGGATGATGAGATCATCCAATAGCACAGTGTGTGTTGCAGTTCCGAATCGAAATTTCCGAACGTGTTGCTGTATAAATTTATTTCAAATAGTCTTTCCGAAAGTGCAAACTTTAAACGTACTTACGGAATAAATTTTATTCTAAAAAAAAACGAACTAATGCGGCAGTCAATATGTTTCCTATAAATATAATGCCTTTGGATCTCTGAATTTGGAAAAACGAAATCATTTCGGTGTGCGGCCGGGCTTATTGCTTATCGTTCCTTCAATTAACTTATCTTTATCATAAAGTAAAAAAGTAATTCTTAGGAATTACTTTTTTACTTTATGATAAAGATAAAAATTAAAAAAAAATTATTTCACTTAAGTTAGCTTAAGTGAAAAAAAAATTTACTTATAATCAAATATAACTTATTTAAAGAAAAGGAAAATCTCCTTATTAAAAAAAGTATACATTGTCATTTAGTGTCTGTTTAACCATTTCAATTCACTCTAGATGAAAGACTAGATGTGTCGCAACTCTATTATTTGTCAATTCTGAACTTGATATCGGGCCCAGATCATTAGCATCAATAGAAAGAGACAAATAGATTATTTGAAGTATAAAAGTGAAATAACATATCTATAATGTGGAAAATATACTAAATGTCTTTATCGTATCGCTGCTAAGTTACTCGGCATTTTTTGACAAGACAAAAGAGTGAGAAATACTCATTCATCATCAAAATATTTAACCCACATAGAGCTTACTATTTTAATTGTGATAATTGTCTTCTGAAAGAAAAATAAAGGAAAATGGCACCCGTTGAAGACGTGGAAATGAAAAATGTCGAAAGTCCAGCAGCTGCAAGCGACCCAGAAACTCCGGAGGTGAAAAAAGACGCTGATGTGCTATCTGTTCAAGATTTAAGGGAACATGTTAAACAGATAGATAAAGCAGTTACCTCCAAGGAGCCCAGGTTTGCTATGCGAGTTTTGAGGTCTCTTCCAACCACTCGAAGGAAATTAAATGGCAACGTATTGCGTGCAATTATTAATCAGTTGTATCCGGCTGGGCCCGAGAAAGATGCATTACTTGTTTTTGTAGAAGCTCGCCAACCTGACGCTGTTGAAATCGAACCACCGCGATCTAGAAGTGCCACCAAGATGCCTGTGCCAGAAGTTGATGTTTATGTGCACCTTTTGGTATTGCTTCGTTGTCTTGATTCAAATAAACTAGCAGAAGCTTCTGCTTGTACTGAGCAGTTGATGACAAAAGTTCTATCTCAAAACAGGCGGACTCTGGACCTAATCGCGGCAAAATGCTACTTCTATCATTCAAGAGTTTATGAATTGACCAATAAGTTGGATAACATCAGGGGATTACTTCATGCTCGACTTCGTACTTCCACTCTACGAAATGATTATGAAGGACAAGCAGTGCTGATCAACTGTCTTCTTCGTAACTATTTGCATTATTCTCTTTATGATCAAGCCGATAAATTAGTGAGCAAATCTGCTTTTCCAGAAAATGCCAGTAACAATGAGTGGGCAAGATTTATGTACTATCTGGGTAGAATTAAGGCTGCCCGTCTTGAATACAGTGATGCTCACAAACATCTAGTGCAAGCGTTAAGAAAGGCTCCCCAGTCGGCAGCTGTTGGTTTTCGTCAAACTGTACAAAAGTTGGCAATTGTTGTTGAATTGCTGCTTGGAGATATTCCTGAAAGAGCCATATTCAGACAAGCACAGCTTAGAAAAGCTTTAGCTCCCTATTTCCAACTAACACAAGCTGTAAGGCTCGGTAATTTGCAGAGATTCGGGGAAGTGCTGGAAAATTTTGGTCCCCAGTTTCGTCAAGATCACACCTTCACATTGATTCTTCGTCTTAGGCAAAATGTCATCAAAACTGCTATTCGGTCCATAGGACTGTCTTACTCTCGCATCTCTCCAAAGGATATAGCTAGAAAATTAGGCCTAGACTCTGCTGAAGATGCAGAATTTATAGTAGCTAAAGCTATAAGAGATGGAGTTATTGAGGCTACACTTGACCCAGAAAAGGGATATATGAGTAATAAGGAGAGTTCGGACATTTATTGCACGAGGGAACCTCAATTGGCCTTCCATCAGCGTATATCATTCTGTTTAGATTTGCACAACCAGAGTGTAAAGGCTATGAGATATCCACCTAAATCATATGGCAAGGAGTTGGAAAGTGCTGAGGAACGTCGTGAAAGAGAACAACAAGATCTGGAGCTGGCTAAGGAAATGGCTGAAGAAGATGATGATGGCTTCCCTTAAATTCTTGATACTTTTTAATATTTGTGCATTAGATGTATGTTGTGCATTGTATTAAAATAATATAGCTAATATTAATATGTTTATATTTTCACTCACACTGTACTGATTTATAAGTTTTCTGAATCCATAAAGTTATTTTCATTTTTTTAAGAACCCTGGTAGGGGTAGACATTTAAAAAGTAAATAATTTAATTATTGCAGTGGCCATATTTGAGGTATTGGGTTTGATTCCCAGATTGGATGAAATGTTTTATGATTTGCAAATATTTGTTGTGGGGTTTGGGTGTTTTCTATGCAAGTATTTTCATAAAAAAATAAATTAGTTTTATAACCTCTACTTAGTTTGGGACTAGATGGTGTTGTTTGTCAGATATCCAAAATAATGTAAAAAAATGTGTGAACAGTAAGTAGATCATAGCTAAGGCAAATTTGCTAATGTAAAAGTAACTTTTATTAAAGAGATATTTGTTTTAATTTACAATTAATTAATAAAAATCCACTGCAGTACATAGGCCTCTCCTTTTTGAAAGGTTTTGGCCCACTATACCATATTGGCCAGATGGGTGGATAGAGAGAGGGTTAGTTTCAAGTTTTCCTTCTCTTTGCACTGCTGCAAAGAGAACTTTCTGCCTCACACAACAAAACTGTAGAATGAACTGTCGCCTGCGGTAGGCCCGGATCAACACGACCTTCGAACCTTCAAGAAAAGAGCGTACTCCTTTATAAAAGATCGGCAACGCACTTGTGACGCATCTGGTGTTGCGCGTGCCCATTTCGACGGCGGTAATCGTTTACCATCTGGTGATAAGTCGGCTCGTTTACCACTTATTCAATGATAAAAATAAGATGTTTTAAAATTGTATGGAACCAATGCCGTATAAAATGAAATGACCAAATTGACCGAGAGAATCACCGGGATATCTAATCTAACCGGCGAATCTAATCTGGTTCAAAAGACCTATCAATTTTCGACACGGGCCCGTAGTGTATAGGTGCTTCTTAAACATTTTAAATCCAAGATTCATGATGTACTTGTAACTTTTTTTTATTTTATTTATGGCATGCATAGCAAAAACCCGTATACAGGTTTGGTATCAAAATATAACTATGTACAATTAAAAAGCAGTTTTATAATAGGTGATCTCATCGCAGTCGCAATTACCGATCTTTTACAGATGATTAATTTAAAGCCCTACTTTTCTAAATCATAATTACCTAACATCGCCATGCGATGAAGTATGATTACTACCTACTATATTTTACTAGATAACCCACGCAACCTTGTTTGCGTTTCGTATTGCCCGTAGCGTGATATTTTTTCCCAGTTTTTAAAATATTTTTCACTGGTGCTCCGCACCTATTAGTCTTAGCGTGATGATATATAGCCTTCCTCGATATGGGCTATCGAAAGAAAATTTTCAAAACGGACAGCGTATAAACAAACAAAATTCAGCTTTATTTATTAAGTAGGTATAGAAGAGTTTTTAGACTGCAATGATATATATCTGTTTCTTGTTACCTAAATAGATAGTACTTACTTATTCATTTCAAATTAATTGTCCATTGGCTTCCTTGTTCATTTTAGGAAGCCACGTTCCCAACCCAACTGTTATAAGACAAACCGAATGACTATTTGAATTATGGGTTCGATTCCCACTCGGGGCTATTTTGTGGATTGGATTGGTCACCATCATGGTCTTTGATATTGGTTACACAAAAATGTTCTCGCTCAATATCTGAATTTATCGGTCACTGGTTCAAAAGTTGTAAGGGCTTATAAGTTACCGAACTAGGTTAAGTTACCGAAGTTTTGTTTACCATTAGAATTGAAGACTTAAATACTTGACATTGGCATAAAAAGCTGAAGAAGAATCTTGAAAATGAGGCAGGTATAAATTGCATGAATTTCCATGGTCACGTATTGAGTTTGTATTGTAACTGAAACTCTTTGCATGGAACTTCAGTGTATACAATAAAAATAGTATCTTAGCAACTACTTGTTTATTGATAAAACAAAATATTGTCAGGTTACATTTCTGATACCTTTATATAGACTTCAGTCTTTAAAATATATTAATTATATCTATAACTGATTATTGTCTGTATAGGTAGTACATTGTACGTAAAATGGACTTCACGGTAGGAACTATGCAAAAATTAACTGAACTTCTTAGACCACCGGAACCAGAAGTTATACAAGGCGAAGATTTGCCGTCGAAAGGTAGGTCGAGATCGTTCCCAAAGCCATAACTGGACGATTATAGTGTATTTGATACTGTTCTAGCATTATTCGCATTCATTAGAATGAACTAAGTGTTACTTATGTACCTACTCCCTGTAGATTTATGCCATGGGTTCAATTTCATAAAAGAGTGACAAGGGTTTTTGTAATTCTGTATATTGCTTTTTGACTTACAAATTACTGGTACATAGGTTTATGTATTTATAATTTTACATTCCTCTGTGAGCGAAATAAGCTTAAAAGTTTTCTAAATAATTAAATATTAACGTCTCTATGAAAATATAACACCATTATATAGAATTACCCTTGCGCATTAAACAAATTATGACATATGATTGATTTAATAAAAATGTCTAGGTTTCGATATAACTGCATCTAGAAATGAAGCTCCACCTGTAGAAAATAAAAAACCTAAGACAATAGAGGAATACGAGGTGGAAGAAGCTAAAGAACTTGAAAAGTTAGGACAAGTTGGCTCTGGTTTGGAAGATCGTCAAACTCCCGAATATACCATGAACTACCAGCAGTCGGTCTCTGCTGAAGATATATTTTTGCAGGTCAGTAACCTATCTCTATTATAGTCAATGGTTTTGAAGTTTAAAGTGTGAAGATTAATTGTACGTTGATTTCAACAATTCTACCAATTGAAGTCGTATTCTAACAATACATTGAATACATTCCCGTGTGTCAGTTGTGTTAAGACTAGGTATAAAACAGAAATAGATGGGTACTTGGTGTCTTTTGATTGCGTCAGCTTAGAAGTTTGATTTTTTCACAACTTTAAGGGACAGTAAACCTGAGTATTCGATATGAATTTCAGTTAGATACCTCTACGCGTTCCTGAAAAAAAGGGTCTTGACTGACAGACGGACAACAAAGTGATCTTATAGGATCACTTTGTTCCATTGTGTTATTTTCTTCTTTTTAAAGTACAGAATCCTAACACACAATGCCATTTAGCTTCAAACCAAGCAGAGCTTGCACTATGATAGCTAGATTGACTGATAGAATAATTTATATAACTTAATTTGACTGAAAAATACAACATTACTGCAAAAGAAAGGAAAATTTGAAACTATCTCTTTACCAAACCATTTGGTCAACATGGTACGGTAGGTCAGAACCTTTCAAAGGAGGAACCAGAACCTGGCAGTGGATTTGTTAAGTCTTTTGATGTGATGTGATGTGAATATATTATATTCCATTAATGAATTATATCAATTCTCTAGATTAAAACAGAGATCTCTTTATTTACAGTTGTTTCACAACGCCATCTAGTCCCAAACTAAGCAGAGCTTGTACTATGAGTACTGAGACAGCTGATATAAAATATAAACACATAAATGTTTATTTTTTGTAAATATTTACATGTTAAAAAAATACAAACTCCGAAACAAATATTTTCAGATCAAGGTCAGGAGTTAGTCAGCACTTTGATGTAATACTCGTAATTCTTACAGATTGGACCGAAGACTCCCAGCTCAGCCAGTTGCGAGAACCTTATAGTAAGAATTAAGTTGCCTGGTGACAAAAAGGAGAATGTAGATTTATCAGTGGACAACACGAGCGTAACAGTCAGCTCTCCACAATATTTGTTGAAGTTACCTCTGCCGCACGGAATTGATCCGGACCGATCCAAAGCCAATTGGGATTCAGACCAAGAAACATTATTGTTGACCCTTAAGTTGGATAGAGAGTTTGATTTTGTTAACTTTTAGATTTTTTCTGTAGTTCGAATAAGAGAAGAAGTGCTTCTAGTATTTTTTGCTTATTATATACTTCAAAATATACTTAGTCGTCTTTTAATAGACCGTTTATAACGTTTCTTGAGGTTAGAAATATGACATTAATATATCTGATGTAACAAAACCTACCTATGTGTTTCTTTTAAACTTTTTTGGTGTATCACACGGAAGGGGTAAAGAAAAAAAAATACGAAGAGTTACCGTAAAATTGATATCAAACTCAGTCAACTCTCTCTAATGTATACAAATCACTGGTTTATCTATCTTCGTTTCAACGTTTTTGGCACTTACCGTCTGTTTAATCTATTATATACTAGCTGAACCACGTTTATAACAACTGCGGGTAACACCGCGGGGCGAATCAATCAATCTGATAATAAAATTCCCAACAAAATCGGTCCCGACGTTTCAAAATTGTGCCGGAACAAACAGACAAACAAAAAAAAATTAAAATGATTTTTTTATGTAAGCACCATTTATATACTTTCATATGCATTTAGTAAAAAGCTGTTAGTATGAAATTACAAACAGACACTTCAATTTTATTTATTTGTATAGATCCTAATTCTCGGTAGTCAAATCGGAAAATATTCAACCGATTTACACTTTGTTTTTTTAAATTTGTGGTTTGCTGGCGTGCATAAGGATAGATAGGATAGTTAACTTCAAGTTTAATACAATAGGAGCAGAGCATGATTGAAAGGAGACGCAGACGATATGTTCCAAATGTGCTATAAAGGCATTAACTTTTACCAACTTATCTTAGTCAAATCATAGGGCCTTCGCAACTAAGTCAAGAGCGAGACACTACTTTGTAATGTAAAGCGACGTTGTAACCGTCATTTAAAAAAAAAAGCATCTTATGCCATCATAATAAATTTCCCTAATTTCTTATTGCACATGGGTCTATAATTCTATTTTCTTTTTCGTTAATAAATAATAATTTATCATCAACAACCTTTAGGTAACTATCCACTTCTAGATATAGGCCTCTCCTTAGAAAAGAGGTTACAATTAATCCATGCCTTTAAAAAAATACGAAATTTCCACCTAGTTAAATAGGTATGTCAGATAGGTTTAGGACATGTTGTTACTTATAGAACTGGTGTGGGGTGGCAGAGGTGGAGAGCTCTGTCGGGGGTTTTATGTGACACAAGAACGCCTATTGAAACCAAAGGCAAGATCTACAAAACCGCAATCAGACCAGCCATGACATGTCATTCGGTGCCGAGTGCTGGGCTATAAAGAAAGCCCACGAACAGAAAATGCACATAGACGAGATGAAGATGCTAAGATGGGCAGCAGGTGTAACTCGACGAAGGATAGGTTTAGGATATATAAACACACACGTACATCATTGACTTCCCATATATTTAGTCGAAATTATATTTTTGCAACCGATATATTATTGTTCTTCTAAGTTTTAGTATTAACTATTAGGTTCACGAAGTTCTAAATAAACGGAGCAATATATATTGATGCTGTGATCTTATTCTCAAAATAACCACCCACTCATAAGCATTGTTATTAATGCCAGCCTCAGGGACAAATTAATAACATCACTGGCGCTCGCAGGTTCAAATAAATTATTAGGTATATTATTTTATTTTTTACTAGCGACCCGCCCCGGCTTCGCACGGAAGGATTGCAGATGCACCAATCGATGCGTTCGGCAGGTAGACACGATTCGTGCATTTTAAATCTGTAATATCTTCGAACATACTCATTTAAATTAGATACTGTAAACGGTCATATTGATCTTTATTGAATGCACAATGTATTTAAGGTACGTAATTGGATAAGAATTAATGCTGCATTGCTTAAATTCACTTAGTAAATAATCCAATATTTCTCGTTTAAAGAAAGGAATAAAAATGGTTATTGTGAGTAAAAGATAAACATTTACCATCGCGGGCTTTTTTGTAGACCCTTTTAAGGTGTACAATACTGTACTTATTACATTAATTTGATCTACGAGTATCTGGTAGGGTGCAGTCAGCAGCGTTTGCAGTGTAAACGCAAAAAATGTATTTATTTACGTCACATTAGAAACCTCTTAAATTATCAGTATTTCTCTATTATATTATACATATAAACCTTCCTCTTGAATCACTCAATCTATTAAAGAAACCCGCATCAAAATCCGTTCCGTAGTTTTGAAGATTTAAGCATTTATAGTGACAGACAGCGGAAACGACTTTGTTTTAAACTATGTAGTGATTGCGTTCATTATCAGTAGGTATGAGATATGATTAGACGATCTTTTACATAGTTCATATACTCGTAGTTTATAATAATTAATAAAACATACCTACCTGACGCACTGATTGCCTATTGAGGCGAACAATATATCGGTGCATTTTAAAAATATATTTAGAACAAAATCGATACTTATTCAATAGTCAAATAAAAGAAACGCGTTAGTTTAACAATCATGGCAGAATGATTTACGTGAGCATGTCTAAATATTTTCTTTATATTCTGTGTTATGTTTCCACATGTTTCGTCTTCTATTTCTTAATTTAATATAAACGTAGTTAAAATTACTTGAAGCGTAATCGTTTCGGTTATAAAGAGTAACCGTAACAAACCGTGGCCCAGGTCGTCAACTTTAAATATGAATATAATTTAATGTATAATATATCGGAAAACATATATACAATGTGATAAAGGTGCATAATTTATTCTGTAACTTTGGTGATTGTAGTGTATGTAGGTTCTTGAGTAATGGCACATATGACACGCAGAGATATAGTACATTGAAAAGTAACAGTTAGGGTTGCATTTCTCAGAGGATGCAATTTTATTTTTTATAAGTGAAGGAGGTGTTAGTGTAAAGTTAAATTCAAGTTTGTGCGGTTGCAACCCTTGTCCTCCGGCCACCATCTTGAAAAAAGAGGTGCATATAGTTTTTATGGATTATAAATAAATACACAACTCCTAAATATATTTTTTTTAGTAAATAGTATCTATATACCGTGCGTACGCGTGCGAGTGTGCAGACGAGCCATGGTGACGGAATTAAATAAATAAATCACAATATTATAGTAGTACCTATTATTTTTATTTTTCAGCGTGTTGCAAGGTTATAGGGATTATTGAGGGTTATAAAGACGAGCTCGAACTCTTGAACAGGCCATAACTCAGAGACTCCTATGGACACAAATAACCTAGGTTCAGTGTAGATCACCCAATGATAAATACGATCCCCAGTCGTGAAAGAACGAAGCTGAGTGGAAGAGAGAGTGACTTGTGAGAGTCTACAACACTAATGTATAATCCCATATTCTTTGAAATACCTAAAACGTGTAACAAAAAATGGTCATGTAAGTAGTAGTAATACCAACACACTCCACAACTTTCACTGATGAATCGTTCATGTCAAATCGTTGTTATGGGTACTAGACAAGTGATATAAATACATATATACTTTTTTTTTGTAAATAGGTACTTACATATTATACCTACATAGAAAACACCCAAACTCTGAAACAAATATTTGTATGAAACATACATAAAAAACCTATTTACCATGTAAATGAGGAAAAGAAAATTCGTTGGTAATATGTAATACGTGTTTTAAATTAAACTGTCAATAATCAATGTCTTTAAATTATTCTACAAAACAGTTAATCAACTATTCTATCGATTGGGAAAACCAGGCGTTTCAAATCTTTTCTGAGAATGTTAAAATACAGATGAATACTCGAATGACTATGTATGTTTTAGATAAGTGATAGGTACTCAAATGTTCGAGGAATTATTCGGACTAATACCTGCCACCTCTTTCTGTTATCGTCGTACGCGACAGCAATTTCATCCCCATCACTTAGATGGCTGGCAGTCCACAACTGTGCAGTTTTCTAGGAACTTTCTGCCTCGCACAACAAAACTGTGGAATGAACTGTCACCTGTGGTATTCTCGGACCAATACAACCTTTAAACCTTCAAGAAAATAGCGTACTCCTTCTTAAAAGGCCGGCAACGCACTTGTGACGGCTCTGGTGTTGCAGGGTGTCCATGGGCGGCGGTAATCTCTTACCATCAGGCGATACGTCTGCTCGTTTGCCCACTATTCAAGAAAAAGAAACTACTATAACTATTTTTTTTCCAGCACCGTCACCCTCGCTTTATATATTTTTGTAACAACAATAAATTAGATTAATTATTTATAAACGTTGTTTATCTTTAAGCAGCGGTTTTGAGGTATTTGACTTTAAGGCTGTTTAGAGTTGAAAATAAAATAGAACCGTTGCAAGTTAAATAATATTTATGAATAGGACAGTATTTAACCATAGATAATATTTTACAAAAAAAAATCAGCAAGATTAGTGCAGGGTGTAAAAGTAAATAACCTGAAATACAGGTTAAACTGATATTAAAATAGAGATTCATGTGAAAAGTTTTAGAGCTTCTATTGAAATTCTGTTAAAAGCGTTACGAATTAAATGTTAAATTATGATAAATTGTAAGTACTAGCGCTGGAGTATTGTTTTACTTTAGATAAACACTAAGAATTCAATTAGAATACATTTTTAGATAAGATTGATGATTGAAATCGTTTTTTAAATGGTGAAAACATCATTTCAAATGTGTACCTAACACATAACCTTATATACATAAATTAATATTATAGCTATTTAATAATATCTCTATTTATTTATTTATTTATTATTATTATTTAATCATCCACACTAGTTCTTACTGTTACCTTATATAATATGTATGTATATACTTATTTTTCCAACCAATTTTATACACCAGGGACTACCCTATACTTTCTATGTCTTTCTTTCCATCCCATGGTTGCCTGGAAGAGATTGCCTCTGGGCGATAAGGCCGCCAATTGTACCTTCTAGTTTTATGTTACCTCTTTAAGTAATCTGGTGTACAATAATAATAATAATAATAATAAATATTTCGGACAATTTATTAACACACAACGCCGTCTAGTCCCACGTTAAGCGAAGCTTGTGTTATGGGTACTAGACAACTGATATAAATACTTATATACTTTTTTTTTGTAAATACATACATATTATACATAGAAAACACCCAAACTTCGAAACAAATATTGGCAGATCATACAAACATTTGGTACGACCCGGGAATCGAACCCGAGACCTCAAGCACAGCAGTCGCTTACGCTACCACTCGCGCCACCGAGGCAGTCAAGAGAGAGAAAATAAAGAGATTATTATTATTATTATAACCAGCTGTGCCCTGCCATTGTGGTTCCATAATTAGTGAAATACTGAGAATAATATCTACGTGAAAAATAAATGAAAACCATCTTTAAATAAGTTTTTATATAGCGTATACAACAAACGTGTACAGTGGTCGTTTACCACAAAATAAAGAGGTTGACCTTTTGAGCTATTAAAGCTAAATAAACTTAATAATTAGACGTGTTTATGTATTATACTTATTAGTAACTGCTACAACAAGTACGCTGTAAAGTGAAATAATTGTTTTTGCAAAAGTACATAATTTTCTTTGGTGTTGCAGATAATTCTTACCATGTAAAAGGATAGTAAATAAAATAAAATATCTTATTCTACATATGAATAATGGCATATATAACTAGCTAGTTGTTAACAATATTTGGTAGCGATCAACCTACCGCACAGAAGGGATACTATACGCTTTTCGTTGTGGTCAGCAAATACTGCCGTTTATTTCGATCGAAGTATTCACAACGTGCGGCTGTGATTGGCATACATTTAACATATTATCTAAATTCTCAAGAGGCCACAGTCGACTTAACATATTCACTGTAAAAATGTTTGCTATAGTTTTATTATGAGAGTTACTCTTTCCTGATAAACTAGTGGTGGTGTGTGATGTATAAATATAAAATTTAAAGAAAATAAGGTATATTGTCACTAAAAGTAAGTACTAACTAATTTGTACTCAATTACTGCGAATCATAGTATGTATGCATGTATGCTATTCCCTGCATAAATCTCTATACAAAAGTAATTGTAACCAAATGAAAACTGTCTGGTTTGTGCTATCTTAGTTTAAATAGTCTTCGAAATATTTCCATATTTTCCTGTCCTCTTTTTCGTTTTAAGATTGCTTATCTACCAGTCGCATCAAATTATTATTAAAATACTTATGTGACTCTCGTCTTATTCTTAAATCCTCCTTTTGCTATGATGCAAAACAATTATACGTTATATATAAAAAACACGCATACATAAAACTCTCGTGTTTGTTGTGTATCAAAAACGTGTACAAATAAATATTAGTAGTTTGGTTTTATTATTAAATATCGTTATCTTCTATCATCATGACCATCAATATGATTAACTGGTGTCCTAGTTAAAGAGAAACTGTTGTTAAATCTTAATTATGTCGACCTTGGAAATGTCTTTGTCCATATAAATGTATGAGTTTAATATTCTGAAATTTATTTAGAATCGGGCAATAACTTTAATCTTATAACTTTGTATTCGCACTACCTATTTTCATTTGACACTATCAGTGTAAAGGAATGTTTATTGAGCTATATAGAAATCGGTTTCGTCTCAGTTAACAATACGTAAACAATTTTTACAGCAGCTGCTTCATATTAAAGCATTTACCGTGATTTATTTTTCCTTTATAGGATGATTGTACGCGGTGCTTTATGGTTACAAATTCTATTTGTACTTAATATATACATACCTTTTGATATTGTAAGCGCTTGGAAAGAACAACGTGAGTAGTAAATTTTATTTGTATCGAATTTCACTTCCAAACTTACACATTTACGAGTTTTGTTTAAAAGTATATTAAATTCTTGTTTGGACCCTTGTTTCGTGTATTTATATTTTTAAATTATATTTTGATTTTCAGAAATTTTTCCTCCGCATTTAATACCAAACGAGGCGTTAGACACTCGACGTGCGATAGTTAGACGAAAAATAGTGCTTTATCATAATTTTTTCCGTTCTAAAGTTCGACCGAGCGCTTCAAATATGTTGCTAATGGTACGTTTTCTTTTTTTGTGTAGTTATTTATTAATTCATAGAAACATGATTTAGAAGAAAAAAATTAAGAAACATTTGTAACAATAGTAGATAATGTTATCTTCTTTTCCGACTTCCATAAAGGAAAAGGTTCTCATTTTTGTCTTAATCAAATCTGAAACGATTCTGAAAATTATTTTTTGTTTGAAATTGTATAATAATGTATCTTCTTCTTCCTAATCTTATCCTAACATTATTAGGGGTCAGCTACTAGTTCCACCTGTTTTATCTGAATATTAGTTTTTCCACGAAGCGATCGGCATCAGACCTCCGCAAGTCTGAGGGTGAACTGAATTCGAAGGTTGAAACTAGCGTCAGCATATTTGAGGGCACTGACTTCTCAATAACGATTACCAATAATGTATATCTTTACATATATGCATAGGGAGCAAACAAGCAGAATTTGTAGTAATTCGTGCATTTGCTTTCCGAGAGCATCTTTTGGTATTATTCCTTAAAACCCTTCTTTGTTTAAATCAATTTACTTATATCATCCATTCCTTAGATCCTTAGAACAATAAATGAATAAAACTGTACGTACTTGATTTGCTGTTAGATGTTTTTATTTCATGACCGCATTGAATATAGAAAATTAGAGATGTAATATAAAGATGGTTATATTTTTTTACAGTCATGGCATGACACTGCAGCGCGCCAAGCACAGGCATATGCAGAAAAATGTCTCTTTCTGAAACACAACGACCCAAAAGAAAACACTGTGGCGCATCTCGGTTCATGTGGCCAGAACTTGTTTGTTGCTGCTCAGAAAACCCCTTGGTAACATAACTGCAATGTTTATTTTAACAAACGGCATTTGGACCTAAACAAGACTGAGCTTGTACTATGGAGCTTTAATAGACAACTGATACTAATACATATTTCCACTTCATGTTTTGACTGCCCCGGTGGCGCAGTGGTAGTGAATGCGACTGCTGTGCTTTTGAGGTCTCGGGTTCAAATCCTGGGTCGGACCAAATGTTTGTGTAAATCTACAAATATTTGTTTCGGAGTTTGGGTGTTTTCTATGTATAATATGTATGTTTTACAAAAAAAAACGTATAAATGTATTCATATCAGTTGTCTAGTACACCCATAACACAAGCTCTGCTTAGCTTGGGACTAGATGGCGTTGTGTGTTAAATGTCCAAATATTTATTATTATTATTATGTAGAGGTATACAGATTACACATGTACCCAAACGAAATAGAACATTCCATATTCAAAGACACATATTTGAATTGAGCGGGATCGGACACCTTTGGCTTGCCAAATGAATGTAAATTTTACGATTATTTATATTACTTATTCATAAATATTATTTAACTTTAAGTAGCGGTTTTATTTATTTATTTAAGCCACCTGCAACTAAATAGCATAAGGCGGGCTTAATGCGATTTTGTGTTATTTGTAACTTTAACATTGTAAGCTTAAAGTTGAAAATAACATAGAACCGTTGCTTAAAGTTGGCATACCTGTTATTGGTTAGTGACCCTGACTGCCAAGCCAAATTAGGGTTCTATCCCTATCCACGACAAATATTGTATGATTAGCATGATAATTTAGTTCAGTGTCTGGATGGAATTTTATTGCATGGTAGCCTAGTGGTTTAAGCGGTCGCCACGCCACTTTCTACTGCGCCAAGTGTCGTTGGTTCAAATCCTACATGGGACAACACTTTGTGTGATCCACAAATTATTGTCCTAAGTCTGGGTGTACTTTGTGTTCGTTACATGTATTTCTATAAAGCCACCTGCAACACAGTGGTCTTTAAAAAAATATAATTTATATGTGTATTTAGAAATATATAAATATGTTTACCAGCAGTCTTATTGGTATAGTATTTCCTATTATTTAATCTATAAATACTATAATAGGTGGTAATTTAAATGACAGTAGAGTACTGTGTTAAATACAATAAGTGATGAATTACAAACATTGATTTTATTTGATCAATAAATAAATAAATAAATAAATATTTCGGACATCTAACACACAACGCCATCTAGACCCAAGCTAAGCAGAGCTTGTGTTATGGGTTACTAGACAACTGATATAAATACTTATATACTTTGATCAATGACCAGTACTAACTTCAAATATCATTGTTCTGATTTATCCTACAAGGAAACTCAACATAATATGTTCTTGATTGTTTTTTCTTTTTTACTTGATTATGGCAATGCCATGCGTATGGTAATACGTTTGGCGGTCTGTGTTACATCATAGCGCATAGACTACTGAAACGATTTTAATAAATGAAGGTGAATATTGAGGTGTCAATAGATTCCTAATAATTTCCCGATGATTTATAAATTTTGCCAAATTTTTTTTACTTAGTCGTGTTATAGTATTTTTAAAATGTGTTCTTGTTATTTTATTTACATACACATATTTAAAATTTCAATATTTAAAACTTACCTTACCTTAAAATGTAAATAAAAATAATTTTCCAATCATATTAATTATACCGTGGGAAAGCCATGCTTCGGCATGCGTGGGCCGGCTCAACCGGAGTGATACCACGGCCTCACAGAAAACCGGTGTGAAACAGCGCCTGCGCTGTGTTTCACCGAGTGAGTGAGGATACCGAAGGTCCATACCTCAGACCCCTACCCCAGACCCCTACCCCCATCCCTATCCCCCGAAGACCAGCAACGCACTTGTGACGCCTCTGGAGTTGCGAGAGTAGGCGGCGGTAATCGCTTACTACGAGTATCAGGCGACACGTTTGCTCGTTTGTCTCCTATCCCATAAAAAAATGTGTATATAGATGTAAATAGAATTTCTAAGTTAGAAATCAGTTTAATCAACAAAAGTACTTTGTGTTTACATGAAGGTGAAAGTTAAATGTAAACATCACTTAAGTCACGTGATATTCAATAATATTGATATTAAAACTTGTTTTTATCTTTCCAAAGTTAGAAAAACTCACACCAATGTATTTTAATCTGATATAATTAATATAAACTATAAAAAAGCTAATCTTAATTAAGTGTACATGTTCAAAATAAACTTAAGGTTTAACTTAGATGAATAACAAAACATAAATTGAATGTTTACAAAAACTTGTTTAGTCTAACGAAGTAAGTCATGGTCGAACACTGATGACGAATGCATTTAATTTACTACCTACAGTTAGGGTCTAGATTTCATTCTAATAATTCTATTGTTTACACACTATTGCAATTAATATACTTCACGAAGCTGCACTTTATTGCCCGACTACGTCGAAGTTAAAAGAAAGGGTAATGGTTTTGGCAGTTTGTATTTACGATTATAATATAAACTAGCTGAACCCCGCGGTGTTATCCGCGGTCATTGTCGTACCGCGGATAACACCGCTCAGCTAGCAAATAAATAAAGGTCGTTTGAGTACATTCAAATCCAAGCGACAAAATGAATTTGTGATGACAAAATTAAGATACAAACTGTAGTCTTAAATGAAATATATTTGCACTCAATGTTCTTACGAATGAAATTGCTCAATTTAGCACACTACATCAATTTTGCCATGCGTATTTTACGATAATTGATCACAAACTCATAATTGATCACAAAACTACCTGTAATGTGTTCCATTATGAGCTATAAGGCATGTCACTTTTCAAGGTAAAATTTACTTCGATAGCTAAATACGATAAATAACCGCAATTTTTTGTATGGTTGTATTTCCTAGTGTTGATCATCCGAGCCTACTCACGTTTGTCTTTATTCTTGGTTTCTTTAATAACAAATTCGTGAACATGTAATTATAACGTAAGTAGCAACTGATTAACTCTATGTAATAATGCCTTTAGGTCGATACAAACAAATTTTATTGCAGACCATGTTAATTATATAAAGTTGAATAGGTATTTATTGTATAATTAACGATGATTAATAATAAAAATATCTATCTTTTTAAGATTTATCTATGTAGGAAATGTTATGTGAATTTTTTGATTATTTATTTTAAAACCCGCGAGTCTGGTTCTTTTTTAGGGTTCCTTAGTTCTCATTCGGAAACTCTTATAGTTTCGTCTTGTCCGTCATCGACGTACCTTTCAAGCGGTTATTGCTAGAAAAATGATTTCTTTCATAGATATGTGTATTTACCACTTCGACAAAGTGCTAACATAAAATCACGAAAAATACTTTTTCTACCACTTAAGTGCGGATGTTTGGATGTAGGGATGGATATCATTAGATAGGTATTTAATAAACATTGAGAGCTTGCTTAGGCGATTCCTTGATTAATGTATAATTTTGCGAGGTATTACATTTTAATGTGCATTTTTTTAAAGCTTCAATATGGTTAGGTTCTTGGGTTTTTTTAGTATCACGACTTTGTAAATATTAAATTTAGTTGTGCTTTCCAGTTACAGCGAGACAAGGCCTATTCAACGTCTTTTGTTATATTATACTCAAATATTAACGATTTTTGTTACCAAAACTATTGCTACAACATTTTTTAATGTCGACAAAATGCCTATTACAATGTATGTAGTAAGTCGTTACCACCTCGTCACGCATGTGCAGAACATTAAAAGTAGCCTGCTGTAGTTTAATTTATATTTAAGATATCTAGCTTATTCTAAATTGCCTTCCTATGTTTATCCATAACTGATCTTAAAAGAGGCGAAACCAGTATTTGATCCAATCACACGTTATATTTTAATTGCCGCATTTTTGCGCCAATTATCCCAAACATAATTGACCTGGTAAGTTGTTTGAGGTTTTTAACATTCAAAACTTATCACCGAATATAAGCTATGAGTTAGCCTTAGTTTTAACTCACCATTAAGAGCCTTCAATAGAGGATTTAAAAAATAATAATATATCTATACTTATCAATGTTTCAGGTTCTTCGCTTTGAAGACATGGTACCTTGAATATCAAAACTTCACCTACGGTTATCCTCGCTATAATCTCAAAAACATCGGACATTATACTCAAATGGTGTGGGCAACTAGTCACAAGGTCGGATGTGGAATGGCTTACTGTAAAGGAGGACCATGGGGACAATTTTATAACTATGTCTGTCATTACTGTCCTGGGTACGTAGCACCTAAATTGTTTGAAATATTATTAGTTACTTCTTCTTCTTTTGATGAAATGGCAACCATTTATAGTCTTCAATTATAAGTCTTCGAGTCTTCAAGTCTTCGTCGGGATGAAATTAATGATAAAAAATATATAAAATGTGGATGACATAAAATGGGAATCGTCTTTCGAAAAACAAAAACCGATCATCTATTATTAGTTACTAGAAACCTGCCCTGGCCGCGCCGCGTGCGCGGGAAAATATAATCTCTTTGCGGAAAATATAATACAGCTTATGTTACCCCGAGATGATATGCGGCTTAATTTTTTCCGACGTCTTCAACAAATATCGTCACATTTTAGCCAATAAACTCAAAATTTTTCAAATTATATACGGAAACCTTCCTCAAGATTCAAAATCCGTGCAGTAGCTTTCGAATTTATTGCGAACAGACAGACATACAGACACGGTGGAGGACTTTGTTTTATAATATGTAGTGATTTTATATAAAACTAGCTTTTTAAAATTGATGAACACAACCCCAAATACCTCGTTTTTATTTTTCTGCCTACAAAATGTCAAGTTTGTAGCTCAAGTTTTGCATTTAAAAGTCAGTCAGGGCTAGTAAATTGATACAAATGTATTTAATTTTAATTCCCAGTAAAAGCTAAAGTTTTGGAAATTCATGTGTTCTATACAAATAACACAGGCAATCGAACGAAGGGGAGTAGCCATTTAAGTGTCTTTATTTAGTTTGTGTGTTTATTTGTTTGTGTGAAATCTAGTAACTGAAATTTAACCCCCTTCCTGTTGACAGGTTGATCCAAAATTTGGTACACACTTACATTTTATCACACACACACACACACACACACACACACATTAACATAATAGAATGAGAAGTACTACGTAATGAATGAAATCGTTGGGTCTGTGTTTCCATTTAGTCAACTCAGTTTACGCTACGCCCAACGATTTTTTTTTCTGATCAATGCCTTAGATTAATGAGGGAGACGGATATGATGAGTCGAACCTGGGACCTACCAAATTAGTTTTTAGCTTTTAGTGTATTATTTCCAATATTTTTTTTTTCTGATGTACAACAGTCTATCATTTTTGAGGGGGGACGATCTTCACATATACACAATTTAGACTCGCATACAAAAGCAATGTCACTACGAACACACACATAACAATTAAAACAAAACATTCAGAATTCCCGCACACATAAATGTAACATATAGCCTATATGACATAGGCCCTTTCGGGCTTATACTTTGACCTAGGGGAACACTTGCATGTGGCTACTTCCTACGGTGTTGCCTCCAATCACTTTCTTAATAATACCAATAGTACCAAATAATTAAACGAAATACAAGAAAACCACAGCAACGCGTGGCCGGGTCTGCTATATACTCGTATAAAAAAATTGAATATAGACAAACATCGGGACAGGTGAAAGTAAATAAAAATTTGAATTAAAATAAATTTCTTTACGAATGAAGTCACGTGCAAAAGTTAATATCTATATCTACTAATATTATAAAGCTGAAAAGTTTGTTTGTTTGAACGCGCTAATCTCAGGAACCGCTGGTCCGATTTGAAAAATTATTTCAGTGTTGGATAGTCCATTTATCGAGGAAGACTACACAATATATATTATAACGCTAATACTAAAAGGAGCGGAGCACCAATGAAGAATGTTTTAAAAATGGGGGAAAATTTTCACGCTACGGGCAATAGAAGACGCAAACGAGGTTGCGTGGGTCAGCTAATAGTTTTATATACCAAATATTATTTTAGATACTTAACAACTGTGGGCAATAATGAATAGTCATCCCATTGTGCTATTAATTAATCTCTTTTCTAAGCAGATTCTTATTCGGCAGTGGACTACTATTGGCTCTTGATGATGATGTGTGTCAATTTAACTATCACGTTTCTAACAAATATTTATATTTCTTCTCAACAGTGACAAGCCTATGACTAATTTTTAATAGAATTCTAATGAATAACTCAATCATTGTACCATTTGAATTAAATTAGACCACCTACTTAGCTCTTTCTTTAAAACTGTATTATGTGGTTATTCCGTTTTCTTCATTTCGATGGTATAATTAAGTATCTTTAGATCAGAGAAAATAGCATCTTAACAAAAAAACAACGATATAATTTAAATATAAGAGTGCGAGATATAAACATCAAATAAGTAGTGTCATCAACAGCTGGCTGCTACTTGTCCACTATTGGACATAGGCCACTCCTCAGAAAGAAGGTTTTGGTTCACTGGCCAGTCGGATTGGTGTAGCGATTATGTCAAGTTTTCCTTCTCATGGCATTGTTGCTGTATTGGCGGTCATTATGTTATGTATGTGTATCTCATAATAACACTTTTTTTCATTTCAGAGGCAATATTGATAGTATAACGCAATTTCCATACAAAATTGGGAAGCCGTGTGCGGATTGCGACGACTCTTGTATATCAGGACACTTGTGTACAAATTCATGTCGACATAAAGATTACTACCTAAACTGTGCACAACTGACTGCACTTTCGTCTGATGTCTGCAGTCAAGGAATCTGCAATGCAACGTGCCACTGCAACAGTCGTATACACAAAAATTATCCATGGCAATGAATCCCATTTTTGTTTTTTAAGAGTAGATTGTAAGATGTAAATAAATTTTAAAATGTATAAAGATTTATTTACTTGTATTATTTATGTTCATGGTCGCTATACACACAATATGTACGCGTAGGTTTTTGCCACGATCCTGAAGTACATATATGGCCAGTGTATAGTGGGCCTGCTTTTTAAAGGGGACCTTTGTCCAGCAGTGGACAAGTATAGGATGATGATGATGATCTACATTAATCAGAACTTCAATTCCTCAGAAACCGTAATTAAGTTATCGAATGTAGCCTCAACCCGTGTTATTTAAAAAGTTTCATTAGCAACAATGGTGTTCAGTATAACTTTTATTTCATGAGTTAATCATTCACAACAAAATGCAAGAGTCACATTTAAAGAAAGAAACCATTTTGCCAGACCTGCTCTAGACAGTACAACTTCTTAGGACAAAAAATAATTACCCAATTTGATAAATTAATCAGATCATACGCACGTAAAATTAAAGGTAATGAGAATGGAAAAGGTTTCTAACTTTATTAAAGTCAATTAAAAAACCGCTGTCTTCTTGTTTAACTTTCACTTAGAACACTAATTATATTATTATTGTTTTGACTCGTGTTTTTAGTTTCACACATTAACTGACATAGAGGTGATATGAAAGAAAGTTTTTTATGAGTAATTGTTATTTGTTTATTTGAAGCGATACTAGTTGTATTTAGAGTAAGGGTTCATAATGTATTCGTACAAGCAGGTGAGTCAACAGGTGGGGTGGTTGCCCGTGCGGAACCAACCACGATGCCAGACCGTACCTTTCTTTAACTGGAGTTGTTATATAAATTAAATAACGGACCTGACTTTTAGATGAGTTATTTTGATTTAGCTCTATGATTGCATTGAAGAAAACTAGGCAAAATAAATAAAGAAAATTAAAATAAAAAAAAAATTCCTCAACTTTTAAGTATGTGTATGGGGCCGTCCATTAATCACGTGAGGCTTGAAAGAGGGGGAGGGGGTTTAATAAAAATCACTAAATATCACAAGGGGGGACGGGTGTGTAGTAAGAAGTCCCGTGAATTTGTCCTACTAATATTATAAACGCGAAAGTTTATAAGTATGGATGGATGGATGGATGTTTGTTACTCTTTCACGCAAAAACTACTGAATGGATTTTGATAAAACTTTACAATAATATAGCTTATACATCAGAATAACACATAGGCTACAACTTATAAAATATAGCTTCGCCTCGCGGCGTTGCCTGCGTTTATTGTCGTACCGCGGGTAGTATCGCGGGTTTCACTTTTTTGTTATACATATTATATTTCTTCCGAAGAGATTTTCTGCATAGTGTACTATGTACAATATTTATTTCTCGCATGATTACATTATTCCTTTAATATTATTTTTACGGCAGTCAAAAACAACCTGCAACCTTTCTGTCAAGACATTCTTATCAGGGTTCTTAATTTCAGAATAAAATTAGAATATACTTACTTACCTGTACTTAAAGATAACATTCAAAAAATTTGCTATGAATACACGTTATTTAAACGGGACGGGGGGTTAATCTTAAAACTTACCATATCACCGAGAGGAAGGGGGTGTTAAAATGCTAAAAAAACATCACGTGATAAATGGACTTCCCCTATGTCCGATAAACTGACTGAAACTTTGGAACCACGTAAACGAAGTAGTTAGCAACATATTTCTTTTAATTCGTCAGTTGTAAGTGATTAATTTAATAGATTAAAATTTTAGAGCGATGATTGCAGTGTGTGCCTTGTTTTTCGGGTACAGGAGATGGTAAATATTTGTAGTGTCATAAACAATCATTAGCCGACGTGAGTTTTATGTAAAAACTAGTAGACTCAGATGAGCTCATATCGTGAATTTTATTAGCTATAATTTGTATTCAGTCGTGTTCCCGACTGACCGAGCAACATGTTTCCCACCCCCACCACGATTCCGACCCAATTGTAATGCAGCGGCAGGCGTGGAGTCCGGCGTGCGGGCATTGCGCTACCGGCGTCCACACTTCGCGACCATCTGCCGCCCGGCACCCGGCTCGCCATGGTCTGCGACGACGGCTTGCACGCCTCATCGCCTCACGTGCCGCGCAAGTCACTCCGCCGCCTTGCCTCCACACGAGGCTTCAAGCCTCGTGCAAATGATTACGGTTGGATTCGCGTTTTTGAAGGACTAGAACCTTTCGCTGTTGACGCGCCTAGCAAACTCGTCAAGATCACTCTGAACACTACTGTAGAAGAAGTAAATAGAAACCTTGGCTTTAATGATGATTTGTCGTTATGGCTTCAAATTGGCGGCGAAAACTCAAGACGCTTAGAACTGGACGAGTTTCCATTACGAATTCAAGAGCAATTTTTGGCAATATGTGGGTGGAAGTCAGAAGCTCGAAGGTTAAGGATGGCTGTCGATCCAGAGTTACGACACTCTTTACGATGGTGTGCTGGCCCAGCTCCACAATCTGGCGGTGTGCTTCGATCTGGCACTGTTAACGTACTGAAGGGACATGTGTTCCCTCAATGGAAACCCCGTCTAATGTACGTTATAGGTTCAAGACTACATTCCTACGGTACGTCGGAATAACTTAGTCAATAAAAAATACATCCACCATCTCTTAGTCACAGTGCAATTTTTAAGATTATCATACAGTAACATTTCAGGCAGTTCCTGGGAGATGGTGGAGCTCAGTGGAGGCAGTATTGAACTGTGTCAACCGAAGGCTCAGAAACTGGTGCTCTGTGTGAAACCACGTTGTCAAGGCAACAATATATCCGGAGATAACAGTGTTAATCATCTTTTTCTGGGATTCAGCACCATTTGGGAAAGAAACATGTGGTTTTGTTGGTTAAAAGAGGTACGTACGCATTGCATAAAAATATTACAATTTCATCTTTTTAACGTTAGTGTAATTTTGTAAACTAGTAATCTTGGATGCATAAGTAAGCGCAGTCAAATTGATGATTTTCAACGGTCGGTGAGTAATCATTGCAATTGGAGCAAAACTTATGTGGAGCTGTTTAGTTCCGTCGCGTGCTCTGCGGTTTACAGATATGTTCGATTCTTAGCATATGATTGAGGTTTGATTTCGGTACACTTCACAGACTAACGAGCCATCAACATGATAGCGGCAAATTGGTAGACATTGTATAAAGCTTATAAAGCTTTTGACATTTCAATGCGGTAATTTCACATCAATCATCTCAGAGTTTTATACAACTTTGTGACATAGTTTGAGCACATATGAGGATGTAGATAGTGAGACATAGGTTTTAAAAGAAATAGAATCGAAATTGAAGTGTAAAATGATAGGATACTTTTCAATCTCTTAAAAAGTAAAGTATTCTATAATTTTAAACTTTAATTTCTAAGTCTAAAACTAAACGAATATGATGATAATTTTAATTTCGAGAATGTGTATTTGACTTTTAAAACCTATGTCTAACTATCCATATCCTCATTTGTGCTTACTTTTCAATCTCTTATAATTATAGTCCAATGCTAATGTATGTAGAATACATGTACAGTGTAAATATAAAATGTTAGAGTGAGAAATTTCGCGGAATTAAATTAATGATGACTTTTACATTGCCCTGAAAGAAATGTCACGGTCGAGATGTTGAGAGACCATTAAGCCTACTAGTGATAGTGGCTGGCGTGTACAGTGATGCGCCATAACCACCAAGGCACTTGAAGCGCTCGCACTTAGCTTCATTTTAACATAATATTCACAACTTAGTCTCACTGATCTTGTCATCTGAACGTGATTACCAATATCTAAATTACTAATAAAACAATCCATTGTGTTCAAAAACTGTAGGTACAAATAGTATCTAATTTCGTTAAATAAAGTTTTCAAGAAAACTGATCAAGGACAAACCGTCGTTTATACAAGCAACAGATACGTGAACGGCATAATAAACTATGCAGGAGAGTTATTCCGTAGTCTTTGGGAATAACAATGCCTAAAGAAGTTCGTCGGCCTCACCGTGTTTATATACCGAGACAGACGAACGCTGTCTTATTGCACTTACTTTTAAAATGTCATTTGATATAACGCCAACAATACGCTTGTATTGTACACGGATCGAGCTTAATATTTATTTTTTAACTTTGTGTGTTGTGTGTGAGTGTTAAAATATTGTGATGGTAGAAAGAAAAACAATGAACTGTGAAGACGACGAGGTCGACAGTTTGGATGTGTTTGCACAATCCTCATCTGATGATATTTTCTTGGACAGCTTGGAGCCTAACACACTAAAAGAAAAGTGTGAAGTAGTGGTTAGTTTTATTAAGAGACAATCTAATGTATCAATTTGGTTAACATTTTCATTGTTTATGAAGATAGTGATTTTAACGAATAAATTTTTGAATAAAATTTGGTACATAAATGCACGATTACAAAATACAATCAATGTTTAAACCGTAAAATTTAACGTGTTGCAGTATGGTGCTTATTTAACTAAAACATATTTTGAAATCTTTTTTTCTATAAGTAAGCTTACAGATCTAGTTTGTTTGGATTATTCTAGTTTGCAGTAACTTACGAGATCGTACTAGGGTAAATTTAACATAATGGTTTATAGAAATATTAAACAGCTCGAACTATTCGAACTAGAAATGTAACACTGATTTGATCTATTCTCTTTTCTAGGGCACACAAAGTAGTCAGCCACCCAACGTCCTTGACTTAAGCGGTAGTGGACGTGCATCCCTAGGAGTAACACTCGCGCAGCAAGCAGCAGGACCATTCTCCATACGAGTACTGCGACTGCGATCTAACGCCCTCACCTCTGTTCCATCCCAAGTATGGTCTCTGCGGTCTCTCACACATTTGGATATCAGTGACAACAGAATCCAGGAGCTGCCGAAGGAAATATGTCGACTGACACAGTAAGTCCTATGTTGATTGTTGTAGTATTGTGGCCAAATAAGAAACAAAACTAACGAGAACTAACTAGCATCACTAGGCCACCATGGTGTGGGTCACCATGCCGCATTGTTGCATTGTCTACATTCGCAATGGGTATTATGGTGACCACCATTCTTGGATTCAGCTCATGCTTTCCATCATCACCACCATCTACTCATTGCGAATGCAGACAATACAAAAATGCAGTATGATGACCCACATCATGGCGGCCTAGTAATGATTCTGCATCATTGGGTCTGGTCAAAAGCAATCACTAAAACTACAATCCAAGTGATTCCACAAACAACACAGTGGATCTGGAGTTGTTATTGTTCTAACCTAACCTAAACCTATACGATTCTGAATTAAGTTGATTTAAAGCAAACAGAACACGTTTCCTTTGCTCGTCATTTTATAGGTATGTAAGTTACATAAAAATAATAAATATAGACCAGAACCTATTATTTTTACACATTACCAGTGTTCACAGTTATTCTGTACAATCCCTAGGAATTGAAAATAATACCTAGGCAAACTATGTAAGTAATGGACAATATATTCATAATATTTCATACATTGCCTGGCCGCCCAAGGTATTGTATACATTGCCAAGGTATTGTATAGAATACTTGAATTATACCGATTACCGGTAACATAAACAAAGACATACCCAACCTTAAAAGAACGATATTATAATATACACCTCTTGGCGAGATTGTATTTGTATTGCATTAAGCCCGCCTATGTACATGTGAGCATGAAGTTTTAAAGTAAATATTTTTGATTTAATAAATAATAAATAAATAAATATACCGGACATCTAACACACAACGCCATCTAGTCCCAAGCTAAGCAGAGCTTGTGTTATGGGTACTAGACAACTGATATAAATACTTATATACATTTTTTTGTAAATACCTACATATTATACTCGTACATACAAAACACCCAAACTCCGAAACAAATATTTGCAGATCATTCAAACATTTGATTAAGTTTGTTTTGTTGTATTTTAATAGTTTATTCTTGATGAACTAAAAGGCACAGTTTCCTTTATTAAAAGTTGAAGATACTTAATCGATATAATGCTTTACTAATATTACTACGATTTCATCTTATTTAATTCAAGTGATATCTATATAAGTAGAAATTCTTTGAAGACATCACGAATGAGATATTTAGTTCACATAATTTGTTTTTGTAAAAACTACAATGAGTTAGTAAAATCTTATACAATCTAAAATTAGAAAAGTAACAAAATTAGAAATTATATCACTTTCATGCAAAAAAGAACATTTTCTCATTTTTCAATTTCAATTTAGTGAATCTAAAAATATTTTATCATGATTCAGTTTTAGTAATGATTATTTGTTATTTATTTAACGTATAGCCCGTAATGATTTTAATTCAAATATGCTGAAATTTTTAAACATAACATTTCAACTACCTTAATTTGGCATTAAAATGATTAGCCTTGTATGAGCAAAAACAGTAACTCAATATTACATATTGACGTAACCCAAATTTGTTCCACTGTAGGATGTGATGACGACACAGGCCAGTAGAATATATTCTGGTGAATGGTATACCATTCTCATAGCACTTTCCACTTTTGAAATTAGTCATTAACGCATTTATGTAAAATTGCAGTTTTAATTTGGTTTATGAATTTTTACTTCTCTTCTCATTTATCATACTTAATTATTATCTATTTGGAAATACTCTTCCTCATTTTAATATTACAACACAGAATATACAAAAAATAAGATGTTAAATAAAAAAACTTGACTATGATAGTGTTTCAAACTCAATTTTTTTATCCAAATAGTGATTTAAACTGATAGTTTAATGAGCCCGGAAACAGGCGTACGTTTCCGATATTGATGCTACTGGTCTCTAAGCTTCGAAGTTAAGAGAATATTTGGTACCTAAGAAAATTCTCTGACGGGGTAGGTTAAAACTTTGAATTCAAAACATAAATATTGAGGAGTATAGGAATCTAAATTCAATAATCTGACACCTGAAATTGTTAGGTTTAATTCCGATTATGTTCGTTAGATGGCGTTAGATTTATAACTGAAAATAATATATAACATTTAGCCCGTATCAGCATCATTTTGGTAATCAATTTAGACAGAATCCAATGTGATAAGATTATTATTTCTTCCCTCCTTAATATGTATATAAGAATAGGTATTTATAGTTTGAAATTTATCCAATTCTATGTTTGAAAGTAATGCCCAAGATGACAATAGCCAATAACAACAATAGAACAAATACATAAATGTAATCATTTGATATTTGTTCGTCTGTATCATGATATAGTGTGCGTAACATTACCAGTTCCATTCAGTAACTTACGATCAGCCAAGCGTGTTGCTCTCAGTACCTCTCGGTGTGTTCTTAGCCTTCGGCCTGTTGTTTAGATAAATACACCTACTTTTCTTTTGAAGAAAGAATACGCTGTTTAGTACGATTGTATTTGATTTCAGTAAGATTAAAACTATTTATTTTTCGGAAATATAGAATTACTTATTGTGGAGGAGTCTCCTATGAAAACCCCACTAATTTCACCAGTAGTAAAAACATCGTATAGATAGACAACTCAAAGACGTTTTCATTGTGATAAAGTAATATATTATATAAACAATAACATTATGTAAAACTTAACCTTAAAAGAAAATATGTAGTAAAGTAGATAGTACTTCCCGTTTGGAATTCTACTAAATCTTAATCATTGTCAACCAGAAGAGGACTCTATTATACATGACATCCTTAATGATTTCAAAGAAGACTGGTTAGAAATAGTCTGCGTGCAATTGTGTTTATTTTCAAATCGTTTGAGATGAACAAAGTAGAATAAATCGTAGATCTTGTCGGTGGATCCTACCCTGCCTTTTTTGATCCATCAGTATAACGTAAAAGCAATTAGTTTTTTATTAAAAAAATATTAAAACCTTATTACGAATTTTCAGAAGAAACTGGATCAAATTATGTTGTATTTCTGGCAGGGCATACCACTTGTCTAGCATGGCATTATTAGTACCCCATATTTCCGTTGTGTGCAAATTATTTGAAGTGGTACGTACCAAGCAAAGAGTAAGGAGGGGACAAGCTATCTACATCTGCGTGCCGGACCGTGCACGTTACGTTCACTTTGCTTTGCGCAGGCGCAACCCCTGTTAGCTAATTTGTATAGTACATTCGTCTCTACAAACCCGTCTTTAGGAATATTCATATTGTTAGGGCCAGAATATAAAATATATACCTATAAAAACAAGGTAATATAACGAAAAAAAAATACTATCGAATTGAGAACCTCTTTCTTTTTTGAAGTCAATTTAATCAATTTGTAAATTAAAAGCGTTCTTTAAACAGGTAGTCAATACACTAATATGAAAAACTCGAGATCTAAGAGGCTTCTTGATTAAAGACTAAAAGTGTTTTTTTTTCAGTAGATATGTTATTCCAAGGACTTCTTCCTTGGAATAACATATCTAAATAGTAATAAAAAAAATCTTGTAACTATAAGTATACTTACTTATAAGAGCGATCAATAACGTATTCAATTCGAGGCGTTTTTATGACACATTAGTCATAATAGGAATGACTATTTAATTATTTTTAATCTAATAATAGACTTACAATATATAATAAATACTGTGACTGGTGAATTAGTTTAAAAACATTCTGTAATAAATGCAGTGGAATAGTAGAATATACGACATATATAAGGTATTAACTGTAAATGCAGTTTGAAGGCTATTATAGTCGTATAAATAGCTTTAATTGCGAATACAAAATAAAAATATACGAACTCCTTATTACAGTAGAATGTACGGAAACGTTAAAGGACGAATAAATTTTTCAAATGACTCACAAACATTGCACGATACGATCAAATAATTGTTATTAAGCACTTATTTCTTAACCTTACCTCGACCGTTACGCGTCTTGATTTGTGTTCGAATTTGAGTTACTGTAATGCGTTAATGATTATTTTGTGATACTGATCACTAATTACTGTAAATGGGGTCACTACTTCATCATCATCATCAGCCTACAGCAGTCCACTGCTGGACATAGGCCTCTCCAATTGCACACCCCTTCTACGAGGACTATTTGAAATAACAGGAGAATTGAATATGTGTTAAATCATATGCAATGTAGTAGCTCAACTTGATAACTGTTTATTTTATTTCTGCAGTGAGAGTGCTTTATCAATGCTTTCATGAAATAAGAGGTACGTGACAGTACGTAAAGATTTGTTCGTACGGTAGACAGAGATTTTATATAGGGTCTTAGAATCAGTACTTTTTAATTACGATTAAAGGGGACTTCTCTAAGTTTACTCATTCTAAATAGTTATTCTGAGATATTTTAGATTTGGAGTTAAGTATACACTTAACACTGACAGTGGGCTCTTTATTGGTGATGGGTTAAACAGTATTTTTTTAAATAGTATTGACAATAAAAAAACGGTTTTATTCTCACTGATTACATTTTAATATCTTTCTAATTCAACAATTTCTTGAACGTAAAGTAAAAATCTTGAAATTCAACGATTTAGTCTTCAGTGGATGGTTTGACATTACATCTTAGTTAACAGATATTGGCAGATGAAAGCTTATAATATCCTATAACTGTACATGATCTGCCAATCATCAGATATTAATGAACAACATCACAAAAGGAAATTCATAAGAACAGATGCATACGGCTGTTAAATCGGACTCAAACATTCCATCGTCGTTGCTAACTTGTCCTCAGTTTACTCATAAAAAGTATAGCTCTGATTGAACAACATAACGTAAAATCCTGTTTCCCAGAGGGGTAGGCAGAGACAATTGATCTCCACATACCACAGTCCTGATATACTTAATTGTTTCGTCCGCATACATCAATCGCTGAAAGCATCATGCACATTAAATATTTTATTTTTTAGACATCTAACACACAACGCCATCTAGTCCCAAGTTAAGCAGAGCTTGTGTTATGGGTACTAGACAACTGATATGAATACACATATACAATTTATTTTGTTAATACATATATATTATACATAGAAAACACCCAAACTCAGAAACAAATATTTGTAGATCACACTTGGTCCGATCAAGGATTTGAGTCCGAGACCTCAAGCACAGCAGTTGCATTCACTACCACTGCGCCACCGAGGCAGTCTTAATGCAATGCATGCTCGTCGGTTTTTGATGCTATTCACATAGTCCTATTTCAAAACATAACCAAGAACGACCTGTTCCGATACTTCCACACACATTCAATCTACAACATTCTCTTATCACTACGTTCCTGACTCTGTCACTAATATTCACACCACACATACTTCGTAGCAAATGCATAGCTACAGGATTTCGTGAAAAAATTCTGAGCTGTGACTGAGGGCGGAGCCTCAGAAAACTGAGGCGAAATAGTTCCATGGCCTACACAAGCGCCATGAACCACCCAGCTTGTGCCTCCGGGTTGATGGCACTAAAGTCCAGGTGGGCTAGTACACGAAGTACCTAGGCCTCATCCTGGACAGTCGGTGGAGCTTCGAAGAGCATTTCAGGGGGTTAATCTTCCGAGTCCAATATTATCGAAATCTATGAAATCTTGAAGAGGAACTAGTATCTTTCCTGATTCTTGGATAAAGCAACAAGTAAAACAAAGCGTGGTAAATGATGAAAGGAAAAGCGTATGTAGCAACATGATGTACGTTTCGTAGTTAAAGGTATTGCATAGATTTATTGATAGAGATATAGCACAACAATGCTTGTATGTAACATGGATGGTAGATCGCAAAGTCATTGCGTCTTGTTGCTACAGCCGCGTGGTCAGTGGGGCGATGCGGGTGAAGTAGCCGCGGTCAGTCTTCCACACATTCACACTAAAGCTAGCAGCATTATTTGCTTTCATTATATACATTGTTTAAAAAGTTTATTATTCTATCTCTTACCTCGGCTTTTAGATTTTCAAATTCATTGACATTTTATCATGTTTAATTGGTGTTATAGTGAACGTGAAATTTTAACGTGGTTCTACATATTTTTATACAGTTACGATACTTTACTATAAAAAGCTACTAATCAACATTGTGGTAAGTAACAAATGTTCTTAAGTCATAGCTTGTGCAGCTGAAATATTAGCCTACTTTAGTGCACACGATGTGTGACAGTAGACATTATAAAATGACGAAAATGTAATAACAAGTTATTTTTCTTGGTGTTGTTACCGTTAAGACAGCTACCGTAACAAAGTCCTTTTAATGTCGGTCAACTATGAACCTGTGCATTATAATTGTTTATACACTACAATTAACAGCAAGCGTACTCGCTCTCGTTGCTCCATATGTCATGCTGCACCCATGATAATTGTTTAATAAGAAAACGTTTTTATAAACTTTAGTTAAGTTGCGTGGGTATTTACCTAATATATACTTTAAAACAACCAAATTTTGTGCTACAGTTGTGCCAAAATGTTTGCATGTTTAAGAATGAAATTTTGCTTTTGAAATTATTTCTGTATATAAAATGTATAATTTATTTATTTAGATAGCTATTACTTTTATTTGTTAATTAGAATGGAACGTACATATTCCGAAACAAATTTGGCCTTAATATGTTTTTGGAAATTGATCATAATGAAATATTAAAGTTATACATATATGTGTATTGGTATTTGGTACTGTTCTAAGAACACTATAAAAGCGTAATAATAACCTTTTTATAAGCAATAATAAAAAGGTGTTATTTTACATTTTACTTCTTCCACTTTCACTATTCACATCACATCACAAAAGGGGTAGTAGGTACCTACTAAAACTTAAGTAACGTAACGTAACTTCGGGAAAACGTCATTGAGAGTCGAAACACACTTGTGCCTAAAGTAAAGACCTCTTTGGAAAAGATCTCAGATTGGTAGACTTGATTTAGTCTAATTTAACCTCACAAAGATACAAATTTGCGCGTTTACCGCTAAATCACTGCGGTTGGTCGTATGTCCTCGTTTTGTAGACACTCCCTTATCTGCATTAGCCAATATTGTAAAACTTACTGTCGAGATGTCGAGTGAAGTCCAGTTTCGTGGCGATTTGGAGAGTAAGGCCAAATTGTCCTCGAAAAAGCTTGGCATGCTCAATAGATCGAGACGATAATAGGGAGACGATTTTCAATGGGAGTGCTCCGAGAAATTGTCCGTCTGATTCCTGCCACTTCTTTCCACCATCGTTCTTCGCCACAGAAGTTTCATCCCCATCATTTAGATAGTTAGCATTCCACTACTGTGAAAAGTGTTGCAGAAAGTTTCTTAAAAAACGTTCAAGAAACTTTTTACTTCGCACGACAAAACTGTGGAATGAACTGTCGCCTGCGGTATTCCCCGACCATTACGACATTGAAACCTTAAAAAAAAGAGTTTAATCCTTCTTAAAAAGGCGGCAAACGCACTTGTGACGCCTTTGGTGTTGTGAGTTTCTACGGGCGGCGGTAATCGCTTACCATCCGGCGATCCGTCTGCTCGTTTGACCCCATCTCATAAAAAAATATGAATTTATTTCAACCTCCTTTTCAATGAATATAGAATGAAAAATTACTAAGTTCATCATCATCATGACAAATGTTATCCGAATATTATTTATATTAGTTGTAACATCATCATCTTCCTGGCTTTTATATTTACCAAGATTATTTGGGGTCGGCTACTACTCGTAGTTCAACCGGTTTTACCTGAATATCAGTTTTTACACAGAGCGACTGTGCATCTGAGCTCCGCAACTCTTAGGGCGAACTGAATTCGAAGGTTGAACTAGTGGTCAGTATATTTGAGGGCACTGACTTCCCAACAACGATTGCCGTAGATGTTTATAATAACCTGGACCGACGGCGTAACGTGCTCTCCGAATCGCGGGCGGGAAACACCACCATCTACCATACTCCGGGCTGCTATTAAGAATATCTTTTAAGAAAAACACAACAGCAGTCCGACCTGGAAATCGAACCCGAGACCTCTTGATCACTTACCCTAACCACTAGATTAACGAGGCAGTCGTCGTCGTCAACCGAATACGATTCATATTAGTTGTATAAATTGTATAAATAAGATTAAATTACATCTCGAGTTGTATGTCTACATTAAAAAAAATACTTTATTAAATGACCGTTTTTTTTTTAAATATTCTAAAAATTTATCGTTATCGTCGTCCATCAAATTTAGTATGCAGGGAGTGATAAACCGATTCAGCTTATAGGATTCATTTTTTAGAAAATTTAGCAAAATGTAACATCAGTAAGCGGTGCCTTAACTAAATTGGAAACACATAGTACTTTTTATTAATAAGTACGCTTCGGCATGAATGGGCCGGCTCGACCGGAGAGTTAACACGGCCTCACCGAACACCGGCCCATTCATGCCGAAGCGTGGCTCTTCCACGCAAGCTAGAGTTATCTTTCTTTTACTGGATCATATGTTTGCGTAATAGAGTATATTATTTACATCATACGTTCTTTTTGTGATTTGTATTTTATGCCTTCAAAACCCGACAACATATTCATCTTACCACCCTTTATTGATCCTCAGATATTTTGAGTCTACTACTAGTTCAACTAGTCTTACCTTAACGTGTCAATTTATTTGAGGGAACTGACTTCCCTATAACGAATGTCATACATGTTCATGACAACGCGGACCGACGCCATAACGTGCTCTCCTGGGCGTCCACATACTCACACTTTTCGGGTCGACCCGGGCAACAAAACCGAAATCTCTCGATCAACAGTTAAATATGCTACCCGCTAGACCAACGAGGCAGTGAAAACCGTGTAGTATATTTAAAAAAATATTATTTAAACCAATAACTGTCTACGTTAGGAAAGCCAAGCACGAATGTTGCTAACTTATATTTTGTGTAAATAAATGTAAACGTTCTACGGCCTCGGTGGCACAGTGGTAATAAATGCGACTGCTGTGCATGAGGTCTCGGGTTCAAATCCTGAGTCGGACCAAATGTTTGTGTAATCTACAAATATTTGTTTCGGAGTTTGGGTGTTTTCTATGTATTTACAAAAAAAAAGGTATATATGTATTCATATCAGTTGTCTAGTACCCATAACACAAGCTCTGCTTAGCTTGGGACTAGATGGCGTTGTGTGTTAGATGTCCGAAATATTTATTTATTTATTTATAATCTACATCTCTATCGTCTAGGGTGCATAATAATGTCAAAAAATATCGATTTTACAGGATATTCATCATAGTTGCTTACACTGCAAGTAACTTTCTATCCATAGTCCTACATTAGAATGTTTTCATAAGAATATTTAATTGTTAAAAGCTTTTAATTGTGTCGGTTACGGTCTATGCTCTAGTGGGCCATACATTAAAATGCGCACGGTTTCTTCTAACTAGCTGCGAAATAGTGGAAATTTGTTGTTGTATAAACCTTATGCAATTACTTTATTAATGTATAGACATTGCATTTTTAAAAAAAATTATGTGCATATCGATTAAATGGTCTTGAAGTCAAACATTACAAAGACCCACGTCCTATCTTACTAATATTCGCGGGGTTCAGCTAGTCTAATATATAAAATTCTCGTGTCGCCGTGTTTATTATCGAATTCGTCCGAAACGGCTGGATCGATTTTTATGAAATTTTGTGTTCATATCGGGTAGGTCTGAGAATCGGCCAACGTCTATTTTTCATACCCCTAACGGTAATAAGAGTGACCCACCCCTAAATATTTTTTTATGTCAATACTGTCATCTTTGTTGAATTTTCAAGACTTATAAATCATTCTTCATTGTATTTTTCAGGCTAGAAGAGCTTCAAGTGAGCGACAACGAGTTAAGATCGATCGACTGCGTGCTTCGGTTGTCGCGTCTGAGGACTCTAGTGGCTTCACGAAACCTCATTACGAACTTTGGGGTACGTATAAGTATACATTTTATGATTAATTATATATTAATATAATTAATTAATAGAATATTTTTCTATTACCTGTAATATAATGCATTAACCTCGGCGCATTGGTTGCGTATGCGACTGCTGTGCTTAAGGTCCCGGATCGGAAAAAAAGTATATACGTATTAAGAATATTTTAAATGCAGTGAAATATGAAGACGCCTTAATAGATAGTTCACCAAAAAAAGACGGTTAAGGCTTTTATAAATAAAGATACCATATAGTTCCTTGTTCAATAATATGTTACGTCTATCATTGCTAATACACTGTACCTTTAATTATTTAAATTTTTGAAATTACTGACAATTTAACTTACAATTCCAGGAGACTAACGCTGCACAGATGCCTCCTGAAGATGAGAATAAATCGGAATATCAAGCACCTCTCACCACTGTGGACTTACGCCATAATAAGTTAAAGGGCAGTATCATACTAGGAAACTATGAGGTAATTCTTTCTCGTCTAGTACCTATATTTATGCTTTCTCTGAAATTAAAAGTATTTTTTTATTTCGGACATCTAACGTATAACGCCATCTAGTCCCAAACATAGCAAAGCTTGTATTGTATTAGACAACTGATATAAATACATAAATATTTTTGTAAATACACTTATATTATAAATAGAAAACTCCCAAACTCCGAAACAAATATTTACAGATCATACAAACATTTGGTCCGACCTGGGAATCGAACTTTTTGAATTCTTTTGTGCATGTAAGTGTGAGTATTGTCTTTATATATTAATATTACGTGAGTAATTAGTATCTTTCTGGTGGTTTTGAGTGTTTCCCCGGCCTACCCAAATACTGTTTCGGCATTTCTTCCCAAAGTGAGTCTTAGGAAATGCCGGCCTCTTCTAGCCGTAGAGTCCTACGTGTAAAAATATAATTTACTATTTATATGACCCGAGACCCGAGCACCAGCATTCAAATGTTACTGAGCCAAAATTAATACTTGTTTTTTGAATTCCAGCACCTGGTTTCCTTGGACGTATCTTATAATAGTGTGGAAGTGCTAGTGGTATCAGCGTTACGAGGCTTACGGGAACTGTATGCTGCACACAATAAACTACAACATCTAGCATTACACGGTGCCATGTTAAGGACGCTCAGAGCGCCTTTCAACCGTAAGTACATATCTGCTATTTTTGTAGATCATACACCTAGATTCAGATTGTCTGTTGATGAGTTAGTTGTTCTCTTAAAGATAATTATGATATATACTAATATTATGAAGAGACAAAGTTAGTGAGATTATAAGGGGTAATCTCTGAATCTACTGAACCGATATTGAACATTATTTTACAAATAGAAAGCAACATTATTTGTGAACGTCATTTTCTGTTTTACACGCAAAAAGGATTACTGCGATATTCGACTGCTTTATTTATATTTCAAGAGATATTAATGTATAACTAATTATTTAAATGACTACCTCACTCATTTCGAATTTAATTTCTATTTCTGACTAGCTTAAATCCGTGGTATTACCCACGGTACGACAATAACCACGAGTCACGAAGTTATTCTAAAAAAGTAATCCTAAGTTACACATGTATATCATAAGCTACCTATCAGTGAAAGTCCTGCAAAATCGGTCAAGCCGTTCCAGAGATTAGCTGGCACGAAAACCAGACAGACAATCAGACAAAATTTTTATAATTGATTTTTTTTATGGAGCTTTCGTTTATACTTTCATTTGCATTTAGTGAAAAGCTGTTGTGTTTGAAATTACAAACTTTAATTTTAATTATTTGTATTGTGTATATATTAAAACTATGATGGTCCAGTTAATCCAGCAGTTAGTGACCCTGACAGCTAAGTCGGTGATTATGGGTTCGATTCTCACCCAGGACAAGTATCGTGTAATGAGAATGATCATTTGCTTAGAGTCCGGGAGCAATTTATCTATTATATGAATTTAGATATTTAAAAATATACAAGTATGTTTATTTGCAGTCCAATGGCCATAGTACAGTGCCTAGCCTAATATCAAATCGAAATATGTGAAGTTATTACTTCTGAGTATTCTTTTTCAGACCTTGAAACTCTAACGACTACCGTCCCACCGATTAATCTCATCGAAATTGACGTGTCACATAACAAGTTGACTTCATTGCCACAATGGCTCAGTGGATGTTCTGATCTCACAACGCTACACGCAAGTAACAATCAACTGACGTCGCTTCCAGAACATTTATTCTGCAGTGAACTCTCCAGTCTTAGCAGCCTTCATCTTGCTCACAACAAAATATCCTGCATTCCATCAATGCCAAGATTACGGGCACCATTAAGAGAATTGCTTCTTCACGATAATTGCATACAGTCTTTACCAGAAAATTTCTTTTCAGTTTGTGATAGATTATGTGTCTTAAATCTTACAAACAATCGACTTAGTCGCTTACCAAATGCAAGAGGTCCGTCGTCACATTGCTTAGAAAGACTTTATTTAACAGCTAATTGTTTAACAGATGAAGTCGCAGATGTAGTTATAGCGTTCAGAGGATTAAAAATACTACATATGGCATACAATTGTTTGACTATTTTACCAGAAGCTTGTATTAATTTTTGGCCTGACATTGAAGAACTCGTATTATCTGGTAACTGCCTCTCAAGATTACCTGAAAATATTCCCCAGCTTAATAATATTAGAATAGTAAGGGCTCATTCTAATAGGTTACGTTCGGTGCCAATGTTTGCTTGTAGTGCATCTGTGAAAATATTAGATTTTGCCCACAATGAGTTAGATAGTATAGATTTACGATTGCTCGCTCCAAAACAATTGAAATTTTTGGATATTTCATGTAACAAAAAATTGCAAGTGGACCCATCGCAATTTAGTGCCTACAGATGTCAACGACCTTTAAGTTTAGTTGATGTGACAGGTCGACATTCTCTGCCATGGACACAAAAAAGTGGATATCACGAAGAGCTAAACGGGACTACTCCTTGGACTACAGGATTTTCTGAATGCCCAAACAAATCGTTACAGCTTTGTTGTGCACAAATCCGTCTTCCATCTTTCTGTAACAAAGAAGGTCTGTTCGCAATTATTGATGGTGAAACAGATACAGAGGTGCCGAAAGTATTGCAAACATGCATACCTGGGCTATTGCTCGAGGAAAAATCAATAAAAGAAACTGTAACCGAGTACATGAAATACGTTGTCCTATCAGCACACAGAGAATTAAAAGAAAAAGGACAAAAAAAAGGTGCTTGTTTAATTATGTGTCATTTATCCCCTATAACAGCGGCGGAAAATGGATTCGGTCACACTGCCAAAAAATATAGCTTAAGGCTAGCGAATATTGGAGATACAAAGGCAGTATTAAGTAGAAGAAACGGACCTTTAAGTTTGGGCATAGAAAATAACAAACGGTTAGGATATTCCACTCGATATCCCACCACTGTACCTGATCCAGACGTCATACAAACTATTATAAAAGAGGATGATGAGTTTTTAATATTAGGTAATGGAAAATTTTGGAGTGCTGTCAATATGGAAACCGCGGTATCAGAAGTTAGAGCAGAACGCAACCCTGTTCTGGCAGCTAAACGATTACAAGATCTAGCTCAGAGCTATGGCGTAGACGACTGCTTGTCTGTGTTAATAATAAGGTTTGATGCGGCGCGATCAGATGTAGATCTGTTGATGCGGGAATTAAGACAAACGATAAATAGTAATAAGTCAGTATGTAGATCGGATTGCTGTTGTTCGCGGTTGGAACCATGTTGTCATTCAGCGACACCTCCGAAACCGGGTAGTGATCGTTCTTCACCGAGTGGGCAAAGCGATCGCCCATTCAGTGAAATTGTTGGGCACCAACACTATGCTAGCGTGCGATCACAGGCCAAAGCATCTGAACGTCGTAGTTGTAGAGGTGGTGTCGCTAGAGCTATTCGAGTGCGAGTAGAAGAAGATAAAGAGGATGATCACAGAAATGAAGAAATAGGAAATCCCGAAGAACAATTTAAATGCTGGGAGTATATGCTTGAACAAAATACTCAAATGTTATTCGATAAAGAATTAGATAACTTATCTAAAGGAATTAAATCTAACGTCAGTAGCTTAAGAAACTTAAAAGGTTTGTCAGGTAGTAGTCCTCAGTTGCATTTAGCGGGTAAACAATCAAAAGGAGTACCATTTTTATCCAAACATTTTGGCAGTGCCAGATCGTTCGGCAGTGCATTAAAACCAGATTTTCGTTTTGGGTCAGGCAGAATACCAAATGGTGGCCCGAATGCAGCCTACTTTGGATCTCTACAGCGGCTTATGCCCTACCATTTAGAATATGATTTCGCTGTGATACAAGAGAAATCAAATCAGGATTCATTGGATGTTGAGAATCGAATGCAACAGTACTGGGGGGTAGCCACAACGGAGTTATAGGTTACATCGTTAAATGTTAAGGAGTTTTCTATTACCTAAGTATCAAGTTGTAAATAAAACTTTATTGTAATTACATGTACAATTATTTATATATAGATACCATTTATCTCTCGACTAGATTTTTTGCACAAAGTATTATAATCACTATGGACTTGCCTATACCAGCTATTATTACTTATGTTACATTCATTTTATGTACAATATTGTGATAGTTTCTATAAAATCTTAGATCGTTAATAAATATTGCGTAGACCTACGTAAATGACATTGTCTTTCATTATCATATTCAATGTACATATATCGGTACTCTTAATCTTACAGCTAACAATGACTCACTCCTGCTATATTTACAATAAATACCTTGGTAGTGTAGGGCGCTTAAAACATCTTTTTGTGCTTCAATTTCCCGTTACATACTATGTACAAATACAACTCTACAAACCCTAAACAAACAATACGATCACAAAATCGATATATTCATGTCATACATTATAACAAAACATCGAGTAAGATTATTAGCACACTTTTATATAATGTATGTGGCAAATTACTGAAATAATGTGAGGCTATTTAATTCGTATGAATGTGCTTAAAAAGTTTGGTAATCTCGTGGCACACTTGTAATATCCTTACACATATTTTCTTCAAAGTCTGGAATGTCATATAGTGGTCACAGCTCGCGCTTGACAACGAGTTCGAGTGGCTGTGCGGCAAGCGCATGCGGCTGGTAGAGAGGTGCTGTTGGTGCATGGGTCATGGGGTGAGGAGGTGCGGGCGCGGGCGCGGGAGGCACAGCGTGCGCGTGCGCCGGCGGTGGCCGCCGCTAGGGGAATGCTCGCGGGGAGTAATGGTGTGCCTCTCCTAACCACGAGTCTGGTGAAGGAGGAAAGTCTGGGTATCCTCCTGCTGCTGGAGATGAAGAACTACTCAGATCTGATGCACCTCCTGCACCACCTGCCCCGCCAATTCCTGCTCCACTCATTGCTTGACCTAGAAACATGAAGAAAGGAATAAATTCACATATCAAGTTTAGTTCATAAAGTATTGAAAATTATTGTCTGTTAACTATTTAAATAAATAATATAAATCTAAATAGGTATGCTAACGCTTATTTAATTAATACTCGTAGTTAGCAACTTATATTTTAAGCCAATTTTTGTTGCTAAGAAAAGACCTATATCAAGCAGGGGACTGTGGATGATAATGAAAATGAACTGAGATTTTATCCATATAGAAACATTTGTAACAGATCTCAAAACGCTGAAGATTTCTTACAAATATATTGACTTTAAACCACTTGTATCAGTTACCCTCTTATTCAAATGCAAAATATATCTACACGTATATTTGTTAATGTTTAGTTTCAAACATGGAACAATTAGTGAGTGACGGAATATTATTTTTATAATTTAAATTAAAGTTTAGATATTTAAAACAAAATAAAAGTGATAGAAACGTAACAGACAAAAAAATCTAGATATTTTTGAACTCTCTAAGTTTATACAATTCCTACACATTCATCTATAAACGTCCGTTTCTGAGACGTTTCTTACTTCTTGCTGATAAGGTATTGCATATAGCCAATTACATAATGCTTGGAGTTTCATTTAAAAACATACTAAATTCTATCTATCTATCTATATTTTCCGCAAATGCAAAAGCTCATAAACTGTCAAGAAGCATCGCTACGGATCAGTGTAATCACAAAGAAGTCTGTAGAAAAAATCTTTGAACGACTAGTTTATATTTTGGATCTGAAAAGCGATACCTACTTCGAGAGTAATAAACACATTTATTTGTTTAGTATTTAGTATGTTTACATACCGATGTTGGTGTAGACAAGGTGATCGGGTGGGTAGTGGTAATGCGGGTGGGGTGGTGAATGCGCGCGCAGGTAGGGCGGAGTGGCCGCGTACCGAGCGCCGCCCGCCGCCGCTCCGCCGCCCGCCGGCGAACCTTCTTCACCGCCCAAAGCCACCGTACTATAGCTGTCGTTGCTCAACTCTGCCACATAATACCATATAATCTCATCAAATTATATTTATTTATTGAAATTTTCCTAATTTCTCAATTATCACGAATAGACATAGATCTCAGTTAGTCGTAAAGATTCTTGTAAAAAATTCTAAAAACACTCTAAAATTGCTAATTATATATAAATAAAAAAATCACCTATATTCTAGCTCTCTTTCCCAAGTTTTTTGAAAATATAAGCATACGTAGGGTACAGAAAATTATAAAAACATGTGTTCATTTAGTCATATATTTTGCATCCATAGCTCATTTCTACCCAGCAACATCACATGATTAAGTAACAGTAGTTATTTACGAACTACAAATAACGTGCAGAAAATTTGCCTATATCTTTTTCGTGATTAATTAAAAAAACATTTTTAAAAGCAAGCTATTGTAACTTGTTATTAAAAAAATAACTAGGCCTTTTCATTTGATACTCATATTGGGTGGGTTGTTCGGAATAAGTATGCTGCCGTTTTGGTCCAGCGGCCATTTTGGATTAATTATAATACCGATCGTATATAATTGCATTGTCGTCAGAACTAAAAGTATATTTCAAATTTCAGCTCAATCGAAAATCGGGAATTGGATCAAATTTTATTGCAAGATTTGATTACAGACAAACATCGGGACAGGTGAAAATAAATTAAAAATAAAAGTTGTAAAATAGGTATGTAGTATTTCTTATTATGACCTTAAAATAGATGCATTAACACAACAACACTAGACCCGTGAAATTTGTTAGGTGATATATTTTATTAATAAACTCTATAACTAGATAGTTGTTGAAAGTTAACATATTTATGCCTGTGTTACCAACTTACCGTGATGACTGAAAGAATCCAAATCAATTTTGAGTTCATCCTTGTCAAGCAGTCGATCATGTCTAGGAGAGCCTCCGCCACTCTTCATCGATCTGAAGTACTGTGACCACCTTGTCCGACCTGCGTCCTTTTTTAACCGCTTTTCCTTCGCTCGTCTGTTTAAATAAATTACAACATATTTGAAGTTACGAGTATGAGCTATGCATGTAGCTCCAAAGGAGTACTAAGTAGGAGGAGAGAAGCTTATGGCACCTAGTGGCGTCTAAAGTCCTATGTCCAACAATATACTGCGACATGATAATGATAACTCCTTTCATAACTTTGTCAAATAAAATATATACTTATTTATATAATGCTTTGTGTACGGCTAAGTATAACAATAAATTAAAAATTTAAAAAACCCCCTACGCAGCGTCAAGTCGAAGTTATCAATTAATTGTCATTTATCGATTATACTGTCACGCGTGAAGCACTTATTCGAGTAATTATACGCTAAAAATACCTTACATCATTTTGGAAAAGAGACTCTCACACTACTGGACCGATAAGCAAGGAAACTGGTTAGAGGCCTGTGTCCAAATGATGATGTTTATGATCTGTTATCTACATGCAATATTTTAAAGTTAAAATATTTTACGCAATATTACCCTTTGTAAACCGATAGTAGTCACACTTACTATACTTACGAACGCATTTAAATTGTAACAACTGACTAACACCACTTTTAAGGGTGAACAATTTAGAATTAACTTAATAAATAGTTTAGTTATGATCGTTTTACACGCTAGTGACACCATTTGTAGACGTAATTGAATTAGGATTCTGCACGGTTGGCCGAGTGGTGTCAGCGGTCGCCTTGCCGCTTGCTACTGCGCCAAGTGTCGTGGGTTCAAATCCCACGCGGTACTTACAACACTTTGTGTGATCCACGAATTGTTGTACCGAGTCTGGATGTTCTTTGTGTCTGTTTCATGTATGTTTGTAAAGTCCCCCACGACACAGGATGTTTATTCCTAATGTGGGAGTTGTCTTTAAAAAAAAAAAAAATTGCCAGTCTGTGATAGTCCACAGCTGAACTTAAGCCTCCTTAGAAAAACTCCCGATTGGTCAGACGTCGACAGCGTTCCGTATTTCACGTCTCGGAATCGGCTCACTGGAATCCGTCCTCGGCTTATCTTCCAAAAGGTTAGTGCTAGAAAGATGAAACTTTGCATGGATAATGTATTTACCACATCGACAAAGTGCTTAAATATAATCACGAAAAATATATTATTATTAAACACTAACCGTTTGGAAGGTAAGCCGAAGACGGACGGACGGACATGATGAAAGTATTTATTTATTATTCTATTGGGTTCCAAAACGTGAACTACGCAACCTTAAAAACTTGAAAATTTGGATATAACAACATTTTATATGACAGGCCAGAATAACATATATGCCAACATAATATCTAAACATTTCACCTAAGGATTGTGTAATTCCTAAAATTTGAATTCGTAACGCAGACACTGTTATAACGCTTTGAAGACTTTCAATTTAAACAAATAATTGTGTATTCCATGTATAAACAATACACCCCCGTCGAATGTTATGCGTGTGTTGTTATTAGCGAAGCGACGGGGCGCCGCGCCGGTATCGGGGCTTTCAACAAAGAGCTTGATTAATTAAAGTGCCTCCGCCCAGTCCACTGGGAGCTCAGCGCGTGCTGCGATATGCCTCACTAGGATTATTGATACATTGTCCCGAATTAACTTCTATATAATGGTACTAACAGTACTTGCCGATAATTTAGTTTTTAAGACCAACTTATTCTTATACGTTTTGTATAAGGTCTTCATCATGTGTGTTAGTCATTTACAGTCAAAAAGTAATACCTACTTCCTTGAATGAAATAAGAATTGAATTGAAGAATTTGTGTAAAGCTTTTATCTACTTCACAAAATTTTAAACTGCTTAAAAAAAGTTATTTTGAGGATCATAACTATTTATATTGTATTATGGCTATATCTTACTACTAATGTACGGAGGTATAATCTAGTACATTGAAGTAAGCTAAACGTCTACCTTAAACAAACTAACGAACCTACAGCATACGCCTTGATTAATAGGAAATAATGACCTATCTTCGACCCTGGTGAAAGAAAATGCACTAAACACGGTTCAAGCAGTAACTCATAAAACAGGTGTATACGATACAAAACACCAGAAATAGTCTAAGTAGCTACAAATATGAGCACTAAGCAATAAAAATGTATACTGTTACTAATAAATTATATTTTATTGAACTTTTCCGCTTTATCAACTACTACAGATGATTTCCGACGTAGGTAGTTACGATCTCAATCAGTTAAGTACTAATGTACGGAGGTATAATCTAGTACATTGAAGTAAGCTAAACGTCTACCTTAAACAAACTAACGAACCTACAGCATACGCCTTGATTAATAGGAAATAATGACCTATCTTCGACCCTGGTGAAAGAAAATGCACTAAACACGGTAAGCAGTAACTCATAAAACAGGTGTATATGATACAAAACACCAGAAATAGTCTAAGTAGCTACAAATATGAGCACTAAGCAATAAAAATGTATACTGTTACTAATAAATTATATTTTATTGAACTTTTCCGCTTTGTCAACTACTACAGATGATTTCCGACGTAGGTAGTTACGATCTCAATCAGTTAAGTAATTACTATTTGATATTGATTCTAAAAGATCTAGTAACTAATGCACCCTTAGTAATTGGAATTTCGAATAGGGAACTCATAGGGACCACAAACATTTATAATTAGTAAAATTTAGTACACTGACCATTGTAAACATTTACAGTGTTATTTTTTTTTAAATCTATGCTAATAATAAAGCTGAAGACTTTGTTTGTTTGTTTGAGCGCGCTAATCTCAGGTACAGTACGTCCGTATTAAAAAATTCTTTCAGTGTTGGATAGTCCATTTATCGAGGAAGGCTATAGGCCATATATCATCAAGCTACTACTAATAGGAGCGGAGCACCAATGAAGAATGTTTCAAAAACGGGGGATTTTTTTACGCTACGGGCAATAGTAGACGTAAACGAGGTTGCGAGGGTCAGCTAGTAGATTATAAAACCAAAATCACTTTTCGAAATCTTAGATCTTATGTGTAAAATTGATTATTATAGAGGTATATGACAATGCAAGACAAAGAAAGAAGATAACTAGATGCGGAATATAACATATTAGTCTTGAATCTTTAACATACTCGTATTACGCTAGAGTTTATGGAGTCAGGTAGGTACTGGTTCTATTTCGAATCTCAACAATAAAGAAAAACAGAAACGCAACAAGAGCATTTCCAAAAGCGTTTCGATATCTTGATTCACTGAAATGAATTAAGCAGTCTGCGAATAGGCTACGAGTTAAACATAAACTGGCAAACAAAATCTTTTTTGAACCTGTCCGTAATCCCGTCACTATAATGGCATGGTATAATGAGGAACGGCTGCCATATTTAACATGTATGTATTGCCGTCATTTATTGTGTATTCTTGTATTGGAACACATAAAGTAAAGAAGTCGAACATTGTGATATCGCGTTCAGGTTTACGAGGCGAGGCCGACGTGCAGGGCGTGACCGCTGCCGTGACTGTGGTCATTCGCGCGCGACACAACATAATTCTGCGACTATGCTTACAAACTCTACAAACTGCAAGAATAGATACACAAAATGCGAATATTGGAGGCCACGCTATTGTCCCGTATTGCTATTATACTCTATAACGCTCTAGGCATATGCAAAAACCGTTCTACAAACGGATACGACTTCACGGATGGCATAGTGTTTTAGATTCCCCGCTTCCCACTTTCCCAGTATTGTGGGTTCGATCCCCACACGAGATAATACTTTGTACGATCAAAAGAAATAAAATGATGAATGATAAAGAAATTGATGTTCTGAGTCTAAGTTTACTTAAGTCCGTTTTATGTACGGTATTGTTGTAAGTTGACTGCCTCGGTGGCGCAGTGGTAGCGTATGCGACTGCTGTGCTTGAGGTCTCGGGTTCAATTCCTGGATCGGACCAGATACTTGTATGATTTGCAAATATTTATTTCGAAGTTTGGGTGTTTTCTATGTACAATATGTATGTATTTACAAAAAAAATGTATATAAGTATTTCTATCAGTTGTTTAGTACCCATAATACAAGCTCAGCTTAGTTTGGGACTAGATGGCGTTGTGTGTCTGACTAGATGTCCGAAATATTTATTTTATTCCGAAATGTCCGAAATATTTATTTAAATATTTAAGTCCTCCGCGACACGTGAATTATTCCTGGTGTGGGAGTTATCTTTTTTTAATAAATGCAATTCTATTTCCTTAACTTGTACTTCAAAACTTACAATATTGACATAACTTAATGTAGAAGTAGGTATTTTTTTATATTTAATTGCAGAGCAACAGTACCTTCAGTACATAGTGGCTTTATTTCGTCATTCATATGTATAGTAATTTATCTCGAAAATTTCATTACCTAATACATTCATCAAGTCGAAGGGTGGACTATGGATTGATTACTCTAGTTTTCCATCGACGAAAGATTGCTATACAAGTTAACAACGACGTTAAAATTATTAAAAATGATCTATCTACTATCCGTCGAAAATATCTGCGCACCCGGCTGGAATGCGCTTCACCTCTCGCTTCCCAACGCATCGCTAATATCTAGAACCGTTACCAATGCAAGCGCCGACGCACCTGTATGAGTCTTGCTTTCGTAATCTCGTTCTTTTTGTTGTTTATCTGTTCAGTAACATATTAATAAACTACCTATTTAGTACTGTATTGTAAGATGGGTAGGACTATACATAGTTCAGAGCGGAATTTAGTGCTCAAATTAATCCAATTCTTTGTAAATGAAAAAAAAACACGGCTCTTTCATAATTTGAACAAGCAACAGAAAAGGCTTGTGCAACAACTGGTTTATATAAAACGATGATCTATGAAGTACATATTGACATAAAAGTGAAAAAAAAAATAGATACACATTAATATAATATTTTTTAATTTTACATAACGATTTTTTTTTGCAATCTCTAGTTTGCATGACGTCATTATTTCGCAGATATTTCCGACGGGTTGTAAGTCCTTTTTTAACCGACTTCAAAAAAGGAGGAGGTTTCTCAATTCGACTATGTTTATGTTTTTTTTATGTTTGTTTGCCATTTCGTCAAAAACAAGACAAGTTGTCCACTTCGTCGTTTATAAATAGATTTTGATGATTCTTAATTGTAGGCGTATTTAAGTATAAGTAAATGAAATATCATATCACTACATAGTATAAAACAAAGTCGCCTTTTCTGTCCCTATATCCCTATGTGCGCTTAAATCTTTAAAACTACGCAACGGATTTTGATGCGGTTTTTTCCAATAGATAGAGTGATTCAAGAGGAAGGTTTATATGTATAATACATGCATCATATACTAAGGCAACATTGCTAATTTTAGAGGTTTCTATTTTATGCCCGTGCAAAGTCGGAGCGGGCCGCTATGTTTTTGTATACAACGTTCATAGTTTTTCTGTAGTGTATTTAATTTAGTATCAGCATTGCACCCGTGCGAAGCCGGGGCGGGTCGCTAGTTTATAATAATCGAACCAAATGGCGTGCAATTGGCGAAGCCTATGTCCAGCAGTGGACTGCGATAGGCTGATAATGATGATTGATGAAAAAATTAGAAATGAAATATTTCTTTTTTTTTTCACGAGTATACTTAAGACACTACCACATAGAATTACTTGATCTACAATTTCGATATTTGGTTTTCTTGTGGTGTACAACGCATTATACCTAACTTCAAATGTTAGGTATAATGCATGTATGTAATATTATAGTATAGTACGTTGTGTTTTTAATTTATCTTTTTTAAAAGTATTTGCATATTTTGCAAATGCATAGGTATATTTTTATTTCCTTAATTATAACCTCTTAGATAAATTACGTGTCATGTCTATAAAAAAGTGAAATTAAGAACATTCGTAACACGTTTTCATAAATTGGTAAAAATTTACCTGAAAATAATAGAATTTCAATTCCTGAAATATTCAAATATCATTGTTTTTGCCAAACACCTAATATATCCCCACAGTGAGTTTATAATAAATACATAAATTGCTATATGTTTACAGTTTGTATTTGAGAGTTTTTCTATTGATAAATTTGATAATAAGGACCAATCGCGAAACCTAAGTTTTCAAACATGAAAAATATTACATTTTTCGCGGTCACTTTAAACTTAATAATTGGATAATATGAATAAACCTAAAAAAAAACGTAAGAACTGAGAACCTTCTCGTGTTTTGAACTCGATGAAAAGTAATTATTGATTGTGGTGAAGGCATTATTCAAACCAAGGTTTTGAGAAAAGTTCAGACGAACTGTAACACATTCTTGATGTGATATATTGGTTCAGATATTTACTCAGTACTGTTTTGCAGTTAAATGACAATTTGACGTCGCTTGCATTGTACCATTGTATTATCATGGATGATCTATAACAAACGATCAAGCAATAGGTAGTACATATTACATAAAATACCCATTGGAGTATTTTATTTTTATCGAGTTATCGTCACAGTTGTGCGAATATTTTATTGTTTAGCTCTCTGTAGTCATAAAAGCTCTAATCTTTCTTTACGTCTTGTTAAATCACTTGACCATTTCAAAATAATTTCGTTAACTTGTTCAGTGTTCTCCAAGTAGGTGCTCTCGAGCAAAATCGATTACAGATATAAACTGTTCTGGTTTATTTGGCATGCTTATAGAGGCGTTACTCTCTTTGCCGTGTCTAATCAGTTCTCAACTAAAGAAACAAATGTCAATCATTTAATGTTTATTTCAAGTTATTTGCTCCATTGCTAAAAAAATATTATACATTGATATATTTGATTACTTTCTGTACATACCAATGATATATAGTTACTACTGTTCAATACTGCAAGAACGATCACGTGTCAATGACTCAATAATGAAAAAGTGCTGCTATTAAAGCTGATGAAATATGTTTTTCTGTAAGATTCTGACTTTCTAAAAGCTTACAAAAATTCCGTGACAATCTTGTTTTAGTTTTATAGTTATATTTAATTAAACATGATCCTGAAGAACAAAATAAAAATTCTGTGTACTGTCTTCTTAATTCTAAAAGTTTATTAGAGCTGTAGGTTTAACTGACCTGTTTTGGAACCACACTTGAACAACTCGCATGTCGAGTCCCGTGTCGTGCGCGAGTTGCTCTCTGACGTGGCGGGCTGGCTTCGGACTGCTGCTGTATGCGTTTTTCAGAGTTTCCAGTTGTTTGGCTGTGATCGTTGTCCGCGGTCTTTTACTTGCTGCATCGCCGTCCAAGGAACCTTCACCACCTATGTATGATAATTGCGATTAGTGGACCAATTTTTGTTTTTATTTTTTTATTGTATAGAGGGCAAACGAGCAGACGTATCGCGTGATGGAAAGCGATTACCGCCGTCCATGCACCCGCAACACCAGAGCCGTTACAAGTGCGTTGCTGGTCTTTTAAGAACGAATACGCTCTTTTCTTGAAGGTTTGAAGTTCATATTACATTTATTACATCACTAATAGTTGGTCACTTGATAAGACACGACAATTTCTTCATTTGATGTATTTGTTCATATTGTTAGTTCTGTTTTTAACAATACTGGACGGAAAGGTAAAGGCTAGTGAAAACAAGGAAAACCAAGATCAATTTACATAATTTAAGTGGGGTCATTCAAGCGGTCTAACAGATCATAATATGCAATAGAGGCATAGCGACCACTCCACCGGCAAAAGCTTCATTCTTAAATTGAAAGAGAGAGTTTTGAAGAAAGACATGTTAATTGAATAAATATTTCGAACATTTAACACACAACGCCATCTAGTCCCAAGCTAAGCAGATGGAAAATCGTCTAATCAAATTAAATTTTCTTAAGTGGGTAACCCAGATTAAAGAGTAACTGTGATGTTCGATTTCAGCATCAGACCGTTGTTCTATTGACTATCCCCTTCTGGACTTGATCACATGCAAGATATTAAATTTTAGAATACGCATCACAACTACAAATAATCTCAAGAAATAGGTCAAATTGATTTTCAAGATTAATGGACCATGACAACATGAACATGCTGATTTTAAAGAAAATGAATCAATAATATTTTACGTACCTTTTGCTCTCGCAGCTTCATAGTCCGGTTTACATACAAGTTTCCCATCTTCCATGAGATAGAACTCATCACCAGTGTTGAGTGTCCGTGCACAGGCAGCACACGCAAAGCATCTTAGATGATAAACATGTGACTGCGCACGTCGGACTACCTGTGTTGGCGGGATGCCCTGCCCGCAGCCCGCACACTTCGTGCCGAACCGCCTAGGACAACAGCCGCAAGAACAACAACATTATCAACGTGTTTGAAACTGTTACATGCATCTAATGTCAGTTTATTAATGAACGTCAATAATCATTTACCCATTCATGACGAGTGTGGTTTCGTGTGGTCTCTTTTTCAATAAAATTGTTTCTTTTTTGTTGTCTTCCAAATGAGATAATACATCTAACCTAGAGGAAAGTCCTGGTATGATTATAACTGACTCACTTAAAAGCAGAACGCCGTGTTAAGGTTGTAAACATGTTCAATTGTTTGTTTTTCTGGTTTTAATAACTAGTTTTTGCTTAATTCGTCTCAGGATCACTTTTACCTAGTTGAAGATCAGATTCTAATATGAATTGTGCCAACTAGACGTTACCAAACCAGAAGTCATAGACAACAAGAAGATTAATTAAACGAAAAGAAGTTATTCTACTATTTTTATTAGAAAAATGATTCTTAAAGAGGCTTACTTGAAAAAGTCATCTGTACAATATAGTTGATTATTTCTTGCAAAACATTTTCCAGAGAGCATCGCTCGACATTCCACACATCTTAAACAGCCTGCGTGCCAGGTCCGATCGGATACCTTCAGTACGTAGCGGTCCACTATCATCTCGTGACAACCTCCGCATTTCGGTATACTAGCTGCAACATATATTTACATTTTATTGTTTGTTTTTACTGCTAATATTATTATTAACATTACGTAAGTAAAAGTAGGATACATTTTTAATTAGATTCGGTGCGGTCTAGTCGAAGAAAAAAAAATTTCAGAAATAAATTAACGAATTTAATAGAATTTTTAAAATGGTACATTTTTCTTTTTTTGTGTTAAGGCCACCTTTATGGGGATTTATAAACATTCATGAAAAGGGACACAAGTAACACCTAAACTCAGAATTTCACTATAGGCATAAACAAATAAGTACGTGTAAAGAATGTTATAAAAGTAGTTTAAATTAAATATCACTTTGACATAATGAATAATAGTGGAATTCCTATAAAAAGGCGGAATGAAGTTTGTTTCATATAGAAATTTTATTATAATTATCTTTTATATTTTTTAATCATATCAGTGTCAACAAATAGGTAAAATTCACAATACACTTCAGTATCATTATTACTATCGTTTTTTAACCGACTTCAAAAAGGAGGAGGTTCTCAATTGGACAGTATTTTTATACCGTGGGAGAGCCGCGCTTCGGCATAAATGGGCCGGCTCGACCGGAGTGATACCACGGCCTCACAGAAAACCGGTGTGAAATAGCGCTTGCGCTGTGTTTCACCGAGTGAGTGAGGATACCGGAGGCCCATACCCCAACCCCTCCCCCATTCCCTCTCCCCATCCCCCAAAGGTCGGCAACGCACTTGTGACGCTTTTGGTGTTGCAGGTGTCCATGGGCGGCGGTAATCGCTTACCATCAGGTGATGCGTCTGCTCGTTTGCCTCCAATTCAATAAAAAAAAAAAAAAAAAAAAAATATTTTTTTGTGTGTTCGCGGATAACTTTGTCGTTTATTAACCGATTTTGACGATTCTTCTTTTAATGGAAAGGAGATATCTCAACAGTGGTACCATGATAAGGACACTATGATCTGATAATGGCATCCAAGAGAAATCGAAGGGTTTCTTCGAAATTCGTAGGGGCATTTTTTATTTTTTATTTCATTTGAAAGCTGGTGAAGGCACCAGCTTTCAAATGAACAGGGAAGGCTCTGTGGTCCCATTTCAATTTGATCGTTCTTGAAGTCGGTTTTTTTTTATTTTTATTTAAAATTTTACTTGTTAGGTGTCGATGATTTATAAAAATATGAAACTGATTCATTGATTTCTCACAATTTTCATAAATCCGTGATTGATATTGCCATGGGCGTACCCAGGATAGGGCAGGGGAGGGCAGCTGCCCCCCCCTAGATGTTGACGTTTCTACTATTTTCTTCTCTCGATTATATATAAAGCACACTCAGACGCGTAAAAACGTGACTAAGATCGACTATGGACAAAGTCAGATTTATTTTCTGTGTTGTTGTAAGATCGGCAATCGGCATCGGAATTGGAATCAGTCCTAGGGCTATGCGATGTTCGAGTGTAGTGACGATCAGAGCATGCTCTTTAGCGAGGAGAACTACTCATCATGGTCCTAAAATATTAAATCTTCCGAGTCGGTTTATGTAGATTTATGGACAAATAATTCTCGGAAGCAAAATATTATCGTCTGATATATCAGAAATTTGTTGTCCAGTAATAATTTGTAATTTCGTCCTAGCATCCAGTACAGGTTTTTGTGCCGACTAGATATATCACCTTATTTTGCTTTGATATGGTTTTTCCACCGGTCTATATGTAAGCCCACATTGGCTCGCACTCGAAGGCCGATGGGACACCATTTCCGAAGTCTGATTCCCAAGCTGGCGCAGTACGTGCTTGGCTTGGTTGCTGCCAAATATGAGGGGGCCCGATAACTACTGCAGGAGACTATACGCGGGTGATGTGCGGTCCCCAGTATGGGCTGAGGTCCTGAAGGCCAGCAATATCGGGTTATTGCGACGTCCGCAACGAGTACTGACCTTCAGGTAGGAGACCTAAGACTCGAGAAATCGAAGACCAGAAATTTCAATTCCACCAGGTTCTTGTGGAGGAATGGAAGGAACGACTTGGGCAACCGAGTGAAAGGATGCTTCGGAGAGCACCTGTGTCTGATCCGCAAGGAGCCAACGTCTGAGTGCCACCACTACGATGACCAGACCCTGCATTCCACACACTGGCAGAATTTCCGGAGTAGGGCGAGTCGGGGCGGCCATCGGAGTGGGGGTTCTCTCGCTTGGTAATACAAGGTGTCTCAAAAGAAATTTCATATTTAGTGGATTGATTAAAAAAAAAGGAAGCGGTATATAGAAAAAATGTTTATTTATTGTTAAAATACACTTTTTGGGAATTCATTTCTTAAAAATAATATTGTCTAAATGTAAACCTTCACGTTGTTGGCACTCATTTAATCGAACAGTAAAATTACTTATGACTGCTCGACAGGTGGAGTGAGGGATGGCTGCCATTTCGTGACGGATATTTTCTATCAAATGCGCCAGTGAAGTTGGTTTATTGGCGTAAACTTTAGATTTAAGATAACCCCATAGGAAAAAGTCCATAGGGGTTAAATCTGGGCTACGTGGAGGCCAATTTATGTCACCTCTCCGGGAGATCAATTTTCCTGAGAAAATTTCACGAACACGTGGCAGAGATATATTGGACGTGTGTGAAGTTGCTCCGTCCTGTTGAAACCATGTTCTTTGGTTATAGCCAGGAAAGTTTTGCAGTTCAGGTACCAAGAAGTTGTCTAACATCTCCACATAACGCTCTGAATTCACTGTAACTGTACGCCCCATTTCGTCTTCAAAAAAGTAAGGGCCGATAATTCCTCACGCCGACATGGCAGCCCATACGGTCACTTTAGGCGAGTGTAGGGGTTTCTGATGTTTGCGTTTCGGATTGGCTGAACTCCAGTAGCGGCAGTTTTGCTTATTTACGTGGCCATTAAGATGAAAATGAGCTTCATCCGAAAACAAAATGTTGGTAAACGTTGAAAATCGCTCAATCATCTGATTTACGAAATTAAGCCTCTGACCGGCATCTTGGGGCTTTAATTCTTGCACCAATTGAATTTTGTAGGGGTGCAGCTTTAGATCTTTGTGCATAATGCGATGTAATGATGATCTATACACATTTAAAGCACTCGCGCGCTTCCGAATTGAAAGGCTCGGGTCGTCACGTACAGATTGATTAACACTCTCCACGTTTTCTACCGTTCTTGATGACCTAGGTCGCCCGGATTTTGATTTATCCAGCGTTGATCCAGTCTCTTCAAACTTTTTAACCCAATGTCGAATGAGAGGAAAGCTTGGCGCATCATTTAAGTGGCGAAAACCTCGAATACTGCAGAATTTTCTACGCGCGACAGTTGTCGAATCACCGTTCTTGTAAAACTCTCGCACGCACAACGCGCGGTCTGCTCCCGAGAAACGCTCCATAGCGACTGAATCCCCAAGAGCCAAGCTACCAATTGACATAACCCCCGCACCCCTCAAGTACGCAGCGTTCACGCAGTAAGCTAAACAAATATAAAATTTCTTTTGAGACACCCTGTATTATTGCGACTATGTTGCGTAGTCAGAGCGCGTAGAACTCTGCTGTCTTTTTCAGCGAGCAAGTTATGCTTGCGAAGGAGATGGCGGAGCAGGACCGTGCGAGGTTAGGACTCTTACCGTCTGCCAGGACCGGGAACGGGCCAGGTACCGCAGACGACTCGGGCGCTGGAGATCGCCAAACGATCTCCGTTCTCCACAAGCGCAAGCTTGGGGGTGACAGGCGAGGATCACCCTTTTTTTTTAACGTGTGGAAACCCCCTCGAGCCGTCACCCCTCCGGGGTTTGCGGCGGGGTGGTGTGTCGGAATCGAACCGACTAAAACCACACGGTGTGCCAACTCTGCGCCTGAGAAGGAAGGGGTCCGGGAACTGCAGTTATTAACACGACCGGACCCCTCCCAGCGCCTGCCCGCACTGAAACGGGCACCGTCTGCTGTTCAAATCTCAATTTAATTTCCTCGCGGTTGGCCTGTATTGCGGAAGGAGGGGAAAACCCGTCCCGTCCATCCGCGGCCACACTCAGGGCGGCATGAGGCGCTGGTATGCGCCGGTGCGCCGGCGGCGGATCGGGTCTGAGTGAATGTCGTCCTCTCGGGCCTTCTCCGCCGCCTCCTTCTGCGAAATTACGTCTTCGCAGAAAGATGCGACCGCGGTAAAACTGCAATCGCTACCGGCCATGGATCGTATGATGGCCGGTAGCGAGAGATCTCCTCCTATGACTGCAGTGAGGGCCCGACGCTGCGACGCCCAAGCGGGGCAGATCGCCAGCGTGTGCTGGGCCTAGTCCTCACTGCAGTGGCAGTGGTGGCAGGCGGGACTCAGTTCCCTCCTAGCGACCGAGTGCAGGTACTTCCCGAAGCAACCGTGCCCGGAAAGCACCTGCGTCAGTCGGAAGGAAAGAGTCCCGTGCTGCCGCCCTGCCCACTCGAGGATGACCAGTTGGAGCGCCTCCACGGTGGCACAACCAGCGCGTGGAGCCTCCAGCCGGGACGGCCAACTAGCCATGGTAGCTCGACGAGCGGCTTCACGCCACTCGCGTATCTCTTCGGGCGGAGGTCGAAATCCGTTCGCGCCCCTTTTTTAAATAGAAAAGGAGCATCAGGGTTCCTACACAGGAGGGGGCCATCTACAAACCATAGGTGGCCCGAGGTACGTCGGGGTTCTAGGGATTTCCTTCCGAGGGTGCACCTGATTCCATGCCAATGCCTTTTTCATATCCATTTATTTGATGAGGTGCTTTTAAAAAAAAACCAATTTGCCCCCCCCTGGCCCAGAACCTGGGTACGCCCATGGATATTGCCTAAATATAGCTTTTTAAGTTTTGTCTAAACTTAAATCTGTGCTCGGAATTATATCCAACTTTTTATGTAGGTACACAATAAAGATCGTGTAGTCACTTGATATCAGGGAATTACCTAATTACAAGAAAGTTTATGTTCGTTGACAGTTATAGCGTGTAAAAAATATCTGCCATAAAAAAGTAAATGAAATTATAGATTTGGATGATTTTTATTATACGAGTAGATCTGTAGTTTCTATTCACTTACCTTAGATGTCAGTATCGTAAATTTTGTTTTGTATTACGATGATTTTACCTACAAGCCCTAAATACTTAATTTTATTATTTACATGCGTATTGTTGCAAATGCATTTCATTCTGGTGTATCATCTACGCTTGTTTTTTATGCTTTAATAATTTCTGTTGATTCGTTACACGCAGTGGTTTCAGATAATGTGTTTATATTTTAAGTGTTACAGCCTATGTAGCCCACTAAAGTGCCTATCTACTTCTATTATTAATGTATTAGTAACGGTTTCATGCACGCTAAAATAGGCGTTGTTTATTCTATAATTTTAGATTAAAATTAGTAGGTCAAGCGGTGTCTGTAAGTGCTTGAAGTAGAACTGAAGCAATATAAATAATTGCCATTAAATGACCATAATAGAAAATGTTCATTTAACATGTTTCTTAAAAGAGTAGAAGTATTAGTTCAAATATTTTGTTTTATTGTTGATACGAAATACAAAAAACAAAAATGTACATCGGGTCAATGACATCAGTCAGTTAGTCACGTGGTGTGTTTTTATTTTATTTATTTATATTTCCTGCATAAGGTTTGCACGAGACGTAGAGTTATCTGTGGCATTATCTACAAATACATACTATACTCAACCTTGACTTGATTCAGTAAGGGACAAGGCAGGTCTTATATATATTTTGCTATTTAAAATACATAGACGAATACATAAATCTTTTTTTTTACATCTAACACAGCGCCATCTAGTCCCAATCTAAGCACAGCTTGTGTTATGGGTACTAGACAACTGATATTATATAAATGATACGCATACCTACTGAAGATTGAGAGCAATGAGATCAATAGGTACACATGGAAAATAATATAAGAGGTAGGGCGTTAGAAACGAAGTCACACCAATTTCATGACGCTTCGTCAATGCGGTCCCACTGCTGATGTCCTTATAGATGAGATGAAAACCAGTCTAGGGCGTCGGTGGATACCATACAGTAGGTGAGATAAAAGGTGGGTCCGGTCGTTTTAATAACTGCAGTTCCCGGACCCCTTTCTTCTCAGGCGCAGAGTTGGCACACCGTGTGGTTTTAGTCGGTTCGATTCTGACACACCGCCCCGCCGCAAACCCCGGCGGGGTGACGGTCCAAGGGGGTTTCCACACGAAAAAAAAAAAAGTGAGATAAAAAGGTGATTAACTGATAAGTTTTTAGTTATTATTCATTGTTATATATTGTTAACATTGGATAGGCCGTGGTGATATTCCAGCAATACTGTATGTACCTACTTAGTATAGATAGGTATGTCGCATATTTGCAAAGTATCACAAAGATTGCTATGTTAACAAAATCAAGACGGAGTGATAAATATGTATTGCAAAGGATATTCACATTACATAATTTTATTTTTAACATTTGTTTAAATGTGTATTAAAATTGGTGACTCTAGAATTTGAAATAATCAATCAATAAAATGGATTAAATTGAAGATACATACCTAACAAATGACACTAATTACCTTAAATAATTAGAAAATACAATTAAAAAATTAAAATTTATTGCCAAATGAAACATACAGTAGGCAGGCAAGCCTGTCCTGTGGGTGCCTGTAACGATTACCATTATGGTCGCATAAATGCTCGGTCGACATCAAAATTTATGATTAAAAAAAATTAAAAACATATAAAATTAGGATGATAATAAAAAAAATTAAAAGGTTTTAACTTAACTAATTTGGAGTTAATTTGAAATTATTTTTTTTTTGCTTTTGTGGGTAAAGAATTTATTTCTTCTTAAAAAGAAATTGACATTTTACTTACATGATGTTTTGGTTCCTGATACATTATACACAATTTACACCACAGCACTCAATAACAACAATTCAACAGGCCAAAAACTCTCAATTTTAACGGTCTGACATTAACATTATGATACTAACAGAAAAAATAAATTTATGTAGGTATAGGTGAAGACGAAAATACAAATATACCCTCGCATGGCCGCTAAGAATGCGGATTCGTGGTCACAATATACCTAGTCAATACAACAGTAGTACAACTTTATTTTGCAACATCGTATCAGTTAATACTATATTATAGTTATTATAATTATAATTATAGTGTATTAACAGGTACTCCATGTTTATTCAAATATACTATACCAACGAGTAGGTGTCGTCTGAGCTTAGATGACTCCTGTACATCAATATAAAACAAGTAGACCAATTTGACTAATTAATTTTTATATATGTTACCTATTATTAGATTTGATAAATTTATGTTTAACATGCTATTAAAAAACCTTGACTACGTAAAAAGTAATTAATAATAATTAACTAATAACTTCAAATAAAAACTGAAAAGAAAAAAACAAATGCAGTTCAGAAGTGTAGAAAGCAATTTCGTTACTACAACATTAAAATAATTTCATTATCAATTAAAGTAAAACAACTAAGAAATTCTAATACGGAACTAATCAACTAGTCAGGTTAATTAGCGTCCGGACTAAGTTTGTTTTTACCCGACTACGGCAAAGCGAAAGAAGGGTTATGTTTTTGATAGTCTTTATATGTACTCGTATGTATGTTCATCTGTTCCCCCATAGCTCCTTATTAGAACTGGACAAATGAGGTATCGTTAGAAGCGCCTTGACCGTCCGCTGGTTATAGGCTATATATATGACGTGTCACGAAATCTAATGTCTGTCTGTGTTAAAAATAATTTTGAGATAAATGTGCCGTCATTGGTATCATTGGAAAAGTATAAATATATATATTATATATATAGCATTTCAAATATATATAGGTATATATATTATTAGCGTTTGCTCATGACTTTGTTCGTATTTATTCGATAATTGTGATATTTCTATGGTATGCTTGTCTGTTCCCTCATACTTTCTAAACTACTAGCTAGAATAAGACAAACGTGGCATCGTTAGAAACGAACATTAAAACTAAGATGTATAAATAAATTAAGATAAGCATACCGTATTTAGTATTATTAGAAATGGATTCACTAGTGCATTTCAAATATAAAGCATTTAAACAATTTATTAACTAGTTTGGTTTGTTAATTAAAGTATACTTTGCAAATAAATTAATGTTATGACTGCAGCAAAACATTTTAAATAGAAAAGTATCAACTGAAACCCAACTACGATAAAAACGACACTGAAAAGAGATACACGTTACATAGAAACGTACCATAACACTTTAACAACGCGTGACTACGGCTTTTCAAATTTGAATACGAGTATGTGTTGTTAAATCTAGTGCCCTGAAAATCTTGTTTCATTCTTTTAAAGCCACGTTTTTTGTCGTAGTTGGGTTTATAAGCTTTAACTTTTTATAATATTTATAGAAATTAGTTTTTTACTTTCTTCGCAATCAGATTCCTAAATTCTTTAAATTATTATTTTACCCTTTTTGTTTAGATTAGGAGATAGAGAATTTCGCATTTTTTTTGTTTCTTTGTTACAATTTCCGTACTCAAAAAAAATATTCCTGAAATACATTAAATTACTTACTTTTTCACTAAGGTATGGATATTATTTTGTTATAGACAAATATCTCTATCTATTTACTCTAACGTCTTATTTATTTAGGAGTACATTTATCACTTTAAAGTTCACAAACCCGGCTAGTCATTCGTGCTTTATAGCACATGCTAGCTGACCCACACAACCTCGTTTGTGTCTTCTGTTGCCCGAAGCGTGAAAATTTTCCCCCGTTTTCTAAACATTCTTCATTGGTGCTCTGCTCTTATTAGTATTCGCGTGATGATATATAGCCTATAGCCTTCCTCGATAAATGGACTATCCATCACTGAAATACTTTTTAAATCGGACCAATGGTTCCTGAGATTAGCGCGTTTAAACAAACAAACGAACTTTTCAGCTTTATATTGGATATGTATATGTAAATGTCTGTATTTTTTTTAAATTGAATTATTGTTAAGATAGATATAACATTTTTAAATTGTCACGATGAGCCCTATAGTTTAATATCCATATTGCAGTATTCCAATATTTTTTCACCAACAACAACGTCTCATAGTCGTCATGTTATTTTTTTTTCGCGTCACCTATCTAAGAACACTTGGTTTTGCCAAGAGAAATATTACGATATGTTGGTTAAATAAATTCATGCAGTGATTTGGAATATATAAGATATTAGGTACATGCATACACCCAAGATACTTGCGAAAAACATAATCCTTTGAAGCCAGACGGGTAACAATACTAATTTTATAAAATTAATTAAAGCACCTGTTCATTGTCGTCAAATATTTCATGATAAACAAAATAAAACAAGGCTCTTTATAGGGAGTATCTTTAGTATGATTCAAGTTGTTTAGACTGTATAAATAATAATCTATGTCTGATCAAACTAAAAGTTCGAAGAAAGGTTTCAGTATCATTAAAAATATACCTACCTACTGACATAGATACATATTTGTATTTCTTAATCTGCATAGCATTTCTTGGTTGTTTTAAATGTCTCACTTCCCGCGCAAACCATAGGCCAATTTACTTTTAACGACTGAAACTGGTTTTTCAGCTGAAACCGAAACCGAACCTTCGGCCTAGCCCGTAGTTTCGGTTGAAACCGAAACTCAAGCGAGAAGAACCTTAAAACAAACACGAGCCTGTTCCCATTTTGTCAAAAGTTAACTTGCGTTTTCGGTAATTAGTTATGTTTCTTTTTTTTTAATGACAACTACCGCATTTAGAATATTTAAAAACATACATGAAACGAACACAAAAAACACCCAGATTTGCGGACCACACAGTGTTGTCCTTAGGCAGTAGAAAACGGCGTGCCAACCACTAGGCCAAACGTACAGTCAAAAATTAGAGTTATTAATTTTGTAATTTTTATCAAAATTTAATAAAAAAAAAGTTTTAGGTTTTCAGGTGGTCAATAATTTTAAATTATTTATGCAGAACCACAAAATTTTCCGTGTTGGTGGCAAAATTGTAACCATTGTACGTTTCAATTTGTTTTTAATTTTTGGTTGATTAAATTAAAAGTATATTATTGATATGTTTTCAAATTCACGCTTTACGTATCGATTTACTTAGAATAATTTTTAACTACTAGTTGTATTACTAATAGGGCAAACCAAAGGTGAAGCGTTGAGACAGAAAGGCATCTAAAAAAAATTTGCTTTAACAGAAAAACGATTTCTTTTTCCTCAGAATACTTACCATTATTTTAAACACATGTTTTGAAAAAATATGTCTCAAAACATGTGTTGAACAATTTTGTAACAATTTCACAAAGAACGTGAAAATTTTGTGAGATTTACAATGGCGGATAAAGTGAATCAAGTTATATCAATTACAAAAAATGTATCTTAACTGTACTATTATATATCTAGCTCTAAAATATTTCAAAAACACCCGCCACCTTGATGTCAATATGGCAGGTGTACTATAATATTCCAATATTTAACCATTATTTTTGAAATATAATTACGAGTGAGCCACGAAGTTCGCTGAATGACCACGAAAATTCACAATCACTCGAGTTTCGGCACATCCGAAAGTTCGGCCGTATTTTGGCCGAAACCAAATCTTCGGTCGGTCACTACTTTTAACTATACAAAGTTTCTTTGGCAGTTGGTTATAAATAATACCAATAATGACAACCTTGAACTAGTTTGCAACAAAACAACCCTTTTTGCTATTTATTATTATTTTTTAATTCAGTTCAACTACCCGTTTTAAGAAAGTTATAACTTTATCCAAACATTGTTTCAAGACTTTTCCATTGTTTGTAAGTATATAAAATCAGTACAGTTACTATTGAGTTATGTTAATCCGTCTACAGTTAATACGTAGATATATAGCGGTAACGACGTCTTAATTTCTTTTACACCAGAAGTTAAGCTACTACACCTGCAAGTGAAATGGTGTCCGCTATATTTCTGTGCCGTGCACATTATTTAAAAAAAATATCAATAAAACAAAAAATACTGCAGATCACTTAATAAAAAACGTCCGTTTTTAAAGTCCAATACAATTATAACCGTTTTTTTTAAATGTGGAGAGGTATTAAATCTATTTTTTAATAATAAATAAATTAATGACAATGTTTGTCTTAGAATACAGAAACAGCTGATTCAGGTGCCTACTAAACTAGGCTTGTTACTTATTACTTTTTTGTTTTATTTTACTATTTCTCTACAATATTTTTTAAATTATTTAGTCAAAAGCAGTGGATAGGTATTTAATATCTACTGGTGTGCATGTAGTTGCATGCATATAATTACACGACTTTCAAGGATAAATGTTTTTCTACTAATAAATATGGTACAATAAAGAACCTAACATGTCCGTATGCACACTTTTTAAAGGACTCGTGATTTTTTAACTAATACTACTCACTGATACCTTATAAACATACCAAACCATTGTTGGTACACAAATAACACAGCACGTTACGAAACGAACACTGGCACACGCAAAATACACAACATTACGTACATAAGAATACTTCAGGTAAATGTTCAAGTTGTATGGGTGGCACTCGCATGTCTTCGAGCTCGGCATCTTCGGTGCCCGGGTACATCATAGTCCCCAACATGGTGAAGCGCGACCGCCCCGGGCCGCTCCGTCCGGTGCACTGCCGCCACCCCTCCGCGCATCCCCAACCCTCTTATCACCGAACCAGCGCCATTGGCTGTCGTCACCGCTATGATAACAAGCACCACGCCCACCGACCAATCCACATTTGCAACGGGTACACCCATCGATCGATTGTAAAAAGAATTTTCGCAGCATTTCCCACCAATATTGAACACTTTACATCGTTCAAGTGTTTACAGATGAGAGCGGCTATCCCGCTTTACTTTTCATTTGCTGTTCTTTTATTTCAACAAAGGATTAAAGGGTAAAGAAGTACGGATTTTATAAAAGCCTTCAAATTCATACTTTTATTTTACATTTAGAAATATTTTATAAAATGAAACGCAAGTAATTTTGCTACTTTACTAGGCAGAAATGGTCGGATTTCGCCCTCCGTTTTATGGGATAGGTATGCAGACTAAATTAATAAACATAATTTTTCAAACCAATTAAACATGGTGATTCTTTTTGATACAAAAAAAGAGATGAAAAACTATAGAAAAAAATAAATCCAGAACATGAAGTAAAAATAAATCTTTCTTGTACATAAAGACTACAAGCAATTAAAGAATTCTTGAAAAATAAGTATGTACCTATAGCGGTTGTGTAGTTCAACTTTCTGTAGGTACTGGAAGACTTTACTAGGTTTTCTCTGATTTGCCTCAGTAAGACTTCATTAAAATAAAATTTATATTGCGGACCTAAATAAATATACAGTGGATGGGCTCCGATTTTAGATAAAAAAAACTGCACGTTTGACCTAGTGGTTAAGTGGTCGCCACCCCGTTTCCTACTTCGCCAAGTGTTGTGGGTTCAAATCCCACATGGAATAACATTTTGTGTTATCCACAAATTGTTGTTCTAAGTCAGGGTTTTCTTTGTGTCCGTTTCATGTAGGTATGTTTGTAAAGTCCCCCGTGACACAGGAATTATTCCTAGTGGGGAAGTTGTCTATTTAATAAAAAAAATCTGTCATTCTATCGAAAAATGAAAAGAAAATTTTGTGCAATCTGGCGTCTGGTGCATCGGTTTCACTTTTCGTATTTAATAAATAAATAAATTTTTCGGACATCACATAACATAACACACAACGCCATCTAGTCCCAAGCTAAATAGAGCTTTTGTTATGGGTACTAGACAACTGATATAAATACACATTTGTAAATACATACATATTATACATAGAAAACACCCAAACTCCGAAACAAGTATTTGTAGATCATACAAACATGTGGTCCGATCCGGGACCTAAAGCACAGTCCTATTGCGCCACCGAGGTAGTTAAATAATAGTTACAAAACTTTTCAACCAGTTACTTGCTAAAAATTATACTTATTTAATAGTAAATAGTAATTCCTCCAGTTTTAAGAGAGAAAAACCACTGAATGGTTGAGGAAGTTTTTACTTCTGGAAGACTGGAAATTTTGTTCCTAAATACGATTGGTACAGGTTACAGAACCCAATTCGTTTTGTTAATTAAAGAAAGACCGTGTTACTCGGTTGGATTTTTGCCGATTCGGTTAATCGCTAACCAGCCCTGACAAAGGGAGCTCGCCAGACTCGAAACCTGTAATGAATTTCTGAAATATACGAGTAGGTACATGTATTTTTTATGTTTGTATAGCAAAATCGTAATCCTAGAGATTAACATTTGATGAAACTATAGAAGAGCGATTAGGTATTACATTATAATGTAACTGCAATGAGTCTTGTAAAGACATACTTATGAATATTCGCTATGTCAAGAATCGTATTGATAGGTATTTTGTGATTTTTTAGGTATACATTTTAAACGTTGATTCGTTTGTAAAAATATTTAACTATTGACGTCGTCAGTGATTGAATCTACAACACAAAAACTGAAAGTATGGAAACAAAATAAATAAAAATATATTTTGTGGTGGATTCTCAGTAAGGGTTAGTGGGTGCTATTTGGGGAGGCCTTTGTTCAGCTGTGGCCGGCAGAAGGCTGAAGACAGAGAGAGTTAGAGACTTTCAGACAAATCAGCGACGGTGTCGAGGTAGCATCGCATATTAGATTACCTTCTTTGACAACTTACTTTTTTTAAAAAATGGCCTTCCCAACATGACTCTACTCTGCCTAATGGAAAGCATAAACCGAATCCAGCAGTGGTGGTCACTATACTCATAGCTTATTGCTAATGCAGGCAATGCAGCATGGAGACACACACTATGGCGGCCTAGTGACGCTTCTGCGTCTTACAAAAAAGTAATAGGGAAAGTGGGTAGTAAGAAAGTAATAGGAAAGTAATAGGGTGGGTACTAAGGCAGTGTTTTGGTATATCTCAAAGCCATGAATTAAAATATAAAAAAAAATTGAACCGCGATTTTTTTTTGTAATATATATTTCTTTTCTTAAGAAATTATAACAATCAATTTGCATCTATACCTACTAAAGTTATAATAAAAAAGGAAAAGGAAGATCCTTTTCAAATAAAAAAACAAAATCATATGCAAAAATACTGATTGCACAGAAAAATAATCACCTCAAAAACGTTATCATTAATATTTTTTTATTATAATTCACGAAACTGATGTAATCTTACTTTCATGAATAGATAGTGATATACCTACATCACATTATTGTTTCCGATTTACGTCTGGGTACTAGATGTGAATCTAACATGTATTTAAAACTAAAGCTAATAAATGTATTTCATAGTTCAAAGACGTTTTTATCAAATTATATGAAACTAGCTGACCTGGTCAACTTCGCACCGCCATACCTACTTATTTTCGATATTTTTTAGCAAAATTTTCGCATATTTTCTTTTTAGTATTTATACTTGCTTCAGACTCCCACGGGTAGCGTGCAGTGACGGACTTCGAAAATATAACACTTCCAGTTTTTTTTTTATTTTCTGCTATACAAACCTTCATAAAAAAAGAATTATTTAATTTGGTGCAGTCGATTGGAAGTTATGCGCGTACACACATTTCGGGGTTTCATTTTTATTTATTCTATCAACTTTCCTAGTTTGGACTTAATTAAAGCCAAAGAACAAGTAAAAATATTCAACTCGTTACTCAAGGGAGTTAGCAAGGCATAGGTACGTGTCATGGGCGAGGATTATCCTATGTTAGTGCGATAGTAGGGTACAGCAAATGTCGTCCGACTGACCAAACGACTGCCAACGTGAGGAATGCAAATATTGACCATTCCTAATAGCTCTGGCGAGTCAATGTGACCATGGATCATCTTGAAGAGAAATAAAATATCCAAGTCCTTTCTACTTGCACTTAATTTCATCATGTTGTAGTGATGCAGCCTAGATTCATAGGAGTTGTAGTGATGACATTGATTCTCTAGGTAACACAAATTGTACGGATAATTTTATGTGCATTTAGTATGTTTCAAATAAAAATAATATATTTCCGTACATTGAACAACTTTTTTGTCGTGCATTAGACGAAAAAATTTAAACTAGGTAGTAGTGGTGCAAATTTCCGGATACGTTCTAAGACTAGTTGTGTTAAAGAAAGTTTGGCTGTAGATTGTTTAATTTGAAGTACAAAGTAAAAATGTAAAATAATAGTATAAGTTTTTTGATGTTACCTTACCTACAAATATTATAAATTCGAAAGTAACTATCTGTCTGTCACGCTTTCATTGCTAAACCGTTACACGGATTTTCATAAAATTTGGCATGGAGATTTTTTAATTCTTGAGCAAGGATGTAGACTACTTTTGACGCGATAATCGAGGAACACACGGGCGGAGCCGCGGACAAAAGTTAGTTTAAATAAACCACATTATAAAACTGAGGATTTTCTTTGCTTATTTGGTGGAAAGCGCTAATCTTAGGAACTACTACACTGATTTAAAAAAAAATCCTGTATTAGTCAGCCCATACACCGAGAAACCATACCACTCACTACGACCAATAGGACCGGAGTATAAAATGTTGCAAAAGCGAGGGAAAATTAATCCATTTTAGAACTTTGTTGCATGCGCTGCTTAAACAGTTAAAATATCACACAAATCATCTTGGATAGAATCGTTTTCCTTTAAAAGTATTTGGCTCACTATTACTTTCTAATAGGAATCAAATTTGTTCTTAAACAATGAATGTATTGAATACAAATAATTATTTGCGAAAAAGGTTTTTATGAACAAAATATTCATACTTACCCAAAAAGATACAATATTCATTCTATATACATAAATACATTTATACCTTTTTTTACATAGAATAATAAATAATAAAAATATTTAGTTAATTTTACAATATTATTGCATAATGTCCAGTTGAAATACAAGGATTTACACAGGGTTAAACAGCGAGTCGCTTTTGACGCTCAAACTGGGTATAAACCTGTGTCAGTCCGTGGTTTGTCGCTCTGGCCACTTACTAGGTACAAACTCTTAATACTAAATAACAAACTAGTAAAGGGAGCATGCAGCGTGTGTATCAGGTATTAATGAATATTATTCTTATGTTTGTGTGAACAAGTGTATGATTAGTATTTAGTGATTGTTTTGTGGGGAAGTATCTATACAGAGTTCTTTATGTCTAATATATATAAACTTAGATGGTATACCTTAACATTAGGTGTTATGTTGGAGTACCTATAACAATTAATATAATTGAACAAATAATTTACTTATGAATTAAAGCTATATAAAGAGATAGGTACGTAATTATATTTGTTAATAACGCTCTTAGGCGCCTTCATAGTCAATGGAGTTTAAGTACCTTTTTTCAGCACCCCAACTACGAAACAAATATTTTCGAATCATACAAACATTTTGTCCACCCTGGAAATCGAACCCGAAACCTCAAGCTACCTTTGTGCCGAGCAGTGAAAAATGATAAGATTTTTTTGTTTTAAATCATTCATCACTACCTTCTGTTCAGATTCATGTCGATTGTTCTTAGACGATAAGTATGTAGTAACTTGTTCAGGATACGATGGAACTGGCATACAACAAAAAACAAAAACAGAATTTAAAAAAAAAGATTACCTATTATGCACATAAAACGTAACAGTTAAAAGTCAAATGCATTTCTCGGCAACGTTTATGACATTACTCAAATATAGCTGGGTACATTTACAACTTGACTTTAACAAGCTCTCCCTTACACTTTGGGGCTACTTTATGGTGTTGCGTTACTATAAATACTCAATATGAACCGTCGGCTCAATCCGGTCTAGGCCTTGGTCAAGCGTGACCCGTACGTGGTTCTGCTACGATAAATTATACAAGTGAACGCGAGGCACGGGCGTGTGCAACTTTACGACGAAATAAATCACGGTTTAGCGTTACTCCTACCACCCTAAACGACAGTGCAGAGCCAGGTTACAAGGTTATATATTACGAAACGTGCGCTCGGCTTGATTCAATTTTGAATCGTGGATGATTACGGCCAGTGGGTCAGCACGAAGTGACTAGCACTATGCCTAGAGACTTTCTAGTTTCTTAAATCAACTTTTGTAATTTTCCAAAGAAAAAGGGTGGGAACATATTAGAATGAAACATTTTTTTTTCATATAAAAAAATATTCGCCTTTATGAAAAAATAAAATATGAGATTTTGAGTGCAATCCAATTAAAAAACAAAAGCAGGTCACATTCTTTCTCGTTTTCATTGGTGTTTAGGTATTAATTTGTTAAGAAAGTTACAAAAGTGCTTACAATTGATGCAATCACAATCTCGTTTGAGATTTACCGTGCATCAAGGTAATCGATTACAGTAAATAAATTACAAATTACACAAACACATATCGCGGGTAGATGCTAAAAAAACCCGCATCTAATACATTGGCGCAGACAACGCTCGCTGTCCGCACTAGCGACTTTTTCTTTAACAGAATTACTTGTGAGGGCGCGATTACAGAAAAGTAAAATAGAATCAAACAAAATAAAAATTACTGCGATATACCTAGGTGTTTTATGTATTAAACAAGTTAGTATTTAACATTTTTATTCATCTTTTTAGGGTGTACAGCTTTACACGCAGGTTTTGTTATTGTTATGGTGAGAAGTAATATAAAGAACAAATTAATGCAATAGCGAACTCACTCGACGTTTCGCCCAGCTATTAGTAGACAGGTACCAACAGCGTTTTAGTAAGTAAAGATTTTTTTTAAGTTTACGAGACTATTGACGACTGAACCCTGTGCCGTACCTTCAGTTACGTCAACTTGTTCAGTAGTCACATCACCAAATTGTACCATGTACTTTCTACTATTCAGGTAGTCCTTAAACCACTCCAGCAGATTACCTCTTACTCAACAGTCAAGAAGGCACTCTAGTAAGGTTCGTGGCGAAGCATATCAAAAGCCTTATAATAGTCGATAAAGAGCACCAATGCATGTTGTCTTTTATCTAGATGTTTATGTATACTGTCTGTAAATGCTATAACAGTTGTGTAGTATTCTTTTTTGGTTGATAACCGTATTGATCTTCGTTAAGTATCTTGTTTTTGCTATAAAATTCTTATATTGGATTACTGACATATTTTTCTATAATTTCATCAATGTTAGGAAGAATTGTAATTAGCCTGTAATTTTCATACTTCTACTTGGTACCTTTTTTATGAATTGGTCTTACAATACCATTTTTTATGGTGGAGGTTAAATATGAGTTAGTATGCTTAGATATAGAATAATATATAGAAATCACTGAACTGATTTTCGTACACAACTTTTTTATATCGATGACCTTGATACCATCTATTTCTGGAGCTTTGTTGTCATTTAATTTCAGACTAACAAACATCCATTAAAACTTTTGTATTTCAAATAATAAGTAAAATACAAAAAATAGTAAAAGTAAAATACAGTAAATAAAGAAATGAAAATTAAATAAGAAATATAATTTCGAGTACAACTGTTTTTTTTATTGTTTACATTCTTTTCCATACAACTTTTAGGTTTCTTTGTGTGAAGAGTCAATCTATTTTCTGTCTTTAACCTCATTAACGATCATAGAACTATTCTAACTATTCCATAAATAAGTTAAAAATACATATATCTAAAATCAGACAGCCGTTCGCCTTAGGGTTATTAAAAAATCATGATTTACAATAACAGTCCGTTTGAAAAATATTTTTATGAATTTTAAACGCAAACAGGGACGCACTTTGTTCATAAATTGTCGGGGGCGGTCGCGTGCGTTCCCAGTGCTCCCAAGGGCACAGGCGCGTGCGCGTACCCTGCGGTAATTGACGGTTACGTACGTGAGTACGTCTCGTCGCACTGCTGGTGCTTCTTTCCCTTCAATCTGCACATCGGATGCGACAGCCGTGAACTCATTCAGCAATATCAGAAAACCATTGGGCTTCCTTAAAATCCCTTGTCTCACTGGCAATGATATTTAAGTCTATGGCTCGCATAAACAAACTATAAACTGGATCATAAGTATAAATTATAAATAAATTTAGTTTGTATAACATGGTATCAGGTATTGTGTGATATGACGATAGTATAAGAGGTGATGCTAACTCTACAAACAGAATACTAATCTACTGATAACGATTGTGACACATGCAGAGAGACTTGTTAAAGCAGTCTGTAATTAGCTTTCCTCTATGGATATTCCTCTTAGTTACAGTCGAATACCTTGAGATACTTTTCCAGATAGTAATTTCCTAAGTTGCTTACTTTGTAACGTTATCTTTACATTACATATATATTAGCAGTAAACAAAAAATACTATAATAAGAGACTGTAATATAACTGAATATGAAAGTAATGACATCGGGCCGGCGATTAGAAACATATTTTAAGAAAACTTTAAAACAAAATGTTTTCTCCTAAAATTATAATACTTACCATTTTTTTGTCAATTATCTCGTTGTGAAATATTAAAATAATATAAAGTTATCCTGCATAGATTAGAATCATCCCTAATTGTGTCCCCCGGACGCGTGCCCGCGGTGTATTGCCGCGCAGTGCAATGGTGTCCAATTTCTATGGGAAACTGTTGTGTTTTGGACCATGACATGTTCCCATGCTCACCACTCGATAAATATTGACGACTGATTGTATCCAATTTGTAGATTTATTGTTGATTTTGGTTAAAAGTTGCCACATTTTTTTTCAAATAGTTAATGTATTTATCTAACAGTAAAGTACAAAATTTTCTAATGATGCAGAAGAATCTCAACAAGCCGCGCCGTAGTGAAGGTCACATTGTTGCAATGTCTGCAGTCGCAATGAGTGTGATGAATTGATGACTACTATTCTTCGATTTTGCTCATGTTTTACATCAGGCAGAGCATTCATTTTGACTGGATAATGTATTTAAAAAATGCACTTTGCTTTTTCCATCCTGGGACAAAAATCTTCATCACCAAACAAGCTCCAGCTTAACGCGCAGAATTCATAGCCTATCGCAGTTTAACTACCTACGTATGCAGTATTCAAGAAGAAATTTCCTAAATACCCAAAAGACCTGGGAAACTCCATTATCGTGTGCTACTTTATCAATCACGATTAAGTTAACCTTTCTTTTATTTAGAGCAATACGTTTTCTTCTTTTCGTCTTTTTGACATTAATTCTTTTCTCATAAGTTGAGGCAGATCTTTTATTTCTATTTCCCCTACCTATTTTATAAGGAAACCATCAACTTTTTTCATTTTTCGTAGAATAAATAAATATAGGTATACCTGGCAGTTCGTGGCAATCGAACCTATGACTTCATAATCATATAGGTTTACTAAATAAGATAGACACAAGTTACAACTTACACCAGGTCATGAAAAAGACAATTCAGTGTATTTTTTTTCAAGAACACATAAATCTAAAAACACGTTATTAGCGAAACATAATTTTAAACTTAATAAAGCATAACGTAGATATATAACTGAATTAATATAAAAAAAATATTAAAACGACGAAGTAAAATAGACGTGGCCGCGATCCCGCCTTTCTAAAACAGCGCTTTAATTTGATAATGTCTGCCTGATCTGATTATAACGGAACCGAAAAATTATATCGTTTCGTAATTAGGTTAAAATGCAATTTAGAGATGCGCCACGGGCGGCACGCGCCACCCGTAACACTTTTATGGTAGAACAGCTGGGCGCACCCTTACTAAGCCCGCTGATGTGACGTCAAGTTGGGACCATACGATTATAACCAGAAATGCGAGTGATTTTTCATTGTTCTTTTGATAGTTACACTGTTGATCATTGTTGTTTTATGTAGAAATCTATCTCGGATACATTTTACCTCAGCGACATATTGCGTTACGTAGAGTTAATACTCGTCGTGCGCAACTGTTTGTTGCAGGCGCTACATTTTAGTTTAATCAGTTTTGTTACTTCATATGGATGTACTTATATAACGTCATGTAGTTCCTTGTTAAGTTATGTCTATCATTTAGGAAATTAATAAAATGTATTTATTACTTAATTATTTCTTTATTACATTTAAATATTCCTATAGATTATATTTTTATATATACATATAAAAATAAATACATTTAAACACATAAAAAAATACTATTTTTTGTTGTCTACTACCACCGACTTCGGGTAGAGGGACCAAGAAACCGGTGGTTAGGGCTCCAAAGACAGGAAACTCCTCACTATACGTGCCGTGTCAGGGAGGACTGCCTTCTGTATCAGACCCTTGATCCAGCCTTCTAACGTGAGTCTCTTAATGTGTTGGTAGAGGCTCTTGGCTATTAATCCGTGAGCAGATACGACTATATCGACCTACTCGTGAGATAAATCCAAATATTTTATTTGTTTTTTATTTATTATTACTATATTTTCATTATAACTATGCCGTCCTGTCGCTTGATTGCAATGTACCTATTGGTATTAATACTTTTTCGCCCTCAGCAAGTCAGCTTTTTACAACATAAATGAGCTAGCCAGAAGATTTGATTGAGTTTTCAAAAGTTCTAATTTCTTTATTTGACTTTTTACAACTGTTACCGCTATTACAGATTGCTACAGGTCAACATTCGAGTTCAAAGTCTTATGCAAACACAATTAACTGAGAGTATTATTGAATGACATGATTCATATCTTGGTACAAATCCTTTCAATAGGGTCCATTTTTTTTCTTGATATATATGAGCCGGCCAAAGTGTTGCTACTCTACCTGATAGAAAGCATTAGCAGACTCTACGAGTACTATTCACCCTACTTATTGCGAATGCAGACAATGCAACAACGCAGCATGGTGACCCACACTATTGCGGGCTATTGAGATGTTCCTGCATCAATAGATTTTTTGATCAAAGTTATGTTTTATATATTATATTCTAGAATCAAACTCACTTGTACTTATTCCAATTTATAACATTAACCTTTGATAATGTCATAAGGCGAAACCGTTCAGGTGGAAATTTAATTGAAATAGTGGAATAAGAGTACAAGTGAGTTTGCAAGTATCAAGTGCCGGCAATCGAGAGTATAAATTACACAGTTATGTTCAATATTTTCATTTGTGTTTTACAAGAAAAGACTCGATAATAATTAAGTTCAACATTAAGACAATATCTATGCTTAAATTAAAATGTTAGGTAGTTTGCCATAGACATAGCTGATATTTAAAAAGTCTTTAAAAGGTCTCTGGTTAGTGGTTTGGTTTCATAGTAGCCGGTATACTTGCTTTTTAAGATAGTTCACAACTCAATAGTTCGACTCCCGTATTCATGCTACAGTAATATGCTTAGATCATCATAAGCTTTATTCGCACTTCATACATCAAATTAATTTTTAAATTAATTGAAGTTTGAATTGTACAAAAGTGCTTAGTGATTCCTATTTATGGTAGAATAACTTTTGGCCGCAGCTCCGCCTGCATGTATATCGGTTTTCGCGGTGAAGTGTAGCCTATGTTCTTCCTCAGGAATCAAAGTATCCCCATGCCAAATTTAATTGATAGCAATGCAACAGCTTAGCCGCGAAAGCGTAACAGACAGACACTTACTTCTTTTGTAATATTAGTATTGATAATACATTTAAACCATAAGATATTCTCTAAATAAATGAGACAGTGTTTAGTTTAATTGCTAGGTACAAAAAAGACGATTTACCAAATTTTTACTTTTTTAATTTTTTATACATAAGTTTATTCTTTTTAACATTTTAATATTATGTATTAATAGTATTAAATATATATTTGAATATAACATTCACATGCTTTATGTGTAATATTTTTGAACAATTATTTCTCGACCACTTTTCCAAGTCATCTATTTACTGAGGGGTGAAAAGTACTAAAAAGCATAAAATCAGAACTGACTAAATAAACCTCACGGGCTGTCATCCCCCTTGAAAGCACAAGTACCCCTCTTATTAAAATTAATAAGTGGGCCCTACGGCTGCATAATGACCGGCTTGTGTCAATAAAGATGTAATATAATTGACAAACAACGCAAACCAGATCGCGGTTAACATTTGGTATTTTGCAGGTTTCCGCTTAGAACTATGGATATTATTTGGAACTTTAGAAACTGGAAGTTATAGATCGACACAAGCGGGCAGTAGATTTTGATGTTTTTACCACATTTACCTTCACAATCCAGTACAAATTGTGGCGTCTCTTTGTGTCGATCTACGATTTTTAACTGTTGCTTCAATTTAAATTTCATAAATGTCACTTATAGTCTTTCCAATCGTTTATTTAACTTTTGACAGATCACGCACATAAAGTTTTGTAATAATTTTTGATACAATGTACCACAGGTAATACTGTAGGGTCGGTTGTCGAACAGTGAACCAACCAGATACAGTGAACCACCGTCATATTTCTGAAATCGCGACGATTGTTACTTGCTCAATCATGTCAAAACATGTGCCATGTACCCACTTCCCCTCTTCCGTAGTAAGCCGACGACCATGACTTGAGCGAAACATGTGATGTGTGCTTGTTTGTTTTTCGCCGAAAAAACGTACTATTTCCAAGTAAGTATCTCGATTTTTGTATTTTTTGTTTTTAACTAAGAGAGTAAAAGTTGTGTGGTGCAAATATTGTTATAGCTTTGGAAATATCATAAGCATATTGCATTCTAAAAATTTCAAATAAGACTTATTAATTTTTAGCTTTAAAGTTGAAAAGTACCTGAATTGAACAGTGAACCAGGTCTGCATATTACACAGTGAACCGATTCACTGTGTACCTTACGATCCTGGTACACTGTTTCTTGAAGTGTTTTCTTTTTGTTTTAGGATGCCAAGGCAAAAAGATAAAGAGCGGAAGATAGGAAAACATAAAAAAATGACATGATGTCAACTTTACGTATGGTAGAAAATGGGAACTCTGTTAGAACGGCGGCAAATGCTTGTAATATTTCATACCATAGATTGCGTCGTTATGTAAAAAAGAAAATAACATGGAACAGTGAAATCACAAAATTTGCCTAATGCTGCAGTTTCAGCAATTCTCGACTTCATGTAAAAGCAATAATCAAGAAATTCAAGATTCAACTTCTGTGACTGAAGTTTGACAAGACATGACGTTCAAATTTAAGTAACCTTCTAGATGCACTTTCTCGATCTGGGGTAACATCTATAACATCGTCTACGCAAACGTCTTATTAAATATTAATGCAATGTGAACTTGCCTTTGTTGAATATGGGATGATTAATTTTAAGTATTTTGATTTCATTATTTTAAGTGATAGGTAAATTAATGAAGACTGATAACTCTTGTTGGCAGAAATGTTTTATTTTTTTTCTTTTATTTTCTATGGTCAAATAAAAAGATGATTATTAAAGATTGTGTTTCTTTTCTACAAATAAGTGTCCCATCAATATAATTATATTGTGGTTCACTGTTGAAATAAGGGTGGTTCAGTGTAAACCATCCATAGTACACAGTGAGCCAAATTCATTTATTTTTTAAAACCTCTATACCGTTTTAATTAATTCTTTGATCTTTCTGTAGTCTATAACTAAGACACCTTATAAAATTACCTAAACGATGACACCTAAATCATGTTCTTATCTTTATTTTCTAACAAGATATATGACTTAGAAAAACAGCTGGTTCACTGTTCGACGACGCACCCTACTTCATGGACGGGCTCCGCCCACTTAGAGATGTGTCATTCGTAATTTTTGACCACAGACTATAAAAACAGTTTTGAAATAAATCGATTATCGATTATATTAACAAAATACATTATATATTATTAATATATTATTATACTTTATTTTTTGGTATTTTGACAGTAACGAACGGAGGAACAATACGCTCAAATCAACCAAACAAATAAATCAAAATGGAGGAATATAAATACTTAACTCGACGTATGAAAATGTGGATTAACACTGACTTCAAAATGGCGTCGCGCGTCGGTTCCGCGTTGGGTGTTGCCGTTTAGTAATCGATAAAAGTACAAAATTATCTATAAAATAATGAGTGTGTTAAATCGATTAAAACTTCTACATGCATAAAATCGATCGTTAAAAGAAATTGAATCGGTAACAGGTCAGGGTATCTATCACTATTTGATTAGGTATTAGAGCTGTCAAAAGTTAAATAAACGATTGGAACGACTATAGTGTCTTAATTGAACAAATAATTTTGTTTTTATTCTTTTATTTTATTGACTTTTGACGACAACGACGATTAGAGTATTCTTGTTTTCGTTATTAATTTATATTAGTACTTTTATAGAATATGTAGAATTTATTTCATTTTGACTTTATTTATTAACCAGCTGAATACGTACGACAATAACCGCGGGCAACGCCGCGAGGCGAAGCTAGTATCATGATAAATTGTGGCCTATGTGTTATTCTGATGTATAAGCTATATTATTGTAAAGTTTCATTAAAATCCATTAAGTAGTTTTTGTGTGAAAGAGCAATAAACATACTCACTTACATTCTCACAAACTTTCGCGTTTATAATATTAGTAGGGTTTACTCGAAAACTGATCATAGTGGCGTGCAATAGGAGAGGCTTCTAACTAGCAGTTGAATTCAATAGACTCATGATAAAGATGTTATATAATTTTTAACACCAACAAAACACAAACAAAAACAATAAAGTAAGTTTAGAAAACAGCTTAAAAGGTAAATAATATATTAGTTATAAAATCTTAAGAAAACAGTTAAGTAAGATTTATATAAGTAGGTATCTATGTCATGTCAAGGTGTGTAATGCCAGTACAAAATATACTGATGTACGATTTAAAACAAAACATTGACATTTAATGAATTGCCATTAAGTATTCAGTCTTTTTTTTACTTTAATATCAACCTACAAAAACAACTTTACCACATTCCAAAAATATATAAACCCACAGGTTTTCCTCCAAAATTTATAGGTTAAATTGTTGATAGAGTTTACGTACGCTATCAGATTGTGAAGCTTCTACCATAATCTTATCTTTAGGCGATTTATATGTACATACTCGTGTAACTCAAAGGAAATAATAAGCTGATCTTTTTTTTTTATTGAATAATGGGCAAACGAACAGACGTATCACCTGATGGTAAGCGATTACCATTTGCCATTGCCGCCCATGGACACTCGCCACACCAGAGGCGTCACAAGTGTGTTGCCGGCCTTTGAGGGATGGGGAGAGGGATGGGGGAGGGGTTGGGGTATAGGCCTCCGGTATCCTCACCCACTCGGTGAAACACAGTGCAAGCACTATTTCACACCGGTTTTCTGTGAAGCCATGGTATCACTCAGGTCGACCCGGCCCATTCATGCTGAAGCGTGGCTCTCCCACGGAATAAACTTCGTAATACTCGTACAAATAAATAAAACAACATGTACACTAACAATCTTAACATTTAAATTGCACACTATTGTGGTAGTATACCTAAATATAGTGCTTTTTAATTTGATAAATCTGGATGTATTACAGTAGTCGGAATAAAATCAAAACCTCATAATTTCTAAGTTCCAAACGGTCCAACATCATATGGAACCCAATTACTTTGTAAAAATACTGTTTGTTTTGAGTTTAGTGTCAATCTACACAGGTAACTTCTCAAAACAGTCATTTCGGTTTAGGTTCAGTATAGATATCAAAACGTACTCTTGAACGACCCTTCAGTGGAGTACCTACTTAGACTCTTTGATGTTTGTTTGCTCACCACTACAATCCCCTCCTACGATGTGAGGGAAGGGGCACGGTGTTTGTTCAACAAATATTTTTAATAAACACACTTGCATTATTTGTCTAATAATTCATTATGACGTGATATGTTTGTGGTTTGATGTTTTCATTAATTTATTTAATCGGCCTTTTTCATGTTACTCAGATTAAGACCAAAAATAAAATCATCCTTTTAGAAATAAAGATTTACAGCTTTGTATTTTGATTAATTAATTATTGTGATCTAGTTTACCCTTGTGAAATAATTGTTAACTTCAAACGTTATTCTCAAGAATATACCTATTCGTGTGAAGGGTGCAATCCCCTTCGCACTTGTTGGTAAGGTACGTGCGTACGTATTCCTGTTAAATATCATAGTAAAATACACGGCTTCGTACATAAAACTATCCACTTAATTCCATCGTTACACTACAGTGGAACGTAAGTGCCTATTCTGTTAACCACAAGGTATCGAATTGCAAACAGCAAAAACACATCGGTATGTTATTGTTTACACGATTTTGTCGCTTAATGAGGTTGGATTAAAAAAAATGAAAGGCAAAGGGAATGAAAGAATCATTTTTAATGCAACCTCATTAACCCACAATGCGAGCGTGGCGAACTTGCCGCCACGTTCGGATCCTATGGCAGAAATTGAATCTCAGACGCATGCCGACTCTGCCAGCGCTCGTTTAGTTATGCTTCCTTGCAATGTTCCCTTCTACACTAAGATCTACACTAATTTTATTTTTTGTGAATTTAAATGTAATGTAAGGAATGGTTAAGTAGTTATTGACTCTGACACTGCTCATACTATTATTGGATAATTTTGTGCAAATTAATAGGTATAATTTTCACATGGTCGTAGTTGGGATTTGTTAGACGATTTTTTTAAATAACAACACTATCAATTAAAAGTTAGATTTAACTCTTTATTATAGAAGAAACGACTAAAACAAGAGATATAAAATAGTATCTATACAAATGAATAAAATTGGAGTGTCTTCTTCTTCTTCCTAGCCTTTATTATTCCCAATATTTGGGGTCGGCTACCAGTTCAACCGGTTTTACCTGAATATCAGTTTTTACACAGAGCGACTGGCATCTGACCTCCGCAACCCTGAGGGCGAACTGAATTCGAAGGTTGAACTAGTTGTCAGTATATTTGAGGGCACTGACTTCCCAATAACGATTGCCATAGATGTTCATGACAACCGGGACCGACGGCTTAACGTGCTCTCCGAAGCACGGGCGGGAAACACCGCCATCTTCCATACTCCGGGCTGCTATAAAATTGGAGTGTCTGTTTGTAATATTAAAATAACCGCTTGTTACTAAATTCATATACTCGGTACATTTACCAAAATAATTTTTTTTTCAATTTTTGTTCGTCTGTCTGTTTGTTCCGGCTAATCTCTTGAACGGCTGTACCGATTTTGACAGGACTTTCACTGATAGGTAGCTGATGATATAAGGAGTAACTTAACTTACTTTATTGGAGTAGCTTCGCCCCGCGGCGTTACTCGCGGTAAGACAATAACCGCGGGTAACACCGTGGAGTTCGGCTAGTTATAAATATAATTTTCCTTAGGTAGTTGTTTAAATGAAATAAATTAGGAAGTACAGGATAAGTCCTGCCTGGTGTAAAGGAGTAGCTTGAACTGAACATAACAAGTCCGCCAAGGAAATATCAAGAACAAGTTTCCAGCTTTCGATATGTGTCATGTTAGTGTTAGTTAGTTTTTTTAGCTTCTTTTTGTCTGTTTATAAAACTACAGAAAACTTGTTTACTCATTTACTAACATACAACTAGGTTTGACGATCCATAAATTATTGTAATGGTTGCATGCAAAGTTGTGCGGTATCAATTAAAAAATATCCAAGCGAACTGAAAACCTCTTTCTTTTTAAAAGTCGATTAACAATTACGTCACACCCATTGTTTATTGATAATAGGTAATACAAAAAATATATAAAACTCGTCTCTTTTTTAGAATGTTCGTTTTACCGAACGATCTGTAAACAATAGGTTCGCAAATACCTTTATTTTTTGATAGTTAACATAAAGCGTCATCTAACCGCTGGTCCGATTTGAAAAATTCTTTCAGTGTTGGATAGTCCATTTATCGAGGAAGGCTATAGGCTATATATCATCACGCTACTACTAATAGGAGCGGAGCACCAATGAAGAATGTTTCAAAAACGGGGGAAAATTTTCAAGCTACGGGCAATAAAAGACGCAAACGAGGATGCGTGGGTCAGCTAGTAACTACCTATATAAAATGATGCTCGCACGCAATCTTAACAGCAAAGGAGCTCACCTTTAAATTTTCTGTACTTATCTTCAACATAATGCTATGTAATTGGTATAGCAATTTGATAAAAATGATTCTGTCTATCTGTGCTGCCAGATATAATACGAGTAACTAAATAATTTATAGTAATGTTAGTAAACATGACCTAGAATTCGACATGTCCTCGGAGGTAGACCCGCCACAATTACTGTGATCATCCTGCCCTTGTGCTTGTTGTCGTCGCGTGCTGCCCATCAGAGCAACCTATCATGAACTAAGATTACCTACACAAAAACATATTCTTTGAAAACGTGTAAGAAAAATATACTTCATCACTTAATAATTACAGATACACTCGGATTTCGGAGTGTCATTGACTGTATACATATTTAATATTAACTACGATTCTAAAATAAGATGCCATTGCAAATTACTCAGCTTTCTCTTACAATAGATTTGCGTACTATCGCTGTTAAAGTTAATAAACAAACTAATAGTTCGCCCACTCATTTTATTAAAACAATAAGTTTCTTAATTTAAGTAAGTTAATTTCACCCTAATCTGTACCGTTTACCATAGGAGAGTATTGTTTCGACACGAATGAGCCGGCTCGAATGAAGTCATACCGCAGCCTCAGTCAAAACTAGCGCTAGGTAATTATTCCATTGACTTTCACCGAAGTTTTTAGTGAAGTGTTCTTTCTAGCTGTTTATAAATGACTACCTCGTTTGCGTCTTATATTAACCGTAGCGTGAAAATTTTCCCCCGTTTTTGAAACATTCTTCATTGGTGCTCCGCTCCTATTAGTAGTAGCGTAATGATATATAGCCTATAGCCTTCATCGATAAATGGGCTATCCAACACTGAAAGAATTTTTCAAATCGGACTAGCTGTTCAGTTCCTGAGATTAGCGCGTTTAAACAAGCAAACCAACTCTTCAGCTTTATTATTAGTATAGATTTAACTAAACTGCTATAACAGTTCAAACAATGAATAAATATATAAAAAAATCAAAATTATAAATTCGAAAGTGTCTCTGTGTCTGTCTGAATATTTTGCTGAATGCTATAAAGCGCTGCACCGATGGCAATGAAATTTGGCATTTAGATACCTTGATTTTCGAAAAACTAGCGTGCTACTACTCTTCACTTCGATAACCGATATACACGCGGATGTAGCCGCAGGCAAAAGCTAGCAAGTTATAAACAGGAATTTGAAATTGCCTCTAGCAATATTGGTCAGTAAATCAGTAAAAGTCAGCTGGTCAATATGACGGGATAATGTGGCGCGTGGCGAAGCCCCATACTGCGGGGCTTCGCGTGACGTAAGCGCATCTGCCGGACAGATGGCGCCGCGCCCCACACCAGATAATATCGCACTATAACATACACCACACACGCACCAACACTTTCGTGAAAATCACAATTCAGTGAGTACATTTGTGTGACTTCCGAAAACATTAAACTGATTTGAGAGGTGATTCGAAAGTCTTTTATTATGTTCTAATGATCTTTAAATTTTATTTTTACAAAATTATACTTTTCATCATCTTTTAACAATCCACTACTGGACAAAAGCCTTTACTGCAGAAAAACTTGGTTAACAGTTGTGTATTAGTTTAAATAAAACCAACTTTAAATAAGTAATAAAAAAAGAAAATGAGTTCAAGAATGTCCCTCAATCAAGTCGTTCATTTTAATACTATCCGTCGGAAATATCTGCGTACCCGGCTGGAATGCGCTTCACCTCTCGCTTCCCCACGCATCGCCCCGTCTTCGCCTATCTAGTACCACGCAACCGCCGACGTATGTGTATTATTCTTGCTTTCGTAATCTTATTCTTGTTTATTGTTTCTCTGTTTAGTGAAATATTAACTCTCTAGTTTGCATGATGTCATTAAGCCAGGTTTTCAAATATTTCCGACGATATTTTATTTAATTGTAGTTATAATATGGAATGAATCTGGAACTTAATATGTTCATATTGAGATACATATTACAGACTATCAAAAGTAATATTGATTTATTTCACAAAAACGTTTGAACACGACCAAGTAATAGTTTTAATAATTTTTATTTATTTTTATAGACAGCTTATTCATTAAAATCGGATAAATAGTTTTCACACTACGATAGAACATACATAGGTATATAGATTGCCAAAACTATTAAATCTTCTTTTAGATTCGCTGTAGTCGGTAAAAAAATATTTTGAATCTTTACTCCACTTACGAGTATTAACGAACGATTAAGTTATTTGCCATTAAAATCAGTTAAAAACCTATATATTTTTTATGAGCAGAAATTGTACATGCTTCCTGCTTATTAAAGAAAAATTATCCATGGTTGCATGTAAGATATTGCCATAGAGCGATAAGACCGCCACTTGTACATACTTTATAATAGTTTTAAGTTTACCATGTTATTATATAAGCTGGTGTACAATAAAGATATTTATTATTATTACTTATAACTTTGTTTAAATTATTTTTTTTTGTTTTTAAAAAGACAACTCCTACATTAGGAATAAACATCCTGTGTCGTGGGGGACTTTACAAACATACATGAAACGGACACAAAGAACATCCAGACTCGGGACAAAAATTCGTGGATCACACAAAGTGTTGTAGGTACCGCGTGGGATTTGAACCCACGACACTTGGCGCAGTAGCAAGCGGCATGGCGACCGCTGACACCACTCGGCCAACCGTGCAGTCATTAAAATTTGAAATTACTTCAAAACTGAAAAAAAATTGCGTTAATGTCGGCACTTTTGAAACACTGTATATGCTTACAACATTATATGTAAATGACTATTAAAAGATGTATCAATATTTGATAACTTTTAACAAAGCTTCAAATGTTGAAAAGCTCTTTCTTGCTGTAATTATCGTAATATTAAGTATCTATTCCTATCGGCACCAACCTAATACACAAGTGGTTCATCACTTGCACTCATCGAAAATGCCATATATACTCGTATACGAGTATATAGAGTTTCCTGTGCGATTCTGTGCCCATTGTTTTAGGGGTATTATAAAATGGTAATTATCGTGGCATTGTATAATATTAAGTGATTTGACGTCATACGGACGCCAGATGCTTATTTTGTCACGCCATGTCCATTAGTATGAATTTAAATGGCTCGCTAATCAAACTGTTACTCATCTATACTAATATTATAAAGAAGTAAAGTTTGTGTGTTTGTTAAATTGTAGGGGGTAATCTCGGGATCTACTAAACCGATTTTAAAAATTCTTTCACCCATAGAAAGGCACATTATTGCTGAGTGTCATAGGCTATATTTTATTTTGGAAAAAAATAGGGTTCCGTAAGATATTTGGGTTTTTCGGGCACAAGGTGTAAAAATCAACCAGAAAAGTTACTTATTTTGCGAAAATTTTCATGCTATGGGCTATATAATAATTTATAAAGATACTAGCTTCGCCTCGCGACGTTGCCTGTGATTATTGTCGTACCGCGGGTAGCACCGCGGGGTTCAGCTAGTTGTAAATAATTTTACTTGTTTAATGAAAATAAGAAAGTGTGTTATTATTCGACTTAAAAAAAGGAGGAGGTTCTCAATTCGTCTGTATTTTTTTTATGTTTGTTACCTCATAACTTTCGACTGGATGAACCGATTTTAATGATCCTCTTTTATTTGCTAAATGGTGCTTCTCGTGTTGTTCCATTTCAATTTAGTCCAGTTCTTGAAGTTGGTTTTTTTTTTTGTTGTTAAAATTTGTGATTATCCTCGCTAAGCTTAATAAATAAAATATTTAGAGTCGAAAATCGAATGTTGCACATCTTTTAATTAAGAACCACATAGGTATCATGTGAAAAATAAAATATTGTTTGTTGGTTTGATGTCAATTCAAAGTATGTATACCTGTAAAACGTAAATTTCAAACTTTAACCTCTATTATGTTACACACACGCATATAAATATATAAGCATTATTCCGTCATTTAGACAGACATTTTAATAGACAACACACTTACAAAAAGTGTCTTCAAATTAAGAGTGGTTTCCTTTTTGACGGATTTTTGTAATTATGTTTGCAAAATTTTTACTAACCTCGTGCACAACAGTCACACACATCACCACTGTGCCAGCGAGGCAGTCAATTAATAAAACAAATTGTAAACAGTTAAGTATGTCTAGTATGTGAGTATTTTTATAATTAGATTTAATAGTCATAATACAATAATGTAATCAGGAAACGCTGTGATAGAATGAACATTAAAATAGTATCTATAAATTTAATAGGTACTGGACATTTAACAATTTACAATGTCTGTTAAAACTCCTGTGTACGTATAAAACCTACTTAATAAACCGCATTGGCAACCGAACAATTATGACAAAAAGTGTTCATATCTTTCTTTAGCTCTCGCAAAACTTATTTTTAAATCAGTATACTGCCTGCCTGATAAGGTGATAATAATTTGCCAATCTCCTTTAATGTGAATCTATTTCACGACTTCTTTCGGACTATTTTCAATATTCCATGGAGCCAAATTCATTATGTGGGACTGTCTCACAGAAAACCGGTGTCAAACAGCGCTGCGCTGTGTTTCATCGGTTGAGTTAGAATACCGGAGGCCCATACACCAACCCCTCCCCCATCCCTCAAATATATACTCAAATGCTGGCAACGCACTTGTGACGCCTCTGGTGTTGCCAGTGTCCACGGGCGGCGGTAATTACTTACCATCAGGTGACACGTCTGCTCGTTTGCACAATATTAAATTTAAAAAAATTGTCTCACTTTGTACCACAAAGTAAATCAAAAATTGTAGAATTTGTTACGGTAATAGTCGGTTACGCGCCACATTACAGCCAACTTAAATAACACTTGTTAATAATTAAATCATAAATCCATTATATTTTATAACACAAGCAAATGTATTGTATACAGAACTATAAGGAAATAGGATCTGGTGTTTTCAGGTCACGTAGTCTAATCAAAACGGCCGTTCCAGATATGTCCTTGAATTTATTCTTTGTTGATGTTACTAGTTCCTCATTACTGATATAGGTATTTACGATAAAGTCTAGACATAAATGAAATCCTATTGGCTCACGCTGTCCTTTGCACTGCATGGGTTACACATCGTTCAAAGAATTTCTTAACGAGGATGTATGATAATTCGGCACCATATCAACCGGACTGAAACCACGGCCTCACGTAGAACTGGTATCAAGTTATTAATCATCACTTCCTACGACAGATCGAACTCCCCACTAACACATACATTACTATGTAACAAGCTGCTATACTAAACACTTACCGCATTATTCGAAATTTTCGAAACATACCGAAATTCCGATTTCGAGTATATAATAAATGCACAAATAATAATTATTTATTTCATATTAAGATGTACCATAACATTATTTTACAGGCATAAAAATGTAAAAAAAAACATGGTGTCTTTGGAGCTCTGTTATCTATGGTAAGAATGTAAGATCTAACTTGTGTTATGAGTACCATTGCTCTCTTAGATTATACATTGTTAGGTTTTTAGAAAGTGAATCGCCAATATGGAAGAAATAATACAACTTAAAAACTATTAAAATTATTAGTTACTGTAGTATTACAGTACACTAATCATATTTTGTATTTGGTGTAGGTATCTATTAAAAATATTTTTCATGTATACCTAACAAACGTTGTAAACAAAACAAATTGTAAATTACTTATGGAACGTAATTAAGTAATAAAATTGCCTATAAAAATCTTGTTATTAAATAAGTAATTAAATACGCAACCAATGCTTATAAAATGACAACAATAGTTATGTTTAGTATTCTAAGATTCAAATCAATTAGATGAAAAGGCCTATATCCGTATTGGTAAATAGAACGATTGCGTGATGAATGATGAGGCAACAAATAGTTACAGGCAATAAGCTGGTATGATTGGCATTTAGCATAATAGAAACAAATATAAAGCCGCCCTTTTTTTGATGGTAAAGCTAAAGTAATATTCAATAATAAACCAATATTTTGTGAAAAGAACAAGACAGTAGTAAATAGCATTCCTACCGATTCCTTCACATAAAATGGATGATATAACATTTTGAATGCATAGCAATTATTTTTTTGAAATTTTAGGGAGCAAACCCACTCAGAATTATTGTTTTATGAGTCCGCTAAAGTGTTTCCACTCTGCCTGTTGAGATGAACTATAATATTTTAATCTATAAAGAAACGTCAAACACGCATATTCGTACTCTGACTGCAAACCAGAAAAGGTCAATTTTCAAATATCCAGTAGGAATCCTCGTCGTTATAGGAAAGACAAGGGAAAGTGGATTACGGGCATTGCTAGAAATAATTTTACCTGAACCTTTTGTTGCCTCAAAATCAATTAGTTATTAATATGTATTAACTCAAGTTACGAGTATATATGTAGTAAAATCACTCTAGAGAAAAAATAAAATAACGGAGTAAAAAAGGTTGTAGTTAAATTGTTCTATTCTTGTTGTATATATCCATATATAACAAAAAAAATAGCTTTACTATCTAAATAGAGTTTCTTATTGTCACAAATCTTAAACAACTTGCAACGTTTCACTTAAAGATATCTCTAAGTTTGAATTCCCTTTAGACGGTCACTTATCATTAGACAATATTGTGATCGTTCATTATATAAATATGAAAGCAGCGATACTAATTCATTATTCAGGTCCATACATATTCATAAAACAATGTTTTATTAAGCCCTCATACGTTTTGATGTTGACTTACATTTATTTTTAAACACGCCTGTTCTCCTATGTTCATCGATCAATATCCAGTCAGCAGTCGCTCATTCCATTACTTAATTGCCAAAAGCCTTTTAATCATTTATTTTTGGGATATTAAATAGTAACCGTTTTGGTTTTCAATTTCTTATTTTTTTAACATTTAACATGACGTAATCCAATTAGGATGTAGAGCCTACTTTCCGAAAAATATTATCATATTCATGTTTAGTAATTATTTTGACAATTAAAATACATACATACCTTTCCGATTATTTATTAGACCTTTGGGACAAAAAACTAAATAAGTACAAAAATTTCAATTGCAGTTATGATGTTTAAATTGGTGATGCAACAGATGGCTAATGACAATTTCATAACAATTGAGACACATTTTCAGTATACTTACGTCACGTTCTTCTCATCGAGGTAAATCGAAACAGAAATTAACTTGTTTAATACTTTCAAATGCCTGATTGATTGTAATCCGTCATTGACTTCGTGCAAGACATGGAAATTAGGATAGCAGTAAAACCACGACACAATTTGGTAAGGTCATATCTGGAAGACTACCTTAGATAGGTAGAAACTAAATATTTTAGTAGGTTTCAAACTAGAGATAAATAAATATTTCGGACATCTCACACACAACGACATCAGTCCCAAGCTAAGGAGAGCTTGTGTTATGGGTACTAGACAACTGATTTTTTTTTTTTTTATTGAATAGTGGGCAAACGAGCAGACGTATCACCTGATGGTAAGTGATTACCGCCACCCATGGACACTCGCAACACCAAAGGCGTCACAAGTGCGTTGCCGACCTTTAGGGGATGGGAAAGGGGATGGGGGAGGGGTTGGGGTATGGGCCTCCGGTATCCTCACTCACTCGGTGAAACACAGCGCAAACGCTATTTCACACCGGTTTTCTGTGAGGCCGTGGTATCACTCCGGTCGAGCCGACCCATTCATGCCGAAGCATAGCTCTCCCACTCTGCTATTATCTCATATTAATACGTATATACTTTATTTTTGTAAATACATACATATTACATATAGAAGACACTCAAACTCCGAAACAAATATTTGATCATACAAACATTTGGTACGACCCGGAAATCGAACCCGATACTTCAAGCACAGCAGTCGCATACGCCACTGAGGCTGTCGAACAGATGATTTCATAGATTTATATATAGAGGCACAATAGTGCAATCTCATAAGACCGCCTATTGTGCTTAATGGCCATATTACTATTCCAAAGTATTTTAATATAATAAATATCAATCATTACCATAAAATAGCTTAGTAAAATACAACAGAGATAGAGGTAGGCTTAAATCGACGTAAATCTCATTGAAAAATGACATCTGAGTCAAATTCTTGCGCCCCTGTACGTCGTCTTTCATCCCTGTAAACTGCTTTTGCGTGTGTGACCATGCGTGGCCTATAAGCAAACGCTAATTAGGTTTCGAAATTTGCTATATCTGTGGACGTCGCGATATCAGCATGTATGTTTATGTATTTGAATCTGATTTAATAGAGTAAAAAGTCTTTATAAAATATCGTTTTCCATATAAATTTGAATAATAACTATATTATATATTAGCTCAGATTGCTCTATGCGATGTCTCTAAATGGTTAATGATGATGACCTATTTATATACTGACAGAAAATCAGAAAAACATTTAATGTGCTTGATGGTCATTACTTACAAGTTCATAACTGTCATCAATCTAATTTTAGTTGTTGCTCCTGTCCTAAACTAGAACCTATACAGTATATTAAATATTTTGATATTATTGTTGACTTCCATTTGAACTTTTCTAAACATATTGAGTTGCTGACTGGAAAAATTCGCAAACTGATCGTAGTTTTTAAAAATATAAGAGATGTTACGTATTTTGATCTGGTTAAGCGAATTTATTTGGCGTTCTGCCAATCATTAATGACATACTGCATTACTATCTGGGGTGAAGCTCCAGATAAAACCATCAAACGATTAGATATCGCCCAGAGGGCTGTGCTTAAGGTCAGTTCTTTCCGTTCTATTATACTTCCAACGACTTTACTTTATGAACAATGGTGGGTGCTCACAGTAAAGAATTTTGAAACAACACAACAACTTATCTTATGAACCTATTATAGCCACTAACTGTAGAAGAAATAGGGTTTGTGAAACCATAAGGATCCCACGCACTTCTTTTATCCAAAAATATTTTTGTACATTAAGTTTATAATAAGGTAAATACACATTACATTATAACAAATAAATAGTATTATCCTCATATTCCCTCTTAAGGTTTAAGGTTTATTAAGGTTACTGATTGGCTTCAGTTTGGGATGTGAGGAAACTGAGGCCGTTCTAGAAGGGTTACCGAAGTTTCTACGTTTAAAGTGTAAATTACTAATATTGGTTGTTACTCATGTTAACGTTATATTACTATCCTAGGAATTCACGCCTCTAACATATATACATCCTCTCAAACACACACGTGCACACCTACTTCCACGTACACATACACACAAACTGAGGTTCACTCCACACTTTCATTTAGTTTTCTTATTGAGGGGAATGGTGCCGTAAGCTAAAATACAGATTTGTATCTCTTGTTCGGTTTATAACTTAAACTAGTTTTAAGTTAAACATTATATAAACGACACTAGGAATCCATATCGATTCTAATATCATAAATTTGAAAGTAATTATGTCTGTCTTTAACGCTTTCATGGCTAAACCGCTAAAAAGAAATAAATAAATATTTCGGACAATTTAACACACAACGCCGTCTAGTCCCAAGCTAAGCAGAGCTTGTGTTATGGGTACTAGACAACTGATATATATACATATATACTTTTTTTTTGTAAATACACATATATTATACATCGAAATCACCCAAACTTCGAAACAAATATTTGCAGATCATACAAACATGAAATTAATTTAATTAAATTACGCATGAAGATACTCTGACCTTAAGGAAGAACTTAAGTTACTTTTTACCACGTTCACGTGGTTTACGGGGGCAAAGCCGCGGGCTAGCTAATTAGCTAAGCTAAGCACTTATATGTTTAATGGTTTTCATTTAACTAAAGCAGCCTATACCGTTTTACCCGATAATAGCTTACACAACAAACGATATAGTGGAACAAACGTTCACCTCATAACGTTCCACCACATTAAGAGTAAAAGAAAAATGTGCGTGGTTTTACGTGAAAACAATGAACTTTCGCACGGTTGGATCCAGCTTGATTTAGTGTAGTTTATTGTTGAATCAAAGCGGAGAAGTTGGTTTGCGGTGGAGCCATAATTGAATTTGGAGAACAATCCGTTTCCCGCACCACGTACGGCTACATTCGCAACAAGCGCAAACACGCACCTGTTCACTATTTTATTAGATTGAGTACACAAAATATATGTTCAGAAAACCCTAAGAAACATTATAATGGCTTTTTTATTCCTAGCAGGTGTATCAAAGCAACTTAACAAACAAGAATGAAGTACTATCTTTTCTAACGTACGTATACCTAACTATGATATGTTATTTTTTGTTGATATTTATAAAATTTCCTAAATGTACAATTATTGATAATATAAAATATAACAGTTTTATTAAAGCCTGATCGTCAAAAGGTAAGTCTTTTATGTCAATATTAATTTCAAAAAACTTGCAGAAAATTCTTATTTTTAAGAATATTAAATGCGTAAAATTTGTAATACTTAGAATTCAAATATAGAAAAAAATGGCAACAAACTATAAAGTTGAACAATACGAGTGAACACTTTATTATTATTTGTGTGTCTATTTCAACGGATTTCATTTTGTAAATGGAATCGATATTTTTTTAATTAATTCATAACAATAGTGTCAGACGAAATTTGTTTGATAAATCTTTTAAATGAAAAGTAAGCGGTAAATGTTTTCACTAGTTGTTAAATATGCTATCATCGCCCTTGTGATAACTAGGGCACGTGTCTACTTTTTAGCCACGAGAAAAAACAATAAAGCAATCTCTCACAAGTATCATTTTCATCCAACAATGTGGAGCCCCGCGCGATAATTGAACAAGAGGGTCTGACCGACCCCAGGCGCACATTAGTGTTACATTTGATTCGTATGTCACACACAATAGTGTAATAGTTTATTTTTGTGGAAGATTTATGTATGTGGGCTTAGTCTCAGTAATATGCAACGTTGGACAAATGTACTCAATTTTCTTTATCCGTAACTAAACAAAGCACAGACTTTTTGAGTAGTAGACTCGATTGTACTTACATAAGCTTATACTAACTGATCAAATTAAATTGAAGTTATTCAAACAAAATTCAAGAAAAGAGCGTACTCCTTCCTAAAAGGCCGGCAACGCACTTGTAACGCCTCTGGTATTGCGGGTGTCCATCAGGCGATACGTCTGCTCGTTTGCCACCTATATATTAAAAAAAAAATCTGTCAGTCGCTTACAGTACCAAAAATAAGATTTATTTGGAGTTCTTCTTCCTTCTTTTTAAAGTCGGTTAAGAATGAATATACACATATACATTTATTTCATTAGAAGTTAATAAAAGTGGGTTAAAAATACTCAAACTGTAATTATACTTCTTTAATTAATTCAGAACGTACCAAAGTCTATCATGATAACTGACGACTTTATAGAGAAACATTAGAGAACTTAAGCACTCGATAGGTACGTGTCAAATTGGATGAGTATCGGTGTTGATCGTTCACATAAAACAAGTACAACAACAGCGGTGTAGACCAGCATCTCTGCGGGTAGGCGCAGTTTGTGTTTGCTCTCTCGCAGAGGGGGTCATTACTAAACTCCATTACACTTTTTGTGCCAAGTGTTTTGGCGGTATAACAAGGGTGAAAACGACCCTACAAAACGAATGACATGCTCTCACTGTTTTTATCGTCTGTGAGAAAGGAAAATGTTTGTTGTGAAGTTTTTTGTTAAGAAAACTTTAGGTTTTGCGGTATTTAATTTTGTGCGAGCTGCCGTTTCTGTCAATATTTTTGCAGAGAGCATTGTTGTTTTTTGTTACACTTAGAATGGAAATTCACTTTTTGCTTCTCCGTAACGGTATAAACCAATTTTTTAACATATTAGGACATTACATCAAGCGAATGACTCTATTTAAAAATATATATGTGCATAATCATTGATTTCACTTTTCTAAATATTGTCCCGTCATCTAAAAATCCAGGATAAATGTACTTATATCCTATTCAAAAATAGGTTGAATAAAATGTATAGACTGTAGCAGTAGTATAGGTATGTACAGATCTCTGAAGACACAGGATGCATCTGTAGCGATTCACATTCATTTGAATATTATTCAAATGTAATGCAAAAGATTGCACTTTTGGCCTAGTGGTTAGGCGGTCGCCACGACGTTCCCTACTTCGCCAAGTATTGTGGGTTCAAATCCCACATGTGACAATACTTTGAGTGATGCGCAAATTGTTGTTCTAAGTCAGGATGTTCTTTGTGTCCGTGTCATGTATGTTTGTAAAGTTCCTAGTGCGGGAGTTGACTTTCATAAAACAAAAAAAAACAAAATGTTAATAAGTATTTATTGTTTTGTGTCATCAGTGTTATTATTATTATATTCTTCCTTCGAGTAAAATTTAAATAAACATTATTATATCTAGTCGTTTCTAATATTAATAGTATAAATATTTTATATTTCAACGAACAAGCGGACAAGCGACCGGGCACTAACTTATGCTTCTCAAGAAGAGAACGTAAGAAAGTTATCGTGTCTATTTATTATTTCATAAATACTATTTCTATATAATCCTCAATCAAAGACATCTTTAGAGAAGACGATGCTAACTGAAGTGTTTACAACTCAGACAGTTTAATAATAGATGGACAAACGAGAGAATTTGCTCAGCGCGATTAAGTTAATGAAGTGAAGTGAAAACCAAGTAGGGGTTCAATGACCTGACAACGATCTCGTTTCTGATTACGCCTCGGTGAGAACAAGTCAACGAGTCTTTGTTAAAAGGCGAAAAGGTGACATTACACTCAGTTTTACATACGTGATGTTCTACCTACGCGACTTCACTTGTGTTAAAATACTCTAACAAATGTACACTTTATTCAGAATATACAATTAACAACCAAATTAAATAACGATTATAAATAAAATCATAATAATTTCCAGTTGAATATAAACTAATAAAAATCATAACCTATTTTTATTTCGAATAATATTTTGCAAGCTATTAGGCTAAGTGATTGCATAACATTTACATGCCCTAATACTTTTGAATGCACATATAGAGATTCGTCATCAATCTTGAAGGGGTGCGGAGTGAACCGGCGAGTAGTAATGCGCTCAACATATGGCGCCATCGAGGCTCGTTCCGCTCCGCTGGGGCCCAATAGACCCGCGCTCAAGTGACCCGCACCGACCTTAGACCATATCACACCGACACAGATCCGATCAGTACACAAGTGGACACTAGCCTTTGAGCACCTATTGTGACTACTCTTTTGTATATTGCACGTCAATGACAAATGTTACATTTAAACGAATTCAATAGCTGTTATGATACGTCCATTTGCAAATTACCCGCATGTTAATCCGTTTATTTTTTTCTGCATCACTAACAAATATACCATGTAAAATATTAATTTGAATGCATAACTATGAAACAAAGAAACCTCCAAAAAAATTATTTGCTATATAGACTTAAAATGTCATGAAATTTAACTATAATAAGTACGCATGTTTACAAATATTACGACGATTATTAAAAAAATAACACTAAAGTAACATACAATGATAGAATGCCCTCAAATATGAATGTAAAATTATCGATCTCCTGCTACAATATTAAATATTGTAGATTTAAAAGAGAAAAAAATAATCATTTCACGGACACTGATTTATTTATTTTCCACCTGATAAGATGAAATAACAGACATCAATAATGGTGTCAGTGTCTCTGGAGTTTGATGTTTTTTAATATCATCAACCTATCGCAGTCCATTGCTGAACATACGACTTTCTCATTCTTAATATATACATGTAAAATTATATAACAGCGAAACTAGTAATAATTACTAAAATCCAAAGGTCATATGTTATGCTGTACACAATTATATAATTATTATCACGTGTGCTAACGTGTGGCGCCGATAAAAATTATGTCTTCGATTAAGTTTGTTTAATACTAACCATAAATATTTATGGGTTCGGATTTAGTACGCAGTGTATCATAGGTGTGTCGTTATATGTAATGCTGTTCGGGTATGCGAGGGGTGTGCTTCGGCAGAGAGGGGTGCTAAGTGCCGGGAGGCCACATGTCGCTCCGTCGTGCTAATCTCGAGGATTTGCCATCCGATGTCCCTCGTCATCGTCTGTCTCTCTTACTCTATCGCTTTAGAGATAAATCTATTTCACGTAGCTCATTGAATATTATTGCTCTATGGGGATTTTGAAAATATGGAGCCGTTTAGCAAAAGCCGTACATTGTATCCATCCAGTGGAATTATTCATACGCGACCCATTGCATTTATCACTTAATGGTATTAGCTATTAGACTGTTTAATCGCTCGATTTGCGACTTTATGGGCAAATTTAGCTTATAAATGCAAATAATGTGGATTTATTCAGAAATTATGTGTCTAAACAGTCATATAAATTTATTAGGCATATAAGTTAGGTACTACATATGGTGGCTATATCTAACTTGAATTTGAATTTTTTTTAAGGAGTTTACGAAATCTTATTAGTGAATAGGAAAAAACTTAAATATACAAATACGCAAACTGGCTGTATATTGTATTTAAGTATTATGTCTCTTTTTTAACGTTTGTATAAATACGACAACTCCCAAAATGACTATACTCTACCTGATGCCAAGCATAAGCAGAATCTAAGAGTGGTGGTGACTATATTCATTGCGAATGCAGACAATGCAGCATAGTGACTAACACCATGGCGGCCTAGTGATGCCTCTGCATCATTAGGCCTCCGGTCTCCTCACCATCGAAACATGACAGCACGAACGCTGTCATTTTACGTTGATTTTCTATGCGAGGATAGTACCGCTCCGGTCGAGCCGGCCCGTTCGTGCTGAAATCAGCGTGGCTCTACTATCTTGGAAAGGAAAGTAGGAATATTCCTGTGCCGTAGTGGACTTTACAAACACACATAAAACGGACACAAAAAAAACAGGACACCAAACAACAATTTGTTGTATACACAAAGTGTTGTCTCATATGGGGTTTGAACCCACAACACTCAGTGCAGTAGATCGGCGTGGCGTCCGCTTAAACCACTACACCATCCGTGGAGTCACTACATATTATTTTAAGTAATGTATAATTTTTATTTGACTTTATACATCAGTATTTCATCGTCATCATGCGTTCCTACCTATTTACTTGAAGCCTTCTTTTAAATGCGTATATTCTAGCAGATTTAAAGTCTTTTGTTTACAAATTTCGTTTGACTAATGAAGGGACTATCATAGCGCTTAGTGAATTGAAATCTACTCGTATTGAAATAAATCAGTAAGTCAATGTCTGCAAGCACAATAATGATCGCATGGTGCTGTCAACGCGCCATGCGGTAGCAAAGCACATGGCGGCTTTTGTTCAAACATTAAAACCCGCTTCATGTTATTTCTATTTCAACCTTTTCTTAACTGAGTAAGGTTCATATTGTCTTACTATTTTCCTACTATGTGCAGTGACGCGTTGGTTTTATTGAGTGCATTGCGGGGCCTCGGCTTGTCATTGCTTCCCTCGCAACCCTAAAATCACTCCATTCTACGGCCGGACGAGTCGACAGGTTAACTTTTGTTATTTTACAAAAGCCGCGCATTACAGACCGATTGTTGGCACAAATGTCGGATATTATAAAACGTTTCGTGTTCCCCAATCATTAATTCGAGTGTGAGTAGGCAAATGGAAACGTAATTATTATTCTGTTTTGAGAAATTCCTCAAATACTATTAATTTTATTAAGAAGTGCATTTGTTCATTAAAATCCTGATTCTAGTTTTTAAATTATTTTCTATCAGAAAAATATATTCACCATCAACCAAAACCCATATTGTCACACTGCTGGGTTCGAGTCTTCTCTCCGGAGAGTGTTAAGGCCATACGTCCCCACACTGCCGAGAAAAATATATTATTAAGACTATGACTACAACACCGATTCCAAGATGATGCAGTTATGGAATCGAATCGGCCTCTTGGTCGCTTTTAGGACAGATTCGCTTTACGCCAGATTAGTTTTAAGATAGATTCGCTTTACGGCAGAAATTGTGCCGGTATGTACGATGTAAACAAAAATGCTTTTTAGCACACCACTAGTGAAGACTAAATTACTAAACATTCAAACGCTATTAAGATGATAGACGTGACGGGTCACCTTTAACGTTGTTCCCAGGATCTTTATGAAATACTAGCAGACCCACGCAACCTCGTTTACGTCTCCTATTAATGTAAGCGTGTAACTTTCCCCCCTTTTTGTAACATTCTTCACTGATGCTCCGCTCGAAAAACAAATTTATTTTTTTATATTTATTCACCTTTTAAACCTTCCCTGAACTGCGACAAATATTCTAAAACCAAAATCAGATAAATCGGCCGAGCCGTTCTCGAGTTTCAGCGCGACTAACAAACAGCAATTCATTTATATATATATATAGATTACGATACAGATTAATGCTGATACAGTTAAATTTGTATATTTTATTAATATACCTACTCTGAGAGAAGTATATTCCTGATTCCTGCAAACAAAATTAGACCTTTCTACAGGTTGTAAATAATAGAAACAATAAAACTGAAAACACTATTTTAATCCCACGTCAGATCCGTACTGCTATATGGATGTGAAACGTGGAACACCACCAAGCTATAGGTCTTCATAAACCACTGTCTTCGCCGGATTCTCGGTATTTACTGGCCTGAGAGAGTCTCCAACGAATACCTCATAAAATGCTGCTGTGAAATGCCGATCGACCAACAGATCAAGCGTCGCAAGTAGAACTTTATTGGTCACACACTTCGTAGGGACGATCATAGCACCAAACAGGCGCTCTATTGGAATCCTCAAGGAAAACGAAAATAGGCCGCGTCCCAAACAGACCTAGCGACGCACAGTTGCAGACGAGGCAAAGAAGGTTGTAAAGACATGGAGCTAGATAAAATGCAAATCTCACGACCGAACGCGATGGCGGATTGCTGTGGAGCACTGCCCCATAGGACTATAGTCAAGTAGGTAAATTGTTTGTTTCGATGAACATAAGCCTTAATATCCCGAGCAATTACAGTATAAAAACAAATTAATAACATGCCTGTGCAACCAAAACAAACTTAATATTTAACCACAGAAAGTTAAAGGTGAAATTAATTAAAAGACATAGATTGTTGTCTGAGATACTCTACGGTTGATAATGCCAATTAATATTTAAATCCCAGCAACAATTAGACGTAGAAGAAATATTACTTATTGTAATCTTTTTTTTAAAGACAACTTAATAGTAATAAATCCTGTGTTGCGGGGGACTTTACAGACAAACAGACAGAAGGAAGAACCAGATTCGGAACAACACTTTGTAAATTACACATATTTGATACAATGTTTTATGAGATACTGATTTTGAATTTTGAGGCATATTATATACCCCAGGCACATTTTGTGCGTGTTTTGCTATTTCATTTGCCATTAATTCATCATTCATTGGAATTTAGTTGTGTTATAATTTTTTTTATTATTATATCTCTTGATTATTATAGTCTAAAAAAACTTATATTATCAGCTACTTATCATTGAAAGCCCCGTCAAAATCGGTCCAACTGTTCCAGATATTAGCCGAAACAAACAGACAGACAAAAATTTGTAAAAAAAAATATTTTGGTACATGTACCGGGTACTCGTATATGCATTTAGTACAAAGCGGTTATTTTAATATTACAAACAGACACTCCAATTTTATTTATTTGTATAGATTGATATCTTCAATATAATAAAATTCAATATAATTTCTAATATTATAAAGATACTAGGTTCGCCTCGCGGCGTTACTCGCGGTTATTGTCGTACCGTGGGTAGCACCACGGGGTTCAGCTAGTATTGCCAACTCGAGAAGATATAGATAAAGATTTCAAAAAAGGGAACATGATTTTTTGGGATTAAAAAACATATTTATTTTATTTCAAAGGCGTTTGTGAGGATATTGACTTCATATCCACAAAGAAAACGTAAAAATTATTTCTTTAGCAAACGGTAAGTCAATAGAGGTTTGAGGCATTGCCCTCGAGGTGGTTAAGGCGCGAGACGGGCGAGGCATGGGGGTGCGCGGTGGAGCGGTGCGCGGGCGGGTGAGGGTAGCACAGCGCAGCCTGCGCCTGGGGACGGGGGTACTCTTCTTGATTACAGCACTCCCTCAACCACCCCCGCCCTCCCCTACGTTATTCCCCGCTTTACTGCAATACACATAAGCCTACACAATGACTGCTGTGCGTAACTTCCATTGTTCAGGCTACAGAAAATATTTAATTTTAACTTACATACAGAATACGTTTCAGATATGAGAGACAATTTTATTTTTAACTAGTTTGGCCCAGCGGCGTTACCCACGGTACAACAGTAACCCCGGATAACGCCGCGGGTCAAAGCTAGTCTAAAAAAAGTAGCCTAAGTTAATCAGAGATAGCCAGAACAAACAGACGGACAGACAGACAGACAAAAACTGTAAAAAATGTTATTTTGGAATATGTACCGTGGAAACATTGGTACATTCATTTAGTAAAAACCGGTTATTTTAATATTACAAACAGATACTCCAATTTTATATATTTGTATAGATACTCGTAGTAGATATTTTTACGGGTTCTGAATTTTACATTAGAATAAATATCGATGTTAGTAGATACTTACTATAGCAACGTACCATCGAACGTACAAAAACTTATTTAGGTATATCATATAGGTATTTTGGAATAACAATTTAGATATAAACGTAAATCCGTGGTATCGAGTGAATGAAGATATGGTTCGTCCATGGTCGG